>OY970823.1:26132152-26748408 GCA_963853835.1 Calendula officinalis | reverse complement strand
CCAGAAGTGCTTTTTCGATCCAACATACAGCCAGCATGATCAGCATCAGAGAATGCAGACAAGTCAAACGAAGTTTCTTTGGAGTACCAAAGACCAAGATCTCGAGTACCCTTTAAGTAACGAAATATGCGTTTGACTGCCTGAAGGTGAGACTCTTTGGGAGCAGCCTGATACCGAGCACACACGCACGTAGAGAACATTATATCAGGTCGACTGGCAGTTAGATATAGTAGGGACCCGATCATGCCTCGATAGTTGGTGATATCAACTAGCTTTCCGTCAGGATCAGAATGCATTTTTGAACCGGGTGACATTGGTGTTGAAATGGGTTTACAGTCATCCATCAGATACTTCTTCAACAAATCAGTGATATACTTGGATTGATTAATGAAGATCCCGGTAGGTAACTGACGAACCTGTAGACCGAGAAAGAAATTCATCTCCCCCATCATACTCATTTCAAATCGCTTGATCATAAGATCTGAAAAACGTTTACAGTATTTAGGATTTGTGGAGCCGAAAATAATATCATCTACATAAATCTGAATGAGAACGATATCTTCCCCTTTTCGTTTGATGAATAGAGTTTTGTCCACTTTGCCTTTTGAAAAACCAGAGTCGACTAAAAATTTTGATAAAACATCATACCATGCACGCGGAGCTTGCTTCAAACCATATAAAGCTTTATCAAGTATGTAGACATGGTTAGGCAATTGTGGTTCGACAAATCCTTCTGGTTGATGAACGAAAACTTCTTCACTGAGAATACCATTAAGAAATGCAGTTTTTACATCCATTTGATAGATTGTAAAATTCTTGTGTGCTGCATATGCCAGAAAGATTCGAATGGCTTCTATTCTTGCAACCGGGGCAAAAGTTTCTTCATAATCGATGCCCTCTTGTTGAGAATACCCTTTAGCAACCAGGCGTGCTTTATTTCGAATGACAATCCCATTTTCATCTTTTTTTGTTTTTAAAGATCCATTTGGTACCAACAACAGACTTTCCAGGTGGTTTTGGAACTAGATGCCAAACTTTCAGTCGTTCAAATTGATTGATTTCATCTTGCATGGCAAGAATCCAGTCTGGGTCTGATAAAGCTTCGCTGACTTTCTTAGGTTCATTGGAGCTTAAGAAAGATGAGTATTGACATTCATCAGCAGTTGCTCTTCGAGTTTGAAACGAGGATTCAGGATTTCCAATTACTTGATGTAAAGGATGCTCTTTGGTCCATTTCAGAGTATGAGGAAGTGGAATTTGACCTGGTGTTATATTGGAGGTATCAGTAAATGCAGGATGCGGGATTATAGTTGTTTGGGTATTGGATGAAGAAGGTGGGGGATCGACTTGTTGAACATTGAATTTGGAGAAATCGATCACCAACTTTGGAACTTGAGCGGGTTCAACAAGTGAATCAGAAGCACCGACAACTGGAGTGGGCGATGAAGAGACATCCGTTGATGATTGAGTTTCCATTGATGAGGAAGTATAATCTGAATTTGGTACTGACTCAGTGTTCTCAGGAGCAGCAAATGTTGGAGATGGAGAATCAGGGGAACTTGGAATGAGTGTCTCAGGGACACTGATTGATTGAACATCTGCAGCTGCAGGGAATGGAACGCCAGCCTCCTGAAGTAAGGTATGTCTGATGTTATGATATTCATCATAAAAATATTCAAACAATACGTCGAACTCATTTTCAGAGGTGGAAGGAGCGGAAGGAGGTGCAGGAGGTTTAATATCTGAAGTAAGTGACTCAAGAGGAAATGTCTCATCAAAATTCACATTTACACTTTCTCTTATTGTCCGATTTGATCGATTGTAAACCCTGAAGGATGCAGATTCTCGTGAATAACCAACAAAGGCCCCTTCGTCCGCTTTAGCTTCAAATTTGTTCAATTTGTCTTTGTCATTCAAGATGAAGCAACAACTCCCAAAAACATGGAAAAATTTAACATTCGGAATTCGGTTATTTATCAATTCATACGGTGTTTTGTTGTAGGTTTTGTTGATGATAGAACGATTTTGAGTGAAACATGCCGTGTTGATGGCTTCAGCCCACAGAGATAAAGGTAGTTTCGAAAATGAAAGCATTGTGCGGGCTGCTTCAACTAAGGTACGATTTCTTCGTTCTACTACTTCATTCTGTTGTGGAGTTCTAGCAGCGGAAAATTGATGGGTTATACCTACAGATTCAAGAAATGAATCTAGGGTTCGATTCTTAAACTCAGTTCCATTATCAGTCCGAATGGTGTTGACTTTTAATTCCAGATTTGTCTGCGTTTTCTTGATAAAGGCGATAATAGTATCTGCAGCTTCATCTTTGGTACGTAAGAAGTGAACCCAGGTATACCGTGAGTAGTCATCAACAATCACTAACACATACCGTTTACCAGCAATTGATTGAACACTCATTGGTCCACATATATCCATGTGAAGCAATTCAAGAGGTTTGGATGTACTTGGAACAGGTTTGGATTTGTGTGACGTTTTCTTCATCTTTCCCATTTCGCAAGACGAACACAGATGATCTTTTGCAAATTTAACGTCTGGGAGACCAGATACATGGCCACCTTTTACCAATTTGTTGATGGTTTTGAAGTTAAGGTGAGAGAGGCGACGGTGCCATAACCAAGATTCATCTGATGACGCTGTTGACAGTAAGCATACTTCTTCCATTGGGGTCACGTCATTTAGATTGATAGTAAACAGATTTGTATCCCGTGATCCGGTAAGAAGTTCTTTTCCATTATAAGTACGAACAGCACACTTCTTTGTTCGAAAATTAACTTCTAACTCTTTATCACAAAATTGACCGATGCTGAACAAGTTGTGAGCAATATCTTCAACATAAGTAACATTTCGAATGATTAACTTGTCACGAATGATATCGCCAATTCCCATGATAGCAGCCAAATGATCATTCCCAAAACGAACAGTACCCAAATATTTATCTCTGAAATTTGTTAAGAGGTTCTTGTTTCCCGTCATATGCCGTGAGCATCCAGAATCAAGATACCATATATTCTACATAAAACAATTAAAACAATTTAGGTACCCAATCAATTATGGGTCCTATACGATTAGTGAATGATGTTTTATGCAGATTTTATAGAAGGATTAATTTAGAGATTTTGGGGAACTGCAAGGAGGCAGTTTTGATTGGATTGATTTGATAGACCATTTAAGATTTTTCTCTGGAGAATGTAAAATCCAGTTTGACTGTTCATTCTTGATCCAAGTGTAATGAACAAACGTGGATTTTGTGTTATGCATCTTTGATTTGTTTGTCAAAGAATTGGAAGAAGTACTTGATTGTGATGATTTAGGTGTTGTGATTCCTCGAGTTGTTTGACGTTGAGAGGACATCAATTTATTAGAGATGGGTGAGGTAGTGGGACGAACATGATTCGGTTTGAAGGCTTGTGTAGAAGAATGTTTTCGTTTATATTGAAACGGACGAGAAACGGATGTTTTGCATGAGTACGGAAAACAAGTTTTGCAGGACGTAAGTATTTTACCAGACTTATGTAAAACATAGTTTCTAGGACCACATGGAGCATCCAACCTAATGAAATATCGTTCATCATACTGAGAAATTTGTTTATTTGTTTGCTTGTCACAATAAATCTTTTTACCGGTTTTATCATATTTAACAACCAAATTATCACCATTAACAGTATAATTCACAGGACGATAAACAGCAGAATCATAAACAGTACCAAAAGCCAATTTAGGAGCAATAAAATCCATGGAGTTATTACATTTATTATAAGCAGAAAAAGAAGAAACTAAAAAGGACGATGAACTAGACTTCTTAGGTTCCTTTGACTTAAGCATACTAGAGCCGGACGACTTAGACTTCTTTATCTGAGTTGCTCCTCTGTCTCCGATTGGCATGGGCTTCTCAAGCTTTGAATTTAAGGGTTTATCTTAAACATTTAAAACAGTTGAGTCAGAGCTTCTTCTTAAAATAACGGGGATTTTAATGGTAGAAGTCTTTTCAAGAGTTTTAGTTTGAACAAAAGAATTATTTTGAGAATCATTTTGAACAGAAGAAGAATTGGTTTTAACAAGTTTAGCTTCCAATTCATGAATTTTGGTTTGTAAAACTAATTTTTCTTTATCATTTGCCTTTTGTGTTTCATCAATTTCTGTTTCTAATTGGCTGATTTTCTTTTCAAGAATTAACAATGGAATATAAAGTTTTCGTGTTACTTTTTCTTGAACGACAGCATCCCCTTTAATTTCAAATTCTTCTGGGGTTATAATAGGAAAATATTCATCATTTTCAAATTTAGCCTTTTTAAATTCATAAGTTTTGTTCAATTCTGCATAATTCTGCATAATTGAAACTGATTTGAGCATTTTCTTGCTTCGCCCTGTTGAATGCTTCGGTTTCTTTTTCTTCATCAGTGACCCGCATGAAGCTCTGCCAGATATCTGTTTGCATGTAGCGAGAGTCATATAGTGTTGGAAGAACCCTGCATGCCTTGCTCAGATATCCTGGATTGTTTGCCCCTAGACCTTGTTTGGAGTTGAAGTATTTGAACTCTTTAGGCTTGTTCAAATGGATGGTTTGATCAGTATTTCCTCGTTTGGCAATTAACTCTTCAAGATGTTTAATGTGAGATACTAACTGATCTTTGTCATGGGTGAGACGATGTATGATAACCTGTTGACTATTTCTATCTTGCAATGATTGATTAGATTGATCGGTTAATTTTTCTTTTAATTCTTTGATGTCAGAATTTAGAGATTTAAATTGGGTTTCATTATCATCGAATTCTTGTTGTTTACGTTCCATCCAGTTTTTTGTGAATTGACATTCTTGGAACGTTTCAATATACATTTTGTAATATTTGTCATTTCGTTCTTTTGAAATAAGATTTTGTGCATTTTTTAGATTTGTGATTTCAGCTTCTTTCTCGGAAATTGTATGTGACATATGTTGAATATCAGATTCATATTGGACCCTTATTTCTGATGCTTGTCTTTTTAAATCCTGAGTTTCCAGTGTAAAAATTTTATTTTGTTTAATGTGATTAACAAGTTGCTCACCTAGATTAGCAGTTTGTTTGCATTGATTTTCTAAAATGTTTACACGCTCTAAAAGTTGTGTATTCATATCCTTTTCGAGTAAAATTGTTTGATTTAAGGTATCAATTTCAGAAATCAGATTTTTATCAAGACAAGTATGAGAATCAGTGGAATGATCAAAGTTATATAAAGAAGAGCTTGTTACCTCAATTTCTTTGTTGGTCTCCTCATTGGAACGTTCCTGGAGCTCAGCATTTTCTTTTGCCATGAAACACAAGTTTGCAGCATGTTCCTCATCTTCTTGATCAGAGTCTTCCATCCACTGAAGATCTTCTGCTTACAGCACTTTCCCAGATTCAATTTGTTTGGCCAACAACATCTTCTTTTTGAAATATTCAGAATCACGAACTTTGGGTTTTGTGCAATCGCGAGAGAAGTGACCACCAACACCACAGTTATAACATTTCTTTTTAGGATCCAAAGGTGTCATGGCTGGCTTATCAGTTGATGCAGAAGCAGATTGAGCAGATTTAAAGTTTGATGAAAATCTCAGATTGTTGTTTGCGGTTTTCGGGTAATATTTCTTCTCATATTTAGAGATGAGTGACATGGCTTGCAGCACTTCTTGAAGTTCTTTATCCAAATCATCGAGTTTTGGAGGAGTGGGTTCTTCTGCTTTTTCTTTAGATTTAGCAGACTCATTTAATTGATGTTGTTGTTTGGTAAGAAGTGCAAGAGTATCTTGTGTCTCTTGTTTTGTTTTGGCTATGTTACTCACCATTGGAGCATTTTGGTACAAGTATTCGTACAGCTCATGGATATCTATCAGATTTAGATCTTTATTCTGCATAGCATTGTTACCAAACATTTCCCACTCAGGAAGAAGACTGTTGATAAATTTGATGTTGATCTCTAGGTTTCCCTTTGATAGACTGTTTTTGCGGAGATCATTTAACAGGTTGCAATATCGATGGTAAGTGCTTTGCAAGTTTTCCCCGACTGAGGCTCTAAAATTTTCATAGGAGTTTAACGTAGTAACCATCTTAGCCTTATTCCCAAGAACCGTGCCCTCCATTTGTTTTCTTATTTCATCCCAAAGTTCTTTAGCACTCTCAAGACTATCTAAACTATTGTAGATTTCATTCGGTAGTCCTTTAAGCATGAAGATATATGCTTGACGATCATCTTTGGCACGTTGCTTTTGAATAGCATTATATCTGGAGGGAGGAATGAGAACTCGACCGCCAATAACCGGAGGATCTGCATCAGGTAACGCAACAACATCTTCATAGAATTTTGCGTTTCCATTCTTAAGGGACTCAAGAATTTCAGTAGCTAATTCTTGGCTGTTGATGAAGTGAAGAAACCTTTTCTTCCACTGGGCATACTCCCCTCTGAATAGGACTAGAGGTTTCGGATCAGACCCGATCGATAGTGCTTCTCTTGAAGTCATTGCTTGATGTTCGGTTACGACCGAAAAAAAAAATTTAATTTGAAAAATTTTCAAAAAGATCTCAGATGATAAAAGACCCTTTAAATATGTCCTCGATTTTCGAACTGGCCAAAAATGATAATTGGGTAAGAAACTGGAGCTAAACGAATTTTGGAAATTGACTGAAAAATCACAAAAACGCAAATAAAGTGATCAAAACAAGCGTTTTTGGACCGAGATGTCGGGTAAAACAAGCGTTCGTCTTTAGCTTCGATTTGGTTACTCGTGGGCTGGAAACGGATACCCGAGGTGAAAGTTATGATCGTTTTAGTATAGACCCTTTTGTCACACGTTTTTGGGTTGTTCGGGCCGAACTGTGGAAATGTTCGGGCCGAGATCTTAGTTCGGGCCGATGTTGTGAAGTTCGGGCCGAAGTTGAGAAGTTCGGGCCGAAGTTGATTGAGAAGTTCGGGCCAAAGTGGATATAGAAGTTCGGCCGAAGTGGATGTAGAAGTTCGGGCCGAAGTAGGGTGTTCGGGCCGAAGTTCGGAGTTCGGGTCGAAGTTCGGGCCGAAGTCCGTTTATAGTTCGGGCCGAACTTGAAGATGAGTTCGGGCCGAACTTGAAGATGAGTTCGGGCCGAACTTGTTACTGTTCTCGGGCCGAAGACTTTCTTGATAGTGACGAAATGAAACAGTCTAAAAGTTCACTAAATCGATTCTATCTTGCTCAATTCTTAACCAAATCCAGTGATTCAAATCCCAAAATGCTCGAAATAGATTTTCGCTCAGAATGGGTCAATAAACTCGATCAAAACACAACAAATCAGAAGGTAATTTCGATTTTACAGAGGAAAAAATGTGTTTTAATGGTTTTCTTTAAAATCAACGAATTGGGACCAATTGTTGATGGATTTAATCGAAACTTGATTCTAATATGCTTAGAATTACAAGATGAATGTAATGAACAAAGAATATGGACGATTTATTACCTCAAATTGCAATTTTGATTCTTGAGTTCTTTACCAAAAACTTCAAGATCTTGCTTAATCTTCACTGAAATGGATCGAATCAAAAGAGATTTGCGCTCTGATACCACTTATGAATCCGTATTGAACGATTAAACAAACAATTAAGCAAGAACAATGCTTAATTGGTAGAACAAGATTGAAGCTTTGCAATGATAAAACGTACGTACGATTGAAACAAACGGCAAGCTTAGGTCTATACTAGGTTACCACTAGGTATTTATACCTAGGCCTAGTATTGACTAATTACATAAAGTACCCTAGACTATTGATTACAATAAACTGTCACATTACACCCCTAGACTATTACAATGCTCTAGAATGTGACCTAACATTTAGATTCTCTAATTTCATAACTAGGAAAAAAGATTTTTTGCCTAAGGTTCAAAATGCTTTGTTTGAGAAGATAAATGGTACTAAAATGTACATTTTAGTCAAAAGACTGAAAGCTTTAAAATATACTATGAAGAATCTTAGTTGGGAAAGAGGCAATCTTTATGAAGCAGTTGAGAAAAGTAGAGAAAAACTGAAAGATGCTCAAACAAGGCTGGAATTGCAGCCTGATAATAAACAGATAAAAGTTGAGGTTTCTGAATTGTTGACAGAATATAATGAAGTGGTAAATGAAGAGGAACAATTATTATTATAAAATGCTAAGATAGCATGGATGAAGGATGGTGATAAGAACTCAAAATTCTTTCATCAGTCCATTAAAAGTAGGAAACAAAGAAACAGGATTATGCAAATTTGTGATGAAAGTGGTGAGAATTTTGAGGGGCAAGATGTCCCTAATCAGTTTATTAAACATTTCCAACAATTCTTAAGTTCTAAGAATAATACTGATCCGATTATTAACAATGAGACTTTATTCACTAAAAAATTAAATCAGGAAGATGCGGTCAGTATGGTTACCGATGTAATAGATGGGGAAATTAAAAATGATATTTTTGATATTGATGAAAGTAAGGCGCCTGGTCCCCATGGCTATACTTCAACTTTTTTAAAAAGTGCCTGGAATGTTGTTGGTCCTGATGTGTGCAGGGCTATTAAGGAATTTTTTATGAAAGGGAAATTATTAGGAGAAATTAATGCAACCATTATATCTCTTATCCCTAAAGTGCATAATCCTGAAAAAGTATCTGATTTTAGGCCTATAGCCTGCTACAATGTGATTTATAAGGGGATAAGCAAAATTTTAACAAACAGAATAAAAGAAAGCTTAGACAAACTAGTCAATGTGAACCAGAGTGCTTTCATACCAGGAAGAATTATTCATGATAATCTTTTAGTCACTCAAGAATTAATGAAGGATTACAGTAGGAAAATGGCCCTAAAAGATGTGCTCTTAAAATAGATATTGCCAAGGCGTATGATACAGTCAACTGGAATTTCCTTAATTATATTCTGGTTCAGTTTGGTTTTCATCTAAAAATGGTGCAATGGATTATGACATGTGTAACTACAGCCTCTTTCTTCATATGTGTCAATGGTGAGAAGCATGGTTATTTCAAAAGTGGGAGAGGTTTGAGGCAAGGAGATCCTATCTCTCCTTATCTCTTTACTTTAGTTATGGAAGTGTTTACACTCATGTTGCAAAGGAATATTAGGGAAAATCTAGATTTTAAATACCATAAAGGGTGTAAAGAAATGAAATTGACCCATCTCTGTTTTGCTGATGATTTGTTGGTTTTAACTCATGGGGACATTGATTCTGTCAGAATTGTTAAAGGGGCTCTTTTGGAGTTTAGTAAGGTGTCTGGTTTAATTCCCAATATTGGTAAGAGTACAATATTCTGTTGTAATGTGAATAATGTGGAAAAACAGAAAATTATTGAGGAGCTCCCTTTTAATATTGGTAAACTGCCAATGAGATATTTAGGGATCCCTCTAATTGATAAAAAAAAAATTGGGGTTAGTGATTGCAAGCACTTAATTGACAGAATAAAAAATAAAACTAAAGATTGGAGACACAAAGTATCTATCATACGCTGGCAAACTTTAGCTGGTAACTTCTGTCTTGGCCTCTACTCATATATATTGGGCTCAAGTTTTCTTACTTCCCAAAATTGTTATTAAAGATATCGACAAAATTTTAAAATTTTTTTATGGTCTCAAAATGATTGTAAAAAGGGTTGTGCTAAGGTTTCTTGGAAGGTGGTGTGCAGCCCTATAAATCAGGGCGGCTTAGGGATTAAATTGCTTGCCCCTTGGAATGAAACTTTAATGTGCAAGCATATTTGAAATATTGTGGCTAAAATAAGTCCCTATGGGTAGAATGGGTTAATTTGGTGAAGTTAAAGGCCTTAATTGATTTGAGAAATCTTTGCTTGATTTGAGAAATAAGATAAGAAATCATATTGTCCATAATTGGAAACGGGAAAGATACTGTCATGTGGCATGATAGCTGGAATGATATTGGTCCTCTGAGCATGATTATACAGAAAAGACATTTATATGATGCTAGACTTGATGATAAAGCCTCTGTTGAAAGCATGATTTATAATGGAAGTTGGTTATGGCCTAAAGGTTGGAACAACTTATACCCTAATGTTGTGAATATTGTAGCCCTTGTCCTTAGCAATAGAAAAGATGAAATTAAATGGAATATGAATCATGGGAAGCTGGTGGATTATTCAGTCAGAAATGTGTGGGACTGTTTTAATAGCAGCAATAATACAGTGAACTGGTGGAAATTTATCTGGTTCTCACAAGGTAATCCTAGGCATGCTTTTATTATGTGGCTAGCTATCTAAAATAGACTTCAATCTCAAGATAAAATGATGAAGTGGCATATAAATCAGAATATGGTATGTGCCTTATGCTGTAAGTGTAATGATTCCCATAACCATCTGTTTTTTTGCTGTGATTTTTCAAAGAAAGTTTGGATGCAGTTGAAGAAATTGATTTATACTGCTAATTGCCCTGATGACTGGATGAACATTGTTAGTCATTTGGCTTCTTATACTTGTAATAATAATATCCGGAGTATTATTAGAAGAATTGGAATGGCTGCAATTGTATATTACATCTGGAAGGAGAGAAATGATAGAATGTTTAAAAGTGTCAAAAGCACTCCTGATGTTGTGGTGAATCGAATAAAAGAGAGTATTAGAATGCAGTTAATGAGTTTACAACTTAAAAGATCTCAGCAAATGACTAAAGTTGCTGCTGAATGGGGGATAAATATGTAGTTCAAGGACAGTTAGTTGTGTTTTCTGTTTTTGCAGCATGTTGTTTGTATAGTTGGTTATATGCTGGTTGATAATTGTTTTGGTGTTTGGATTGGTTGTATGCTTGATGTATGTTGCTTTTGAAGGAATTATGTGCACAGTCAGTCAACCTATGATGATACATCCATGCCTACGAAACACTTAAGGGTCACACCGGTGAGTACATGTAATACGAGCAAGATAAGCAATGGTACTACGAAGAGGAATGATTCATAATAGTCACTATGAGTCAGTTAAGTATTAAGTTAAGTTTAACTTATTACTAGATTAGTTTAACTAACTAATTAATACAAGTAGTTGTACATTTACTAGTTGAGTAAATATACAATGTGTTAATCATAGATTATCAATGATATGATTTAAAGCTATTAAATCATATAGTAATTGGATAATATTGTTGTATAAATTATATAAAGGTTATTATATAATTAATTATTGAAATTATAAATACAAGTATATAATTCGTGTATATGGGTACCGAATTATTAGTGTATTAATACTAGACATTTAGTAGTTAAGTGCAACAATAATAAACTAGTTAAACTATAAGGGATGAAAGTGTTAAAAGGAAGTTTAATTAAAGTTCTAATATTAATTAAACTAGAAGGGTTCTAAGCGTAACTTATTTGTATATAAATAAGAGGCTTAGGGTAACCCTAAACCCCTTACACCTCACGAAATCTATTCCCTCTCTTCCTCCCTATTTCGGCCGAGAACAAGCAACAAGGGATTGTGTTCTTCATGTTCTTTGTTCTTCGTGTTCTTCGTGTTCTTCAAGTCTTGAAGATCCAAGTTCATTGCTTAGATCAACTAGAAGATCGCTCGACTTGTTCATCATCGGTGGATCTATCTTAAGCAATCAACAAGGTATATGTGTGTATTCGAGTTCTTCGTACAAGGTTTCTTTCTTGTTAACCTAATCTAGTTCTCCAACATCCCAATCCTTTAGGGTTTAAGGATTAGGTTTAATCTCAGTTCCGCATTTAGGGATTAAATCAGCTAGTTGGTTTTAACCGGCCAAGAACAAGTTCATGTTCTTGGTCAGTATGATCGAACCAAGCATACTAGGAGGTTGACCCAAGTGGTCGATCAGTGTCATGTGAAACCCTTCACTGGTATCAGAGAGTTGGTTTAGAGATCTAGACTAGATTAACAAAGATTGTTTGTTTACTTTAATTTAAGTTTTTTTTTGTTTCAAGCTTTCTTCTTCTTCTTCATATTTTCGGAAAAAGGGAAGAAACCCTAGGACCAAGAACATTAAACTAGTCTAAGTTTAATTGGTCAAGAAGGTTTCTAGAAAACCCTAGCAATTTTCGAAACCCTAGAAAGAACCCTAGGATCAAGTATATTAAACAAGATATGTTTAATTGATCAAAAGGATTCTTTCCATAATCCCTTGAAATTTTCGTGACTTAGGAAAACCCTAGGATCAAGTATGTTAAACAAGATTTGTTTAATTGATCAAAAGGATTCTTTTCAAATGCCTTAGAATTTTCGAAATCTAGAGGATTACTTGGACACCAAGTTTATTAAACTAGCCTAGTTTAATTGGTGGAAAAGTTTCCTAGCCTTAAGTTTTCGAAAACCCTAAAGAACCCTAGAACATTAAACTAGTTTAAGTTTAATAGTTTAAAAGTATTAATTAGGGTAATAATCTAAAACCTAGTTAATTAGACAAGTTTATGTCTAATAGGTTTAATTATTATTTTGATAGATTTGTTAAAGCTAGTTCTTTAAACCTAGTAATTTAGACAAAGTTTTATTGTCTATAAGGTTTAATTTAAAAAGTTTAAATAAATTTATTAAAAGTTATAATCTATCTTAGAATTTAAACAAAGTTTATTGTTTAGATAGGATTGATTAAAAGAAATTAATCTTTCAAACAAAATGATGTCTTTGATCAAGAAAGTCAAAACCCTAGTTTTGATTGATCAAAAACAAGATTAGGGTTCATGTAATTAATTTGGGGAATTAATAAAGAGGATGTTTATTTTAAGTTCTAAAATTAACAAGGTGTATTTAATTATATATATGTATTTAATTTTTCGGAAATTTTAATTATTAAGTAAAATTGAATTTTAAAAGATATAATAAGTTTATACACATTTTAATTAGTTCAAGTTAAAATGAATACGTATAAATTAGATGTAATATTCTTATTAGAATGTTACAAGTTTATTATAAGAAATATACATATATACGAATTTTATATATTAAATACAAGATGAATTGGAACAATTAAAAAGGGTAATGTTATTTTGATCTTTAAGATAATATTATAATTAGTTATTGTATAAGTTATAATATAATTAAAACTAGAAAGTACAAAGTTATGATTTCATTATAACTAGAAATTGTACAAGTTGAAATTATATGATTAACTAGAAATATACAAAGTTATATATATTAAGATGTATAAAGTTATAAGTTGTTATAACTAGTTAATTATACAAGTATAGTATAAGTATTTTACAAGTCATGTAATATACTAGATTAATGATCAAGTATAAATAACAAGGACCTATATTTAACTAGTTCAAGTTAAACATAAGAAAGGTTTAAACAAACTAAGAATTATTATATATAGTCTTTATATAATACGTTTATTAGTTTCACCAAGTATAAACCGGTGATTGTGTTAGCTTAAGTTTCATCATGGTTGTTGAAGCTAGTGGGAGCTACACAAGAAAATCACAAAGTTTGTAAGTGTGTCGTTAAGACATAAGTCTTGGTCGAATCTAATAAGTCATAAGAAATGTTTGATTTCATTATTAGACATATGGAAAACTAGATGTGTTAAACTAGGTTTATGATTCAAGTTTATGAATCGTAAATGTTTAAAAACGTTTAACATAAGTTTTATAAGTTTTTCAAGTAAGATAAAACAAGTAAGTTTTATTCTAGATAAGGTTTTTCTCAAAACCTAGTAAAATATTTTGTACACCTCGTTTTAGGTATACATGTAAAATCGTGCAAATTCTTGAAACTATAAGTTTTAAAGAATAGTTCTTAAGTTTTAAAAATGTATCTTGTAGAACTCTTCAATTCACAAGTCACACATTTTAAACAAGGATTAAGATAGGAATAAAAGTTTAAGTTTAGTTTAAGACTTAAACAAACCCAAGAAAATCTTAGATCTAAGTACTATCCACCTAATGGAACACCTCACTTGTTAAACGATATTCATATTGTAAGGATAAAGAACCTTAGATATGGATTCAAATCATTGCGAGTGTTAGGGTGCGTAAGGTTCTGTGATAATCGGGAGTCCCGGCGCAGAGCATCGCACTGTCTTAGATGGTCTGATCTACTTTGGTGATAATCGGGAGTCCCGGCCCAAAAAGTACTTGAGTAGAATAAACATACTAGACTTTATTACTAACTTAGAAATGTACGATTAGATTGTACAAAGTTGTAATAAGATATAAGTCTAAAGATTCTACGCCCCTAGGAATCGTGTCAAGTCTTGATACGATCGGTAAGTGTTAGGTCACAACAACCCTGGTTTGTATATATTTTAGATAGAATTTAAATTACTTAAGACAAATAATGTATTGAACACAAGATTATAGTCAAATGTAATATTCCACTAAGTGTGGCTTGTTGCGGAAAAACAAGACCACTTTACAATTACAATATGTATGAGTGAACGTGTGAATTGGTAAGTACTCCTTTGCAAGATGATCTCTATTTATAATGTTATAGAGATCTTACATTATGGGCAAAGGAGTAACCGAAGGACTAAGTAAATGAAATGACTAAGATCAAGGAATTCGATCTTAGTCCGTTACTATACTGACTGTGACTCAGTCCTTCTACTCGGTATTGGTTTCCAATACCGAGTGCTGATACTGAGTGGCCAGTATTGGCCAAACTCAGTATCACTCCTAACTTAGCTATTTTGATCTACATAATAATCTAAGCTATACTAGATTGTTTTTGTTATCCTAAGATTCATAAAGAGGTAAGGCTTTTTGCCTTAACAATCTCCCCCTATCTAATGATAACAAAACAATTACAAAGAGATACTAAACAAAATAAACTACAAGTTGCACAGTCTTCTTCTTCAGTCTTTGTTGATCGATTTAAACTCATAGAAAACTTCTTTCTTCACGTGGATGAACTCTTCTCTTTTCTTCAGTTCATCCTGCCTATTGTTCAGTACAGCAACTATCTTCTTTCTAAACCAAGCCTCTTCTTTCTTGGTTATCATCCACTTCAAGCCCACCAAATGACTGATAGGAGCTGTTTGCAGTTCTGCTTCAGTGATGAAGCACTCCCTGTCCTCTGAGTCAGTGTACATATATCCAGATGTTGGATATATGGTACTCTTCTGGTCCTGAAATATAAGGTTAGAAGGGACAATGTACTTACGGAACATTCTGAAGGTATTCAGGCACTCAGGCTTGTTGTTTTTGACAGCCTCAGTCATAACACTGAGTGCCCTATAATCTGCTGCATATAGAATGCCTTGTTCATAACAAACTGCAGCTACAGCCCATACTTCATCCATCATCACTTGGGCTTCAGAAGACCTGGATTTCAGTTCCTTAATCAGTCTAGCAATTTTAATCCAGTCTTGTACTCCCATATTCTGGATGTCATGAAGAAAGAACTTCAGTGGAGGACTGATTGGCCCAGTGCATGTTGCAGTAATGCATTTGTCAACAATTTTAACTTTGATTTTGTTGACAAATTCATTTAGCCAGTGTATGTTCTTCACATCCAGAAAGATTCTGTTCCTCAGCATGTTCATCCTGGTTTCTCTATATCTGAATCTTTGGGCAATGATGTTCCAGTATTGTTGAAGAACATCATCACCTTTTCTTCTGACAGTATGAGGCTTCCAAGAGTCATCTGCCTCAGTATCAGTTTCAGGATCTTCTTCTTTGACAGGAAAGAATCTTTGGGCTTCAATCTCATCCTCAGTGTATTGAACAGATCTTCTAGGTCTAGAGATCAGTGGAGCTGGATCTGTTTCTTCACTAGAATCTGAAGACATAACCACATTTGTCATTCGTCTGGTTATTGGTCTTCTAGGAATTCTAGAAGGCCCTTCAGCTTGAGGAGAGATAGGTTTTTCTGTATGCTCTTCATCATCAGAGAATGATGATGAAGAGGTTTCTTTGTTTGCTTCATCCAGTGCAAAGTTTAAAAAATCTTCTGATGCCACTGGATGTTCTTCATCTTCATCATCAGCAATAGGCCACACAAAAGGCCTGTACACAATTATCTGCAAGTTGTTTTGCTCAGACACAACTTGCTGAGGTTGATCAGTATCAATCTCCCCCTGAGCAGATGGCTCAGATGGTTCTTCTTCAAGTTGTTCCAAGACTGATCTTCCTCTCTGTCTGTTTCTTTCATATCTAAACCGAAGAGGTTCAGTATGACGCGTTTGCTGATGTTGTTGTTGCTGTGGAGATTGATCTTCATTTAATTTTCTTCTTTTCTCCCCCTGAGCAGATGGCTCAGGTTGATCAACCTCTTGATCTCTTTGTCTTTTCTCCCCCTTATTGTTATCATTGGATGGGGAGGGAATGGGTTCAATATCACCACCCATGTCCCCCTGTTGATCTTCAGGAGTTGGGGAAAGCATAGGTTCAGTATGTGCAGGAGATGGTGGTCTTCTAGGGTCAGTGGCAGGACCTTCTTCATCATTACCTCCTCCAATTGGAGTTTGTGGAGGTGGTGGAGGCTGTTGTTGTTGTTGTAGTAGTGCCACTGATTGCTTCAATGATTCAATCTCAGTACTCATTTCATCCATCCTGGCCAGAATGTTATTCTGAGTGGTCTGCATAGCCAGGATTTGGTTGAGAATAGTTTGTAGAGCTCCATGTACTTCCTGAGACTGAGTAGCTTGAGCTCGTTGACCCTGCACAGATGGTGCTAAAGAAACCAAAAACATAAAACTGGTTAGTAAGAAAGGTTTATCAAATAGAATTGTGGTGTTGATTAATTATATAATCATATAAACAGAAGTTGGAAGTCTGTATTTCATCTGGTTCATGATGAAATATTGTGGACTAGTGCAAAGCATGTGTTAGAAGTATTTTAGTAAAAGTGAGTGTGATATTTGAAGTAGCTCAGTATAGGATAGGTCACATTTACTAAAAGATTTGGTTTGGGAATTCGAAGTCTGGGATATACTTCTTGTTATTATCAATGTTTATCACTCGGTATTAGATTGATAACAGTAATGTGGCTTTGACCCATAGAAATTTTTGGCAAGTGTGGTTTAAAGGGTTTTGGATCATTTCTTGAACAATGTTATCCAACTCAAAATAAGTTGGACATCATTCAAGCAGCACCAGTGGGTGTCAGTGTGACATCAACCACTATTGTTCCTTTAAATGGTGAAACAACTGTAGACTGACAATGATCATGTGAAAAGCTCGGTATATGAATTTTGCATAGCAGTAGTGGGCTTACTATGTTGGCCATAAGAGTATATATATTTGAAAGTTCATTTGAGACTGTGGTCAGTATTGAGTTGGTACTGGCCAATACATAGTCTCTATAGGGGAAAAATATATATATATATATATATAAGTTGAAGGATATTAGAAATTCATACCTGAGACTTTATCTGATTCTCTTCTGGCATCCTGAGAGGTCGGTGCTGGATCCTTTGGATTCTGATTTGAGGCACCAGCACCTTCAAGAGCTTCTTCTCTTCTGCTAGCTGGACCTTCCAGTGTATGCTGTGCAAACTGAAGTTCGACATCAAGAGGGTCATGAGGGGCATCAAAATGGTGAGCAAGTTGTTCTGGTTCTGGACCTGGAAGGTCAGCATTGGCGGCAACAGCACTTTGTGCTTGAAGAGATGCAGTTAAAGATGGAATGTTTCCAGTTTGCATCTCTTTTGATGACAGATTTCCCATAAGAACAGGAGAAAGATTTCTTCTTCTTCGTTGAAGGACCAGTGGTGTGTCTTCTGAGGGCTCAGTATCAGAAGCTTCTTCAATAATAGGAGCATTTGCATCCTGTGCTGGTCGAGATGAGACTATTGCTTGTTGAGCTTCCACCATCTCAGTATCTGGATCATCATTTCCACCATCACCACTGTTATCATCAGTATCATCATTTTCTGATGCAGTATCAGAAGATTGTGCATCATTTATGTGTGCCTGGACTGTAGCCCAGATTGAGTGACTCATTACAGGCTCTCCTTCTCTTGGCCTGTAGAAGAAAATCTTCTCATGAAGAGGAGGAAGATCCACTCTTGGGCTGTTGAATTCATCATATATATGTGCAGGCATCTCATTCTGAAAAATGAGAGAAAGAAATCTGCAGAAAGGAACATTTAATTCTCTGATTTTGGCCCGAATCAGAGATGCTAATTCTTCAAAGATTAATCGAGCATAATCAATGTCCCTTCCATGGTACATAGCATGAACCATCTGCATCCCAAAATCGTTGATTTGATCCAAAGCTCCAGTCTTGTGAGTCATACACCGAATGATTGTAGAGATCAATATACCCCACATAGGACCAAATTCATTTCTTTTAATGATCCCCGTAGTACCTCTTCGTCCGATAAGTGGTAACACTGATCTAACCTCTACTCTGTCAGCGAATGGCTCATATTGAGCATGAGCAGGAAGACCCAGAGCTTCCCGAATTATGGCTGTTGAGACGAAAGTTCTTCTTTGTTCACGAATCACCCATCCAGTAATCATGTCTGGTGAGTCGATTTTAGCAAAGTACCAGAATTCACAGAGCATTTCTGGGTAAATTGCTCTAGGAGATCGAATCAATGCTTGAGTGATTGGGCAGTGCTTCAGAAAGGTAATCATTTGTGCGAATTCGGGACACGCCCAAGCTCGAGGAATGTTGAAATTCGCCGTGATGTTGTTCCTTGCAAATTTGGGTAGTTCACCGTTTCTAAACTGTGTTGCCGGTGCAGCCTCTGGTGCGAAGAAACGGTAATTTGCCATCTGTGATTGTGATTTAAAAAAAATTTGCTTGCAGAGAGAAATTGAAATCGTTAATCGCAGAGAGAATCGAAAGTGAATTTAAGAAATAACTGTTGTAAGAAAAAAATGATAATGAAAAAAAAAACGGTTATTTATACTTAATTGAAAGATATTTACGGTATTGGGAAGTTAAACCGGCTGATTTGACAGCCTTATCCTGTATCAACGGTAACTTTCCTATTAAGAAAGGTTACCGTTGGGCAGTATAGGGATTAAAAGTCAGTGGTATAACTCCAGGATTCCAATACCGAGTTAAAAAAAATTAAATTAAAAAAAAATATTAAAAATAAGAAAAACATTTAATTTAATCTATAAATTAATAAAAAAAATAAAATTTACAAAATTTGATAAATCAGACGAGTGATACTGACTCGCTCGGTATTGAAAGCAGCACTGATCAGTCAGTATCAGAAAATTTAAGTAAATTTAAGGATTCAGCATACCCAATTGTCCTAGTAAATACATAAACCTTTCCTCAGAGAGAGGTTTAGTTAAGACATCGGCCAATTGGTCATCTGTATGAACGAAATCTACCTCAACCTTACCCTTTTCCACATTATCTCGAATAAAGTGGTGTCTGATATCAATGTGCTTTGTTCTGGAGTGATGGACTGGGTTTTCAGTGATAGCAATAGCACTCTTGTTATCACAATGTATAGGTGTCTTCTGGAAGTTAAACCCATAGTCCATTAGTTGATACTGCATCCACAATAGTTGAGCACAGCAACTTCCTGCAGCAACATATTCTGCTTCTGCAGTTGAAGTTGCAACTGAATTTTGTTTCTTGGATGACCAGCCAACTAGTCTGCCACCGAGGAACTGACATCCTCCACTGGTGCTCTTCCTGTCCAACCGACAACCTGCAAAATCTGCATCTGTATACCCTTCAAGATCAAAGTTTGAGTCTTTGGGATACCAAAGACCCATGTTAGGAGTACCTGAAAGATATCTAAAGATTCTCTTAACAGCTTTCATATGTGATTCTTTCGGATCAGCCTGATACCGAGCACACAAACAAGTTGCAAACATGATATCAGGCCTGCTAGCTGTTAAGTAAAGTAAAGAACCAATCATACCTCGGTATGTGGATTGACATACTGGTTTACCAGTTTCATCTTTACTTATTTTATCCTGAGTACCCATAGGAGTATGCATGGATGATAAATTTTCAAATTTATATTTCTTGAGCATGTCATGCACATACTTACTTTGATTTATGAAAGTGCCATCAGGCTTTTGTTCAACTTGTAAACCAAGAAAGTAAGTAAGTTCTCCCATCATACTCATCTGATACTGAGATGACATTATCTTAGCAAACCAGTCACACATTGACTTGTCAGTGGAGCCAAAGATAATATCATCCACATATATTTGAATGAGTAAAATGTCAGAACCTTTTCTTTTTGAAAATAATGTTTTGTCAATTTTACCTCTTATAAACTTATTTTCAATTAAGTACTCAGATAGGGTATCATACCAGGCTCTGGGAGCTTGTTTGAGCCCATATAAAGCTTTATCAAGCTTGAAAACGTAATTAGGAAATTTAGAGTCAACAAAACCTGGTTGTTGTTTGACATAAACTTTCTCCTATAGTTTTCCATTAAGAAAGGCACTTTTGACATCCATCTGATAAACTTTGAAATTCTTGAAAGCTGCATATGCAAGATATAGCCTAATAGCTTCAATTCTTGCAACTGGTGCAAAAGTTTCATCATAGTCAATACCTTCTTCTTGCCTGTAACCCTGAGCAACCAGTCTTGCTTTGTTTCTGATGACAACACCATCTTTGTCCATTTTGTTTCTGAACACCCACTTAGTACCAATAATAGTTTTACCAGCAGGAGGTGGTACTAAGTTCCAAACTTTATTTCTTTCAAACTCTGTCAATTCTTATTGCATAGCTTCTAACCAGTCTTCATCTAATAAAGCTTCATCAGCTTTCTTGGGTTCCATGGTGGATAAGAAACTTGAGAAGAAACAGAAGTTTGCAGTTGCTTGGGGTTCAAACTCTAACCTTCTTCTTGTTTGAACACCTTGTTCAATGGGACCAATAATGTTTGCATGAGGATGGTCTCTGTGTTCCCTTAGATTATTTCCTAAGGAGACATTTGAAGCAAGATCAACAATATCTTGTAGTGGTGATGGATTGTCTGCCTGATACTGTGTTGAATCCTGATCAGTATCAGACAATACTGGTTGCTGTTCTTCTGGATTTTGCAGATGTGATGTGGATTCTTGAGCAGTATTGGAGGATTCTCCTTCCTCATATGTGGAGTTGTTCAAATCAAGAATTGGGACCTCAGTATTGGGGTTCTCAGTAATGGGAACCTCAGAATTTGTTATATTGAGGTTAGACTGAGGTGCTTCTTGATCAGTATCACTCATACTGTGATCAACATAGTATGGGTGAAACTTGGGCTGTTCAGCAATTGAGTTTTCTGGGTTGCATAGAGTTTCTATGCCACTAATGTCTTCAGATGCTGAAGTAGAATGCTCATTCTGATTTTCATCAAATGTAACATGAATAGATTCTACAATCATCTTGGTAGAGATGACATACACTCTGAAGGCTTTAGAGTGTGGAGAATAGCCCATGAACACGCCTTCATTTGCTTTGGGAGCAAATTTGTTGAGATTTTGCTTCGTACTTAGTACAAAGCATTTACTCCCAAAGATGTGAAAATATTCAACACTAGGAATCTTGCCATTATATAACTCATAAGGAGTCTTTTGATGACGCTGGACTATAGTAGCTCTGTTTTGAGTAAAGTTGGCACAATTAACAGCTTCAGCCCAGAAGCTCAGTGCCAGTCCAGCATGGCATAACAAAGTTCTTGCAGCTTCAATCAATGTTCTATTCTTTCGTTCTACAACACCATTTTGTTGTGGTGTGTAGGCTGCAGAGAAGTTTTGTATAATTCTTTTTTCTTCACAGAAATCAGCTAATACCGAGTTCTTAAACTCAGTACCATGGTCACTTCGAAGTTGTTTGACCTTGTTGCCTTTTTGAAGTTCTTCTCTTTTAATAAAAGCAATGATTTCTGTTGTTGCATCAGCTTTAGTCTTGAGAAAGATAACCCAAGTGTATCTTGAGAATTCATCAACCAAGACTAATGTATAGATCTTTTTGGCCAAAGATGGTGTGCTGATGGGACCAAAAAGATCCATATGGATCATTGTAAGAGGTTCATTTATAGAGTGGTTGACCTTTGACTTGAATGAACTCTTCTTCTGCTTGCCCATTTCACATGCTGAGCATAACTTATCTTTTGAATAAGTAATAGTGGGCAGCCCTCTCACTAGTTTCTTGATATTGAGCTCATTTATATTTCGGAAATTTATGTGAGAAAGCTTCTTATGCCATAACCAATGTAATTCTGGTTTGACTTTAGACAGCAGGCAAACTCTAATTGTGGGGTCTATTTCAGAAAGATTGACCACATAGACATCTTTTTCTCTTCTAGCAACGAGTACAGGTTGCCCTTTATCATTGTAGATAATTCCAGCAATCTTTCTGAACCGAGCTTCATTATCATCATCACACATCTGGCTGATACTGAGCAGATTGTGTTTGAGACCCTCCACATAGGCAACTCTTTTAAACGTAATATTGCCTGCTTTTATTACTCCATACCCTCTTGTTTTCCCTATGGAATCATCTCCAAACTTGACAGAAGGACCTTTCTCTGGAGTATAGTTTAGAAGATATTCCATACTGCCAGTCATGTGTCTTGAGCAGCCACTATCTAGATACCATTTTCTGTCACCCTGCACAAGACACAAATAATAAATTAGTTCATTTTAGGAACCCATTTTTGAATGGGACCTTTGGTAGGAGAAACAGGGTTTGGTTTGAACTCTTTTGGAGGAGAGGTCAGTATCACTTCAGAAATAACCTTTGAGGTTTTCTTTGGTGATACTGACTTAGTTTCTCTCCTTTTCTTTGGTACTGAGTACCTAGGACTTGAGAGATCAGTCCAGCATTCATCTCCTTTGTGTCCAGTATGATGACATCTATAACATTTTCTAGGTCTGTTTCGAAACATGTTTTCATAAGGAATTTTTTAAAATTGTTTAATTTTTGGTTGATCAGTATTAGTGAATTTTGCAAACTTTTGACTCAGAATTCTAATCTGATCACCAATTGATTTTAAAATGTTATTTTTGTCATTTTTTAATGGAGTTTTAATTTTATTTTTGACAAATTTAGAAGGAGATGATTCTGGTGTCTTAGTTTTATTTTTCATAGAAGTCTTTTTATCAGTTGACTTCTTGTTTGTGACACTTGGAGATCCTGTTGAAGTTGTTTTCTTTTTATCATGTTTTAGAATGACAACTTGAACAGGTTCTTTAGATTCTCGAGTATTTGACTGTGCTGTTCCTGTGGATTCAGTATTAGTTAAAACAGTTTGAGTAGCAGTAATTTTCTTTTCTGTATTCTCAGGTTCTTTATATATCTCAAACGTAGTTGTGTTAAATAATAATTCAAATGGAGGAACAGCAGAAGTGTCATACTGTACTATTTCGAGGTCAGTATCAAAAGTCTCTTTTTCAGGAAATTCAATACTGGGCTCATGTAGTTTAGTATAGCACTTAGAACAGATGGAAGGACCAATGGGTTTTTCAAAAAAGATTTTATCCTCATCATCTGATTCAGTTTGACATCCTACTTCACAAAAAGTTTTGGCTTTTACAAACTGAATAGGATTCATATCCGAAAACTCTTCAAATAAATCAGCAAAATTAATTCTATTTTTTAATTGAGGATCAACACCAAGTGCAGCCCTTACATTTTCTGGAAATTGTTGATTTAGACATTTGTTTAATTTAATAGATGCATTTCCCCAAGATTTACACTGATTTTCAAATTTTTCTTTTTCCAGTTTGTGTAAATGAGCTTTATCAGCTAATCTTTGGTTAATGTCTTGTAAGTTTAAAAAATCTAATTCTAAATCTTTAAATTTTGCTAATTTATTTAAATGTTCGTTATTTACCCTTTCAAGTTCATGAATTGTTAATTTTAATGCCTTTTCTTTCTGTACTAAAGTTTTAAGATCTTTTCTTTTTCATTTTCTGAATAAGTTTGAAAGGAACTCACCTTGTACAACTGAGTGGAATCCCAATCAGTGTGGACACTCATTCTCTCAGCTTCTTTGATATCTCTATCAAAGGAGCTCTTCAAATCTTCTTCAGTAAAAGCCATAAAGGCTTTGTTCTCAATCTCTTGCTCATCATCACTTATTTCCTCATCCATCCAAGCTTCTGAGTAAAGTGCTTGATGAGGTGCACCATTCCCTGCTGCATTCTTCCCCTTGCTCCAGTTCTTGAGTTTGACATACTTGTCTCGATACCTTTTGGCTCGGTATGCAATCTTGTCATTTTGGTCAGTTTCAGTTGACTTGGTATGACAATTTGCAGCAATATGTCCAGGCTTTCCACACCTATAGCAAAGACCTGATCTTGGGTCAGTATTAGAAGAGCTAACACCAAGCCTCTTCTTTTTCAACTGATCCAGCTTCAAGGACATAAGGGCCATTTGTGTTTCAAGCTCTTCTGCCTCAGCATCAGCAAGATCAACTTCTGGTTCTTCAGGTTCAGTTACAGTATATGCCTGTTGCACAACTAGAGCCATACCAGTGGAAGACTTGTCAGTTTTCTTCCAGTTGATCAGTCTTGCAGCATTATTCTCCTCATGATTCAACATTAATCCATACAAGGTTTGAAGAGTGTATGACTCAATGTTGTTAGCAGCATTGACAGAATTTGTCATATCAAGAAACTGTTGAGGAAGGCTATCCAAGAACTTTTGAACAAGTTCTCCTTCTTCCTTTACAATGCCTACACTGATTAAATCATGGACAACAGTATTAAACCTGTTGTAGAGAGTAGTGATGTCTTCATTTGTACTAGAGAAGAAGTTTTCATACTTCCTTCTCATATTTCTTTTCCTCTGCAATTTCACCTTGGGTGTGCCTTCATAAGTGATTGATAGACTATCCCACATAGCCTTTGCTGTTGGCAATTTCATAATTGCATTCAGTATTTCTTTGGTAACAGCATTACCAATCACTCCCTTAGCTCTTGAGTCTAGACTGAATAACTGACGGTCAGTATCAGTCCAGGTGTGTTTCAGTTTAGGAACTGTTCTTGTGCTCTCAGGAGCATCATCAGTAGCAGCAACGGGTTCCACAGTTTGTGGGATGATAGGACCATCATTTAGCACAGTAAGCATCTCATGATGAATTGATTCAAGATACCACTGAGCCTTAAGCTTCCATTGATGGAAATCTTTTCCATCAAAGATGGGCACTCCCTTACCAGACATGACTGGGGCAACAACTGTAGACATTTTGGATTTTTGAGTATTGGAAGGATAAGTATAAGGAATGGCTGCCAGGGTTAAAAGATCGACTAAATAAGATTTAATTTAGCCTGCTCTGATACCAGTTGTTAGGTCACAACAACCCTGGTTTGTATATATTTTAGATAGAATTTAAATTACTTAAGACAAATAATGTATTGAACACAAGATTATAGTCAAATGTAATATTCCACTAAGTGTGGCTTGTTGCGGAAAAACAAGACCACTTTACAATTACAATATGTATGAGTGAACGTGTGAATTGGTAAGTACTCCTTTGCAAGATGATCTCTATTTATAATGTTATAGAGATCTTACATTATGGGCAAAGGAGTAACCGAAGGACTAAGTAAATGAAATGACTAAGATCAAGGAATTCGATCTTAGTCCGTTACTATACTGACTATGACTCAGTCCTTCTACTCGGTATTGGTTTCCAATACCGAGTGCTGATACTGAGTGGCCAGTATTGGCCAAACTCAGTATCACTCCTAACTTAGCTATTTTGATCTACATAATAATCTAAGCTATACTAGATTGTTTTTTTTATCCTAAGATTCATAAAGAGGTAAGGCTTTTTGCCTTAACAGTAAGGAAGTTACCTACCAGAAATAGCATGTCTCGTCGGGAAGTGCCCAAACCTTGTGGCGAGAATGTGATATATGGATCCTAGGCCTAAAATATTAATTATGGGTTTATAATATATTTTAGAGAATGTTTATTGATGATTACTAATTAAACTGGGTTTGATTTGTAGATGGCAGCAACAAACACAACGGTAACCTACAACAAACTCTCGCGACGTTTCTTTCTAGGAAAGAAAGAAAAGACTGGGTCAAATTTCCTCAATTGGAAGCGTGATTTTAAGATCATGCTCAGACAAGAGAGGGAAAGGATTGACCGAGAAAGAAACGTACTGAGAACCCCTGCCAAGGATGAAGAAAATGAACCAGGACAAGCGTTTTATGCTTGTAAGGCGTTCGCTTCTTGCAAGATGGTTGAGGGAGCATCAGTAGGTGCACACGTCATGAGAATGAAAGTGCACGTTGATCACCTTACTAGACTTGGTCACCACATGCCATTGCAGTTCGCAATTGACATGATACTCAACTCATTGTCTGATGACTACAAGTCTTTTGTAGCCAACTACAGCAAACGTAATATGGATAATTCCATTCCCGAGCTACAATCTATGCTCGAGGCTGTTGAGTTGAATATTGAGACCAATTCTAAAAGGGGTCGCATAACTGATGGTAGCGATGAGGATGGGCATGGTGGTAAAGGAAAGGGTAAAACCTATCCTAACCAAGGAGTGCCAAATGGTAAAGGTGTCAAACAAAAGGTCAAGAAGGTTAAGCCTAACACTGAGAGGACCGAGAACCGGTGCTTCAAGTGTGGTGAGGCTGGGCATTGGAAAAGAAATTGTCCAAAGGGTGCAAGTGGTAGTGGAGGAAACGCAAGTTCCTCAGGTAACACAACCACACTTCTTAATCACTTTAAGATACTTGTAAAGTACATTACGAGTAATCTAACTTTTGCAATCGTTTATTGCAAGAGGAGATGGAAAGTGATAGTGACCGGCATGAGATGGTGATGATCCCACGAGCACCAAGTTTTTATAATTCAGTATTTTGTGGATTCGTTTTATACGATTTTAGTTTATTTTTTTGGATATTTTTATTTTATGTTAAAACAAGTTTTTATTTTGGTTTTAAATAAATTTCGAATCCATGGTTGAATTATATTGTGTGCATGTGTGATAATTACACTAGTCAAGGTTTATGACTAGATTGTAAGTCAAGTTTTGATTTACTTATATTTCATGTTTTATATTTTTGTTTGATTGTTGTATAAATAATGTCTTGATAGCTCAAGGTATTTAGATGCTAGTAATTAGAAAGTTTTTTTTTAATGAAAGTGTTTAAGAGTTTTATGGAAGCATAAGGTTCAAAGGTTATTGAACTTAGTTAAAACATCTTAAGTAATAGTCATTACTTATGATAGAAAGTTTTAAAGTATTAGTATTAATATAGTATGATTATATTGGATATAATCAAGATAGACTTTAAGAGTATTATTACAAGTCTTTTATACTTGTAGTAAAAGGATTTAATAAAGTCATAATTCCCTAATAGGAATAATTGGATATTCGTATAATCCAAGTAAAATGACTTAGACATTAAACGACTCTTAAAAGGGATAAACTATATTAAAGTATTTAAGAATTAAAAGGTATTATTGCAAGTCTTTTATACTTGTAATAAATACAATATTTAATCAAGTCATAATTAGCTAATAGGAATAATGGATATTTGACAAATCCAAGTAATGACTTTGGCATTAAATAAAATTCTTAAAAGAATACTAATGTATTTAAGAATTGATAGTATCATTTCAAGTGTTTTATACTTGTTAGATACAGTAATCAATAAAGATCATAATTCCCCAAACAGGAATGTTGGATATTCGTAAATCCAAAGGATGATCTTAATTATTGATAGAATTCTTAAAAGATTAAACTACATGTTATTGACTAGGTCAAAGTAGTTTAAGAGATGCTTAAAATCCATAAAAGTAAGTGGGAGCTATGACTAACGTAATTCATTAAAGATGTTGATGAATTCAATTAAGTTAGTAAGACATTAACAACAAGGTTTTACCAAGTCGTTAGCCAAAGAGTTAAGAGAAATAATAAATGATCGTTGATTAGATTATTGCAAACCTAATAGCATGATCACAAGTCTTGTGATTAATTATTGCATATCTAATAGGTTGTTAACCCTTCAGTGGATAACATAGTCATTTAAGGAAATTTTTTTAACTAGTAAGAATACCTACAAATCAAGTAACTAAAAAGGAGCTTTAGTTACAAGGATAATTTTATTAATTCAAGAAACTAAGGAGTTAATTTCCAATCCTCCTATGTTTACCGAATTACATAAAAGGCAAGACTAGAATATGTTCTAGATTATTGCAAGAACAATATCTAGCAAAGACAAAAGTAATAGTATTCCTAAATACTCGTCTTATGTCTTTAGTTTGATAGAATGATTGGTTTAGTGATAAAGTTACAATTAAGTTTGTAAGAATCATTAAGTAATCAACACGAACGAAAGGAATAAGTAATGATCCAGTAATAATTCAGTATCTATGTCCAGTGAGGAATAATACTTGAGTTAGTATCATTCTTATTCAGACTTTGTATGTTTTACATCATCCATGAATAAAAGTCTATTTATTCAAAAAGATATAAAATCTGTGACTACTCGTCTTGGTAGGAACCTTGATGGGACGTTAACGTCATCGCGATATTTGGTGGTAGATTCGAAGTTCTTCGAAGATAGCTACACAAGTTTTGTGTAAACCAAATATCGGTGATATTCTGTTGGAGGCTCAACGAATATTGGATTGACCACCGTGACAATACTTCGTGGTTGAAAAGTTTAAAAGTATTGTTCACTAGGATTGTCCTTAAGCCTGAGGTATTTGGTTTAGGATACAATGACTACTGTACTTTGGTTCAACTCAGACAATTCTGAAATACGTTTGTCATACGAGGCGATATTGGGTACAAAGGAAGTTGTATTTTAAATCGAAATATAACAAGATGGTAATTGCACCTCCTCTTTAGGAGAGATATTTATAGGTCCTTTGACTTGATAAGAAACTGGCAAGTGCACGGTCGTGCCCAAACGAACTGATCTGTTCTTTGTCGTTTATCACAGCAGTTTGAATCAAGAAGTCATAAAATGATTTCGAATACAGGACTTGATAATTTCTACAATGCTCGTAATCGTTATCACAAATATCGTGCTGCAGGGGATAAGCCTAACATAGTTTTCCCAAGAAGTAAAGACAGAGTGTTCTTTACTAGGAGACGATATTAAAGAGTTTATTCATAAACTATACCTGGGTTACGTAAGCTGTTTTTATGGGGTTGGTTACCTACATGCCCATCTAGAAGGCCACTGTAGCTCGTATCATTAAGACAAAGGTTACAGACTTGCACAAGTGGGAGTCTGAAGGAATTATGTGCACAGTCAGTCAACCTATGATGATACATCCATGCCTACGAAACACTTAAGGGTCACACCGGTGAGTACATGTAATACGAGCAAGATAAGCAATGGTACTACGAAGAGGAATGATTCATAATAGTCATTATGAATCAGTTAAGTATTAAGTTAAGTTTAACTTATTACTAGATTAGTTTAACTAACTAATTAATACAAGTAGTTGTACATTTACTAGTTGAGTAAATATACAATGTGTTAATCATAGATTATCCATGATATGATTTAAAGCTATTAAATCATATAGTAACTGGATAATATTGTTGTATAAATTATATAAAGGTTATTATATAATTAATTATTGAAAGTATAAATACAAGTATATAATTCGTGTATATGGGTACCGAATTATTAGTGTATTAATACTAGACATTTAGTAGTTAAGTGCAACAATAATAAACTAGTTAAACTATAAGGGATGGAATTGTTAAAAGGAGGTTTAATTAAAGTTCTAATATTAATTAAACTAGAAAGGTTCTAAGCGTAACTTATTTGTATATAAATAAGAGGCTTAGGGTAACCCTAAACCCCTTACACCTCACGAAATCTATTCCCTCTCTTCCTCCCTATTTCGGCCGAGAACAAGCAACAAGGGAAGAACACAAGTTCGTGTTCTTTGTTCTTCGTGTTCTTCGTGTTCTTCAAGTCTTGAAGATCCAAGTTCATTGCTTAGATCAACTAGAAGATCGCTCGACTTGTTCATCATCGGTGGATCTATCTTAAGCAATCAACAAGGTATATTTTGGGAAACCCTTTTCTCCCTTCTCCCTCTTGGACGAATTTCGGCCAAAGAACCCTAGGGTTCTTTGGTTGATGGTCGACGAACACACAAGTATGTGTGTGTTCGAGTTCTTCGTACAAGGTTTCTTTCTTGTTAACCTAATCTAGTTCTCCAACATCCCAATCTTTTAGGGTTTAAGGATTAGGTTTCATCCCAGTTCCGCATTTAGGGATTAAATCAGCTAGTTGGTTTTAACCGGCCAAGAACAAGTTCATGTTCTTAGTCAGTATGGTCGAACCAAGCATACTAGGAGGTTGACCCAAGTGGTCGATCAGTGTCATGTGAAACCCAAGGGGCGAGCTATTTACAGAACCCATTTTTTGCGTAGAACCAAGCAGAACTCATCTAAGAATACTAGAATTTAGTAAAATAATATTCAAAACAATAACATCTAACCCAAATCAAACATATACTTTAAGAAAAACATCAAAAATACTAAAAAACATATATGTTCAAATAATGCAAAAATAACACTTATGTATATATACATGAAAACTTACATGCACAAAAACATATATGTTTTCGTGCATGAATAACATACATGCATGGGGGTCCCTCGTTAAATCACTTCATGTATCTTCCATGATCATTTCATTTTGAAATTCATTGATTTAGATTGAGTTCTGCGAGTTCTGTAGCCTAAAATGGGTTCTATAACTAGCCCTTCACTATATATATATATATATATATATATATATATATATATATATAGGGTGCGATTCAGCGCAGAATCGATTTAAGCGACAGAACCGCAGAACTATATTCTAGCCAATCAAATTGCAGGAAAAGTTAATTTATTTTTGTTAATTATACAATTTCGAAAAGGGTAATTAAGGAATTTTAACAAAATCCGTTTTGTATGGAAACCATATTAGAGTTTAATAGTTGCCTAAAAAAAGGAGAATTTGTTTTACTGCATCATCACGTAATCAACCCAAATCACACATGTTATTTTAATTAATTTTTTTTGTATTTCTTTGGTTTCGATTGTAAGACTTGTAATATTTAGATTTAACATCGAACGTAAATGTTGTGCTTTGGATGGAAACATGTAGAAAAAATGTTATAGGAAAACCTAAAGGAAACAGTGAATGTTTGTTACATTGAATGTTGTATTCGGACAAAAAACACAACAGTTGGTGTCGACGACATTAATGTATACAGGAATAACATGCAATGGTATAAGACATTAAATTTTGGGCGACATTAGTGTATGTATTATAAAATGAAAACATCCAATGATATGTACGCGAAATTATTGTTCATGTAACAGTAAGAGAAATATGTTAAAAAAATGTTTACGACATAGATGTATGGATTATAAGATTAAAACATTTATTGTTGTGTACATGAATGATATGAAAAAATTTATTTTATTGTTTCTGCACTTTGTGTCTTTGGGCTTGATCGAGTATGAAACATATCATTTTTATTTCCTCTGCCAACATCAGTAGGTTCATCTCGGTTAGATGATACACCAACCTTGGCTTTCCCTTTCCGTTTAAGATTAATTTGATCCTCTTCTTCTTCATCTAACACTAAACAAATGTAAGATTATTTGACATTGAATGATTTACAACATAACTATTAAATTTAATGTAAAAACAGACAATGTTTCAATCGGTTTAGGCCTCTGAATTTCGTTGTAATTAACTATCTCGCCTTCTTCCTACCACTTCTCTTAACACCTGAAAACATAAAAACACAATATAACTTGATTTACTTACAAAATCATGCAATGCCAGATAACATAACAATGATAATTACCAGATAACATAACAATGATAATTACCAGATAACATCTAATGTTGACTTGTAAAACATCTAATGTTGACTTGCAAAACAAGAAAATAAAATTCTTTAATCATAAGAACTAACCATCATTTATTCCAGTTACAGCCAACATAAGTAAACAAGGTGGGCTTTACCTTAAACGCCACAAAGTTGTCTGATTTACTCATGATCTTCATGGACTCTGTGAACAAAATTAAGAAGAAAAACAACAAACTTGCCCAAATTTAAAGAAAATAAGTTCTGATAAATCAAAAACCCTAGAATGAAAAATAACCGAATAATCAAATCAGATAGAAAGCAAACCGTTTTCTCGATGGTGGGTCTAACATCATCGCACGCGTATCGTCTTGTTCCTCGTCCCTGCGCAGCAGTCGTCCCTCCATGGGTCGAAAATCCAAAATCTCCATCTCCGCGTCCTCCGGCGAACGATCCTTAAAGGTCGTTGAGCCTCTCACTGCTAGGATTCCATTTGAGCAAGTTGCCAACACCGATGTCGTCAGCAACACCAATGTCGTCGGCAACACCGATGAAAATACCGCCTCCCCCATCGCCTGCTCCATATCACCGATGGCATTATAGCATGTTCCCCAAATTTGCGACGTGTTTTAAGAGAGAGAAAGAGGAATGAGATGTGGTGGCTAGGGTTAGTAGAGAGAGAGAGAGAAATAAGAGGAAGATTATACGGTTTCTAAGAGGGAAGAGGGGGATTCAGTTTCTAAAAGGAATTTTGTTTTGTATAATACCAATTATACCCTTTTAATTAATTCTTATTAAAAAAATAATAAGTTATATTTAAAGAAAAACCCTAATCGATCTAAACCGTTCATCTAATAATCTAATGGTGTAAGATTCAGTTCTGCGGTTCTGTCGCTTAAATCGGTTCTGCACTGAATCGGACACTATATATATATATATATATATATATATATATATATATATATATATATATATATATATATATATATATTGTTTGAGCAACGATTGTCAAACACGAAGTCAACCTTGGATCTCCTGTAGCTACAGTGCAAACCCAACAAGTTCTTGGCGAACCTAGGGTGATCGAGGTTGATTGTGAACGTGAAGGTAAGAGTGTGTGAACTCTGTGTTGTTTAGGCTTTTTTGAATATCTCTCAGTGTTTGATACTGAGCTAGGCCATGTATTTATATGGTCAGGTCTCAGGTATGTGGAACGTTGGCTCATTATGACTGCAATAAAGCAGTCATGAAGCGCCATTAAGACAACGGTCAATGATCGTGTAACGGCATGCAATAAAGCAGTCATGAAGCGCCATTATGACGCCCATAAGACACGCGCCTCTGATCATGACAGGCGGTGATGACCTGACAGGCTGTCATGACTTTGACAGGCGGTGATGACGGCGACAGGCGGTCATGACTTTGACGAGCACGATCATGAGTTGGCGGATCCACGTGGGCCATTATTATTGTGACTGGACTCTTAAGATAAGGGCCCATCATTATTTAGGTTTTGAGGAATTAGCCTATATATACATAGGTAATTCCTACTAACCTTATCATGCCCCCGAGTTAGGATTTGTCAAGTCGATTTGCAAGTCGTAACTATCAAGTAAGTCCTCTTCCGGTTTTTTCTCTTTTCTTTTTCTTAATTGTTTTTCGTTCGAGTGTATCGGTACAGCTCGTGACCGGCTGTCTTGACCGGCGGTGCGTGCGACCCATCAGACGACTTTAAGGTTAGTTGGGGATCCATCAGACGACCTTAGGGTTAGTTGACCGGCTGTCTTGACCGGCTGGGTGGAAAGACCGGCTGTCTTGCGGTGTGCGCAAGAGAATTAATCGGCTGGGTGGTCGCCGTTAGACCGGCTGTCAAAAAAGCCAAAGACGACCTTAGGGTTAGTTGGGGACCGACGGTGTCAAATTTATACCGGCGAACTCGAGTCTCGATCGACACCGGTTATCAAGCGGTTTGGGTTTGGTGGTACAACCGGCTGTCACGAGGCATGTTGTAAAAATTTTGACCGGCCGTCTGAGTCGGCGATCCAGACCGGCTGTCCGGCGGTCGAAAGGGGTGAGTTGACCATCGAGACGGGCCTTCTTCGGCCGGCTGTCCTCGGCTGAGACCGGCTGAGACCGGCGGTCGATTGGAGTATAGCGTACCGGCGGTCGATTAGGGCTGATCGGGCGAGGAGTATAGCGTACCGGCGGTCGATTAGGGTTGATCGGGCGAGGAGTATAGCGTACCGGCGGTCGATTAGGGTTGATCGGGCTAGGGGTATTGCGTACCGGCGGTTTTAGGGTTTATGTCCGTCGATAAGCTTTAGTTTAGACGTTATGACCGGCGATCGCAAGATGTTAACCGGCTGTCCCTTTGACCATCGATAAGCTTTAGACCAAGACGTTTAGACCGGCGGTTTTAGGGTTTAGGTCGAGACCGGCGGTTTAGGGTTTAGGGGACCGGCGGTTTGGGTTTGTCCCAAGTACTCGGAGATATTTGGTCATTGATCAAAAGTTGGGCCGATCCCCTTGGCACAATCCGTATAAATCTATTAAAAATTCATAAAGTGAATTGTATCTTTGACCGGCTGTTAGGGCCCTCCGACCTTTTTGCATGCTTCAAACGATTTAAACCTTTACTAACTGTTATATGTCTTGCAGGTTTAATTTGGTTGCTCGCTACTTACAGGTACATTCTTGCGTTTTCCTTGCTTCATTTACATCCCTGTAGCTAGATAGTTCATACCCGTGGTTACTTTATTAGGCGTAGTTGTCTTAACATGGGAGAGCCCGTGTCAGATGCGATAGTTGTGGAAGCTCCATCGGTTGCTCGGAGCCCTAGCACAGTAAATGACAAAATGCTAGCAAAACTGATGGATGAGTATCCATGCCTTAGAAAATATAATGCTATTGTGCCTATGTCAAATCAACGAGCCAATACCCCTCCGCAAGGGAAAGTAGCTCTCTATATCCATTACCTTTCCCATTCCAATTTTAGATTCCCGCCCACTGCTTTTTATCTGAGGGTGCTGAACTATTTCAAGCTGGGGTTTGCACAGTTACACCCAGTAGCTGTATCAAAAATTACGACGTTTGAGATGTTACTGGTGGCAATGGGCATAAAACCCTCAGTACCTCTGTTCAGGGCGTGTTATAAGCTGATGGTATCGCATGATTGGTTTTCTGTAGAGTTAAAAGATAGAAAGAAAAAATTTATTCGGGAGTGTTTTACTAGTCATAGGAATTGGAGATTTAAATATGTGTTTGTCGATGCCGCTTTCAGAAATATTTGGGCTAGTAACTTGTTTGGATGGAGAACGGGATTTGACAAATCGTTAAACAATGCTCCAGCCCTAACACCTCAAAGCGAAAGGCTGTGTAAGCAAATTTTACGAAAGACAATTGTATTTCGGGTGTATGAGGAAGGTGCTTTGGTGTTAGCTGGTGTATCTGATTATTGGATTGAAGGAATGAAGCCTGTGATTATGGACTCGGATACTGGGAAACGTGGGTTTCTGTTGTTATATTGTCATGCTTTGCTTTTATATTATCTTTGTACAGGTACTAACTCATTGTATGTTTCCTGCAGCCATGAGCTTAATGGATTTCATGGAGGGAGATCCAGCTATTATGGAGTATGAGATCGAAAGTCATCCGACTGATGTTACCCTTGGTGGACAAGAAACTGGTGCTTCCTCACATGTTAATTCTGGGATAGACACGACCGCAACCAACGAAGTAACATCAAGCTCGACATCAGGTAATTGCACAATCTTTACACATATATATTTACGATGGTAAAAGGTAAGCGTACGTGTTATGTTTCGCAGGTGCTGCTGAGAATGAAAAGTCACTGTCCAGGACTGTTGTTGAGAGTGGTAACGAAGATGAAACAGGTAACACGATAATTATAGTCGTTGCCCACTTATTACATGTTACTTAACGATCTTATTGTGAATATGTAGGAGACTTCGATTACCTGGGAGCAACATCAATTCCAGATCCCCGATTAGATGGTCGAGATATGTTAGGACTTGGTAAAAGGGCGGTGGTTCTAGATGTAAGCGATTATGACCTCCCCCCGAAGGTGCCAAAGCTGACGTTCCCCTATAATCTTCCCGCAAATGCGACGTTAGTAAATCGCGGGGGTAACACTGGATCATTTGGAGCAAGTGCCACCATTGGGTCAACCTCTAGTATGTTTGGGACTATCAGCGCTCCTTTTGGATTTAGCATGCAGCCTCCCGCTTTGCAACGTACCACCTTGCCTATTTCTACTACCGAGGGTGCGCCATCAGGATCGATGACCGGGATTGGTGCAGCAGATATAGATATGTTCAATAGTTTTATGAAATATGTCCATCAGCTTGTAAACAACGAACATGGGGAATTAAAGAAGTCGTGCGTCGAGTTGCAGGTGCAAGTTGATAATAGCAAAGATGATATTACCTCTCTGAAGAAAGATCTAGCGCTTGAGCAGACCATATCTAGTCGTTGTCAAGAGGAAGTACGTATGTTGGAAGAGAAAATATCCCAGCAAGCGGTCATTTTGACCAAGGTTGAAACGGACAAACAAGAGATGTCAGCCAAACTTAGTGCCCGTGATGAGCAGTTGGTGCAAAAAGAGCAACAGGTAGTTGAAAAAGATGTTGAGCTGGAGACTATGAGGCAAGCGATTGTCCAGATGCGTGAACAACGCGATGCTTCCTTGCAGATGAGGAAAGACTTAGTTGCTGCATTGCCTCAGCTATTTGATTTGATGCTTAAACATCCTGATGTTGCTAATGTGCTGAACAATTTTAACCGTGCCTCTCATATGTTTGGAAGACATCTTGCTAGCAAAAAGGTGAAAGATGCACTCCCCAATATTTCTCCCGAGAGTTTGCCCTTTTTGAACCCTGCGACGCATGGTGACATGATGCGTGCGAGTGAGAAATTTGCAGACAGGGCTTTTCCCATTATGACTACCCTGGTGCAAGATTTAGAGATGTCATTGCCGGCTATCATAGCCTTATTGTCGGCACAGCCACAACCTTAGCTTGTTTATGCATGTTATGACTTTGTGACGTGGTTTTATTTTGTGGTTGGATTATTGAGTTGTAGCCTTTGAATAATTTTTGTGGAATTTCTATGTTTTGAAATTACTTGGTTTCTTTCTATGCGTGTACTTTGCAATAGAAATTGTGTATGTGTTTGTTGGTGTACCGGTGAAATAATTTTTTACTCGCGAGGATGTCGCTTCCGAATAGGAAGTGCTTATCTTTTATCAAGTTGATTAAAAGATGAAATGGGATGCATGTGTAGGGATCAAACAACGTATGTGTAATGGACCACCTAGTATAATTGATATTGAACTATGTTCTTGACTATGTCATTTGTGCATGCATGTGCTGTAACATCGTACAGAATAAAAAGTGTTATCTTATTGAGTTTTATTGAATAAAATTGGGATACATGATCAAACCAAATTATTAAACGTAACACTTCTTCAGGTTCATGACATTCCATGTCCTGGGAATAGTCTGTCCGTCCATGTCTGACAAGGTGTAAGACCCATTGCCATGAGCATGAAGTACTTGATAAGGGCCTTCCCATGTAGGGCCGAGCTTGCCTTGACTTTCGACTCTGCTGGCCTCATTCTTCCTCCATACCAGATCGCCTGGCTGAAAAGAGAGAGGACGGACTCGCTGATTATAATATTTGGCCATCTGCATGTGACTGGCCGCCTGTTTGATGAGAGCGATCTCCCTACGCTCTTCTACGATGTTTAAGTTCTCTCGTAGGGCGTCTTCATTTTCTTCAGGATTGAATTCCATAACCCGTTGAGTTGGATGAGTAATTTCTGGAGGAATGACGGCTTCCGTACCATAGACCAAGCTGAAGGGTGTTTCAGATGTAGTTGTACTTGGGGTGGTCCGATGAGCCCAAAGGATCCCTGGTAATAGATCCACCCATGCAGTTTTGCGCTGGCCTAATTTGGCCTTGATTGCTTTCACGATGGCTTTGTTCATGACCTCAACCTGGCCATTGGCTTGAGGATGTGCCACTGACGTGAACCTCTGTTGGATGTTCATGTCAGAGCACCAAACCTTGAATGGACCTTCTGCAAATTGTTTGCCATTATCGCTCACCATGACGTGTGGTACCCCAAACCTGCAGACGATGTGTTCCCAGACAAAATTTATAACTCGCTTCCCAGTGATAGTTGCCAAGGGCTTTGCCTCTATCCACTTGGTAAAGTAGTCAACGGCAACAATGAGAAATTTGACATTGCCAACGCCTGGTGGAAATGGTCCAACAATGTCGATGCCCCATTTGTAAAATGGCCATGCGGTAGTAACAGGTATAAAATCCTGCTTTGGCAATTTGGCGACAGAAGCATTTTGTTGACAGGCTGTGCACTTTTCGATTTCCTCCCTTGCATCTTGATGCATTGTTGGCCAAAAGTAGCCCAATCTCATGATTTTACCAGTGACCGAGCGTGGTCCCGCGTGGAGGGAGCATGTGCCGCTATGCACAGCTGCAATGATACTTTTAGCCTGTGTTGGGCCAACACAACGCAGGTGTGGCCCCAGATAAGATTTGCGAAACAGGCAGTTGTCCACCAACGTGTACATTGGTGACTTCATACGAATTTTCCTTGCTAGCTGTGGATCAGCCGGTAGTACATCATGTTTGAGGAAATTTAAGATCGGAGTCATCCAACATTCTTCCTCTGCAACAGTGGCAACCTCCTTTGGTCGCGTAATGGACTTTTCTGTCAAGATCTCCACCAGTAATTCTTTTTTAAGATGGGCAAAAGCGGACGAGGCCAACTTGCTCAGGGCGTCGGCCAACTTGTTGCGATTTCGGGGCACTTGCTCGATGGTAAATTTCGTGAATTCTGAGATCACCTTTTTAGTTTCTTCTAAGTATAGTTGCATGGAGGCTTGGTTCGCAACGAATGCTCCACTGACTTGGTTGGCGACAAGTTGTGAATCTACAAATACAGATATGCTTGTCACCCCCATTTTCCTGGCAATTTTCAAGCCTGCTAACAAAGCTTCATACTCCGCTTCATTGTTAGTTGTGGGAAACTCAAACTTCAGGGCATACGTATACTCATTTTTATTGGGGTCTGTAAGAATTAAACCCGCCCCGGAGCCCTCTAAGTTAGAGGCACCGTCAGTGAAGAGTGTCCATGGGGTATTTTCGTCCCCCTGTACGTGCCTTTCCTTATCGTCTTCGTCTACCTCGGCAAGAAAATCGGCCAAGATCTGACCTTTCATAGAAGTTCTGGGATGAAAAGAAATTTCATGCTCCCCCAACTCGACTGCCCACTTAGCCAACCGTCCTGACACTTCAGGCTTTCCTAGTACGTGCTTGATTGGTTTGTCTGTTAAGACATGAATAGGGTGGGCCTGGAAGTAACGCCTCAAACGCCTAGTTGCATGTACCAAAGCAAGGGCTAATTTTTCCAAGCACGGGTAATTTACTTCTGGGCCCTTCAACACCCGGCTAACAAAGTATACCGGCATTTGGGTAGACCCCCGTTGTGCCATCATAACTGCGCTAACACATTCCATAGAAGCAGCCAGGTATACCACCAATGTTTCCCCTGGTACAGGAGCTGTGAGCGTAGGAAGGGTGGCCATAAACTGCTTTAGTTCTTGAAAAGCTGATTCGGCTTCAGGTGTCCATGAAAAATCTTGCTTCTTTATACAGCCTTTCAAAGTGTGAAAAAATGGTAGAGATCGATCAGCGGCCTTTGAGAGGAAACGGCTGAGTGCGGCCAACTTACCATTCAAACTTTGGACCTGCTTTTTGGTGGATGGGGAGACCATGTCTAAAACCGCCTGTATTTTTTTTGGGTTGGCTTTAATGCCCCTCGGCGTGATGATGTGCCCTAGGAACTTGCCCTCTTCCATGCCAAAGCTGCATTTGGAGGGGTTAAGCTTCATGTTGATCCTCCGCAGCGCATCAAAAGTTTCTTTTATATCTGCCAACATGATATCCTCTGCTTTGCTTTTGATGACAATGTCATCCACATAAGCTTCCACATTTCGTCCAATCTGATCCTTGAACGCCTGGTCAATCAAGCACTCGTAAGTGGCACCTGCATTTTTTAGACCAAACCAAATGGCATTTTTTTTTTTTTGAAACAGTAGATACCTGGTCAATCAAGCGCTGGTAGGTTGCTCCTGCATTCTTTAGACCAAATGGCATTTTTTGGAAACAGTAGATGCCTTGGTCTGTATGGAAAGCTGTTTTATCCTCGTCACTGCGCTTCATGTGGATCTGGTGATAACCTTTGTAAGCGTCCAAGAAACATTTTAGCCGGAAGCCATCCAAGGATTCTACCTTCCAGTCAATCTCTGGCAATGGATAGTTATCCTTCGGACATGCTTTATTAATGTCTTTGAAATCGACACATAACCGCCATGAACCATCACTTTTCTTGACCATGACCGGGTTAGCAATCCAGGTCTGGTATTTTACCTCCCTGACGATTCCACTTGCTACCATTTGGTTGACTTGTTCACATGCTGCTTTGCTGCGATCCATGGCAAGGCCGCGCTTTTTCTGCTTGATTGGGACAATGTTTGGATTGGCATTTAGAGCATGCTCGACAAAACTCCTAGGAACACCTGTCATATCTGATGTCTGCCATGCGAAAACATCTAGGTTGGATTTTAACAAACTAATGAGTTTGTTTTTTATCTGCGAAGGTAATTGTGAGCCAAGAATGACAGGTTGATCAGGAAAATTGGGATTGAGTACTACCTTGGTTTCTGGACCTTCTGTTACCTCCGCTGGTGTAGACCGATCGATGCTTGGCTTTGGCTTTTCAACTTGCTTGCATTCCTGCGGCCAAGACATCTGCCCCCTGACAGTAGCAACTCCTGATGGGGTAGGAAACTTCACCATGCCGTGAATAGTGGAAGGTATGGCCTTGAACTGTTCTAGCGATGGTCTGCCAAGAAGGACGTTGTATTCGGAAGGGGCGTTGACAATGGCAAAGTCTACCATTTCAACCCTATACCGTGGATATTCTCCCATCATCATCGGTAAAGTTATTTCTCCCACCGGCCAGTGGGTTTCTCCAGAAAAACCGACCAACGGTCCCTTTGCTGGTCTTTTTGTGTCCTGGACCGCTTGGGGTAGTTTCCTGAAACAATGCTCAAACACTATGTCAGTAGAACAACCTGTATCAACATAGGATTTGTTAATCTCATAATTGGACAATCGGATTTTAATGACAACAGGATTGTTGGAAGTAGCTGCTACTGGGGGAAAGGAAATAGGAACCATCATCCAGCTTTGGAGGACCGAGGCTTTTCTCTTAGACGATGCCTCGCCTCGAACCATGAGGACCTGGCCATCAGGCGGTCCAGGATGATCGCCATTGTCTCCCTTCTTCTGCCAACTGTAAGATTTTTTGGCCGGATTTTTTGCTGCCTGTTGTCTTGCCCCTGGTACAAGATGTTCTAATTTCCCCTCCTCCAAGGCACGCTTGATTTCAGCCTTTAGCTCCCTACATGAATTAGTATCATGACCATAATCTTCATGGAAATCACAGCGTTTGTTCATATTTTTCTTTCCAGACTTGTGTAACATCTGAGGAGGTGCTTTGAAAGTTGACCCCACCTGCTCTGTCTTCAATATCTCGCTTGGACTTTTACTTAGATTGGGACCTGTACCACGATCATAGGGAGTAGGCCGCCTGCTGCTTCTGTCATCGCGCCTGAAATCTCTGCGGCTGTCTCTGTCTCTATCTCGTCTGCTATCCTGCCTGGTGTCTGGACGATTGTCAGGTCTAGCGCTTGACGAGCTCCCCCATTTATCTCTCCTGTTGAGCACTCCCCGTGTGAGAGTAACAGTTTCCTTGGATCTGAGGAAATCATATGCCCGGTCAGTGGCTTCCTTGAAGGTGACCGGCGTTCTCTTGATCAGCTTCTCCTGCAGCTGTCCTGGGAGCAAGGAGAGGGTAAAACCCGAAATTTGTTGACTTTCGGGTAAGGCGACAATTTTCTGGCATTCCTGCGTGTAACGCTGGATGAAGTCGCGTAACCCCTCTCCTTCTCTTTGCCGCAGCAAATGTGCTTCTATATGAGTTCTCTGCTGCTTCTTTTGTTGGACAAAGTGAGTCACAAACTTAGCCTTTAGATCTGCAAAGTCTTGAATACTCCTCTCCGGTAAGTCAGCAAACCAATCCCGAGCGAAACCCTGCAACGTGCCAGGGAACATGTGACAAGCGACTGGGTCTAGCCATTTCTCTGTCATAATGGCCTGTTCAAAAAGAGCAAGATGATCATCAGGATCCCGTGTGCCGTCGTAAGTACCAACTATGGACGGGACTTTTTGTTTATCTGGGAGAGGGAATCTAGCCACCCAGTCACAAAACTTCGAACTGACCACCGATAAAGGCATAGTGGCCGCTCGGGGTGGTGCGGCTGCGGCCACGAGCGCTTGCAGCACGCGCAACATGTCATTAGATGTGTCCTGTGGTGGTTGTGGTGGTGGGGTGTGAATGGGTGGTTGTCTTAACTGCTCCAGTAATTGTGACAACGGATCGACTGGTTGAACAACCGTTGGCTGCGGTGCTGGGCGCAACGCCGCTACCAACTGAGACAACAAGTCCGATGAAGTAGGTGGTGGAGGAGGCGGTGGTGGCTGAGCACTCTGAGCCAATCTTCGTAGCAACTCCACAATTGGATCCTCCCGAACCCCTGGAGTAGCGGCCTGTGGAAAGTTGGAAACAGGCTGTCTAATCGGATCCGTGCCATCCTCCTGGGAACTTGTCCCGTGGGACAAGAGAGGCTGAGATAAAGGGATGGGCGTCACTGGCTGTGGGGATGTAAACGAACTTGATCCAACCAGCCTTGTGGAGAAAAGCGGACTTGTTAAAGAGGGATACCCTCGTGTCGACCTGACATCCGACAATGTCCACTCAGAATCGAGGTATGGTTCCATGATACGACTAGGCGAGGTTATCACCGCCTCGGGTATAGTGGTAGTCACGGTAGTGGTTATTGCTGGTGCTGAAGAAGTGATCTGCGATGGATTTGTTGCCTCCATGGAAATGGTTGATTACTGAGCAGAAAAAGAAAATGTTGGAAAAGTGAAACGCCGTTTAAAAACGCGTCCCACGGATGGCGCCAATGTTTGAGCAACGATTGTCAAACACGAAGTCAACCTTGGATCTCCTGTAGCTACAGTGCAAACCCAACAAGTTCTTGGCGAACCTAGGGTGATCGAGGTTGATTGTGAACGTGAAGGTAAGAGTGTGTGAACTCTGTGTTGTTTAGGCTTTTTTGAATATCTCTTAGTGTGTTTGATACTGAGCTAGGCCATGTATTTATATGGTCAGGTCTCAGGTATGTGGAACGTTGGCTCATTATGACTGCAATAAAGCAGTCATGAAGCGCCATTAAGACAACGGTCAATGATCGTGTAACGGCATGCAATAAAGCAGTCATGAAGCGCCATTATGACGCCCATAAGACACGCGCCTCTGATCATGACAGGCGGTGATGACCTGACAGGCTGTCATGACTTTGACAGGCGGTGATGACGGCGACAGGCGGTCATGACTTTGACGAGCACGATCATGAGTTGGCGGATCCACGTGGGCCATTATTATTGTGACTGGACTCTTAAGATAAGGGCCCATCATTATTTAGGTTTTGAGGAATTAGCCTATATATACATAGGTAATTCCTACTAACCTTATCATATATATATATATATTGCAGGGTTTCTTTGGATAGGGTGATGGCAATGCCGAAGCTCTGTCCAGGGATTTTCCCTTTTTTGTTAAAAAAAAATAATAATTTGTTTTTTCACTTTTTATTGCTTGAGGACAAACAAAACTTAAGTGTGTGGGCTTTGATACGACAAAAAATACTTATTAATAATTTAATTATAAGTTATACTTAATAATTACCCACTTATAACTTATACTTAATAGTAATCCATTTATAAATTATACTTAATAATTACCCACTTATAACTTACACTTAATAATAATTCAATTACGATATATACTTTTTTTTAAAGGCAAGAAAAGCTTTGATTAGAAACAACTAGCAAGAAATTATGACTTATACTTAATAATAATAATCCAATTGTAACTTATACTTCATAATAACAATACAATTAAGACTTATACTTAATAAGAATCTAATTATAAATTATGCTTCAATAATCCAATTATGACTTAGACTTTTTTTAACTGGAATGGAAAACTATTTTTAGAATGAACTAGCAAGAAATTATGACTTATACTTAATAATAATCCATTTATAACTTATAAATAATAGTAATCCAATTAAGGCTTATACTAAATAAATTTCCAATTATAACTTATACGGAGTACATAATATTAATCCAATTATAACTTATGCTTAATAATAATAATGATACAATTAATACTTATACTTAATAGTTTTCCAATTATAACTTATACTTAATAAGAATCCAATTATGACTTATACGTTTTTTTAACAACACAAAAACTTTCATCGGAAACTACTAGCAAGAAATTATGGCTTATACTTAATAATAATCCAGTTATAACGTAAACTTGATAATAATACAATTATAGCCTATACTTAATAATTTTCCAATAATAACTTATACTTAATAATATTCCAATTATGAATTATATTTTATTAACGGAAAGAAAAACTTTAGTTAGAAACAACTAGCAATTTATACTTAATAATTTATCTATATATATAACATAAAAAATAGAGTTCCATTATTGATGTTGCATTTAATTATATTTATTAGATGTGAATAAGAAATAATGTAAAAAAACATATAGTAGTAAAAAACAATAACTCCATCAAATTGTCATATCAAATGTCTTGAAATAATAGTGTATAAATAACTATTAGTAAATTAATTTAAGCTAACATAAAAATTGAGTACCATGTGTGATGTTGCATATAATTATAATCATTAAATGTGAATAACAAATAATGTAATAAAAAAATATTGTAAAAACTAATAACTCCATCGAATTGTCATATCGAAGTCTTGCAATTATAGTGTATAAATAATTATTAGTAAATTAATATAAACTAATAAACTCATGTATAAATAATTATATTATATGCTAAATAATAGTAGTAAATTCAATTTTAATAATAGCATAAATAATAGTAGTAAATTCAATTAAATAATAGTTTTTTTCATGTAACTAGAAATTACATATAAGAAGCCGATATAGCCCCTGAAGGAACTGAGAGAACCCGAAATAGTAGCTTTGAGTGGAGTACAAAGATCATGTCGAAGGTCTTCATTAATACTTAACGAGTTCAGATCCGGTATGAGTATCAAGCCTTCTTCTAAAAGGATATCATATTATCTATGTATGTATGATAGAGCGCAACTTTTTATTATGTAGATAGGCCCAATGGCTAAGCTCAAACCTAACTATATATTTTGATTTTGATTTTGATTTTGATTTTGATGTAATGGAGAGAAGAACGTTTTCATGGGAAAAATAATATTGGTTTGAAGTTTAAACAATAGTTTGAGGACAAATTTGTAATTTGTTTTCTTTTACTATATAGCCTTAATCTGACGGAAGTAACAAATTAACTTTTATTTACATAGAGCAATTTCATATGCCCTTAGTTAGGGGTGTTAACGATCCAAGTCGAGTCGAATATCTGAAAATTTGAGTTCAGCTCGTTTTGTAATTACTCGGCTCGAGCTCGACTTGAGCTCGAATAAACTTTTAGAATTGTGATCGAGATCGAGCTCGAATATCTATATGGTGTTCGAGCTCGAGCTCGATACTCGTTTATAATCTCATATTTCTTTAAATGAACTAATTTACAAACTCGAAAAGCTTCTTAATTACTCGACCCGTTAACATCCCTATAATAATATATGTATATTCTTGTACATATTGTATCAATACTTGTACTTATTATATACAACACTTGTTTGGCTCGTTAAGATCGGCTCGTTAAGATCGGCTCGTTAAGATCGTTTTCGCGGGAAAATACGGACCTTTTTATGCACATACCTTTAGTAGTTCCTTCCAAACCCCCGGTCTTCCGCCTATCCTTGCCTCTGGTGGTCTTTTAGGTTGTTTTTCAAAATATGCACAAATCTTTTTAGGTTAGGTGATGTAAGCTTCATTTACAGTTTTCCGGCTTTTTTCGAGCTTAAAAAAGGCTTTAATTATTGTTTATCCGTTCAGGTTTTCTTCATTTATTGTTCCGGGGACTTCCACGAAATGAAAACGGGCGGCATCGCCGTATGCTCCACTTTTGTTGCCCTGGTTTAGGTGTTTTAGTCACCTTTCAATGGCTCCCTTAATTATGTGCGAGGAATTGAGATCGGCTCGTTAAGATCGGCTCGTTAAGATCGGCTCGTTAAGATCGGCTCGTTAAGATCGGCTCGTTAAGATCGGCTCGTTAAGATCGGCTCGTTAAGATCGGCTCGTTAAGATCGGCTCGTTAAGATCGGCTCGTTAAGATCGGCTCGTTAAGATCGGCTCGTTAAGATCGGCTCGTTAAGATCGGCTCGTTAAGATCGGCTCGTTAAGATCGGCTCGTTAAGATCGGCTCGTTAAGATCGGCTCGTTAAGATCGGCTCGTTAAGATCGGCTCGTCAAGATCGTCCGGCTCGTTAAGATCGTCCGGCTCGTTCGGCTCGAGATTAAACGAGCTATCGAACGGGCCGAGTCGAGTATTAAATTATTAGGCTCGACTCGTGAGATTAATCGAGTATTGTTTTATGTTCAAGCTCGACTCGAGATCGAATTAGTATAGGCTCGAGCTCTATATAAACGTGCTCGAACTCGAGTAGCTCGTTAAAAGCTCGACTTGCTTACACCCCGACCCTTAGTGAAAGGGTTGAAATGCAAATTATGATAAAAATCAAAATTGTCTTTTAATATAAAATTGTTTTAAATAAAAATTATTCTAGTCACCTCCTTTAAGCCTCGGCTCCTCTCATCATTTGTCGGAAACCGCTGCTACATCAAATCAACGCAACCCCTACGCAACATCTTTCGCTATAACCCAGGTTTATTTCACCGTCGATATCTAATTTTCTGTATAGGTGTGCGAGATTTGAATGCTCAAGATTCAAGAATCTGTCTTCATGTTCGTTATTATCTGAGCACGTGTGCGTTTGTTTTTGTTGATATGGTATCTCCATTTCGGGTGTAAATATATTTGTGGGACTCTATGCAATTGAGTTTCATATGAATTGTTGATGTCTTTTGATCTTCGAAAATAAATTGACCAAAATGCGCATGTCCTGTTAGTTTTCGCATTTGGTTATAGATTTGTGTAATTGCATATGTGATCTTGAAATAAATGTTGTTATGCACTCCAAGTGATTGATAAAAAGACTTTTTGATTCTTAGTTACCTATCAGATACGACATCTACAGTATATGCTAATTTACCATGTAGTTTTTTTTTATTTTTTTTTTAATTTAATTTAGCATATTGATAAACAACGTTTTTGACATAGTAAAGAAGGCAAACAGGCAACAAGTTGTGCCGCTATCCCTTTTTGAAATGCAAAACTAATTCTTTTAAAAACAACATTCGTGGATCTAGGTGTCATAACATTGTTATGCATAACACGCTGGATTCTGTTGAGAAGCTCCACCGCCTCAGATGCAAGGAAACTGAAAGTATCAAATGCAAAAGGAATAAACACGTGTTGATTTTCAATGCATGCTTTCTCGTGCTTTGTCACTTTACACGAGGCGGCTTTCAAAGCTGCTTGTCCAGCCGTAACACCCCGACTACTCAAACCCACGAGAGGAGAAATTCCGGTTAGATCCACACACACGTGTTTCCCCCCAACCCATCCAAAAACCAAAATGTCAGCAGGTCTAAGTGTGGATCTTCTATCCAAGGGGTCAGTCAAAAAATTCACAGGTGCTTCTTTCTTGGCGGAGATCCCGGCACGCCTACATATGTCAAAAAGGACGTCGCTAACCATATCGTGTCGATACTTGAATCCCGGGAGCTCTTTACAATGAATAGCATGTTCCCCAAAGGAATCCAAACTTGCCTTGCGACAAACAGGGCATAACGCATCAACTGGAAATAATGGAATCATGAGACGATACTTAAGGATGGCACGATATTCCACAGGTGACATATGTTGACCAAGCCCGTCTATGTGAATAGCTTGAAGATAATCCTGAGCATGAGGTGCCCGTAAACAATCAAAAACCGCTTTCTGTCTCACATTCATGTCAAAACAAACTTCCATATCCTTGACTGTTTCACTAAAAAGGGCACTCGCCAATGTTTGTTGGGCTTTAGAGGGGGCGGTTTCCTTATTAGTGAAGCCGCTAAAATCAAAGCTTGGAATCATATCACGAAGACAAGCCAAAGCACAACCATAATCATCGTCCATACAACATATCCCACTGTCACGTAAGATGTGATCCTGAAGCACCCAAGATTGGGCCCTCGAGGCCACAAAAGCATAAGAAGAAACCATTTTTGCCGAGTACAAACCCAAACCACTAGATCGAATGGGTAAAGAAGTGAGTTGCCACTGTAAGTCTCCAAAGAAAGGCCCTCCACATACCACAATGTTCTCAGTCGACTCACGCAATCCTTTGTCAAAGACCGAAGATGCCTCATCCATGTGAACAGGTTGACAAGTTTTTAATCCAAAAAAGAGTTTGGCAATACCCATACATGATCGAAGTAAAAGGAGCTCACACTGTGGGTCATGTAACTGTGGAAGGAGTCACATCAAATCAACAGTATTTTTCAGCTCTCCTCATAGCCAACCCACTAATAAAATATGGGTCTCTACTAACAGCTCCCCCGAGAAGCTTCACACCCAATGACGGCCTTCGGATATTGACATGGAATAAACCCTCACGAAGTTTCATACCATTACACGAGGGCCAAAATAATTTTGTCTTCTTGATATTAAGTTCAAGACCCAAAGTCGGACCAGTAACCCTTATAATGTCTAACACCCTGGCCACCTCTTGTGCATCTCCAATAATAGTCCCATCATCAAGATACCAAGCATGAAGAAGAAGCTTGCAATTGTCTCTGATCTTATGTATTAACGGGTGCAATACCAGAGAAAAAAGAAGAGGTCCCAAAGGGTCACCTTGTTGCACCCCAGTAGTAGACCATATGTGCGAGTCTCCTATATACAACTTCGATGCTTGCCCATATAAGAAATTGTAACACCCAAAAATTTACAAGAATTTAAAACTTTTTAAGTATAATATTTTAATATAAAATGTCCCAATAATTTAAATATTAAAATCCCAAAATAGTAAGATCGTATTTAACGAAAATCTTAAATGCGAAAATAGTTTAATAGAGTAAAAAGTTTATAATAATAATAAATGATGTCCACATCAGCATAGGTAGAATACATCGGTCAACCGTCCACCTTCTCCTTCCCTTTGCTAGTACCTGAAACAGTGGGGGAAAATAGGGGTCAGCTGGGGAAGCTGAGTGAATAATTCTCAAAATGCAAACAATCGTAACATACAACACATGAGGGCACATAGGTGTACTCCTAGTCAGAAACTACTCGATTAATTACTCAGATTTATTTCTCAGATTTTATTACTCATATTTTAATTTATATAGCGCGCTAGAGTGACTTGGGCCGAGAGATCAACCTCGACCCGCCTCACACCACCTCAACACCTGTACTCTTCGGTGTTGAGTCAAAAAGGCCTGGCACCAGTACTCTTCGGTGCCAAGTCAAAACGTCTGACACCAGTGCTCTTCGGTGTCAAGTCAGATATATTATGTTTAATGTTTAACTCAAAACTCAGAAACTCAGAACTCAGAACTCAGAACTCAGAAAGTCAGATCACAGAAAGCTCAGATAACAGATAACTCGGATAACTAATCAATCTCAGATAACAAATCAATCTCAGATAACAGATCAATCTCAGATAACAACTATAGTGCAAGAAATGTAACACGTAAGTCATGCATGTACAACGTTAAAACTGAATACACGGTGAGAATACTCACCTCGAGAAACGTAAGCTCCAAAGGGTTCCCGACAATCAGAAGGACAGCACGTTATCTCCTAGACGGTCCTAAAACCAAAAAGCGAAACCCGGAATTAAAATCCTACCCGAGGGCTTATTTCAGAAAACTGGCAGCACCCGTCAGTCTCACGGAAACTGCCATAACTCCTAAACGGTTCATTAGATTTCCCCCATCTTTTTACCATGGCTAGAAGACAATCAGAACTACAATTTACTGTGAGACGGTCACTGGCCAAAACAGCCTCTAAGTGTCTCAAAACAGTGATTCAAGACAGACATGCTGCACAGGTCATCTTCCTAACAGCAGCATACTAAATTGACTATAACTTTTAAACCGTAATTCGGATTGACGAGCGGGTTGCGGCATTGGAAAGCTAACTCAGAAAACAAGGTTTCAGCACGGGCCAAAAGTTCAAAAGGTTAATCTAAGCACTTCAAAAACAGATTAGAACAGTAGGGCAGATTCTGCCAGAAAAGTATTGATTTATCAAACTCTATTTAACAACCCGACTCGTCACCGAAAACCCGAGCATTTGGAATTCATCACCCGACAGCCCCACCTACCTCAGATATCTAAGTTTAAAAGTTGATTTATATTAAAACTAGACGTTACAAATCTCCCGGTTGGAAACCAAGAACCCAAGGGGTTCGGTTTCCTTTTCGGTTAATAAATCTCGGTTTCTAAAACGTTAACCCACCACTAACAACTAATTCAACAACAGATTTAAACACCTCACGAAATCAGAATGCAACCTAGACAATTCGGAAAGATTTAACAATAATAACAACGAGATAATCACACGATTCAATCCGCACCAAAACAAACGATACCTACAAATCTGGACGGCACTTAAACACACTCGATCGGTTGCTTGATTTGGCTGCTTTGGTTGTTAGATAAACTGGAATAACTCGATCACTCGGAAGCCATCTCCTCGCCGAAACAGTTTAATGATTCTCGGCTGCCTCTCGACTTGCGATCACACAACACGAGCATTAGACAACTTTCTGATTTCTAAAACGATAGGAGAAAGGAAAACTAGATGGAAGATAAGGGGATTACTACCTTATGCAGAAATTTCCGATGGAGATGCTCACGATCGAATGGGAGTCGGCAGGAAAGGACGCTCCAACTCTTTGGCCGAAAATTGCAATTATGGACCAATAGGGTAAAAGTTCGGCATATATACAAGGTGTTCGGCCCATGACAAATAATAGGCCTTTTAATTACTAAATGGATTGGGCTTACGCAAGATTAAGGAGAGGGTAAGCCCCCCCCCCTTTAGCCGATGCTTATAATCCTAGCCGAAGACTACAAATTCCCAACCCCTTTATGTCGGTTTCGAGTAGAAGAAGGAAAGAAAGAAGTTTGGTTTCCTGCTCCCAAGTAATTTTAGATACTCGAGCTAAGGGTTAACGGTTATTAGCCTTGGCCTACGGCCGGCTTCACACCGACACGGAAACTAGAAGACTTTACGCAATTTAGGGTTCAGAAAGTAAGCGGCACTAAAACGTCACGGAATTAATAATAACAATTGCCACACCACAATAATAATGATGATAATAATATCCGGTAAATGACTCAAAGGAAAAGATTAAAAAATATAAAAAGTCATTATAAAATTTGGGGCGTTACAACTCAATCCCACTTGAATCAGACTTCGTCCTCGAAGTCATTGCTCGGAAATAGCTCGGGGTAGTTATCACGCATCTCAGACTCGGGTTCCCACGTCCACTCGGAACCCTTACGGTGTTGCCACTGCACTTTAACCAGCACAATTTCCTTGTTGCGCAAGGTCTTGACCTTACGGTCAAGAATCGCGATCGGGTGCTCAATATAATTCAACTTTTCATCAATCTGAATATCTTCTAGCGGTACAACGACAGATTCGTCAACAATACACTTTCTAAGTTGTGAAACGTGAAAAGTGTTATGGATAAGATGGAGTTCTTCTGGTAAATTGTAACGCCCCAAATTTTATAATTTGGTTAATTATTTTTCTTCTATGTGTTTTATAATAGTTCTTGATATCTATAAAAGGAATAAATGCGACGTTTAAGCTACGTGTGTCATGATCTTATTTAGGTGACACTTTATGTATGCAAATGTTAATTTTATAGCAATTAGTGCATTGTAATTAGGACGTGTTAGGGTAACGTTTATATACCCAAGTCGTTGGTAAATTAGAGTGTTCTAATTCTCGTGTCAAAACGATGTCGGCCAAAGGCCAAGGCTAAGACCCGAACGCCCACTTCCTTTTTGTTGGTAAAAATCGGGACTATCTAATAATTATAAGGCCGAAGTTCTATTCTTCCTTTTGTAGTCCGGCCCCAATTCTTCCTTTTGTAGCCCAGCCCAACTCCCATCTGAGCCCAATCGAGATTAATGGGGAGCGGACCGATTTTGCATGCGATCATATAAAAGGGGAATCCTACCCTAGCGATCTCATAACTCTCCTACAGCCGTGGACTAACCTCCCGACCTCTTTTTGTCTCATTCTTTCTCCTGGACGATCGTGTGACTGGATTGGGAAGAAGTCGGCGAATTGTTTAAGGGATTAATCAAGTAACCGCACGGGATCAAGGAAGTTTGGCAAGCAGTGTTCACCGAGAAGTTGTAAGCATAATCACTCATTCTTCTCCTCGATTCAATTCCTTCCGATCGGACCTCTAAACTGTTTTGAATTGATCGTTTTCTCCGTGACAGAATTAGTTTTTCCTTTTCAGCGATAGCACTAGTGATCATCGTAAGCTGCGGTGTCAAGGGTGAGAAAGGAAAACGGTATCGATCGGGTTCGGTAAGAACGATAGGGTTTTCTTAGTTTTATTACTCTAATCGTCTATTCTATTGTGGCCGTTTATCATGTTGGAATCTGTTTTCTCGTGTAATATAGACCTGCTGTAGTATTAGTAGCTTGGTTGAGGGTTGATCGTAGGGGGGTTAACGTTTTAGAAGTCGGGGATTACCAACCGAAAAGGAAACCGAACTCCTAGGGTTCTTGGTTTCCCAACCGGAAAGATTTTAGTATCTAGTTTTAATACAAACTAAATTCCTAAACCTATATAACTGTGATGTAGAAAGGGCTGTCGGGTAATGATTTCTAATGCTCGGGTTTTCGGTGACGAGTCGGGTTGTTGAAACGAGTCTAATAAAACAATAATTCCTGGCAGAATCTGCCTTACTGTTCTACCCTGTTTTTGAGATACTTAAAATAATCTTTAGGGTTTTTGGCCCGTGATGAGACCTTGGTTTTTGAATTAGCTTTCCAACGCCGCAACCCGCTCGTTAATTCGAATTACGGTTTAAAAGTTATAGTCGATTTAGTATGCTGCTGTTAGGAAGATGACCTGTGCAGCATGTCTGTCTTGCATCACTGTTTTGAGACACTTAGAATCTGTTTTGGCCAGTGACCGTCTCACAGTAAATTGTAGTTCTGATTGTCTTCTAGCCATGGTAAAAAGATGGGGAAAATCTAATGAACCGTTTAGGAGTTATGGCAGTTTCCGTGAGACTGACGGGGGCTGCCAGTTTTCTGAAATAAGCCCTCGGGTAGGATTTTAATTCCGGGTTTCGTTTTTTGGTTTTAGGACCGTCTAGGAGATAACGTGTTGTCCTTCTGATTGTCGGTAACCCTTTGGAGCTTACGTTTCTCGAGGTGAGTATTCTCACCGTGTATTCAGTTTTAACGTTGTACATGCATGACTTACGTGTTACATTTCTTGCACTATAGTTGTTATTCGAGATTGATTTGTTATCTGAGATTGATTTGTTATCTGAGATTGATCTGTTATCTGAGATTGATTTGTTATCTGAGATTGACCTGTTATCCGAGTTATCTGTTATCTGAGCTTTCTGTGATCTGACATTTCTGAGTTCTGAGTTTCTGAGTTTTGAGTTAAACATTAAACATAATATATCTGACTTGACACCGAAGAGCACTGGTGTCAGACGTTTTGACTTGGCACCGAAGAGTACTGGTGCCAGGCCTTTTGACTCAACACCGAAGAGTACAAGTGTTGAGGTGGTGTGAGGCGGGTCGAGGTTGATCTCTCGTCCCAAGTCACACTAGCGCGCTATATAAATTTAAAATCTGAGTAATAAAATCTGGAAAAATAAATCTGAGTAATTAATCGAGTAGTTTCTGACTAGGAGTACACCGATGTGCCCTCATGTGTTGTATGTTAGGATTGTTTGCATTTTGAGATATTCACTCAGCTTCCCCAGCTGACCCCTATTTTCCCCCACTGTTTCAGGTACTAGCAAAGGGAAGGAGAAGGTGGACGGTTGACCGCTGTATTCTACCTATGCTGATGTGGACAGCAATTATTATTATTATAAACTTTTACTCTATTAAACCATTTCCGCATTTAAGATTTTCGTTAAATACGATCTTACTATTTTGGGATTTTAATATTTAAATTATTGGGACATTTTATATTAAAATATTATACTTAAAAAGTTTTAAAATTCTTGTAAATTTTTGGGTGTTACATAAATCCAGCCGATAAGCAACTTTTCCGACTCTGGCGATCACCTGATAGGGACCAATGTAACGAGGTCCCAACTTTTGCCTCTTCCGGAACCTGATTACCCCCTTCCACGGGGAAAATTTTAGCAATACATAATCGCGCACCTGAAATTCTAGAACAGAACGCCTTTTGTCTGCATAGCTTTTCTGGCGACTCTGTGCGGTGATCAACCTCTCACGAACCATCTGAATCATATCGGTAGTTTTCAACACGATCTCAGTACTACCCAGTACCTTGTGCCCAACTTCACCCCAACAGATGGGCGTCCGGCACTTCCTACCGTATAACATCTCGAATGGCGGTTTACGAATGCTCGAGTGGTAGCTGTTGTTGTAAGAAAATTCCACCAACGGTAGATACTTATCCCAACTACCTCCAAAATCAAGCACACATGCTCTCAGCATGTCCTCAAGCGTCTGAATCATCCGCTCACTCTGACCGTCTGTCTGTGGATGAAACGCGGTACTGAAATGAAGTCTCGTACCCATCTCCTCTTGGAATTTCTCCCAAAATCTCGACGTAAAACGAGTGTCTCTGTCTGATACAATAGAGACTGGTATACCGTGTCTTGCCACAATCTCGCGAACAAAAATATCTGCCATCTTCTCAGCTGAAGAACTCTCCCGAATCGGAATAAAATGGGCACTCTTGGTCAAACGGTCAACGACCACCCAGATAGCATCATACCCTCCTGGCGTTTTCGGTAACTTGGTGATCAAATCCATAGTAATCTGTTCCCACTTCCACACTGGAATCTCTAATGGCTGCAACATACCATGTGGTTTCTGGTGCTCGGCCTTGACTTTACGACAGGTCAGGCATTTCTCAACATAATCGGCTACCTCTAATTTCATACCCGGCCACCAATAGTTTTCACGAAGGTCTCGATACATCTTAGTCGAACCCGGATGAATAGAAGATTTAGACTTATGAGCCTCGTCTAATAAAACATCACGGTTACCACCGTGTGAAGGAACCCAAACTCTACCAAGATGTGTCAAAAGATCTCTACCGTCCTTCACAAAACTACCAATCACACCTACAACCCGTTCTTTCTTAGCCTGCTCGGCTTCTGAGGCTTCTATCTGTGCCCTGCGAATAGACTCCAATAACGAAGCTACTGCTGTCAACCTCATACAAACACCACGAATAGGGTTCCTGCTCAACGCATCAGCCACTACATTGGCTTTACCTGGATGGTAAAGGATCTCACAATCATAATCCTTCAACACATCAAGCCATCTCCTCTGTCTCATGTTCAAATCTTGCTGATCCATCAAATATTTCAAACTCTTATGATCAGTGTAGATGGTGATTTTCACGCCATATAAATAATGCCTCCAGATTTTTAAGGCAAACACCACGGCACCTAACTCGAGATCATGCGTAGGGTAATTTCCTTCGTGAGATTTCAACTGTCTCGAAGCATATGCAATCACCTTACCCCTTTGCATTAAAACGGCACCCAAACCCTGAATAGACGCGTCACAGTAAACTACAAAATCTTCCACACCCTCTGGCAGGGCTAGAATCGGCGCCTCACATAACCGATTCCTCAATGCTTCAAAAGCTTCTTGCTGCTGATTACCCCAACTAAATGCAGCTGATTTCTTGGTCAGCTTTGTCAATGGTGACGCGATTTTGGAGAAATCTTGGATAAAACGACGATAATACCCAGCCAAACCCAGGAAACTACGAATCTCTGATGGCGTCTTTGGTACTTCCCACTTCATCACTGCTGAGATTTTTGCGGGGTCGACTTTTATACCTTCTTCATTCACAACATGCCCCAGAAACTGCACTTCACGTAACCAAAATTCACACTTGGAAAATTTCGCATAAAGACCTTCGCGTCTCAACGTATCTAACACCTCGCGAGAATGAACCTCGTGGTCTGTCTTGGTCTTTGAGTAAACCAAAATATCATCAATAAACACAATCACCGAACGATCTAACATACTACTACACACCCGATTCATAAGATCCATGAAAGCCGCTGGTGCGTTAGTGAGTCCAAAAGGCATCACTACAAACTCATAATGGCCATAACGTGTTCGAAAGGCGGTTTTCTCAATATCTTCTTCTTTCACCCGCATCTGATGGTACCCTGAACGCAAATCGATCTTTGAAAACCATGATGCACCCTGAAGCTGGTCGAACAAATCATCAATTCTCGGCAATGGATAACGGTTTTTCACTGTTAATTTATTTAATTCTCGGTAATCGATACACATTCTTTGTGACCTATCCTTCTTCTTCACAAATAATATCGGTGCGCCCCACGGTGAACAACTCGGTCGGATAAATTCTTTTTCTTGCAACTCTTGTAACTGGTCATACAGTTCTTTCATTTCTGGCGGTGCAAGGCGATAAGGAGCCCTAGCAATCGGCGCAGCACCCGGTACTAAATCAATTCGAAATTCCACCTGTCTCTCAGGTGGTATTCCCGGCAGATCCTCGGGAAATACATCGGTATACTCGCTAACAATAGGAACACTTTCTATCGACCTCGGTTTTGCTTCAAGAATGGTGTCGATAACATAAGCCAGATAACCCACAGCACCGTGCTGAAGATATTTTCTTGCCCTCGCAGCCGAACACAGTGCCGGTACCAATCGGTTTATGTCGCCCTGAATTAACAATTCAATCCCACTTGGGGGTTTGATACGGATTTGTTTTTGGTGACAGAGAATCTCGGCATGGTATTCGGTCATCCAATCCATCCCCACAATCACACATAGCTCTTTCATAGCGATAGGAATAAGATTTATGGGAAATTTCTTCCCACACAACTCGATCAGACATTTTCGGTAAACTTTCGTAACAGTTAGAGTTTTTTCATTGACGACTTCTATCACTAAGGGCTCAGAATGGTTCTCTAATTTATGAGACATCAGCTTGCTAAAAGCATGAGAGACAAACGAGTGAGTTGCCCCACTATCAAATAACACAAAAGCAGGTATGTCGTTCACAGAAAAAGTACCTATTGCACAGAGATCACAACATGCACACAGAATTAGAATCACACAGTAGTATTCATGCAAATTTTCCTCAGGTTAATCTCCGATAATAACTCAGATAATAACTCAGATAATAACTCAGAAGGTAAAAATATTTACCAGCAACAGCATTAGGAGCCTTCTTGGCCTCCTCCCCAGTCATCTGATAGGCTCGTCCTCGAGCCCAGTAGTAGCCCCCTCAGCGATCCTGAGAGTAGCCGGGGCCGGATTTATCACTGGCCCTCCTCTAGCACCACCTACTTTATTATATATATATATACAGTATACGAAGTTAAATATAAAGTATAAAGTTACGAGGAATGAAGTAATGAACAAAATAGATTTTAGCACCTCCTCTCCCGATATCTTTCTTCTTTGGGCAGTCGTCCCTCGTGTGGCCCTCTTCTTTGCAGTAGAAACACATCACTCCCTTTAGAGTGCATGCGTTCGCCATGTGCCCCGTCTGTCCACACTTATAACAAAGGACTATTCTCCCCTCATCTCTACCTGGTGCATCACGAGATGTACTCCTCGTGTCATCGCGGTGTGCGTTACCATAACGCGTACCACTCCCAGACTGACTGCTCCTGCTCGAATTACCGCCCCTGTATGGTTTGAACTCGAACCGGCGTTTCTTTTCATTACCCTGATTGTAGTTCCCTTGAGATGCTGGTAGGGATCTTTTGGAATCTTTCTTCTGGCGGTCTAGCTCAATCTCGCGGCCACGTGCCGCCTCTATCATCTCGGCCAAGGAATTACGGGGCATCATCCCCACAAACTCTCTAATATCACTACGCAACATATCCAGATATCGAGCCATCTTCATCTCCTCAGTAGCAGCATAGTCGGGACAAAAGGAAGCCAGTTCTCGAAACTTTGTAGTAATAGCACTGATGGATTCGTTGGTTTGTTGAAGGCTCAGAAAATCTCTGGTGATCCGTTCTACCTCCACACGTGGCACATACTGCAACTTGAACCTGTCCACGAATACCTCCCAGGTCAGTTGCTCCTCAGTCATCGATGCTGCTAGTGGTTTCCACCACTCTTTGGCTTCGCCCTTCAATGAGTGCGATGCATAAGTAGTCCTCATCTCAGTAGGGCATCTTGAGATTCGAAAGACGCTCTCCATATCGGCAAGCCAGCGTATTGCCACTTTCGGGTCAGATTCACCCTTAAACTCAGGGGGTGAACACACAGAGAAATCACGATAGGTGAAGGCTTTTGGTGCTGGTGGTTGTGGCACCACAGCATCTCGGGCAGCGAACTCGGTCTGTAACATATGGCTGACCTGATCAGTGATCTCATCAAACATGCCCTGGAACATGGCAGGTAACATCTCTCCCAGTACTGCAGTCATCATGGTTCGCAATTCTTGTGCGGTAGGTCTAGTTGGCGGCATCTTGCTATAAATAGAAAGGGAGTAAATTGTCAGAAAACAAGAATTTTGCCTACAATGATACGTAAACGTCAAATTAATAACTTTCTCAATTTCTCCTGAAAACGTAGTCTTAGGTTCGGTGCGTACAATAATAGGGGCCCTTCTATTATTTTTCGGCACCTACCCTTAACAGGTTTCCAGCAAAAATTGAGGTCGTCACAACCCTCCGTTTCCATATCAATCACACACTACAGATAGCTCCAAAAAGTATATATCTATATATAGTATTCTCGGCGTCGATGTCGCGAAGTATCCTCTGAAAACTCTCAAAATATGTCTCTTGACGAAACTTTTAATATAAAGTATAAAATATTAAACGAACTCTTAAAGATTACCGGCAGCGGGAAGACGAGAGGTCAACGTGACATGCTGTATGTCTGATGTGGAACTTTCCTCAGAAAAATATTTTACTCTTTTCTTATTTTAAAAACTCGACACTCATACTTGAGTTTGAATTCACCCCTTGCAAATCCAAATCCCTCAAGTCAGAGCTCTGATACCAACTTGTAACACCCAAAAATTTACAAGAATTTAAAACTTTTTAAGTATAATGTTTTAATATAAAATGTCCCAATAATTTAAATATTAAAATCCCAAAATAGTAAGATCGTATTTAACGAAAATCTTAAATGCGGAAATAGTTTAATAGAGTAAAAAGTTTATAATAATAATAAATGTTGTCCACATCAGCATAGGTAGAATACAGCGGTCAACCGTCCACCTTCTCCTTCCCTTTGCTAGTACCTGAAACAGTGGGGGAAAATAGGGGTCAGCTGGGGAAGCTGAGTGAATAATTCTCAAAATGCAAACAATCGTAACATACAACACATGAGGGCACATAGGTGTACTCCTAGTCAGAAACTACTTGATTAATTACTCAGATTTATTTCTCAGATTTTATTACTCAGATTTTAATTTATATAGCGCGCTAGTGTGACTTGGGCCGAGAGATCAACCTCGACCCGCCTCACACCACCTCAACACCTGTACTCTTCGGTGTTGAGTCAAAAAGGCCTGGCACCAGTACTCTTCGGTGCCAAGTCAAAACGTCTGACACCAGTGCTCTTCGGTGTCAAGTCAGATATATTATGTTTAATGTTTAACTCAAAACTCAGAAACTCAGAACTCAGAACTCAGAAAGTCAGATCACAGAAAGCTCAGATAACAGATAACTCGGATAACAGATCAATCTCAGATAACAAATCAATCTCAGATAACAGATCAATCTCAGATAACAACTATAGTGCAAGAAATGTAACACGTAAGTCATGCATGTACAACGTTAAAACTGAATACACGGTGAGAATACTCACCTCGAGAAACGTAAGCTCCAAAGGGTTCCCGACAATCAGAAGGACAGCACGTTATCTCCTAGACGGTCCTAAAACCAAAAAGCGAAACCCGGAATTAAAATCCTACCCGAGGGCTTATTTCAGAAAACTGGCAGCACCCGTCAGTCTCACGGAAACTGCCATAACTCCTAAACGGTTCTTTAGATTTCCCCCATCTTTTTACCATGGCTAGAAGACAATCAGAACTACAATTTACTGTGAGACGGTCACTGGCCAAAACAGCCTCTAAGTGTCTCAAAACAGTGATGCAAGACAGACATGCTGCACAGGTCATCTTCCTAACAGCAGCATACTAAATTGACTATAACTTTTAAACCGTAATTCGGATTGACGAGCGGGTTGCGGCATTGGAAAGCTAACTCAGAAAACAAGGTTTCATCACGGGCCAAAAGTTCAAAAGGTTAATCTAAGCACTTCAAAAACAGATTAGAACAGTAGGGCAGATTCTGCCAGAAAAGTATTGATTTATCAAACTCTATTTAACAACCCGACTCGTCACCGAAAACCCGAGCATTTGGAATTCATCACCCGACAGCCCCACCTACCTCAGATATCTAAGTTTAAAAGTTGATTTATATTAAAACTAGACGTTACAAATCTCCCGGTTGGAAACCAAGAACCCTAGGGGTTCGGTTTGAGGCCATGGCGGCTCAACTCGAAGGTATCTTGGAACAAGTATTGGAAGGTACTTTAATTAATGGCTTAAAACCGGAGCTACGAACTTCGGTACGGGTTTTACAACCTACCGGTGTCACACAAGTCATGAAACTGGCCCTTATGATTGACGAGGCAAAAACAAACGTGCGAAATAAGACCGGGTATAAACCCGATTTTAACCGGAATACCAGTGGTTCGAGTGGGGCGAACCCAGTCACAAACAACACGACACCCACCACCGGGTCTAAAACAACTGCTGCCCCAACGAAACAGCCGTACCGACGTATGACGGAGACGGAATATGCCGACAAAAGGGCGAAGGGAATCTGCTTCCGGTGTGACGAAAGGTTCGCTCCCGGCGATCGATGCCCGGAGAAAACAACCCAAGTACCCGTGGTGACAGAAGAGGAGGAAGACGAGTCCGAACCAGAACACCCGCATCTAGATTTCGTTGAAGTCTCCGCAGAATCAGTAGCCGGCATAACCTCACTACACACCATGAAGCTAAGAGTAACCGTCAACGGGTATGAGGTAATAGTATTAATTGACTATGGTGCCACCCACAATTTTTTGTCACTCCAGGTAATTGAGCCGCATAACTTGCGGATTACGAGCAAAAGGAAAACAGGGGTAATATTGGGTAACGGTAACGTTGACACGTGCTACGAAATTTGTAAAAAAATTCCCATACAACTCCCCATCTTATTGTTGGAAGAAGATTTCTACCCACTTGAACTCGGTAGTACGGACATCATACTTGGCATGAAGTGGCTTTATACTTTGGGCATGACACATATCAACTGGCGTACCCTCACGATGTCCTTTGAAAAAGACGGGTCACATATTACATTGCGGGGTGAACCCGAACTGCGGTGAGCTCAAGCGTCCTTACAATCATTAGCGTGATCAATGGATGAACTTACGGAAGGGTACTTGATCGCGTTGGAGCACACGGAAGCCACGGTCGCAGAAGCACATCCCGACCTGAAATCGATACTAACAGATTATTCTGATGTTTTTGATTTACCCGCAGGTCTACCCCCAAAACGAGATCGTGAGCATGTAATACTACTGAAACAGGGTACCAAGCCAATCTACGTACGCCCATATCGTTATCCTCAACTGCAAAAAGATGAGATCGAACGTTTGATTACATAGATGATGGACGCGGGGGTCATCAGACCGAGTACCAGCCCGTTCTCTAGTCCAGTGCTCTTGGTTAAAAAGAAAGACGGTAGCTGGAGATTTTGTGTTGACTATCGTGCGCTGAACAAGGCAATCGTCCTTGATAAATTTTCGATCTCCGTGATTGATGAATTACTTGATGAACTACACGGGGCCACGATCTTCAGTAAGCTCGATTTAAAATCCGGTTACCACCAGATCCGTATAAAGGACGCGGATATTCCCAAAACAGCGTTTCGCACACACGAGGGTCACTACGAATTCTTGGTGATGTCGTTCGGGCTTACCAACGCCCCATCAACTTTTCAGGCCCTTATGAACCGGCTATTCAAACCGTTTCTCAGACGGTTTGTGCTAGTGTTCTTTGACGATATACTCATATATAGCCGCACCCCGGAAGAACACGTAGGGCATCTAACCACCGTGTTTGATTGCCTCCGAGCCGAACATTTGTATTGTAATCTGAAGAAATGTGTGTTCGGCCAACCACAAGTTGACTACCTCGGTCACATCGTTACCGCAACCGGAGTCAAGGCAGACCCCTCCAAAACACTGCCATGACATAATGGCCCAAACCGAAAACACTCAGGGAGCTCCGCGGGTTTTTAGGGCTAACAGGATATTATCGAAAATTCGTGCAAAATTACGGAAAAATTGCACGACCGCTCACCGATCTCTTGAAAAAAAACGGGTTTCACTGGTCCGAGGAGGCCACCCTAGCATTCTGTAAACTGCAAGAAGTAATGACACGAGTACCGGTTCTCGCCATGCCTGACTTCACGCAACCGTTTACCCTAGAAACTGACGCCTCGGGTTACGGAATTGGGGCAGTACTATCACAAAACGACCGCCCAATCGCCTATTACAATCAAGTGCTTGGGCCACGCGCTCAATTAAAATCAGTTTACGAACGCGAACTCATGGCTATAGTCCTCGCAATTCAGAAGTGGAGACCGTACTTATTAGGTCGACGATTTACGGTCATCACCGACCAACGGAGCCTAAAGTATTTGTTAGAACAACAGGTAATCATGGGGGAACATCAGCGGTGGATTTCAAAACTTTCAGGGTACGAGTTCGAAATCGTGTATCGACCGGGGCGGGAAAACAGTGCTGCCGATGCCTTGTCCCGCAAGGAAAAGCTTCTCGAAATGTCCGACCTTACCATTAGCCGCAACCGTGACGACCAACCTTTGTTAACCGAGCTAAGGCAAAACACAGAAATTACGGATATCCGAGCACGGGTCGAAGCCAAAGAGGATGGCCTCGAGCATTATACAGTAGTAGATGATAATCTTCAATACAAAGGTAGGCTCGTGTTGCCACGCACATCAACGTGGATCCCTCGCTTGTTTCTTGCGTTACATACCGGGGCCGCCGGGGGTCACGGCGGCGCACAGAAAACGTATCACCGCATCGCTACCGGATTCTTTTGGATCGGTATGAAAAAAGACATTGCTAAAATGGTGCCGGAATGTATCGTTTGCCTATGAAACAAGTATTCGAATCTGTCTCCCGTCTCCCGTCTCCCGTCTCCAGTCTCCCGTCTCCCGTCTCCCGCAGGGTTATTACAACCGCTTGACTTGCCACATCAAATATGGGAAGAATTTTCGATGGATTTTATACACGGGTTGCCTAAATCGGAAGGCTTTAGCGTCATTATGGTAGTCGTCGACCGGCTCAGCAAATCAGCCCATTTCGTGCCCTTGAAACACCCTTATACGGCTTCTTCAGTGGCCGCCGCCTTTATAAGAAATATCGTAAGGCTTCATGGGGTTCCACGTTCTATTGTTTCGGACCGAGACCGGGTCTTTGTCAGTCATTTTTGGAGTGAATTGTTTAAATACCAAGGCACACAATTGAAACGCAGTACGGCCTACCATCCTCAAACGGACGGGCAAACAGAAGTTGTTAATCGCAGTCTAGAAACATACTTACGATGTTTTTCTTCAACAAAACCGAAACAATGGGTACAATGGCTACCATGGGCTGAATACTGGTACAACACTTCATTTCATTCATCAATTGGAATGACCCCTTTCAAAGTTCTGTACGATAGGGACCCGCCTGCGTTGCTGTAGTACGATAAGGGCACGACCACGACTTTCGAGGTAGACAAATATTTATGTGAACATGATCAAGTAATGGAAGAATTGAAGACGCAGTTGACACGAGCACAACAAATTATGAAACACAAAGCTGACGGTCACCGTCGGGACGTCGCTTTTGCAGTCGGGGATAAGGTGTTTTTAAAATTATGGCCCTACCACCAAAGTTCAGTGACTAACAGAATCAACGTTAAGTTAGCACCTCGATATTACGGACCATATGAGGTCATTTCACGCATCGGTAAGGTTGCATACCGATTGAAGTTACCAGATACATCATTGATTCACCCGCTTTTTCACATATCTCAATTAAAAGCAGTGGTGGGTACACATCAGGTGGAGGCTGTCCTTCCTGACAATGTTTCAATAGGTTCACATGACTTGTGGAAACCAGAAGTTGTTATGGGCCTTCGAGAAGGAACTGAGGGTCTAGAAGTTTTGATTAAATGGCATAACCTAGCTGCGGAAGAGGCTACGTGGGAAAATGCGGAGCATATTAACGCACAGTACCCAGAATTTCACCTTGAGGACAAGGTGAGTCTTTAGGGCGGGGGTAATGATACGATTGGGGATGTGGCGGCCAAATGGGGTCAAGTTTATCGGAGGCGGAAACCCAAGTGAAGTCTATCATTATCATAATATCCGAATGCTTATGTTTATCTATTAGGAAGTTTTATTTTATTTAGGATTTCGTTTCCTTGTTGGCTAAGGTCGTGGGAACCGACCCTATATAAGGGATTCGGCCAAACCCATTAGGGCAGAGAATTATTTTGTCGTTATTTTCATTATTCTTGTATTAGGGAGAAACCTGGTTCTTTAATTCCAGGATTATCAATAAAAGCATTCGATTAGTGTCTTTGATTACCGGTTCGTATCAGTATCATTTTCATTTCTTATACTATCTTCCTTTGTATCTTCTTTTGTTCCAAACCTTCTAAATATCCTTTAACCTTCTAGAAGCCTCATTCAAATCCACAAGTTTTCTTGTCAGATGTACAAGCTCACATTCAACGCGTTTATGTTCCTTTTTAGCTTCCAAATACTTGTTAATCTCTAAATCACCATCTGTTCGGCCAGAACATTTAGAAGCCTACGAATCTTATCACATAAAAACCCTACTTTCATTCCCATGATAGCAAACAAATTCAGTGAATTATCTCACGACTCGAATTCCACCTTAGTTGTTATGGTGAACTTGATGTATTTAATCTCGTTTGTGTACTTAACAGTTTTACCAATCATCCCAACAATTAACTTGGCGTACAAGTTATCAGGAACTGAGTCATGAAGAAACTCTTTCCTATATATACATATATATGCAGAGTTTGTAGTAAGTCATTTTAAAATCTTCCGGAAGCTCGGAGTCAGTGCACACGCCTTTGACCATGTGAGTGTACGTCTTGGAAGTATTGGAGTTCTTCAAAGGAAAGGCTGGGTCTAGAAACTTCTTCACTATTGTTTCCGGATTGTTCCATTAATAAAAGGTTTCGGTTCTGGTTTCGGTTGTGGTTCCGGTTCCGGTTCCGGTTCCGGTTCTGGTTCCGGTTCCGGTTCCGGTTCCCGTTCCCGTTCCGTTCCCGTTCCCGTTCCGTTCCGGTTCCGTTCCGGTTCCGTTCCGGTTCCGTTCCGGTTCCGTTCCGGTTCCGTTCCGGTTCCGTTCCGGTTCCGTTCCGGTTCCGTTCCGGTTCCGTTCCGGTTCCGTTCCGGTTCCGTTCCGGTTCCGTTCCGGTTCCGTTCCGGTTCCGTTCCGGTTCCGTTCAGGAGATGGTGATGGTGTATTATCTGTTGTGTGTTTAGATTAATAGCACCATCTACTTCATTCACCCTAACTACATAAACCTACAAAATTAAAATTAAAATTAGAACAGAAATTAAATGTATAATTGTAATTTACTATAAATTGGTGCCTTAAATAACCTTAAATTTGTTGGGTTGAAGTAAACGAAAGACCATACCATCTAATACGATAAATTTATCCATTTTCAGCTTCAATCTCCATTCCACAGTCTTTGTTCGGTAATAACAATTCCCCGAACCACTGCGAAAACCCCTGGCATGCAAAATGGATAAAAAAAGATTACATAAAAAGAAGCCAAATTGCAAGTCGTTGAAATTACGGTATATCGTTACCATCCAATAACCAGGGTCAACATGTGGTTTGACCAACATTTTTATACAGCTTGGGCGTGCAGTTCCTAATCTTGATTGAATCTTCCCTGCCCGAAACGTGGCCGGCAGGATTCCATTTGAAGATTCCATTGCAGAAATTCCTTTCTTGAAATAAATAAAAAGAGTGATCTGTATATACAAGAGAAATAAGAAGAAAAAAAAGTATATGATTATCTAATAAAATGAACGGCCAAAAGAAGATTTAGCGGGCAATTGAGATCGCTTATTGTGCTATGATACAATAAATACGTTTTGAATGTGTTTCAGATTTATCAGATTATTTGTGAGTGAATAAGAATAGTATGTTTTGTATAAGCAACTTGAAGTTGGTAAAAACAAACTTTAATGGCTATATTTTAAAACCAATTCTAGAAGGCTTTATGAAGAATTGGATAACTAGATTGAGTTGTGAACGATAATTACAAAATTGAAAGCCATTAACGAATCAATCGGTAGCAGATTCACATGAACAATGCAACAGAAAAAAAAAATTAGATGTTTTCGAACCCAATGATAGAAGAGTGGGCTCTTATGTTTATGGAAGCCCAATAGCATGTTAGAAAAGGGGTTCAATTAATAAGGTGGCTTGGATCTCTGTTTCAGATCCACAAGTAACCAAATTGAAACTTGCGACGAGGACTAGGACGTGATAAACCCCTGTAGGCGGTTTACCCAACTTTCGGGCCCAAAAACGTTGTTTTGGACATTTTATTTTTATTTTTGTGTTTTTTCCTATTTTTTTTAACTTTGTTTTATGGCCCGTTTGTTAGGCTGATTTGAAAATTTGGGTCATATTTAAAGTGTGTTTTATATAATGAAATAATGAGTTGGCAAGCTTACAAAAATCAAATTTTCTCTCTCAAATTTGTGTTCTTCGTGTTGAACAGGTTTGAAGGTCAATCCCACGGAATTTTTGAATTAACGTGGTATTGGTTAGATTATCTCGATATTCGTTGAATCAACAAGTCAGTCTATACTATCGTCCTTTTTTAGTCTACATTATTTTCTTACATACAAAATTGGGTAGCACTGGTGAACGTGTTTTATGCTACGGGGATCGGCGTTCGCAAAGGGTTTTTGGGAAATAGAGAGAGATAGAGGGGAATGTGGGTGAGCAGGTGAAAGCCGTCAATTTAAAAAGGCTTGGTTGGTGTCCACGTGTCCCTCATGTTATTGGTGAAGCCATACGTTTCAAAATAAGCACTTATCTCATATAGTCTCAATTCATTCACGGGATTTCACATTTTAAACGGGAAAAAGTTATCTATGTTCTTGTATTATTTGCCTCTTCGATAATTGACTATCAAAAACGACAAATTGAAATTTATTGGTTTTATTTGTAGACTGAAATAATGGTAATTCGCTTGAAGAAACCTTTTGCTATATTGCTTTATGATTGTGCATAGTCTTCGTATAAACCCTTCAATCAAGTTTAAACATTTAGGGGTCGTTTGGCACGCCGTTATCTCCCGTAATGAAATTCAATTACGAAGGAATTTAATTCAATTCAGAATTCAATTCCTTCGTAATTAAATTCCGTTGCGCGTTTGGTTACAAGATTTAAAATAAAAAGATAATTAAATTTTAAATTCCGTCGCTTATTTCAACACGCGTTTCGATAATTAAATTCCGTTGCTTTATGATTTAGCTGGAATTCAAATCCATAATTATGTATCTTTTAAAATAAAAAGAAATAAAAATTTCAAATTTTAGTTTTTCTCAGATTGTCTTTTACTTTTTTATATTATTTTTAAGTTTATTTTTTTAATTTTTATTTTTTTATTTTAATACTTAAATTTATTTATATTTTTTTTTTAAATTAGTTGTTTTTATTTCTTCAAGTTTTTGATTTTTTTTATTTTGATTTTGATTTTTTAATTATTTTAAATGATATTCTGAAACATATAAAATATTCAAGTTTGTTAGTTGAGTGAATGAACGTAATTGAATTCCTAGAGTTTCGGGAATTATTTCAATTACAATAATGAATAACGTATTTCAGAATTACGTAGGATTTGAATTACGAAAGAAAAATTCATTCAAACATCCCTCTGTAATGGACTTGAATTCCAAGAATTCCAAATTTCCAATTACGAAAGATTACGGAAGATTACATCAAAACAAACGACCCTTAATATGATTTTGCGTTTGGTTAAATGATTGCTCCAACCATGTTTCTATGTAGCACTCTATGTCATGGGCTTTGCGTGGATGGAATTTTACGTGATAGAACTCATAGGCTTATTATATATTGTGGTTGAATCAGAACATAGATTTAGAGTTTTACGAGTATTTGGGAGTTAAAAGGGAAAAGGAACCCGCTGAACGTTAAAAAAATGTGATTTGAAGGAATTTTTTACAAGCTTACATGCATCGTATTTCTTTTCCCTTTTAACTTACAAATACTTGTTAAAATCCCAATCACCTTCTGATTCAAGAACATTTATAGGCCTACGAATCCTATTACGTAAAAATCTAACTATCATTCCCAGTCACCTTCTGATACCATATTAGGATTTAAATTTAATAATCAACACCCTTAATGGTGTGATATATGTTTCATTGATATATTTATATACAAGTACAAGAGATCAATGACTAACAATATACCCTATAAACAAGGAAGGGATATCTTCTATATAATTTAAATATTACATCTAATTTAAATCAAGGGTTTGTTCAACCCTTGAGATACGGTATTATGGACAATTAAAAATCGAAATTAGACAAAAGTAAAATTAGGAATTAAGATTTATATGTAACCTTTTTTTTAATTAATAAATGTATTTTCTTATTTTTTTAATCTATTAGTCTTATATATAATGTGATTTTTATTTGATTCAATTGATGTATGTTTAAAAAAATTGAAAACATTATATATGGTTGTCTAATTTGTCCGTTGCATAAACAATATCATGGTTACGACATGATCTATGTACTCAACTCAACGCCGCTATGATGGTATATTGTGATAATGTCAGTGTCGTTTACATGTCATCTAAATATCAACACACCAAACACAATAATATTGATGATATTTTTACTTCATTCGGACATATATAGTAGTCTTGGGCCACACTACTTCTACACATCCCAGATATCAATATGCGAACGGTCTTCCTTCTTCAATACTTAAGAGTTCAGATCCGGTATGACTTCTTCCATGAGGATATCTTAGTGTATCATATTATATATGTATGTAGAGGTGCACAAAAATAAAAACCGGTTTAAAATCTGATTCGGTTTTAAAACCGGTTTTTGCCTTATCGGACCGGTTCGGTTTTAAATCAGTCTTGACTTTCGTTGACCAAATTTGATCAACTTTTTAAACCGAACCGCTTTTCCCGGTTTGTACACCTCTATATGAATGTATGTATAATGGAGCCCAACTTTTTATTATGTTGATAGGCCCAATGGGCTAAGCCCGCCTATTGTTGAAACCTAATTATATATCTAGATTTTTTTAATTTTGATGTTAATGTGTTGAGAGAAGAATGCTTTCATGGAGAAAATAAGAGTCATGGTATCTCTTCTTCACATTAGTTGGATAGTAACTAAGCATATAGTTAATAAGAAAAAGTATAAAGAAATATATTCTATGAAAGTAATATCGGTTTGAAGTTTAAACAAAGTTTGAGGACAAATTTGTAATTTGCTGTCTGTTACTATATAACATTAATTTAAAGGAAAATTTCTTATATGTCCTTATAAAAGTTATAAATTATTCTCATATCCTTTCAAAATTTTGAAATTAATTTTGTATCCTTTTAAACTTTTAAATTGTCTTAATATCCTTTCAACCTCTTTTTAAGGGATAATTTCGTATACATCCTTATAAACTTTCAATATTACGCATATATCATTGCAAACTTCATTATTACGTGTATATCCTTCCAAAACCTTAAAACTCTCAAGTATATCCTTTATCCTAATTTAATAATATTTTGAACTTTTATAATTTAAAAAATATATACCCTAATCTAAATTAATAGTCAAATACCCTAAATACCCTTAACCCGAATAACCTTCTTGACCGGCATCATAAAACTCCTTTACTGCCTTTCGATATTCCACACCCCATTTACGCATTAGCTTTGTGGATATTATGCATTTGACTTTCTTCTCGTGCGTGGTTGCTTGGGAGCAAGCATGAAACACTTCACTGGAGTATTTCTTTCTTGCTAATTAACCAATTGTGTGTAGTTTGGCGAAAGTAGAAATAATTATTGTTTCCGACATTCACCAATGATTATTATAAATTGATTTAATTGCAAAACCGACTTAGGTTTCTGTTTGTGTTTATGCTTGCTTTATTTAACTATTGGTTATGGGTTGCTGCATTTCGTGATTTAGGTTTATGCATTTTGTGATTTCATGCTTGCTCCCAAGCAACCATGCATGAGAAGAAAGCCAAATGCCAATAATATCCACAAAGCTAATGTGTAAATGGGGTATGAAATCACGAAATGCAGTGAAGGAGTTTTATGATGTCGGTCAAGAAGGTTAACTGTTAATAAAGGGTTAAGGGTATTTAGGGTATTTTACTATTAATTTAGATTAGGATATATATTTTTTAAATTTTAAAAGTTCAAAATATTATTAAATTAGGATAAAGGATATATTTGAGAATTTTAAAGTTTTGGAAGGATATACACGTAATAACAAATTTTGCAAGGATATATACGTAATATTGAAAGTTTATAAGGACGTATATGAAATTATCCCAACTTTGAAAATCCACCTATATTGTAACATCCCAAAAATCAGGGGGAATTTAAAAAAATTTAATCAATAAAATATTACATTTTCCCCCGAAAGTACAAGTAACTCAAAGGTCCCAACTCATAAATAAAAATGTAAAACCGTCTCGTGTTTTAAATGCGAAATAATTAAAGGTTTTAAAACAAAACATGTTTGACTCGAGATAAATGTTTTAATCCAAATCCATAAATATAAAAATAGAAACGCAGCTCATCAACCATTGACCTTCTCTTTGCCTTTGCTAGTACCTGCAAAATGGGAGGGGGTGTTTGGGGTTAGCCACCGCTGAGTGAATAATCAACACAATAAACATACACATACAAACAATCCACACCACATAAGTGATCCCTAGAGACTCTACTCAATTCTCGATTATTAGGCATTTTATTAAATCTCATTAGGTTCGCCGTGGGTTGTGACGATGCTCAACGTACGCCCACCGCCATACGCTCGTCACAACACCCTCTTCCAACACCCGTCCTCTAGGTGCCCCGCAGTACCACGCTGACAGTCGTGTAGTGTACTTTGGCAACTCAAACGGGAAGAGTTGGCTCTCGCCGTCGCCTCTTGCGATCGGTAATTAAAATCTCATAGTTATTAGGTTAGTTTTATTAACGTGTTGACTCATACAACATGTACTCATATAAAACAAACCATCTCATACTCAACACATATCATCTCAACAGATATGTAATCAACTAGCACATCTCACATGCATATAACTCATAAACATAACTCATGTACGCAGATCAACACATAATGATATGGTACTTAGCTCGGTTACTCAACATCGATATCTCAGTTCAGGATGTATTTAAAATAAACAACACTTAGCACATCATCAAATAAACAAGCTTATCTCAGAGCAATAGCAATTCATGACACATAGCACATAATCATGAAATGAAAGTAAATGCAAGTTTATAGTGAGATCACCCACCTCAATTGACGTAAGCTCCTAGAGGTATCCTCGGCACGCACAAGTCACAACTCAGCTCCTATAAGGTTCTAGAACACATAATGAGGCTAGGATTAAAACTCGGCTCAAAACTCAATTCATAGTAATCTGCCAGAACCCGACACCCCCGCGGAAACTGCTATAACTCCCAACCCGTTCATTAGACTTGTCCCAAGTTTTTACCACGGAAACTAGACTCAGAATACTACAAAACACTCTCAAGTGGCTTCTGCCCAAAAACGGACTCTAAGGGCCTCAAAACAGGCTCACAAACAAAGATAACAGATTCTGCCCAAAAATTCGGTTTGATATTTAAAACCCGTTTTAAATCCCGACATCAACCCGTATAATCCCGACATCCGACACCCCCAAAATCTCTTTTTATCACAGAAACTTATATTCACATAATCTCTTTAATTTGTTTAAGAAAACTATTCGGTTTAGGAACCAAGAACCTTAAGATTCGGTTTCCGGTTTTTCGGTCAACAAAACGGTTTTACCCAACCCATACCCGATAACCCGACGCTTCTCAAAACTCAGCAACCCCAAGACCCGAAAAGAACTAGATAAAACCAAAATCAGATTTAAAGACCTACAAACCCGGAACGAAAATACGACAAACAAAACAACTAATGGGTTCAAAATCTCAACGGTAATAATGCAAATAAATCACAAAACCAAACACGAACCCGACACGGGCTCGGTGTTAATTCCACAAAGCTTGAAGCCCCTAATTTATATAAATCAGTCGCGGTATTAAATCGAAACCAGAACCTAAGACAAAACAGGAACAAAAGAGACAAGAAAGAAAATAGGGTTTTATACCGAGATTTCTCCACTGCACCCTTACTTCGACGGCCGCTCTCAAATTCCGATTACAATCACTAACTCAAGGAGGAAACTGCTCAACTGATCCTCACTACTCAGCTTCTCGATAACCCGGAAAAATAAACATATCACAACAGATTAATGATTCAACCGAAGAAATAATTGAACGAAGAAAATGAACACTACCGAGAATTAACGAAACAAAACATCACCATGAAATAAAATAAAATGGGACGAGGTTGTGTGCTTGCTTCCGTTCACACGAGAGAGAAGGAATTAATTGACATGCTTGCTTGGTTGCTTCCATTCACACGAGAGAAGGAGTTGGAGATGCTTGGCTGCTTTGCTCGATCAACACACAGGAAGAAAGGAGGTCACGGCTGGAAAAAGAAACGTAGGGATTAGGGTAGGATTAGGGAAGGCTTAGCTTAAGTATTCTAGGCTTAACTTCCGATTGGGCTTGGAAATATACTCAGGCCTATCACTAGATCATCAAACCCGAGTCCAACCCTCAATTAAACTCAATTCGGTCCGTCAATCACCAGCACTTCGGGCCTCCTTGTTCTTCTAACCCGACGATCCAAAGACAAAAAGGGGAGAAGGTTCGGCCCTTGGCCAATAATGGCCGAGCCTCGAGGTTCTTTAAACTTGTCGTGAATACGAAATAACATAATACCCGGGATTACAAAGTGCCACAAAATTAAATAACACGCTAAGGCATATCACACATTAAATTATTCTTTCAATACAATTTAATCGAGAGACACATTTAACGCTTAAATAAAACGTCACCTTTATTACCCTTAATATCACAAGATAACTTGCACAATAAAGTTTTAAATGATTAAAACGAAATTTTAATTAATTTAAATTAATATTTAATTATCTGTAAATTTCAGGGTGTTACATATATATCAAAAAACATATTTTATTAGAAATCATTATAATATCAATAATCATTATCATTAACTTTAGAGTTATTACACGGATGGTCTTTAGGTTTATAGCAAATATCACCAATGGTCCTTTAGTTTCAAAAATTGCACCGATGGTCCTTATTTTTGAAAGGTTTTTCACCGATGGTCCTTTACGAAAACGGCCGTTTATATTTCACGTTAAGTGACCTCATGTGTAATGCGCTGTGTTCCATAAATTTTCATTAAAAGAAAAGAAAAGAAGAGGGAAGAAGAGAAGAGAAATGATTATAAATAGAGAAGAAATATTTTAATTTTATTGTGTTCCTGAATGGAAAGAAAAGAAAAGAAAGGAAGAAGAATAAGAAGGTAAATAACTTTCTCTCCAAATCTTCCCAACTTTGGGAAGAAATTTTAGAAAGAAATTTGGTTAAAAACTTCCTTCCATTTCTCTTCTCTTCTCTCCATTAAAAGATCCGGGAACACAATTTTCTTTCTATTTCTTTTCAATTCCTTTCTTTTCTTTCCAAATGTTTGTTCTGGAACACAGTGTAAAGTAAAATAAACGGATTGTCCTTTAAGTTTATAACAAATTTCTCCAATGGTCCTTCAGTTTCAAAATTTACATTGATGGTCTTTATTTCTGAAAGGTTTTTCATCGATGGTCCTTTACGAAAACATCCATTTATTTTTAACGAAAAGTAGCATCACATGTGATGCACGTGCAAAGAACGCCAATACATCTCTTCAACAATTGGGTATGCGAAATGAAATGAGGGAGATTGGTGGCTTAAAGGGGGATAAATGAGAAGAGAAAGACAAATTAACCAAAGTACCATGTGATCACACATGATGCCACTTAACGTGAAAAATAATCGTCCATTTCCGTAAATGACCATCGGTGAAAAACCTTTAGAAGTAAGGACCATCAAGATAATTTTTGAAACTAAATGAGCATTGGTGAAATCTCTTATAAACTTAAAGTAATTTACTCTGGAGAAATGAGAAGGAAAAATGAAATGACCAAAATACCCCCACGTGCATCACACTGAGGTCACTTAATATGAAAATTAAACATTTCGTAAAGGACCATCGGTGAAAAAATCTTTCAAACATAAGGACCATCGGTGCAATTTTTGAAATTAAAGAACTATTAGTGAAATTTGTTATAAACCTTTCAAACATAAGGACCACGTATAATTAACTCTTAACTTTGTTTATTTAAACAATTACTATATTACTTATTATATCTAAACCTAAATTTAATGGCGGATTGGTCGTATATGAGGGGAATGAATTTGTGGCAGTATTCTAAATTCATGAATCTTTCGTATATCAAATTTGTAACACCTCAATTTTTAATACAAAACATTTGGCCAGAATAATCATTTAATAAAGAGGAGAACTATCCCAAAATACGGATTTACAAAAACCTTTGGTATGAAAATCAGAGTATAAGTTTGGTGTTACAAAATATATCAAAACCAAAGCTAAGTCTAAATCCGTTCTAGTGTTCTTCTACTCTAAGCCCCGCATAGCCTTCGATCCCGATCCTGAGTACATAGCAAAAACAACAAGGAGTACGTGAGACAAAACGTCTCGTGAGCTACATGGGTTTAGACCCCGATGATAATAAGTATCAAATAACATATAAACAAATATACAAGTAATTCGTCCATCTATCTAGTCACCCTATTGTGACTCTAAGATCCTTGCTTCCCTGGCAATCATATCTAGTTATCGGGTTGCCCCCGAACTAAGTAGAACCAAATTAACTTATCAATCGGGGATCCCCCACACTGATAAGTTTCAAGGTAAAGGCAAGAGGGAATCGCCCAATCTACCTATACATGTCTTACTCGCCGGACTACTTCCAGTTAGCAAGACTACTATCATGGAATGGGCCGATGGGGATCTGCCCAAATGCTCCCCATTCCATATCCTCATGACCGGGGATCCCCCGCATCATCACATCGTCTCATCCTTACTATAACTCAACAATTATTTCAATCAAAGCCCTTGGCTATCACATCAATCATCAAACAAGTTAGTTAACTATATTCATCAATATATAACTAACTCTATATACTAAATTCTACACAATTATCAAATAGACACAACATATGTAGTAGAAGATATTTTTATGGCTATGTACTCAGTAAAGTCCACGCGTAATCACCTTAGCAATATAATGCTCCAACCGTGATCTTCACACACAATCACTTTGTTCCAACAATTGATCACCTTTCCAAGACTTCACCAAAAGCCTAATATAACAATCACAAGTTGTTCAACATCACATACTACTAATAATGTATCCATTATCTCTAGATAGTACTTACTAATACATTCCCCCAATTTTTGATGGTTTACCAAACCCTAGGTTTAACCAACCCTTAAGATTCTTACAAATCTTAATCATACACTTGTTTCCCTTGTTAAGATATCATCTATTAAGTGTATACACCATTTATTCCACCATTAATCATAACCCCAATACCTAGGGCTTCAAACCCATACATTAAAATCCATAGATCTAGAGCTACAAAGATCAAAGAGTGAAGATATACCTCTAATCTTCAACTAGGAGTGAAATCAACCAAGGTTTTGTGAAGGAATCGCCCAACAACAGCCTCTATGCTCAAAAATCGCCAAAGAGAGAAACTAGGGTTTGCATATCACATTTAATGAGCCAAACCCGTATTTAGTGCTGTCTGACGAAGTTCACGATCGTGCACAAGTTCGCGTCGCGAACTTCCCTTGTCGTGAACTCCTTCGCGTTCGTGAACCAGACGTGGGATCCCTTCTCTACTAACTATTTACTTTAATAAAGTGAAATTACTCTTTTACCCTTACTTTTACTTTTAAACATTATTAATATCACTTTATTCAAAATTTGTGGGACTCATTGTCCATTAACTATCCATTTTAATTTATCTTAACCTATATTTTAATATTTTGTCTTAAAAACGGTGTAAAAACTCAAATGTATCACCTATTTTGATACGGATGTAGTATAAAATTTTTTCCCTTAATTTAATTAGTTTGTTGATAATGTTTTATGCATTTCATGTGAACGTGATTCCCGCGAGGTTAAGAGTTGTGGCAAACATCGAACATCGTACGGATAAGAGGCGGTGGTGGGGGCGGCAGCCTGAGTAACCCCGGTAGCAATGGTAGGCGCCCCGGCGGCGACTCTTCAGCCTCGACTCCTCTCATCGTTTGTCGGAAACTGTTGCAGCATCAAATCAACGCAATCCCTTCATAACCTCTTTCGCTATAACCCAGGTTTATTTCACCGTCGCTATCTACAGTTTCTGTTTAGGTGTGCGTGATTTTAATGCTCAAGAATCTGTCTTCATGTTCGTTATTATCTGAGCACGTGCGCGTTTGTTTTTGTTGAAATGGTATCTCCATTTCGGGTGTAAATATATTTGGGGGACTCTGTTGCAATTGAGTTTCATATGAATTGTTGATGTCTTTTGATCTTTGAAAACAAATTGACCAAAATGCACATGTCTAGTTAGTTTTCGCATTTGGTTATAGATTTGTGTAATTGAATATGTGATCTTGAAATAACTGTTGCTATGCACTCCAAGTGTTTGATGAAAAGACTTTTTGATTCTTGAAATAACATCTATATGCTGATTTACAATGTATGTATTTCAAATTTAAATACTTATTTTACGGCCATTGAGACCTTGTATAACTTTTAAATGCCATCACATTCACAGGTCAAAAACATGTTTCAATGCGACAATCAAAACCATTCTCCGGGATAACAAATTTTTTATTCAACAAAAGGTATCACTTTCAATTCTTATACTATCTTTCTTTGTATCTTTATAATCAAAATTAGCAAATAATTCCATGTAATTCCTAACAGAAATATAGATGAATCACAAGACAACACACGCAAACGTTTAAAACCTGGAAAATTATCTCCTCGCCGCCCTGTTCCTGATCATATACTAAAACCTCCTTATATTTTATCTAAAAAGCCACCTGGAATTGCAAGTGGGCCCCAAATACACGATGAAAAAGGTATAGAATGTATGCGTGCTTCTGGGAAACTTGCTGCACAAGTTCTTCAATATGCAGGAACACTAGTCAAGGTAACATTTTAACCCTCTTTTATCTTTCCCTTAAAACCTTCTATTTTAATCAAAATTAAAAAAATGTAATGGCAGGCAGGTGTTACAACAGATGAAATTGACGAAAAAGTCCATGAAATGATTACTGAAAATGGAGCTTATCCTTCACCTCTCGGTTATGGTGGATTTCCAAAAAGTGTATGCACTTCAGTAAATGAATGTATTTGTCATGGAATCCCTGATTCACGTGAACTTGAGGATGGTGATATTATCAACATCGATGTTACTGTTTATCTAAATGTACATTCATTCAAAATCATCTGAATTTTTTAATCATTTTTTCAACTGTTGGGGTGATGTAAATGTGGTGATTACTGGTGTAGGGTTATCACGGTGACACATCAGCAACGTTTTTTTGTGGGCAAGTCAGTGACGAGGCCAAAAAATTGGTGCAGGTATTTTAAGTTTTAATTAAATATGGTTATTGCAATTTAATGATAGTTGATAATGGTTTAGGTAACCAAAGAAAGCCTAAACAAAGCAATATCAGTATGTGCACCAGGAGTGGAGTTCAATAAAATTGGGAAAATCATAAAGTAAGAATTTCTTAAAATTCATGGTTTATTTTTTTAAGTTTATGAGAATTAAAAGATTATTTTTGTTTAGTGCACATGCAGATGAGCATGGTTATGGTGTTGTGGAACAGTTTGTTGGGCATGGGGTTGGCCGTGTGTTCCACAGTGATCCGGTTATTCTACACTACCGTAATTTCATTTTCTCACAACATTTACTTTCATATAAATAACTTTTATTTTATTTTACTTATTCACTATTCTTCATTTATTTATGGCTTTAGGTAACCAACTTATTTTTAGGCCAGTAAAAACCATTTAAGTTTTAATTTTTTATTCTATAGGGAACAATGAACGTGGGCGTATGATGCTGAACCAAACATTCACCATCGGTTAGTGTTTTAAATATATTTTTTATTTTTTTTTTGACAACTTAATTTTGCAAGCATTATGATGATTTGTTGGTTGATGTGAAAAGAACCGATGTTGACTATGGGTAGCATACACGGGATAATGTGGGATGATAATTGGACGGTTGTGACAGAGGATGGCAGTTTATCAGCCCAATTTGAGCACACCCTTTTAATCACTCAAAATGGTGTTGAAATTCTAACACAGTGTTGATTGTTGGATCATAATACTCCCATTTGTGCATACTTAGTTTGCTTTCTAGTGTTTTTCTTTTTATCGCCGTAATTTGTATCGTTTTTTTTCTTGAAAAGTTGTTTGATTTGTACCATTTTGTACTTCTCATTTTCTGGATACATGATGTTATTTTTTGTACACAGCCATTACAAGTGATTTTTGATATCTACAAATATTTTTATTTTTATTTTTTTTGTAGAAATGTATTATGTTGATTCATGTCAATATATGGACCGGGTTTTCTGAACCAACACATGGGGGCTAGTATTACTTAAAAACAGTGGTATCGACCAATTTTTTAATTTTACTTTTTGAAAGTTAAAGAAAAGCTAATGTGTGTTACCAATTAACCTTTTCTTGGTGTGATGAATCCTTGATTAATATGCCATGGGATAAGTAGGTTTGGTCTATATATATATAAATTTTAATTTATACACCAATTTAAGTTAATGATGATTATGTAATGATTATATATTATTTGTTTGTTTATTTATTGTTATCATTATTTAGAGATAATTATTGCTTCTTTTTTTTTGTTGTATTTATTTAATATATATGTGTGAAAAAAGTATGTAAATATTATAAATTTTGTGCGACTTGTAGCTATGATTCAGAAAGTTGATGTTACTAAAGCTGTTAGGCTTATGAAAAGAATAAAGATTAATCTGTGTAAATAAAACAATTGCCAATAAAATACACGCCGGGTGCAGCACGTTCTTGATTATGATATTAGATATTGATTATTTTATGTCAAGTACCTCCCATTTTCTTTTTTATATTGTATTTAATATTTAATATTTAATAATTATTAAAACTAAAATGCGATATATATTGTAACGAAAAAACCATCTACTTCTTTTCATCATCCAAGATTTATAAGGCTCAGAGCCGGCTTTGACTAAGGGGAGACCGGCTGTGTAATTCCTGAAATGTTTTTTAAATAATGCTAGAATAGTGTTAATTGTTTTTTAGTTTTATTTTTAGTACAGGTGATACTTCTGAGAAAGTTATGCAACCCTTCATTTTTTATCTGAATCCGTCACTACTTTGAGTTTGTCACGTTTTTGGTTAAAATTAAATCAAATATCCATTTACAACTCAAACTAACTTTCTATTTTACCATTTACAATTAAGCTTTTCTGTTTTATCACTTCGATTTTATAAAGAGTAAAATGGTTGAAAACACAAACTAATGATATATGACTAAAATGTGTAATGTATACACCTCAAATTTTAATACAAAACATTTGCCCACAATAAATCATTTTCGTAAATAGAAGACCAGTTCTAAAACACGGATTTATAAAATCTTTCATATGAAAATCAGAGTATGAGGTTTGGTGTTACAAAATATATCAAAACCAAAGTTAAGCATCAATCCGCTCTAATGGTCTTCTACTCTAGGCCCCGCATATCTCAATCCATGCGCACCTAAATCCTCGATCCAGAACCTGAGTACATAGCAAACAAACAAGGAGTACGTGAGACACAAAAATGTCTCGTGAGCTACATGGGTTTAGACCCCAATAATATCAAGCATCACATCGTATATAAATACATATTTATATTTTACCAACACATTCTAGTCACTCTATGGTGACTCTATCGGTCCTGCTTTCCTAGTATACATATCTAGTACATAAACATATATGTACTAGAACACAATCATATCTAATACATAAACATATATGTATTAGAACACAAGCGAACCTAATACATAAACATATATGCATTAGATTCCTAGATCACCTAGTACGCAAACATATGCGAACTAGAAGCACCCGTGTACTTAGTGTACAAACATATGTACACTCGTCTCAGTGACCGGGATCACCCCCGCGTCACCACCATCTATCTCTAATCATAACTCTATCAGTTATGCCAGTCAAAGCCTTCGGCTATCACATCAGTCATCAAACAAGTTAGTTAAATATTGTCAATAATATATACTAACTCAACATATAATAAGTCTAGACATACATTAAATAGACCGTTCATAAGTAATCAAAATACTTCATATAGCTATGTACTCAGTAAAGTCCACACGTACTCACCTTAGCAATAAAATGCTCCAACCGTATTCTTTACGTCAATTTCCTTGCTTCACAATTCGGTCAACCTTCCAAGACCTCACCAAATACCTAATACAATAATCACAAGACTATCAACATCACATACTACTACTAATGTGTCCATCTATCTCTAGATAACACTTACTAACACATTTCCCCCAATTATGGTTATTTACCAAACCCTAGGTTTAACCAACCCTTAAGATTCTTACAAATCATAATCATACACATGATTCCTTTGTTAATATACCATCTATTAAGTGTGTACAATCTTTATTCAACCATTAATCACCAACCCAAGAACTAGGGTTTCAAACCCAAGCTTCTAAACCCATAGATCTAAAGCTACAATCACAAGGATTGAAGATATACCTTTAATCTTCAACTAGGAGTGAAGAATCACAAGATTTGACCAAGAAATCTGCTCCAAATGATGGTTTGCACTCAAAATCGTCCACAAACTCGAGTAGGAGAGAAACTAGGGTTTTTCTTGGCATGAAATGATCAAAACCCGCATTTTAATTCATTCAGCGACGACTTTCGCGTCGCTATCCCTATGATAGCGTCGCTATCTGCCCTCTGTGTCTTTTCGCGACGCCACATAGCGTCAGACGCTATCTCGACTTCGCGTTCCATCCTCCGCTATCTCGAGCCACTGTTTGAAAGCCATAAGATCGCGTCGCTATCTTCAAGATAGCGGCGCTATCTTGCCCTTATGCAGCAGGGCTGCAACTTTTGCTTCCCGCTTCGACCCGGTTTCGTCCATAACTTTCTCATACGGTCTCCAAACGACACGAAACCAATTCCTACGTTCTTTAAACGATTTATCCTTGTTTATCATATTTTTATAAAATTTATTTATATACAAATTTCGGGTCGTTACAAATAATTACCTGATTATATTTCATTTTATCGGTTATATGTTAAATGTAGAACTTCTTTAAATTACAAAGACCACTCCCAACCGTGATAGAAACTGATACCGTCAGTTGTTGTCAAATCAGCGTCACGTCAGACCACCCTCCAACTGACATTAAACTGACGTACTCATGCCAACAATACTTCCTCCCTTTAATTTTTTGGGACCCACCATTACAAAATACACACACACAAAATACCCCTTTGGGCCCCACCCACCAACTCACGAACCTCCTCCCTCTCGTCTCTACACTGGCGGAAGCAACGTGGCGGTCCCGTGCCAACGGTTCGGCAAATAAACGAGCAAAGTGGCGAGAAGAAAGAAGTCCCGTCGGGAGTGCTCTAAGTATTAGGTTAGTTAGGGCACTATCCGAATTTCAAAAGGAAAAAGGTTTTATAGGGTTGGTGAGTTTAGGAGAGAAAACGGATGTTTCTTTTTTAGACCACCAAACTCTTAAATTACTTACTATATTTTCTTAAAGTTAAGAGTTAACTAGGCGGATGAGTAGATGAGTATAATAACAATAATATTCAATTTCGTTAATATTAGGGACCAAAACCAATACGAAGTGCAAACCACGGTGACCACGAGTGTAATTTCTAATACTTAGGGACCAAATCTAAAACAATTGTCAAACCATAGGGACTATCCATGTAATTTACTCTAAAAAAAAGTATATATGAACACTAAGTTCAAGATGTAATGTTATGTCCATTATTTATAAGGGTGTAATAATGACCGGGACCATTCTTTTGAAAGAAAAAAAAAACTCAGGAGTACATTGTTCAATAATATATATTTCAGGATTAGTACTAATGTTATTTTAATTAAAAGAATTAGTTATTTGCAACTTTGAGGAACCATAAGAGCATTAGGTGTGGTGGCTAAGCCACTTTGCCACCTCTGCGCCACCTATGCGCCACATCACCATTTCACATTTCACATTCAAAACCCCCAAATACCCCCTCTACCATCACTTAAGCCATTTGGGCCCCACCACCCTTTTTTTCTTTTTTCTTTTTTTAAAAACATAATACTTCATTAAAATAAATATTACAAAATACAAAATAAAAATACTTAAAAAATAAAAAAAATTACCGAAATTAAAAAAAAAATACCGAAAAAATTAAAAAAAAATACCGAAAATTAGGAAAAAAATACCGAAAATTAAACAAAAAAAAAAAAACTACTCGTCGTCATCATAGTCATCTTCGTCGACGGGGTATTTTTCGCGGATCGCCTTTTTTTCTTTGACGATTCTCGCCTTATCTTCGCGCCCCAAACCTTGGGTGTTAGTGCTTAGGAATCGCAAGTCTTCCAACCGCTCGAACCGGTCATCCCGCGCCTTTGCCCTTGCGTAAGCGGATTGAGCGGCTTCACTTTTCCGCCTAAACTCGGCCAACATAGCCTCGCCAAGGTCCGGCGGTGCGGCACTTCCGGCGGTGTTAGCGCCGGATGAAGTTTCCGACCTACTTTTTTTTGCCTTACGAGACTTTCCCGCCGGACGTGGTCTCGTATCTTCCCCGAAAAGTTCTTCGTTATCGGAGAGCGAAATGGGTGCGGGGGCGTCCCATTTCGGGCAATGGCGCAAAACTTCCCACGCACCTTCGTTGTTAAATGGTTTTTTTGCCGCCGACTCGTCGCGGTACGCTTGTCGGACACGGGCCAAAAAGTCGACCTCATTTTCACCGCTTCGGCTGGTAAGTTGTAGCCGTTTGTAGATACCGTTGAATTTTTGACAATTACCATTTAAGGTCGTCCACTTCCCCGTCAACATGTCTTTGGTACGCGGCGTACCAACATCCTTGTTGAACTCAACAAGGATTTTGTTCCAAAAACAATCATCCGATTGGTCGGCGCCCTTTTCGCGGTCCTCGGACACGCTAACCCAACACTCCGCCAATAAAACTTCTTCGGCGGCGTCCCAACGCATGACCTTCCGACTTAAGTTGACGGCGGCGACTTTTTTCCCCTTTCGTCTCGCCTTTTCAGCGGCGTCGGTGTCTTGAGGGGGTTGTTGTGGTTGTGAAGATTGTGGTTGTGACCATTGGTGTTGTGACCACATTTGAGGAGGGGGTTGGTTTTGTTGAAATTGTAGTTGTTGTAGGTTTTGAAATTGTTGTTGAAGCATAAAGTGGTTGAATTGGTCTTGGGAAAATGTCGGCATCACGGTGTTTTGGGTGGACGATACCGATTGTTGGGACGAAGGGGTTGAAGGATTGGACGGCGATGAGCCGGAACCTCCCATTCCGAAAATACCGTTCATCCAATCGGGGTACGGTGGTTGAGACATTTTGGAGTGTTTTTGAGAGTGAAATGGTAAGAAATTGTAGAGAGTTTTAGAGAGTGAAAGTGTAAGAGATGGTGTGAAAAAATGTAATGGTAAATGGGTTATTTATAATAGGTTTTATTTAAAAAAAAAAAAAAAATTAAATTTTCTGGAAAATAGCCGTTGCCAACGGCTAGTGCCACGTGGCACGCTGTGATTGGCTCGTTGGACTCGTGGGTCGTCCGGCGCAAGGGGCCGCTCGCGTGGCGGGCGGTGCAGTGGCGGAGCCGGCGAGCCGAGGTGGCGTCCGGCGGACCACCCCTCTCGCCACTACACCGTACTCTCTAAAGACGTTATAGAAAAGGTATTTTGGATGGTGGGATGATGATGAATTGGTTGAGTGCAAGTTAAACCACAAACATATATCATTATAAAGGAAAATACGTGACATCAATGCAAATGATTTTCCCATCTCTATCACTTCAATTTGGATTTTTTCTTAAAAGAAAAAGAAAAGAAAAACCTTAGAGGTATGATCATCATAGTCTTTTTATTTTCAAATAATAACAAATTGTAACTTTTTACCACTTAAAATTAAGCTAATATGTCTGTTTATATTTTATAGTTACAGTTGATTCATACTCGTTAACTTATATGTGTGGACATAAAAAAGTTACTTATTTTTCTTGTTATATTAAGAGATGCATACGCCAACTTTTTATATTAGGCAATGCACAAAAAAAGAACTAGAACATTTTTGGAACCCTATCATAAATTCTTTGAAACAGAGGTAACTTCATGAAAGAGCCCTGATTCGTACAGAGCAATTTTTATTCATGTAGAGCAATCTTATATTAAATGATATTAATGCCTTTAATGGGAGGGGTGAAATGAACAAAATGATAAAAGGAAAGTAAGGGCATAATTGTCATTTGAGATCAAATTGCACTGCATGGATAAAATTTGCTCTGTACGAATCAACTCCCTTCGTGAAAACTTATAATAGACCCGATTAAACCATCCATATAATTTTTTAGAACTTTAAGGACTAAATTTGAAACTTTTAGTCCGTATAAATTTCTATAAAATATACTCTAATACTTTGGGCATCATTAAAATTTTGTGCCGAAAAAGAAGCGAACAAAAGTCAAATCCATACGCTGATTCAAAGCAAGCATCTCCCCAATTTGACGCGCAATTGCAGAGAGCCAGCGTGTGAGTGAGTGGGGTGGTGGAGAGTTCTTCAATTTATTCCAATATCATCATCATCATCATCTACAACACAACTTCGTCATTAATTACGTACACCAATTTATTTTATAGATCAGAGAGCTAATTAATTAACCCTATTATTTTATTAATTTGGAAAGTGTCCGACTAAAACCAGCTGTTTGTTTGATCCTTACTAGAACCAGCTTTGTTTGTTTCGTCTAGGGTTCCTCTCTTTCTCCCTCTAAACTTATGTGTATTTGGGGAAATCGACATTGTCAAGAGTTGAAAATTTACATCTCAAGATCTTGATTTTTTTTACTCATTGGATTCATTTTAATGGCGGAACTTCTATGCTCCTTCAATAAGGTATTCAGGTTTATAATTTTTTATATTTTTAGTTTCCGTGTTTTCGATTCTTTGTGGTTTTGTTTGCATTGATGAAATTTAGGTTTATGGGAGTATAAATATTTGTTATTGATGAAATTTGCATGTTAGATACTGTAATTTCTGTTCTTAGTACTTGAATCTAGCAATTTATTCTACAAATTTGTCTTAATAAGGAAGTAAATGCAGAAGCTTCATTCAAGTTCTAAACCACCGACCAAATCTGTACAAATGTACAACTTCCAATGCACAAGATAAAAGTAACGACTTAAGTATTGCTCTAGATTTCACCATATAATGGATATGTGGAAAGAATTAAAAGGGTTTCTTGATACGTTCTTAACCTCAAAATTATCAGATTTTTTAATAACTTTAATCATTTAATTACATGAATTGAATTCTGATTGTTGGATGAAATTACAGGATACTCTTACAATCAAACCACCTAAAAAAGCATCATTGGTGTTAAGATTAATGCTATCAGCATTTGCAATGGTGTGTGGTATTTATATATGTTCGATCTGTTTAAAGCAAATGAATCTTCAAAACCCGAACAAATTTTTATTCGATCAAGATTTCGAAAGGCCGTGTTACGATACGATTGTTGATCGTTCCCAAATCCCGTATTTGCATTACCCAAATCCAAAAACATTCAACAGGTAACAAATCTTGCCCTTTATTGAGATTATTATTAGCATATTTAATTTAAACTAATAAAATAAACCCGATTTGCCAGGTCAGAATGTGCTGGAAACCCCGTGCGTTTGTTTGCGATTGTATCCATGCAAAGATCGGGAAGTGGATGGTTTGAAACTTTATTAAATAGTCATATAAATGTGAGTTCAAATGGTGAAATTTTTGGTCCAAAAAGTAGAAGGAATAATGTTACATCAATCGTTAAAACACTCGATAAAGTTTATAATTTGGATTGGTTTACTAGTTCTTCCAAGAACGAGTGTTCTGCTGCAATTGGGTTCAAATGGATGCTTAATCAGGTATTTTTCCATTCTTACCCTTGTAAGTTACACAATCTTTGTAGAATGATTAAGGGTATTTTGGGGAAAACTATTATTTAGTTGTACCTAAATTAGTTCATTTGTAATGATGCAGGGATTGATGCAACATCCCGAAGAGATTACACAATACTTTAATGATAGGGGCGTAAATGTAATTTTCCTTTTGCGAAGAAATATGTTGCGTAGATTGGTCTCGATGCTTGCAAATGTATTTGATAAAGATGCAAAGCTTTTAAATGGAGTTCATGTGTCTCATGTACACTCGTCCGAAGAGGTTTTTTTTTTTTTACCTTTTTACCCTTACAATAAATTTTTTTTCTTTTAGTTTATATATACATACATGTTCATAACATTTGGATGATCTTGCTCAATTTCTTTTTATTTTTTTAGGCTACTTTACTTTCAAAATACAAGCCTCACATAAACGTAACTTCCCTGCAATCGGATTTAAGAGGAATGGAATCGACGGCCTTAAAAGCACTCAATTACTTCAATAACACGCGCCACATCATCATTTACTATGAAGATCTCATCAAAGATCCATCTGTAAGAATTTTACTCTTTCTTGATCTTATGTTATGTACAGTACAATTATTGTTGCACAAAATACAACCCATTAAAAAAACTTCCAATCTGGTCCAAGAAAAGTAATGGGTATGGCAAAAAAGTAAAAAAAGATGTGAACTTTATAATGCTGATTTTCGTGTTTCTAAAAACTGCAGCAGAAGCTCATAGAAGTTGAAGATTTTCTGAAGCTGCCACAAATGAATTTGACTAGTCAACAGGTCAAGATACACAAAGGGGCATTATCGGAACACATAAAAAATTGGGAAGAAGTGAACAAGACTTTAAGCGGAACAGCATATGAGAAATTTCTTCAAGCTGACTATTGACTGAAGACTTGTGTAAATAACAACCCATGTTTGCAACTAATTAAACTCTACAGAAGCTGAAATACGTACACCCATTTTTATCACTAAAAAACAACCAAAAATTGGTGGTTTTTTGTTCGTGTTTGTTTCAAGATTTGTGTTAGGTTATTCATTTGTTGAATCTTAGTTAGTGTTTTAGGTGTGTTATATTTGGTGAAAACGGTTTTTGAAAGTGAAATTAGGTTAGCAGTTTCCGGTTAGTCTCTCGCTAGCTGTGCCTGTGTTCTTAAATACACGTTTGTATTGTGTGCTAAAAGCTATTTGACAATGCAAATCAATTAAGATAAAGGGTTCTTTTTCTTTTGTAACAAGTGAAGTTACTGAAAAAAGGCGATGTGAGATATCTCAAGTCATGATAAAAAATAGCAACCTTTATATAAATTCAAATCATACTCCATCCATGACAATAATGCTAATAAAAGCCCATTCACAAAATTACAATTAATAAAGTTAAAACTGGATCAGCTTAAACATTAATTTAAGCACGATGGAAACTAATAACAATCAGAAGGCCACGGCCTAATTGGCAGGGCCAATTTACCTAAAACTTTTAACTTTTAAAATTATAAACAACTAAATCCTCTTGTTTTTAACTACAAGTCTAAAATCAAAATAACAAGAGATGTTAGAATCATAATTGTATATAACATTTATCTCTTAAACATTCAATTAATCATAATCAGTAACAATAAGAACGAATGTAAAAAAATTAAAAATATGTTATCTCTGATTTGGAAGGAAATCTAAATTCAAATAGCAAATAGGAAATAACAAATACAGACACAGATACATGAATTAAAGTATCGCACTTAAAATTGAAAAACTGAAGTACGAAGAAGCTATGTTCGGAGAGTTAAATCCTTGCATGTGAATATGGGATTAAGAATGCTAAAGTAGCCGAAACGTTTGATGTTTGCAACATTTCTAAACTGTTGCCTCTGATTTCTGAAATCTTGATTGATTTCAGATGGGTAATGCAGTAACTGAGTTAAAGTATAAATGATTTATTTTAAAACCTAATGAAGTGGGCCTAGTGAGTAATGGACATTAGTAAAAAAGTTTGGGCCCCTAGCCCCTGTTCAATAGAACTTGTTGGCCCTGCTAATTGGGTTCATTTAGATTATCGTAGTTTGTTTATAAACGGCTTAATATAATTTCATACTTACAAAATCATTACCAGTTTGCAAAATTGTAAGTTAAACAACACGTTAGTTTCTATCAATTTAATAATAGTTTGTATTATTAAGCCCAAGCCCATGGCTGCCCTTCAATTTAGCAAAACCCTATATAGTTCTATAAATGAGTAGGGATGAGCATTGTAACAAATTAGTGGTATCAAGTTTTCTAGAATTCCAAAATAGGGTATCGAGCCTCTCGGGTTCAGTACAATACCGGTACGAGACATGTTCATTTATGGTATCCGCTTGGGATTGCTCATCATGGTGCCAAATTGGTTATACCAAGTTTTCCCCGATCACAAAGTCGTGAACCGAGTTCCTCGCTTCGGTACGAGACTGGTTCGACGGTTGCGAATCCAAGATAAAAATCATAGGTAGGTCCTCCAAAAAAAATTAGGTGACAATAAGAATGGGTTGAACTGGTTTGCTTGGGTCAAATAGATCGGTTATTGGTTCTAGTTGGAACACTATGTCTAATGTCTATGAGGGAGAGTGTAGTGATGCAATGAAAATTTTCACTATATATAAATTTTGAGTGGCCTTAGAAAAATTTGCTCACTTTAATTAAAGCTCTCAAAGTCTTTAAAAAATATCAAACAAGCAAATAGCACCTAAGCACCATGTTCAATCTCGCCAAAAACGGAAAAGTAGATAGCACCAAAACAACGCTATAACTATTTCATTGTTTATGTAATATTTTAGCTAAAAAGCTATTATTTATATATTTTTATAATCATCAAATAATGCACATTTGTTTCTTAAATTTAAGAGTACATCAAAGACAAAAGAACATGGCTTTGACTCTTGAATTGGAAACTTTATGGTTTGACTGAATCCCTGGTCATTGTCAGTGGAGATGTGCGAGGGAAACAAGTGGGGATCTCCCTCCAATGCAAAATAAACTAATATTAATTATCAAGGAAAATAACGAACTGAGAGTGTAATACTATCCGATTCAGACAGTGTTGCTTCCATAGTTCTTAGAGGAAAAAAAAAATATAATAATAATTAAATTAAATTAATTGGATAGTTAGTAAAAAATTATTCCCGCACTTTTTAATTAAAATAAGGTTAATAAAATATTTTTTTCAAATAAATTTATCACTTATTTTTAATCACTCGAAAGAAAAATTATATCACTTATTTTGTGAATCGAAGGAAGTATACAAAAAGGCCTTTAGCGACAACACATTTGTCATCATTTGTCAATTGTCATCATCACTAACAATATAACATCATTAAAATCGTCAATAGTATATTAGTGACGGAAAATATAGTCGTAACTTTTTGTCACTAAAGGTCCCGTTAGAAACCTGGTTAGTGGTTAGCGATTAAATCATTAAATGCTAAACTCGTCACTGATAGTGACGAGACTCAAGTCGTCACTAACTAGAGCCATCACTAATAGTAACAAAACTAGATTCGTCACTATATTAGTGATCCTCGTCAGTCGTCACTGATATCTGTAACTGATTAAAAAAAAGTTATTAATTTGATCGTAGTTAATGTTAGTGATAATATCAAAATCTCGTCACTACTGGGTACTAGCAATTGTTTTAGTGAGGACCAGAAAAGCAGTTGTTTTGGGTACTAGCAATTGTTTTAGTGAGGACTAGCAAAATCTCGTCACTACTGGGTACTAACAAAGAAGTTGAATCTGTTATGACTCAAGGCGTACCCAAAACTGAATGGCCTAAACGAGATATTATCTCCCATGCCTGTATAAACGACGAACTACCACAAGGCAGTTTAAACTTCTCAAAACCACCAAAAATAGTTAGGATTTTCTGGGTCAAAAACCCGGGTTTGAAATTGGGATTTTGATTTTCCATGCATTTTCTTTAGGTCAAAAAACCACTCGACCCCATGCAAGGGCTTTCCCCTTGGATCCCGCCAGGGGGCTGCCCCTTGGACTCCGTTGCCCAGCTGCTCTGAACCCTGTTGAGTTGGTGCATTTTAATCATAATAAATTCAAACAAGTGTGCACTCCGCACTAACCTTATTATTCTGATTTAATTTGGTTAACAAGTTTATCCAATAAAATTTTTGAATTATATTAGATTATTAGTAATAAAAATTAACAAATGATATAAAAAATATCACTAAATTTTTTCTTAATATATTGTTTTCCACATAGATGGTCCATCAAGTGGTGGCCATACACCCCTTAATTACATGTAATTTCACCCCTACATCTTCGTATTTTCTATATTGCGTTAAGCCTTCAATGTAAGTCTAGCTTAAATGTGCTTTTTAACTTTGTCCCTGGAAATGACTTAGCGCGACGACATGCCACAAAAGGTATTTTCAGTTCTGTTTTGATTTTGTTTCCACCAAAAACACATTTTCAAGCAAGAGCATTGTAGGAGCTAATACCAATTTTCATTAAATAAAATACAATACAATTGGGAAATTGACGAAAACAAATACAAGATTGAAACAAGAATATGTAGAAACAAAGAAGAAACAAGTTTTGGTTGAGTCTCGTGAAATTCACGATCCCCTTAAAATAGATTCGTTGTCTATTTCCCAGGGTAAAACAACCGAGTAGTTTTACACTACCGGATATAATCCAAGCCAAAACACTTATCGAAAGTTATTGTGTTTAAGGATCACTAAACTTGGAGAGAGCAAATTGTGATGCTTGTAAGTGAGTAGGAAAGTATATGAATTGTGTTGGTGTTCACAAGAATGTGTCTTACAAATGAACCACACCATCTCTATTTATACTAGAAATGTGTCATCATGTTAATAACAATCATAATTGTCATTATACATATTCATTATAAAGAAATAAAACCACCAAATTCAATTCTATGTTTAATGACACACATTAAACTCTTAATAATATTAATAATAATATTATCTTAATAATATTAATAATAATATTATTATTACTTGAATTTCTTAACCATACAAACCGAATCCACATGATACCCGGGAGACGAGCGTCGATAGGTTCAAGTTCCCACTGGTTCATTTATTTTATTTCTTTGTTCCATACACCAGTCGATATCTCATTCACCACAACTACATTTTGGACATGTCAACCATTAATTATATATAACAAATATACATATAATTATATATGTCCAAAATTTTCCAACAATCCCCCACATGAATAGAGATCGATCGAAAACACAACAAAATTTCGATGAATGTTCAACAGTTAAGTCTTGCAAAGGATAGGTAGGTGTTACCCTTTGAACCTTCCCTTGAGAAGCACACTTAGTCTCCTAGCAGTCAGTAGACGCGATGTCCTTGAACTGAATCCGCCTTTTGTGTAGACGACAGTATACATTCTCACAAGACTCTCCCTAACTTGTTCATATCCTCTTATCGTGTCCGTCTTGGTCATGGACACTGCCTGGTTCTGCGAGAGCTACTAAGAATTGTGCCCCAACAATTCCATTCGAAGCGACCCCACTTCTCTCTCACATAGGTGATTCTCTACCACGAATCATTAAAAGCCATAGTGCTTATCCTCATTGTCACTGAACTAGGAATGGACTAGGAAGTAGTACAATGTACTCCCTTTAAGAATGTTTGGAGGAATTCCGTTACCCCCACAGTGACATCCCTTCGTTTATACAATTAGGTTGTCCTATTGAACCTAGATCTTGGGATCTCCAGTCAACTAGGTTAGGTTTCCTTCGCATAAACTTTATTCCAAGGGCTTTAGTCCCATTCCATAACTAACTCTCTACTTAAGCCTTTTTCATAAGCGGATCCGCAAGTTTATCATTTAACTTTTATAGTTAATCATGATAACTTTACTTGAGAGTAGTTGTCATATCATATTATGTCTCACTATTATACATTGTACACTTGACTAATGTAAATTTGAGACAATAATATATACATCAATTATTTGGAATATCTTCTTTAATTGATGTAACTTTTCTATTAAGATGAATTAATACCTTAGCAAGGTACCCCCACATTCGTAAGTATTTATTAGACGATTTTATTTCAAATCAAAATTCATACGATGTTTCATCTTATCCTCACGGGTTATCTTATATAAAAGATAAGTAGTCGACACGCGACATGCCCCCACATTTGTACAACTTAGTAAATTAATTGCTTCAATTTTACTTATCATTAAGTAAAATTAACAACATAATTTAATTCGTACATATCACTATGTAGTATAATCATCAATATACATTATGATATACTTGTGACCACCTTTAGAAGTTGATTTCCCATCACACACTTTTGTATGAATTATATCAAGGAGTTTGGTTATTTCTTTCAACCAAATGGAATGATGAATTTGTTACACTTGTTACATTTGTGAGTTGAATCAAAATGGAATGATGGTGGTATATAATTAAATTTATTTAAAACCAACTTTAATTAAATTTATATGGAATAATCGACCATGTTAAATATTTAACAATTCAAAATAAATGAACAACTTTATTAGCAATTATTAAAATCGCGGTCAAAAGTTGTCACATTTAATTTTAACATTTTTACCAACCAATTTCACATTTTGATAACACAATTCCATTGGATTCAATCACAACCCGGGTAACAACTTAGTAAGCAACCATCCGGACACAATATTCTTACGAATCTCCGGAACATACAAAACATTGCTTATTGTAACATCATTTTCGGAATTCATCCTTAAGATAACATTTCCTCCACCTTTGATATATGTGGTAGTCATTTTTTCAATAAAAAGTTTTTGCTCATTTTCAACATCTTTGAAAATGATAAAATACTTTTATAGAAACACACATGACGGGTAGCACCCGTATCGACATACCATCTACTTCAATTGGTTCCCATCAAATTCACTTCCGACAAAGCGTAAATTATGGTCACATTATGCACATCTTCCTTCATGTACATTTCCATGTTAGGCATTGTCACAAAATTTGTCATTTTTTCCAAATAAAATACAAATTTGACCAATTAGCCTTAATGTAACACCTCATTTTTCAAAACATCATTTAAATACCATTTAATCCAAAAATACATAAATATTGTATCAACATCAAATATTTGTTTTACAAAAACGAAAAGGTTTCTTGTTCGAGATTATCAGAGTTTACAAAAACGGTGTTACAAATTATATCTTAACCATAGGATAAGAGCTCTAATCATCAACACCGAGCTAATCTCAACAAGGCCTCTTCTAAACGGGCCTCCTAGATCTTCGATCCCGAACCTGAGTACATAGCAAAACACAAACATAGTACGTGAGACAAAATTGCCTCGTGAGATACATGGGTTTTAGACCCGATAAACAACTAGTCAAATAATATCATTTAATCTCAAAATAATACTACTAAGTTCGTTTGGGTCACTTCAATACTTTCATCATTTGGCCAATGTCAAGATAATCGGAATGCCTCCAATCTATCAAGACCATCATATCCACGGTAACCGGAATGCCTCCAATCTACCGGGTCTCATAGGTATTGGGTAATCGGAATGCCTCCAATCTACCGCTAACCTAAAGGTACCGTAATAACCGGAATGCCTCCAATCTACTACGGCCCTAGGGACAACATCATCATCATCATCATCTCTTTTCTCTATCATTATGAGCCTATAGCTCCATCTTTTCTCATTCAATTAGTCATTTCATCATCATATAGCAATTCATCATAAATCACATAAACAGCTAAAATTACTTAAAGACTCGATAAAACATTTAATCATAAATCATTTACTAACTATGTACTCAGTTTGAAAGTTCACATGTACTCACCTTTGCCAAGCTTATCCAATGTTGTGTTTCCTTGAACACCACTATCACTTCTCAAGATTTGAATGCCTCAAATCTTCCAACCGACAATCTATAACAAAACCGATACAATGGTTTACATTAATCATCTATACGAACTACATAATCCATGGCTAGTTAACTACTAGCACTATTTTCCCCAAAATCACTAAACCCTAAGTTCATAATCACCATATTTTCGTACATCCATAATGTGACCATATTTTCCTTATCAAAATACCATAGGTCTAAGTTATATAACTTCCATTTAACCATTCATGAACTATTCCATAACTAGGGTTTGAGATTCAAGCTTTCCCTACTTGAATCTAAGACTTATATCACAAGAGAAATGAAGATTTACCTTTGATCTTCAAATGTGAGCAAGAATCTCCAAGATTTGATGAAGATTGAGCTCCAAACGACACCTTACACTCAGATTTCGTACACACAAGAGAGAGGAGGAACTAGGGTTTCAAAATGACATAAATGAGCTCAAACCCGTCTTAAATGCTGCACGACAGGACTTCGCGACGCGAACTAGTTCGCGTCGCTAACTCTTCATGGCACACGCAAAGATAACGATCGCTAACCCCACGCGACCCACTTAGCGATGAACGTCCAATTTCCCTGCACCGAGTTCGCGATCGCGAACTCGGGTTCGCGTCGCTAACTCTCCCAGCAGCTAGGGCTGCACTTTTTGGTCTTTGGTTCGACCCGGTTTCGCCCATAACTTTCTCGTACGGTGTCCAAACGACACGAAACCAGTTCCTACGTTACTTAAACGATTTATCCTTATTTAACATATTTTTGTACAATTTATTTATTTACAAAATTCGGGTCGTTACAACTATCCACCCCTTAAGGAGATTCCGTCCTCGGAATCTCATCATAATTTACGAAGTTCGGGTATCTTTTCCGAATCTCGTCCTTGACTTCCCAAGTCAAGTTCGGCCCAAGTGAATGCTTCCACTTGACCAATACCAATTCAATTTCTTTATTCCGGAGTTTCTTGGTTTTTGACTCTAGTATGGCTTCGGGTTCCTCAATCAATCGGTTCGGGGCATCAACCCGCAACTCTTGCAATGGAATTATATTTTCGACCTCACCCACGAACTTTTTCAAATAACTTACATGAAACGTATCGTGAACACCTTGAAGTTCGGGTGGGAGTTCTAACTTGAAAGCTTGCAAACCGACCCGTTTCAAAATCTTAAACGGGCCAACATACCTTGGGCTCAATTTGCCCTTCTTACCAAACCGCATTACGCCTTTCCAAGGCGATACCTTCAACATCACCATGTCTCCAACATTTAAATCATACGGTCTCTTCTTCAAACCCGAGTAGCTTCTTTGTCGATCTTGGGCAATTTTCATATTGGTTTGGATTATCCCAATCTTTTCATTGGTCAACCTCACAATTTCGGGACCCGTGAGTTTCGTCTCACCCGCTTCAAGCCAACACGATGGGGTCCTACATTTTCTTCCATACAACGCTTCGTAAGGCGGCATCTTAACTGTCGATTGGTAACTATTATTGTAGGAGAACTCAACTAACGGTAAGTGCTCATCCCATTTACCTCCAAAATCTAGCACACACGACCTTAACATATCTTCAACCGTTTGAATGGTTCTTTCACTTTGGCCATCGGTTTGCGGGTGGTAAGCCGTACTCAACCGCAATTTCGTTCCCAACTCCTCTTGCAACGATCTCCAAAATCTCGAGGTAAACCTCGCGTCCCTATCGGACACAATCGACAACGGGACTCCATGAAGTCTTACTACTTCATCCACATACAACTTTGCCAACTTCTCAAGTGGCATTGATTCCCGAATTGCCAAGAATAATGCACTTTTGGTCAACCGGTCAACTATGACCCAAATGGCGTCGTGGTTCTTGCTCGTCTTTGGCAACCCGACAATAAAATCCATTGTTATATCATCCCATTTTCCGGCCGGGATTTGTAACGATTGAGCTACCCCGTAAGGTACTTGGTGCTCGGCTTTTACTTGTGCACACGTGGCACACTTAGAAATATACTTAGCCACTCTTGCCTTCATCCCGGGCCACCAATACATCTTCTTCATATCTTGGTACGTTTTTGTACTTCCCGGGTGGATCGAATACTTAGACTTATGAATATCGTTTAGTAACTCCTTTCGGGTACCCCCGAACTTGGGAACCCAAATTCGTCCACCCACGGTTTTCAACCCTTGTTTATTTTCCACGAAATGTTGGTTCTTTCCCAATCGTTCTTGCCTTAATTCATCTTTCTCCATCACTTCCCGTTGGGCATTCTTGATCCGTTCTACAATACTCGAGACTACTTCAATACGTGTTAGCTTTCCCTTAATCGGCTTCTCATACACCTTTCGGCTCAAGGCGTCGGCTACCACGTTGGCCTTCCCCGCATGGTAGACAATTTCACAATCATAATCTTGTATCAATTCGATCCATCTTCTTTGCCTCATATTTAGGTCTTTTTGAGTAAAAACGTATTGAAGACTTTTGTGATCCGTATATAACGTACACCTTGTACCATATAAGTAGTGCCTCCATAACTTTAAGGCAAACACTATAGCCGCCAATTCCAAATCGTGAGTCGTGTACCTCTCTTCCGCATTCTTTAGTTGCCTCGAGGCGTAGGCAATCACTTTCCCTCGTTGCATCAAAACACAACCCAAACCTTTATGTGAAGCATCACTATACACAACGAAGTCTTCCATTCCTTCGGGTAACGTGAGAACCGGGGCGTTACACAATTTTTCTTTCAATGTGGCAAATGCTCTTTCTTGCTTTTCTCCCCACACGAACTCACTACTCTTTCGGGTCAACAGTGTGAGTGGTGTCGCCACTCGAGAAAAGTCTTGAATAAATCGTCGGTAATACCCGGCAAGGCCGAGAAAACTTCTCACTTCGGTTGGAGTTCGTGGCGGTTCCCACTTCATAACCGCTTCAATCTTTGACGGGTCGACTTTGATTCCTTCTCGGGACACGACATGACCAAGGAATTGAACTTCTCGAATCCAAAATTCACATTTAGAAAACTTAGCATACAATTTCTCTCGTTGTAGCACCTCTAACGTTTGCCTTAGATGACTCTCGTGTTCTTCTTCGGTTTTTGAATAAATAAGGATATCGTCAATAAATACGATAAGAAACTTGTCGAGGAATGGTTTGCAAACCCGATTCATAAGATCCATAAAAATGGCCGGTGCATTAGTTAACCCGAATGGCATCACCAAAAACTCGTAATGCCCATAACGTGTACGAAACGCCGTCTTCTCGGTATCTCCCTCTTTCACTCGAACTTGATGGTAACCCGATCTCAAATCGATCTTCGAGAAATAGTCGGCACCTTGGAGTTGGTCAAACAAGTCGTCGATTCTAGGCAACGGGTATCGATTCTTAATGGTCATCTTATTCAACTCTCGGTAATCGATGCACATTCTCATTGAACCGTCTTTCTTTTTAACAAACAATACGGGCGCACCCCATGGAGACGAACTAGGACGAATAAATCCTTTGTCGAGTAATTCTTGCAATTGGGACATCAATTCCCGCATTTCGGTGGGAGCCAAACGGTATGGAGCACGAGCTATCGGCGTCGCTCCCGGAACTAAATCGATACGAAATTCTACTTGCCTCTCCGGTGGCAATCCCGGTAAATCGTCGGGAAACACCTCGGGAAAATCCCGAATCACCTTTACATTTTCCACCGTCTTTTTCTCTTTCCTCCCATCTAACACATACGCTAAAAAGGACGAACACCCTTTGGCTAAACATTTCCTAGCTTTAACCGCGGTCATGAGACACGGTAAATGGTGTCGTCTCTCACCATACACATAAACTTTTTCATTGTCGGGAGTCCTAATCGAGACTATCTTTTTCCCGCATAAAATCTTTGCTTGATTCTCACCCAACCAATCCATACCTATAACTATATCAAAACCCGCAATTTCCATAGGTAATAGATTCACCTTAAACTTTTTCCCGTCTATTTCCAATTCACAATTTCGACACATATGTTGAACTATGGAGGTTTTACCATCCGCAATTTCTATATCATAAATTTCATCAAGGAGTTCTAACGGCACATTCAACACCACAACAAAATCATGCGACACAAATGAATAAGTAGCACCCGAGTCAAATAAGATCCGGGCGGGAATAGAATTTACGAGTAGGGTACCTGAAACGACATCGTGGGCTTCCTTGGCTTCATCTCGGGTAAGTTGGAAGGACCGCCCCTTGACCTTTGTCGGCTCCGCTTTCTTTTGAGCGGTCGACACCATGGTCTCACTTCCCCTCTTCGGGCATGCATTGCTATAGTGCCCTTTTTCATGGCACGCATAGCACTCAATTTCATCCAACGGTTTGGCCCGGCAATCCCTTGCCATATGCCCCGGTCTTCCACACTTGAAACAAGATTTCGAATCCGCCAAACATTCTCCTTTGTGGTCTTTGCCACACTTCTTACAAGCACCAACACTCGATTGTTTAGAGAAGGTCGGGGTGAACTTTCCCTTCTTCACCGAGCCCGAGCTCCCCTCAAACTTCCTTTTTTCGGACCTTTCAAACTTTGGCCTCTCGTTGATTCTTCTTCGGCCAACCTCTTCAACATTTCTCGCCGCACCGATAGCCTCATCGAGTGTGGCGGCCCTTTTCACTTCCAATTCATACTCCCACGGGAGTCCATTAGCATACCTAACAATCCGGGATCTTTCATCCGGATACAACTTGATCACAAACGGGATTAATCCCGTGAACTTCTTAGTGTACTCATCGACACTCAAATCACCTTTCTTCAAATGAACGAATTCTTCTTGAAGTTTTTCCAAGTTTCTCTCGGGGCAAAACTTTGCCTTCAACCGTTTCACAAACTCCTCCCAAGTCATTTTGTACACCGCCCTCTTTCCCAACGTCTCATACAAGGTATCCCACCACACGAGGGCCTCATCCTTCAATAACCGGGAAGCATAAATCACCATATCACCTTCCTTGCATTTACTAGCTTCAAGGACTTGTTCGGTTTCACGGATCCAACGGATCGTGACTTTTGGTTCGGAGCTTCCATAGTAGTTATCGGGCTTAAAAGCCACAAAATTTTTGTACGTGCACCCCTTCCTTTCCCTCGGCTCGGGGTCACTCTCCTCTTCTTCCGTTGAAGACCTCTCAGTTTGAGCAACACTACTTGACTTGCTTTTTGTGCGGGGTGGAGATTCCTCCCGTCTTTCACGAGCCTTATGCTCATTGAGGATTCGGTTCACATCCTCATTCACTATGTCCCTCATTTGATTGAACATAGATTGGAGGTGTTCCACGGTGACCGGGGTGTGAGTGTTCCGATCAACACCCGAATTTTCCTCCCCTTCCCGAGGTTGAGGACCAAACACCGGTTCGACAAGGTTGTTCGAATCTTGCCCTTGATCAAGTGGGCCTCTGGTACTTCTAGTTCTCACCATTTTGCTATAATAAGACATTAATCATTTAGAAGTCAATTTATCAAAGTAACGGTAACATTGACCGTCCCAAAACCAAACATGACCTAATCCTTCACGGTCAACCCTATTGAACCTACACTTAAGGTCTCAATAGACATTTCACAAGTATCCTATGGAACCTACGGTCCTACTAGCTCAGTTTAAGTCTAGGATGGTCAACTCAACCTAGTTCACTTAAACTATAGCTCTGATACCAAGTTGTAACACATCATTTTTCAAAACATCATTTAAATACCATTTAATCCAAAAATACATAAATATTGTATCAACATCAAATATTTGTTTTACAAAAACGAAAAGGTTTCTTGTTCGAGATTATCAGAGTTTACAAAAACGGTGTTACAAATTATATCTTAACCATAGGATAAGAGCTCTAATCATCAACACCGAGCTAATCTCAACAAGGCCTCTTCTAAACGGGCCTCCTAGATCTTCGATCCCGAACCTGAGTACATAGCAAAACACAAACATAGTACGTGAGACAAAATTGCCTCGTGAGATACATGGGTTTTAGACCCGATAAACAACTAGTCAAATAATATCATTTAATCTCAAAATAATACTACTAAGTTCGTTTGGGTCACTTCAATACTTTCATCATTTGGCCAATGTCAAGATAATCGGAATGCCTCCAATCTATCAAGACCATCATATCCACGGTAACCGGAATGCCTCCAATCTACCGGGTCTCATAGGTATTGGGTAATCGGAATGCCTCCAATCTACCGCTAACCTAAAGGTACCGTAATAACCGGAATGCCTCCAATCTACTACGGCCCTAGGGACAACATCATCATCATCATCATCTCTTTTCTCTATCATTATGAGCCTATAGCTCCATCTTTTCTCATTCAATTAGTCATTTCATCATCATATAGCAATTCATCATAAATCACATAAACAGCTAAAATTACTTAAAGACTCGATAAAACATTTAATCATAAATCATTTACTAACTATGTACTCAGTTTGAAAGTTCACATGTACTCACCTTTGCCAAGCTTATCCAATGTTGTGTTTCCTTGAACACCACTATCACTTCTCAAGATTTGAATGCCTCAAATCTTCCAACCGACAATCTATAACAAAACCGATACAATGGTTTACATTAATCATCTATACGAACTACATAATCCATGGCTAGTTAACTACTAGCACTATTTTCCCCAAAATCACTAAACCCTAAGTTCATAATCACCATATTTTCGTACATCCATAATGTGACCATATTTTCCTTATCAAAATACCATAGGTCTAAGTTATATAACTTCCATTTAACCATTCATGAACTATTCCATAACTAGGGTTTGAGATTCAAGCTTTCCCTACTTGAATCTAAGACTTATATCACAAGAGGAATGAAGATTTACCTTTGATCTTCAAATGTGAGCAAGAATCTCCAAGATTTGATGAAGATTGAGCTCCAAACGACACCTTACACTCAGATTTCGTACACACAAGAGAGAGGAGGAACTAGGGTTTCAAAATGACATAAATGAGCTCAAACCCGTCTTAAATGCTGCACGACAGGACTTCGCGACGCGAACTAGTTCGCGTCGCTAACTCTTCATGGCACACGCAAAGATAACGATCGCTAACCCCACGCGACCCACTTAGCGATGAACGTCCAATTTCCCTGCACCGAGTTCGCGATCGCGAACTCGGGTTCGCGTCGCTAACTCTCCCAGCAGCTAGGGCTGCACTTTTTGGTCTTTGGTTCGACCCGGTTTCGCCCATAACTTTCTCGTACGGTGTCCAAACGACACGAAACCAGTTCCTACGTTATTTAAACGATTTATCCTTATTTAACATATTTTTGTACAATTTATTTATTTACAAAATTCGGGTCGTTACACTTAACAATCAAAATGTTCCAATTAGTAGTAAGATATATTTCAAGTATCATCTTTTCAAGAATCAACTCAAGAAGCCAAAGACTATCTTGTATCTTACTCACTAATATAAACCAACATTTTTCTCAAGTCTCACACTTTTGAAAGTAAAATTCTAGATGCCAAAGCAATCCATAGATATAAAATCCGAAGAATTTAACTTTTACCAAATTTGAGAAAATTCAAGTAACCAAGGTTAACTTGAAAGCTAAAACAATAGAACTTTTCCATTTCCAAAATCTTATAATTTCCAAATATCTCACCTCATGAGACTATATCCAAGAAACCAAGGTAATCTTGATATGTATAAAATGGAAATTAAATTATTATTTTTTTTTTTTCAAGAAAAGTCTATAACCATCAATCACAAATTTCATAGAAAAACCCCAATAATTCTCAAACTTTGAAAGCAAAATTCTAGATGCCAAAGCAATCCATAGATAAAAATCCCGTAGAATTATAGCTTTTCACAAGTATGAGAAAATCAAGTAGCCAAAGCAAACTTGATTACCAAAAAATTTTAAATCCAAAATTCAAGTACATTTTCTCACTATATGAGATTAAAGTCAAGAAAACTCAAGTTATCTTTTATACTTGAAACAAAATAAATCAAAATATTTATATTTAAAACTTTTAATTTCCAAATATCTCACACAATGAGATTATATTCAAGATACCAAAGTATTCTTGATATGTATAAAATGGAAATTACGAAAAGTTTATAAAATATTTTCTCAAACAAATCCTTTATAATTGAAGAATAACGACAACATTATAAAATATAAATCCAAAATATTTGATTTCCAAATAGTCTCACAAATTGAAACCATAAGTCAAGAAGCCAAAGCTACCTTGAGATGAAGAAAATGGAAATCAAAATCACTTACAAACCAACATAATTTTTAATAATTAACAAATTTCACAATGATATACAAAATGTTTGTAAGATTTATTTCAAATATCATCTCTAATGAGAATCAATTCAAGAAGCCTATGACTATCTTGAACCTTACAAACAAATATGGTTGCAAAACTTATAATTAACAACAATAATTTTCACAATTATAAATTTTAAATCCAAAATTGTTTTAAACAATATATCAAGTTATTTAAAATCAAACTTTAAAAACTTGATATAATAAACTTTAAATCCAAAAATTTGATTTAACAATTTATAATAAACGTAACCAAACATCTTGTTTTACATAAACATTTCAATCAAAAACTTTTTCCGAATCGATGCTATTAAAAAGCAAAAATCGAAAAAGAAAATATGTATTTTCCAACCGGTATTAGCAAGAGAGGAAAAATCTATTTTAAGTTTGTAGGAGCTAATACCAATTTTCATTAAATAAAATACAATACAATTGGGAAATTGACGAAAACAAATACAAGATTGAAACAAGAATATGTAGAAACAAAGAAGAAACAAGTTTTGGTTGAGTCTCGTGAAATTCACGATCCCCTTAAAATAGATTCGTTGTCTATTTCCCAGGGTAAAACAACCGAGTAGTTTTACACTACCGGATATAATCCAAGCCAAAACACTTATCGAAAGTTATTGTGTTTAAGGATCACTAAACTTGGAGAGAGCAAATTGTGATGCTTGTAAGCGAGTAGGAAAGTATATGAATTGTGTTGGTGTTCACAAGAATGTGTCTTACAAATGAACCACACCATCTCTATTTATACTAGAAATGTGTCATCATGTTAATAACAATTGTCATTATACATATTCATTATAAAGAAATAAAACCACCAAATTCAATTCTATGTTTAATGACACACATTAAACTCTTAATAATATTAATAATAATATTATCTTAATAATATTAATAATAATATTATTATTACTTGAATTTCTTAACCATACAAACCGAATCCACATGATACCCGGGAGACGAGCGTCGATAGGTTCAAGTTCCCACTGGTTCATTTATTTTATTTCTTTGTTCCATACACCAGTCGATATCTCATTCACCACAACTACATTTTGGACATGTCAACCATTAATTATATATAACAAATATACATATAATTATATATGTCCAAAATTTTCCAACAAGCATTCTATAACGACCATTTTGCGACAAAGTTGACCCTCAGTGACGACAACTCAACCTATAGCGATGACTTTTGACGTCACGGATTGTCTTTATATATCGACACATTTTTTCTGATTATAGTCATAAAATCTTAAGATCAGTATTGAGATCTTAACAACTAAGAAACTAAACTTGAATAGCATACAAAATCCCAGGTGGTCACGATAGAAAGACAATTGATGAATACTTAAGGCGAAAAACAACCCCCAAAGTCCTAAAGCAATAAAATTATTTCCTGCATTATGAAACATCTAAAATAAAGAAGACCAACCGAAGTAAGGTCTTACTGCATTTAAGGACAAAATAATCTAACTTCCGCTTTTAAATAAGAGGTAAACGTTTTAATATAGCCAATGAAGAATTTTAAAACGTCATTTATCTTTAGTTATATGCATACATTCACCATTTTGAAAATTATTTTTTTAAAGGTATTCCCATTATAAGGCTCCGTCGAGCTTAATGTACGCGACCTAACTGTTGTCGTGACCGTTTTCTAGTCTTGCTATGGCCATTTGGTAATTAAATGTTTACCCAGTAAGACATTACCAGATAAATAGGCCTTATCTTCTTCCAGTTTTCTCTCTTTCAACCCGTGCTTTATTTCACTATAAAGGGATCAAAGGACCAATTGACCCTTCTAATTTAACCAGAAATATTTTTACGACAATTACAGCTGTAGTAAAAAACAGAAAGTAGATTAGCCAAAAGCATTCCATTTATAATCATAATTATCAAAGTTTTGACTACAATGGACCATATATAGCTAATATGGCAAGTGGAATATTGATTATATACTATAAATTAGCTTTCAAAAGCATCTCATTTGTGCGATTCACAACAAAACTAGCATATACAATTGCACTATAAATATCACCAAACAACAAAGAGGTTAATTAAGCATATTGTTTCATATAATCATATCTCTAACTTAACACTCATTTCCATGGCTCTAACAAAGTTAACCCTAGCCATTTTGATCCTCACTCTAGCCATCACACTTGAAATTCAGGTTATTGAAGGAAGACACTTGAAACACAGAATGCATCACAAGAACACTTTTCTTAATGAAAAAGGTAGTCACGATTCAGCAGCATATGCGAGTGTAAAACCTCTGTCTCAGACACCATTAATGGGTCCAAAAACGAAGACCACGGCTGAGTCAACGGTGCAGCCACCACCGCCACCACCACATGGTGCTGATGACTTTAGGCCGACTGCACCGGGTCACAGCCCTGGGGCTGGGCATGCCATCCAAACTAGGTGATAAAAAATTATAATTTGTATGTATGGCCCGTACGTACGTTCTGGTTATTTTGGAATATATAATATAGTTTATGTGTGTCATTCATCATTCGGTAAAATCATTTTTTCTGTATTTTCCATCTTGTATTAATGTAACATTTAATGTAACTCATGTGTATTCTTCAGTTTGTAATACTCACTTCCGTGTTTTTTGTTTAATCTTGAATTTATGCAATGTATTATTATTATTATTATTATTATTATTATTATTATTATTATTATTATTATTATTATTATTATTATTATTATTATTATTATTATTTTTATTATTATTATTTCGTTTTATGTTACAAAGAAGTCGCAAGAAAACATTGCAGTCGTAAAATATACCTTACATATTGAATTCTTTTTTTTATTTCTCTTGTTTTTAGCGGTTGAAACTAGCAACCAGAATAAGAAAAATAATGCATAACGATCAATTAATTAGTGATTGCTAGCTAAAAAAAGGATCAAGTAGCGATTATTTATATACACAAGTATCAAAATCCAAAAAGTGGTACCTACAAAGAGTGGTGGTGGTCCTAATGAGTAGCTTTAGGCTCTAGCAGTAAAGTGTACGGAGCATATATTGTACTTCCTCTGTTTCAAAATAATACACTTGGGGTCGTCTATTTTGATAAAATAAGTTTTTAATGATATTTGAAAATAAAAATAAAAATAAATTAGTCATTTCAATTTATTAAAAGAGATCGTTAGTGAGTATAATTCCTACTACTTTTTATTTAATAAGGCAAATTTCAAAGTATATAACTTATTTTAAAACATACCGAAATAAAAAGTGTATCACTTGTTTTGAAAGAAGAAAGTATATATATTTATATTAAAGTATATATTACAGCAAGCCCACGGCGAAGATCCTTAAAGGGTACCAAATTAAACCACTATCATCAAAATATGCAATGATATTCACATTATAATAATATTTGTGTAAATACAATCTCACACTCTTTGTGAACTACAGGCTAGCATAATGGAGAATCATATTCTCTTTGTCGGTTACTAAACTATATATTAACCACTTTTGTAATTAAAATAAGTTTAGTGGGAAGAATGCGGTTAGCCTGAGGCCTCCAAGGGTTATGGAGCCAACCAAGAAATGTCCTATCTACTAAAGGCGTTAAATTAAAATCTATTTTAATTAATTCCCCACTTTAATTGGAGATACAAATGTCGAAGAGAAAGTTCGACTTCTTTTTAACAAATTAGTTGCGAGTTGTTTTCATAGGAAATACGAGTGGTAGGACCCTATGGGGAACTGATATTTTAGATTAAGAATTCAAGAAATATTTTTACTTTTTTTAACGGCAGCTAATCTACACCATTTATCCATGATGTGATTTGAACTAATGACCTATGGGTCATGGATAACACTTTACTCCTTACTTTTTTACTACTAAAGTACAAGGCCTTGAGTTGAATTGTTTTTACTACTATATAAGATAGAAGTCAAAACACATAAAATTAAGTAACAGTCACAAATTAACAGGGGGTCGCATGTTGACTTGTATTAATTTTTTTTTATTTAAAAGGTATTCTAATTTCTAGGCTACTCCGGATGCCCGAGTTTATGCTCTATATACACGATCTCACCGTTGTCGTGGTCGTTAACTCGTTTTGAACATCCCCTAATTATCTCGTAAATATTTAGCCAAGTAGAGATCGAACCCTTAACATCTAGTAAGTCATTTGGATGCCCTTCAGTAGTCACTAGATGATTTGTATAAACAAAAACTCGATTGAGATTGTTCATATTTGGTCAAATTATGACTATTATGTGTAAGCCATTCATTATCGGACACTTTTGTTCTTCAATTGGTAGTGATTTCCATCACAAGATACCACCTCTATAAAGTGCATTTGGCGGTCTTACTTTCGCTCGGAATACAAGTTGTTACGAAAGAAAGACGAAAATTAACTAGAAATAAAGTGGATGGCACATAATTAAATTATATATAGACTAGTAGTATATTAATTAAAATATAAGTTATAACAACTTAATCTTTTTTTAACGGCAAATTAAAATGATTATATTAGACTCATCCGAACAGTACTTTTGGCAAGTGATGTGGTTGGCACCACAATTTGAGTTCTTCGTCAGTTGCTTTTGCTTCGATTTGGAGATGTGGTTGGCGACGAAGATTTAGGATAAATTTGTGGATATGTGTACTCTTGTGTATATGTATTTTATATACTTCCTCTTCAAAATAAGTGATACACTTTGATTTTTACGCTTTTTGAGGCAAAATATTATAATAATTGTTACATTAGATTAATTGGATGGTTATTGGGGAATGAGTCCCACACCTTTCGAATAAAATGAGGTTAATGATGTTTAAAAGTAAAAAGTAAGGGCAAATTAATCATTTCACTTTGTTAAAGTAGATAGTTAGTGGGTGTGAGTCCCACTGTATTTTGCCAAATAAGGTACTTTTTTAAAGTGTATCACTTATTTTGAATTAACCCAAAAAGGAAAGTGTATCACTTATTTTGAATTAACCCAAAAAGGAAAGTGTATCACTTATTTTGAATCGGGGAAAGTACAAAATAAATAGTTAGTGAAGTGGGGTATTAGTTGACGTGACGCTAATTTGCTAAAAATTGAAGTGTTAGTTGATGTCATTGTTAAGAGCGATCTTATCAACTAGCAAGGAGGTAGAAGCCAACAACATAACAAATAAACAACAAGAAAATAAAAGAATTAATTACCAATTTAGACAAAAAAAAAGTGACAGACTCTAATTTAAGACTGATAAACTTCAATCTTCCCAAAATACCATGTGCGACTGGGAGACTTGAGCAGCACTAACTGAGAGCAACACTAAGTGGTGAGCAGCACTAACGTCTAACGGAGCAGCAATAAGTGGTTGAACAGTATTAACAAGCAGTAGTAACAAGGTTTAGAGCAGTGGTAACAAGGTTGAGTAGTACTAACGAGTAGTAGTAACAAGGTTGAGCAGCACGAACTCGGACACGTGGTGACATTCTAGTGGAGTTGCACGGTTGCACGCTCGCGGGGGTAGTTGCACGGTCTATTTTAAGAAGAATTAAAACTTAGTCTATTCTTGGAGAAATTTTGTTTCATTTAGCCCAAATTAGAAAATCACCCGAAATAAAAAGCACCAAGCCTTACATCTAAACTAGCAAGGATATCCCAAATTTAACTTATTCTACAGTTATTAGTTTTTCCATTTATGATAATTTAACACAAAAGTCAAATATAGATCAGTTAAACTAACCGTTTCCTTGCATGGGACTTCATTTAGCATCCCCACAAGGTCAAAAAGATGTTCATGTGGTAAATTGACAACTTGTGAAATCAGAGCCTTACAGCTGCTATTAAAATCCGATTATTCAATATAACTTTTTGCAGCATAATTAAACTAAGACAGTTGTATTTCACTTAAGTTTGTCGACCGCAAGAGCTTATATCTTTTCTACAAACCGTCCACACAAAATTAATAAACATTAATCAGTGGAGATTAAGGAGTAGGGAATCTCATGGTGCTGGTGATAGAATAATAGTTGATTTTGATATGATAAGTTGCAAAATCTAAGCAGTTTGATTGTATATTGAAAATTAAAGGATTTTGTATAATCATCACTCGTGCAAGGATTAAATAGTCAAAGAAAAAGTCGTTCAAATTGTATGGACAGTACACATTTAAGGACTAAAAGTGCCTGCTTAATTCCGGGTCAATTCCGGTATAGCTACTCTAGCTTTATATTAAACTACAAATGGCAATTTTGACCCATTAACTGACAAACGGGTCAATTCCGGGTCATATGGTTTAAACAGGTCGATTTGGGTTATGTTTTTATGTCTAAGAGGTAAAACTGTAAAATCAAAATATTAGCTTAAAAGAAATCGCATTATTAGTGCAGAAAAGCTTCTACAAAATTTGATATAAACATTTCTTCAGCGATCTGTACAACAATTAGTGAATAGATGCACCATATCGTTTTGGTATGATGTTTGGTTGGGATACAGGGCTGTTCATGGATAGTTAACCGGTAACCATTCAATAACAACGCCATTTTCTTGAACCTAAACAGAAAATACAGATTAACCTCACTTGGTCAGTTAACCAATTAACCACTTTTTATTCATTAATGCATCTCATCAATTAATTCAATAAGCAAAATAAAGATTGATGTAGGCCCAAATACAGAGGAACATCCCCTTTTGTTCCTTGAAGCCCAAGAATATGTGAAGTAATAGCTTGCATTGAAATGTGCGTAACTTTTGCCTCGGGTATCCGTCTCAGGCGTTAGATGAGTCAAACGTTAGCTAGCAATGAGAAAAACGTGCTGATAAATAGACATAGGCGGTTTATGGAATTACTTTTTGTTTAATTTTTTTTATTATGTTTTAGGCTCAGTTTTCGGTCCGTTTGTGTTTTTTAGCCCGTTCGAAATCTAGCGCTTTAGTGTTTTTTCAAAAATATGGAAGAATTAGTTGTTAGTTTTATAAAAATTAAGTTTTTTTTCCCAAGAATTTGTATTCTTATGTTGGACAGGTTTTAAAGACCAAATTCACGATATTCTTTGAATCGACATGGTTTTTGAATTGGAGCTTAATGGAGAACCTAGAAGTCTCTACATATCTACTCAGTGGATTTAGATCACAATGAAACGACACAGTGGTTTGACACACAGTGGTTTGAAAGGGGAGCTTGAGTGCAGGGTTGCTTGGTTTGAAAGGGGAGCTTGAGTGCAGGGTTGCTTTCACACTCTGTTGCTCGAATTTGGTTCTTTATGTTTTTGGGCTGGTTTTGTTCCCTATATTTATACACCCGGGTGCATTAGTAAGCGTGTATTGTATTCTTCTATCCACATTAAAACTTAAACCGGAAACGAATTTAATTTGAAATGTTTAACATTTATAAATTTTAGGTCAAATTCTTATATAAAATCTAGTTAATTTTGTAGGAACTAATACCAATTTTCATTAATAAAATACAATTACAATAAGCGAAATTCACGAAAACGTTTACAATAGATTGAAACAAATAAATAGAACAAACAAATTACAAAGTTTTGTTGAGTCTCGTGAAATTCACGATCCCCTTAAAATAGATTCGTTGACTATTTCCTAGGGTAAAACAACCGAGTAGTTTTACACTACCGGATATAATCCAAGCCATGATATTTACCAAGATTGAGAGTGTTTTCTAGGAGAGAAAGATGTGATTTAGAAGAAAGATGGGTGAAGGTGTATCTACAAATGAGACCCAAGGTCTCTATTTATAGTGTAGAATGAAGACTAATGTTTACTCAAAACATTAAATGCATTCAATGTCATTAAACAAGAAATCAAAATAGTAATCTGCAATTACTGCTGAAATTTCGTAATTGGTCAGTCCTTCTGGTCAGTACGAGAAGTCAATATTGGAAGTCAGCGCTGCAGGTTAGTATTGGAAGTCAGTGCAGCCGCAGCTCAGTCCAGGCAGTCTGCACAACAGATCAGTACTGCAACCTTATAAACCAACAAATGGTTTGATAATTTTCCAATGTGGGATACTCTCCCAACTTCCAAATTTCAAGATTTCTTGTTTCAAACACCATACTTTGAGAGTCGATATCTCATTCACCACAACGCTACTTTGGACATGCTATATACCATTGCGCAACTCTCACATAGGAGAACACAAAGCTACCAGCCCATAACTATATATAACAAATATATATAACATTATATAGGTCCAAAGTTGGTGAAAAATCATTTTATCATAACTTTTTCCAACAATCCCCCACATGAATAGAGATCGATTGAAAAACCACAAAATATCGATAAATGTTCAACAGTCAAGTCTTGCAAAGGATAGGTAGGTGTTAGCCTTTGAACCCTTGAGAAGCACACTTAGTCTCCTAGCAGTCAATAGACGCGATGTCCTTGAACTGAATCCGCCTTTTGTGTAGACGACAGTATACATTCTCACAAGACTCTACCTAACTTGTTCATATCCTCTTATCGTGCCCGTCTTGGTCATGGACACTGTATGGTACTGCGAGAGCTACTAAGAATTGTGCCCCAACAATTCCATTCGAAACGACCCCACTTCTCCCTCACATAGGTGATTCTCTACAACCAATCATTAAAAGCCATAGTGCTTATCCTCATTGTCACTGAACTAGGAATGGACTAGGAAGTAGTACAATGTACTCCCTTGAAGAATGTTTGGAGGAATTCCGTTATACCCACAGTGACATCCCTTCGTTTATACAATTAGGTTGTCCTGCTGAACCTAGATCTTGGGATCTCCAGTCAACTAGTTTAGGTTTCCATCGCATAAACTTTTATTCCAAGGGCTTTAGTCCCATTCCATTCGACGACTTATTAAATAACTCTTTGTTTAAGCCTTTCGTAAGAGGATCCACAATGTTATCTTTTGACTTTACATTGTAAATCGTGATAACTCCAGTTAAGAGTAGTTGTCGTATCGAGTTATGTCTACGTCGAATATGCCTTGACTTACCATTATACACTGTACTCTTGGCTCTACCAATAGCCGATTGACTATCACAATGTATACAAATGGAAGACAAAGGCATAGACCAATTTGGAATATATTCCACAAATTGGCGTAGCCATTCCGCCTCTTCACCACTTTTATCCAAGGCGATAAACTCGGATTTCATTGTGGATCTAGCTATAACCATTTGCTTGGACGACTTCTGTAACATACGTGATTTCGTTTGCCCTAAAATATATTATTACACTTAAGTAACTTGAATAAATATAATAAGTATAGAATGATTAAGAAGAGCATGCATGAGCGAACGATATGTAAACAAGTGGTAATTGCTTAATTGCTCACAAAAAGGTATATAAAAACGTCATTTTTGTGGAATATTTTCTGCAATGTTTTTATGGAAGATTATATATAATTTCGTTACGAACGCGTAGGCGAAAACCTCATCGAAAACAAAGGCCCGAGTGAAAAGTTATGGGGTTTTAAGTATTTAGTGGTCAAAATGGATACCCAACCGGGTCAAACCGGGTCAAACCCGACCCAACTCGGATTTAACCCATTAAACCCACGATTTTTCTCACTTTTCTTCCCCAATTCTTCCCCAAAACCTCTCCCAACTTCTGCAAATTTCAAGAACACAACATGCATGGTAGATTTCCCAAGAAATTGGTGAAATCCTTACAAGATTATTGAAGATCTCAAAGGTATACTTCATTCTTGACTTGGATTTTCATTTGAATTCAAGAACCCACGAATTAGGGTTAAATTTCTGCTAAAAACATTCTAATATCTTGATATTATGAATAACTTATGTTAGATATCAAGTTATTTAGCTAAAATCATGTGTAAATTGTAAGAAATTAGAAATTTTCGAGTTGAAAGTTGTATTGCAGCACTGTTTTGTAAAAATAATAGAGAATTGTAGAAAAATCATTCAGGGGTTAATCCAAAGGCATCTGAACCGTATTGATTTCTTATTTGTTTCTTATTTTGGTCAAGAAAGTAAATTCTGGCTCTAAGATAGGTGAAAATTGCATTTTGTACAGTGCTGCTAAGCTGATTTCTGACAGAATGACGTTGCTGTATTGTAAACTTCATAGAAAAATCATAAAAATATGAGGTCAGGGGCATTGGAAACCTATTAAATAGGAAAATGAACACTCCAAATTTCATCAGGTAACTTTGAGATTAAGTAGGGCAGAACTGAGTAAACAGAAGGGTGTTTAACATGTAAAAACAAATTGTCAATTGAAAAGATCATAGATAGGGTTAATGGTAATATTTGCTTATGAAATTTCGTATGTATACTCCAGGGGTTATATAGAACATATTGGGACCTTGTGACAAGTGTCTACATCTTGGAAACTCAATATTTTGATTAAGGCTTTCGGTTTGAGTTCGCACCCGATTAAACAACATTGTGAGTTCACTATGTGCAATGTGTATACTTTTAATTATATATGTGCAATGTGGTTAATTAGTATTCGTTTCGATTAGATGCCCTGTGTTTTACCTTGGACATTGAGACTACCTTGTTGAACCGTAACATTGCCTTGACCCGTTTGAGTGCAATGCCTTGAGTGATATTTCGTTTCGTGAGGACCCATGGCAGCTCGAGTATTACTTTGTGTAATATGTTGGGCGGTGGACGCGGGAGTACCTGGTGGAGGAGTGGTATGGACCTGGTGGTGAAGCTGGATCTTGGACTCATTTAGGGGTGCCTTGATCACCTTCATCGGCCTCATTCCTTAATGGCCTAAGAGGGAATGACGCACTTTGTTGAATCCGAAATTGTACATTGTTCGTTGGTGACCCGGTATTGATATAATGATATGTGATGTTTTTTATGACATGATTGTGTTAACCCGGTACTTTGACCCGTTGACATTGGTATGATTATTTATTTTGATTTATATAATTATTTAGTATAATATTATACATTGTGGTACTCACTAAGCTTTTATAGCTTACCCGTTTAGTTGTCACCATTTTCTGGAAAGGATAAAGGCAAAGGGCAAGTTAGTTGATAATTGAAGATTAGTGGTACTTGAAGTTGATCTTGAAGCCTAGAAGTGCTTCTCTTTTGGTATAAATTTGTAGTGTTTTGATACTTATATATTTTGGGTTGGTTTAGTTGGTTTGTATCCAAATTAGTTAGTTGGCATAAAATAAGTATGTATTTTGTAATTATGTCTTTAAAACTTGTATTTTGGTTTAGAAATGAGTTTTTATAGTAAATGATGTAAAAATGGTCATTTTCGGAGTTCAATCCTTACAACTTCCAAGATATAGTCGCACCTCCAAGGGTAAACACATAACCACTTGTAGATTTAGAATCCTTTATATCCGATATCCAATTCACATCACTGTATCCTTCGATCATAGCTGGATATCTAGTATAATGCAATTCATAATCTCTAGTGTACCTCAAGTACCGAAGTACTCTAGTAATACTTTTCCAATGTTCGACACTTGGATTACTAGTGTACCGACATAGCCTACTCACCGCATAAGCTAAATCCGGTCTTGTACAACTCATTAGGTACATTAGACTACCAATAATCCTTGAGTATTCTAATTGATTCACACTTTCACCTCTATTTTTATGTAGATGGTAAGAGGTGTCAATTGGAGTACTAACTTTATTAGTGTCTCCCGCACTAAAATTCTCAAGAATTTTATCAACATAGTGTTTTTGAGTTAACACAAGTCCATCATGGGTGCGTACAATCTTGATTCCAAGAATGACATCCGCCAAACTCATGTCTTTCATGTCAAACCTTGACTTCAACATATCTTTTGTAGATTGAGTCATCTTATCATTGTTTCCAATGATAAGCATATCATCTACATAAAGACATAAGATGACATATCCATGACTTGTGTTTTTCACATAAACACATTTGTCACACTCGTTAATTTTAAAGCCACTTTCTAGCATGACATTGTCAAACTTTTGGTGCCATTGTTAGGAGCTTGTTTCAATCTATACGATGATTTAACGAGTTTACATACTTTTGCCTCTTGACCGGGAGCAATAAAGCCTTCCGGTTGTTCCATGTAAATCCCCTCTTCTAAATCACCATTTAGAAAGGCGGTTTTCACATCCATTTGATGAACCTCTAGATTTCTTATGGATGCGATCGCAAGTATCATCTGAATTGATGTTATTCGCGTTACCGGTGAGTAGGTATCAAAGTAATCTAGACCTTCTCGTTTTCTATATCCTTTGATCACCAATCTCGCTTTATATTTATCAATGGAACCATCCGCTTTCATCTTTTTCTTAAAATTCCATCGGTGGCCTAATGTTTTACAACCCGGAGGAAGATCAACTAGCTCCCATGTATGGTTTTGTAGGATAGAATCTATCTCGCTTTTGATGGCTTCTTTCCATTGAGGTCCTTCCGGAGAAGTAACCGCTTCACGGTAGGTCCTTGGTTCACTTTCTACCATATAGGTGACAAAGTCCGAGCCAAAGGATTTTTCAATCCTTGCCCTTTTACTTCTTCTATGCTCAACATCTTCTAATTGAGGTTGTTGTTGTCTTTCATCATGGACAAATTCGTCAACACGTGTACACGAACTTCCTTGTTCTTTGTCTAAACAAGTAAACACGTTTTCAAAGAATGACACATTCCTTGATTCCATAATTGTATTTTTATGTATATCAGGAATCTTAGATTCATGCACAAGAAAACGATAGACACTGCTATGATATGCATAACCAATAAATATGCAATCAACTGTTTTAGACCCAATCTTTTGAGTCTTAGGAAGAGGAATGGCTACCTTAGCAAGGCACCCCCACACTCATAAGTAATTATACGAAGGTTTTCTTCCAAACCAAAGTTCATACGGTGTTTCATCCTTTTCCTTACGTGGTATCTTATTTAAAAGATAATTAGCCGACAAAACGGCTTCCCCCCACATTTCATGGTTTAACCCCGAACTTATAAGCATGACATTAACCATCTCTTTCAAGGTACGATTCTTTCGCTCGGCAATACCATTTTGCTGTGACGAATAAGGAGCAGTGAATTCATGTCTTATTCCATTTTGAGAACATAATTCCACAAAAGGAGAAACATATTCACCTCCTCGATCACTTCGTACAACCTTGATTTTCTTATTAAGTTGGTTTTCAACCTCATTTTTATACAAAAAGAATTTCGCAATTGCTTCGTCCTTACTCTTAAGTAGGTACACATAGCAATATTTAGTACAATCATCAATAAACGTAATGAAGTACTTGTTGCCACCCATGGTAGGAATTGATTTTAAATCACACACATCCGTATGAATCATATCAAGTGGTTCGGTTTTTCTTTCAACCGATCGAAATGATGTTCTCGTAAGTTTGGCTTCAACACACGTGTTGCATTTGTGATTCGAATCAATGTGGAATGTTGGTATGCTATTTAATTTAATCAAACGACGAATTGAATTAAAATTTACATGGCCTAAACGACCATGCCAAACATTTGACATTAGTAACATTTTTATTAAAATTTCGTTTAGAATTTATTAAATTTAATTTGAACAAACCATTAAGGACATAACCCTTACCAACATCCATTCCACATTTTGATAGTACAATCTTATTGGATTCAATCACAACTCGAAATCCAAACTTAGTAAGCAACCATTCGGACACAAGATTCTTACGAATCGCCGAAACATACAAGACATTGCTTAATGTGACATCATTTCCGGAAATCATCTTTAAGTTGACATTTCCTTCACCTTTGATATCCGCGGTAGCCGAGTTTCCCATAAAAAGTTTTTGTCCATTTTCAACATCTTTGAAAGTGGTAAACAAACTTTTATTGAAACACACGTGACGGGTTGCACCCGTTTCGACATACCATCCACTTGAATCGTTTCCCACCAAATTAACTTCCGACAATTCGGAAATCATAGCCACAATATGCACATCTTCCTTCATATGCATTTCCATATTAGGCATTGTCACAACATTTGTCATTTTTATCAAATAAAAAATGCAAATATTTGACCAATAAGCCTCAACAATTATACTTATTTCAATTAGAAGTAAGATATATTTCAAGTATCAACTCAAGAAGCCTATGACAATCTTGTATCTTACGACCAATGTCCACAAATATATATTTTATATTTTGATCATTTTTTCAAAAATAAAAATATTTTTTTATTTTTTATTTTTTTTATTTTTATTTTATTATGAAGGGGTATTTTGGTCATTTGACACTTAAAAAAATTTCAATTTTTTTTATATTTTTTTACTTTTTTATTATTTTTATTTTTTATTAATTTTTTTATTAAAAAATAATATTTATTTGATAATTACGTGTATAACTTAATCACATGTGATTGTATAATCACATGTGATTGTATAATCACATTTGATGTTTTGGTTCAGTGACATGTGAGTCACTATGCAATCACATTATATGTTATTAATGAAAAAATAATAATTTTTAAAAAAATAATAATAAAAAAATTAAAAAAAATTAAAAGAATAGAAATTTTAAAAAAAAATTAAAAAAAAATTAAAATGACCAAAATACCCCTCAATTAAAACTAAAAAAATAAAAAAAATTAAAATTTTTAAGAAATAAATAAAAAAAAAAATGCGTGCCAAATGACCAAAATACTCTTTTATGTATAAAATATGTGATTAATCTTGACCATTAGATCTTATTGATCAATGGTTGAGATTTGGTCATTGGGACTTGATAGAAATGATGGACCTCCTTGAACGTTTCTCATAACTATACGAAAAAGTATCACTTTAAAATACATTGTTTGATTAAAAAATTTATTGAATTTTTAACTAGAGAATAAGAATAATAGAAAAGAAAAATGAGAAAAAACAAAACAAAAGAAATTATTACAACACATTAGGCTAGTGGGTATGGGCACCACATGTGGTGGTGCCCTTTTCCGCCACATCATCGCCACCTCATACACCACACCACCACCACACCACATCATTTAGTGGAAATACCCACCACACCACACCACACCACACCACACCATTTTATTTTCCATCTCATCATTTCTTTTCCATTTATTTTTTAAACATAATATTAAACTTCCATTAAAATTAAAATAACAATACATTAAATTAAAAATACAAATACTTAAAATTAAAAATACAAATACTTAAAATTAAAAATACTTAAAATAAAAAAACTACAATCCTAAATCGCTCATGGCTTTTCGAGCCCTTTCCTTCGCGGCTAGGAAATGTTGAAGATCTTCTTGCGGCATGCCTGGCGGCGGTTGCATACTCAAAATATTCAAGTTATTGATCATTCTTTGTTCGGTTGCAAGCGTCCTATCTCTTTCATCTTTCTCCCTCTCTTGCTGATGTCGTTCTTGTTCCAGTTGAACTTGTTGACGACGCATCTCTACGCTCTCTTTCGTTGCCTCAAAGTGCTCGTTTAATCATTTTTGAATGAATTCCCTATGCTTGCTCTTCGCTTCCTTTTCCGCTGCATGCCTACCCGCTCGTTTAGCCTTGTCTCTTCCAATTGGTCGTTCAAGAGGAGTTGGGGTTTCATCAATGTCGTCGAATAGGTCATCGGGAAATTCATCGTCCCCTGCATTAAGGTCGACACGAGAACGACCATCAGAAACGTCAACCGATTGTGAACTTTTTGAGCGCTTCGATTTTTGTTGATCTTTAGTAATTGTGCCGATCCGTTTTGGATCCTCTTTTAAAATCAACCAATGTCGATCTAGCTCAAAAGCATGGCCCTTTTTTTCAACTTTGTATTGTTTCTTGGCGGCCTCCATAACATCAAACGCGGCCATTCCGCTACTTCTTTCCGACGAGAGTTTGTTGTATATACCATTGAATTTTGTAACCTTGTTGTTTATGTCACGCCATTTGCTACTAAGACTATTGTCTTTTCGGTATGGCGCGACTCCCAGGAAGTTATGAAATTTAGAAAGAATGGCTTCCCAATAGTTTTTAATTCTCATGCCATTCCCGTCCTTCTCGTTTTTAGAAGTCGCACACCAAGCTCCGCACAACGCAAGTTCCTCCTTTTCCGTCCATGGAAGTTGTGTGTCTTCTTCCACATCTTCTTCCCCAACGTCTTCAACAACCTCTTTTTCTTTCCTTTTCCCTTTCCCTTTCGCTTGCTCCCCCCCGCTTGTCGTTCTTGTGTTTGGGTTTGTTGATGAATTTCTTGTTGTTGAAAATATTGGCCGGTGGGTGCAAATTGAGATACAATTTTTGAATATTGGGGTTGTTGAAATTGAGGGAGTTGAAATTGAGGTGCGGTTTGTGGATAAAATTGTGGAGGTGGGACAACACTGGAACTTAGGATGTTGACATACGGCTCGTAGCTACCAAATCCAAGGTTCGGTGGTATATTTTGTTGTGAAGGTTGGTTGGGTGTTTGTGGAGAGTTGTTGTGTGGATCCATTATAAGTAGAGAGTTGTTGGTTGGGTATGAAGATAGGAGTTTGTAGAGAGTAAAATGGGTTAATTGTGTGTATAAAATGAGTGAAAGTGTAATATATATAGGTAAATAATTTAAAAAAAAAAGTTTTTTTTTAAATTGTAACGGCTATATAGCCGTTGTCAAACGGCTATTTTCGACCAAAACGACCACCCCCACGCCCGTCTTCGGCCGTTGCCCGTGCCCTCCTCCTCCCACGCCGCACCCCAACGCCGTTGGAGGGGGCGGTGTTCCTGAGAGACCTAATGAGACTATAATCAAGCTAATCCATTGAGATTTGAGTGAGAAATTGAAGAATTTGTGTGTGTGTGTTCTTGGTGTAAGTGTGTGTAACTAGAGAGAATGAACAGCTTTATAAATTGTGTATCTGTTAAAATGAGGGAAAGCTTACATTGTAAGTCAAACTTACTACATTATATACTTCTACCACTTAACAAGGTTAATGTTAACTAACGGACTTAAAGGTCAAAACCATTACAATATTAGTCCTAACCTTATTACAATTTTGGTCCTAACAATCTCCCCCTTTTTTGATCTTTAAGACGTCATCCCAGTCTTCAGACTCCAGATTCTTCTCATAATCTATCTTTGGCGAGAAAATGTTTTTCTGAACTTCAAGAATAAAACATTTCAGAAATCTGGAAAGAATAAAATGTTTTTCGCTGATACTTTTTGAGTGAAGAAATCCTATAACTGATTTACTAAAGATTTGTAAATTTTAGGAAAGGGAATATCAGATAAGTAAGGATTTGACTGGGTTTTCAGATAATGGAGAGGTTGTTTTTGGAAGTTTGTGGTAGAGGATTAGGATATAATGATAATGTTTTTGAATGATTTGACAGTCAAAGTTTTGAATGTGTATGTATGTAAGTTTTGTATGTATGAAAGAATGATATGTACATTTAGGATTTGGATGAACGTGGATAATATGTATATTGTATGGAACAAAAGATTTGTACAGTTAAGCTTTTGTACGGATAATGAATGTTATGAAATTTTGGAAAGAATGATTTAAACGGTTAAGCTTTTGAATGTATGTGGTTTTCTATGGAATTTGACAAGAAAGGTTTAAACGGTTAAGATTCGGATGGAAATGGATGTGGATTTGTAGTTTGGATAGAAAGATTTATTCGATTAAGTTTCTGGTTGAAATGGTTGAGTTTGTAATGTAATGGTTGAGATTTTTTTTAGAGAGATTCTATAGATATGTCGATTTCTTCTTCTTCTTCTTCACATGTCTTTCTTTTTAAACTTCGTTAATCACTTTCTCTTCCTCTGAATTTCTTGATATATACTATATCTGATTTTACCGATAATTTGAGTACATTAGACATGAATTTTCTTCGTTGATGAGATGTTTGTGGTTCTTCTTAAAGGTGTACATGTCTTGCTCATTTATATCTTGCTCATTTCTCCCCCTCATGAGGATCATGAAAAGGAGCCTCATGTTAATGATGAAATAAATGCGTTGTGAAAACGGAGAGAGGAAATTGTATGTCTTTATAATACAAGAGCCAAGATACGATAGTTGTACGGTGCATATCGGAATCGAGAACCAGTAACATGTAGTACTCATGAAGTATCCAGCTAGAATTGATTTTCCAGAATCTTTGAGAAAAATATTTGAAAAATAGAGAATAACAGTGTCAAGAATCACCTGAAGTCATAAACAGATGCAATCTTTACTGAAGAACTTCAGTAAAGAGATCGACGAATTTGACAGACAGGATGATTGAAGACATTGTTAAGCAAAGATTTGAGGTTTAAAAGAAATCAATTTGAAGTGGATCAATGATCAGTGCACAAAGACGATTTTGTGTGTGAGAGCATATGAATAATTCAGAAGTTAATCTGAACAATTTGGAGAAAAAGTAAAATACATTCTCCATTGATATATGTTTGTAAAAAATGTTTGAAAAGTGGTAAGAACAATCAATCCAAGAAATTGTTATAAACAGATGCAATCAGTACTAATCGAAATTAGTAAAGAGATCGACGAATTTAACAACAGCTTGTGTTGAGCGTTACAAACAGATATGTGAAAATTTTAAAAATTATGCAAAATCAGAAAAATGATTTGAAAAATTATGTCAGCAACGCAAGAGAAAAAAGTTGGTCATAAACAGATGCAATCTTTACTAATGAGATTAGTAAAGAGATCGACGAATTTGACCAAAATTTATATCCTACGTTGTGAACACATCATTGTGAGCACAAAGTATGAGTAAAAAATTTTGTGAGGAATAAACAGATGTTGAGCATAAAATGTCAACTCTGTAAGAGAAAGTGAGGTCAATAACGCAAGAGAAAAGAGTTTGACATAAACAGATGCAATCTTTACTAATTAGATTAGTAAAGAGATCGACGAATTTGTCAAAAACTTATATCCTACGTAACTAACACATGATGTTGAGTAAAAAAAATTTATCTGTTAAGATTGAGTTGTGCTAAAGTTGTAGCAACAACGAAACTCAAAATGTTGAATTTTGTAGAAAAATTTGAGTTTCACAGAAATATGAAAAATGAGAATGTGATGTCAACAATGCAAGAGACAAAAAGTTGTCATAAACAGATGCAATCTTTACTAACGAAAGTAGTAAAGAGATCGACGAATTTGACAACAGTTTGTATCCTACATTGGTAACATATGAGTTTAAGTAAAAATTTTGAATATAGTGTGAAGTTGTGCCTGTTAAGGCAAAAAGCCTTACCTCTTGTATGAATCTTAGGATAACAAAACAATATAGAATAGCTTAGATTAAAATGTAGATTAAAATAGCTAAGTTAGAAGTGATACTGAGTTTGGCCAATACTGGCCACTCAGTATCAGCACTCGGTATTGGAAAACCAATACCGGGTAGAAGGACTGAGTCACAATCAGTATAGTAACGGACTAAGATCAAATCCCTTGATCTTAGTCATTTCATTTACTTAGTCCTTCGGTTACTCCTTTGCTCATTATGTAAGATCTCTATAACATTATAAATAGAGATCATCTTGCAAAGGAGTACTCACCAATTTACACATTCACTTATCTATCTTTGTAATTGTTCAAGTGGTCTTGTATTTCCGCTACAAGCCACACTTTGTGGAATAATATACGTTTGACTAAATTACTGTGTTAATCACCTTAATTGTCTTAAGTAAATTATTAATCTAAACAATCATCTATAAAACCAGGGTTGTTGTGACCTAACAACTGGTATCAGAGCAGGCTAAATTAATTCTTATTTAGTCGATCTCTTAACCCTGGCAGCCATTCCTTATACTTATCCTTCCAATACTCAAAAATCCAAAATGTCTACAATCGTTGCCCCAGTAATGTCTGGTAAGGGAGTGCCCATTTTTGATGGAAAAGACTTTCACCAATGGTAGCTTAAGGCTCAGTGGTATCTTGAATCCATTCATCATGAGATGCTTACTGTGCTAAATGATGGTCCTATCATCCCACAAACTGTGGAACCCGTTGCTGCTACTGATGATGCTCCTGAGAGCACAAGAACAGTTCCTAAACTGAAACACACCTGGACTGATACTGACCGTCAGTTATTCAGTCTAGACTCAAGAGCTAAGGGAGTGATTGGTAATGCTGTTACCAAAGAAATACTTAATGCAATTATGAAATTGCCAACAGCAAAGGCTATGTGGGATAGTTTATCAATCACTTATGAAGGCACACCCAAGGTGAAGTTGCAGAGGAAAAGCAATATGAGAAGGAAGTATGAAAACTTCTTCTCTAGTCCAAATGAAGACATCACTACTCTCTACAACAGGTTTAATACTGTTGTCCATGATTTAATCAGTGTAGGCATTGTAAAGGAAGAAGGAGAGCTTGTTCAAAAGTTCTTGGATAGTCTTCCTCAACAGTTTCTTGACATGACAAATTCTGTCAATGCTGCTAACAACATTGAGTCATACACTCTTCAAACTTTGTATGGATTAATGTTGAATCATGAAGAGAATAATGCTGCAAGACTGATCAACTGGAAGAAAACTGACAAGACTTCCACTGGTATGGCTCTAGTTGTGCAACAGGCATATACTGTAACTGAACCTGAAGAACCAGAAGTTGATCTTGTTGATGCTGAGGCAGAAGAGCTTGAAACACAAATGGCTCTTATGTCCATGAAGCTAGATCAGTTGAAAAAGAAGAGGCTTGGTGTTAGCTCTTCCAATACTGATCCAAGATCAGGTCTTTGCTATAGGTGTGGAAAGCCTGGGCATATTGCTGCGAATTGTCATACCAAGTCAACTGAAACTGATCAGAATGACAAGATTGCATACCGAGCTAAAAGGTATCGAGATAAGTATGTCAAACTAAAGAACTGGAGCAAGGGGAAGAATGCAGCAGGGAATGGTGTACCTCATCAAGCACTTTACTCAGAGGCTTGGATGGATGAGGAAATAAGTGATGATGAGGAAGAAATTGAGAACAAAGCCTTTATGGCTTTACTGAAGAAGATTTGAAGAGCTCCTTTGAGAGAGATATCAAAGAAGCTGAGAAAATGAGTGTCCATACTGATTGGGATTCCACTCAGTTGTACAAGGTGAGTTCCTTTCAAACTTATTCAGATAATGAAAAAGTAAAGATTTTTGAGTATATGATTGTTGATCTTAAAACTTTAGTACAGAGAGAAAAGGCATTAAAATTAACAATTCATGAACTTGAAAGGATAAATAATGAACATTTAGATAAATTAGTAAAATTTAAAGATTTAGAATTAGATTTTTTAAACTTACAAGACATTAACCAAAGATTAGCTGATAAAGCTCATTTACACAAACTGGAAAAAGAAAAATTTGAAAATCAGTGTAAATCTTGGGGAAATGCATCTATTAAATTAAATAAATGTCTAAATCAACAATTTCCAGAAAATGTAAGGGCTGCACTTGGTGTTGATCCTCAATTAAAAAATAGAAATAATTTTGCTGATTTATTTGAAGAGTTTTCGGATATGAACCCTATTCAGTTTGTAAAAGCAAAAACTTTTTGTGAAGTAGGATGTCAAACTGAATCAGATGATGAGGATAAAATTACTTTTAAAAAACCAATTGGTCCTTCCATCTGTTCTAAGTGCTATACTGAACTACAAGAGCTCAGTATTGAATTTCCTGAAAAAGAAATTTTTTATACTGACCTCGAAATAGTACAGTATGACACTTCTGCTGTTCCTCCATTTGAAGTTTTATTTAACACAACTACGTTTGAGATATATAAAGAACCTGAGAATACAGAAAAGAAACTTACTGCTACTCAAACTGTTTTAACTAATACTGAATCCACAGGAACAACAAAGTCAACTACTCAAGAATCTAAAGAACCTGTTCAAGTTATCATTCTAAAACATGATAAAAAGAAAACAACTTCAACAGGATCTTCAAGTGTCACAAACAAGAAGTCCATTGATAAAAAGACTTCTATGCAAAATAAAATTAAGACACCAGAATCATCTCCTTCAAAATCAGTCAAAAATAAAATTAAAACTCCATTAAAAAATGACAAAAATAACATTTTAAAATCTATTGGTGATCAGATCAAAATTTTGAGTCAAAAGTTTGCAAAATTCACTAATACTGATCAACAAACAGTTAAACAATTTTCAAAAGTTCCTTATGAAAATATGTTTCGAAACAGATCTAGAAAGTGTTATAGATGTCATCATACTGGACACAAAGGAGATGAATGCTGGACTGATCTCTCAAGTCCTAGGTACTCAGTACCAAAGAAAAGGAGAGAAACTAAGTCGGTATCACCAAAGAAAACCTCAAAAGTTATTTCTGAAGTGATACTGACCTCTCCCACAAAAGAGATCAAGTCAAACCCTGTTTCTCCTACCAAAGGTCCCATTCAAAAATGGGTTCCTAAAAAGAACTAACTTATTATTGGTGTCTTGTGCAGGGTGACAGAAAATGGTATCTGGATAGTGGCTGCTCAAGACACATGACTGGCAGTATGGAGTACATTCTAAACTATACTCCAGAGAAGGGTCCTTCTGTCAAGTTTGGAGATGATTCTATAGGGAAAACAAGAGGGTATGGAGTAATAAAGGCAGGCAATATAACTTTTAAAAGAGTTGCCTATGTGGAGGGTCTTAAACACAATCTGCTCAGTATCAGCCAGATGTGTGATGATGATAATGAATCTCGGTTCAGAAAGATTGGAGGAATCATCTACAATGATAAAGGGCAACCTGTACTCGTTGCTAGAAGAGAAAAGGATGTCTATGTGGTCAATCTGTCTGAAATAGACCCCACTATTCGAGTTTGCCTGCTGTCTAAAGTCAAACCGGAATTACATTGGTTATGGCACAAGAAGCTCTCTCACATAAATTTCCGAAATATAAATGAGCTCAGTATCAAGAAACTGGTGAGAGGGCTGCCCACTATTACTTATTCAAAAGATAAGTTATGCTCAGCATGTGAAATGGGCAAGCAGAAGAAGAGTTCATTTAAATCAAAGGTTAATCACTCCATAAATGAACCTCTTACAATGATTCATATGGATCTTTTTGGTCCCATCAGCACACCATCTTTGGCCAAAAAGATCTATACATTAGTCTTGGTTGATGAATTCTCAAGATATACTTAGGTTATTTTTCTCAAGACTAAAGCTGATGCAACAACAGAAATCATTGCCTTCATTAAAAGAGAAGAACTTCAAAAAGGCAACAAGGTCAAACAACTTAGAAGTGACCATGGTACTGAGTTCAAGAACTCGGTATTGGCTGATTTCTGTGAAGAAAAAGGAATCATACAAAACTTCTCTGCAGCCTACACACCACAACAAAATGGTGTTGTAGAACGAAAAAATAGAACTTTAATTGAAGCTGCAAGAACTTTGTTATGTCATGCTGGACTGGCACTGAGCTTCTGGGCTGAAGCTGTTAATTGTGCAAACTTTACTCAGAACAGAGCTACAATAGTCCAGCGTCATCAAAAGACTCCTTATGAGTTATATAATGGCAAGATTCCTAATGTGGAATACTTCCACATCTTTGGGAGTAAATGTTTTTTACTAAGTACTAAGCAACATCTCAACAAATTTGCTCCCAAAGCAAATGAAGGCGTGTTCATGGGCTATTCTCCACACTCTAAAGCCTTCAGAGTGTATATCATCTCCACCAAGATGATTGTAGAATCTATTCATGTTACGTTTGATGAAAATCAGAATGAGCATTCTACCTCAGCAACTGAAGACATCAGTGGCATAGAAATTCTATGCAATCCAGAAATATCTACTGCTGAACAGCCCAAGTCTCACCCATACTATGTTGATCATGGTACGAGTGATACTGATCAAGACGCACCTCAGTCTAACCTCAATATATCAAATCCTAAGGTTCCCATTACTGAGAACCCCAATACTGAGGTCCCAATTCTTGATCTGAACAACTCCACTTATGAAGAAGGAGAATCTTCAAATACTGCTCAAGAATCCACATCAAATCTGCAAAATTCAGAAGAACAGCAACCAGTATTGTCTGATACTGATCAGGATTCAACACAGTATCAGGCAGACAATCCATCACCACTACAAGATATTGTTGATCTTGCTTCAAATGTTTCCTTAGGAAATAATCTAAGGGAACACAGAGACCATCCTCATGCAAATATTATTGGTCCCATTGAACAAGGTGTTCAAACAAGAAGAAGGTTAGAGTTTGAACCCCAAGCAACTGCAAACTTCTGTTTCTTCTCAAGTTTCTTATCTACCATGGAACCAAAGAAAGCTGATGAAGCTTTATTAGATGAAGACTGGGTAGAAGCTATGCAAGAAGAATTGACAGAGTTTGAAAGAAATAAAGTTTGGAACTTAGTACCACCTCCTGCTGGTAAAACTATAATTGGTACTAAGTGGGTGTTCAGAAACAAAATGGACAAGGATGGTGTTGTCATCAGAAACAAAGCAAGACTGGTTGCTCAGGGTTACAGGCAAGAAGAAGGCATTGACTATGATGAAACTTTTGCACCAGTTGCAAGAATTGAAGCTATTAGGCTGTATCTTGCATATGCAGCTTTCAAGAATTTCAAAGTTTATCAGATGGATGTCAAAAGTGCCTTTCTTAATGGAAAACTACAGGAGTAAGTTTATGTCAAACAACCACCAGGTTTTGTTGACCCTAAATTTCCTAATTACGTTTTCAAGCTTGATAAAGCTCTATATGGGCTCAAACAAGCTCCCAGAGCCTGGTATGATACCCTGTCTGAGTACTTAATTGAAAATAAGTTTATAAGAGGTAAAATTGACAAAACATTATTTTCAAAGAGAAAAGGTTCTGACATTTTACTCATTCAAATATATGTGGATGATATTATCTTTGGCTCCACTGACAAGTCAATGTGTGACTGGTTTGCTAAAATAATGTCATCTCAGTATCAGATGAGTATGATGGGAGAACTTACTTACTTTCTTGGTTTACAAGTTGAACAAAAGCCTGATGGCACTTTCATAAATCAAAGTAAGTATGTGCATGATATGCTCAAGAAATATAAATTTGAAAATTTATCATCCATGCATACTCCTATGGGTACTCAGGATAAAATAAGTAAAGATGAAACTGGTAAACCAGTATGTCAATCCACATACCGAGGTATGATTGGTTCTTTACTTTACTTAACAGCTAGCAGGCCTGATATCATGTTTGCAACTTGTTTGTGTGCTCGGTATCAGGCTGATCCTAAAGAATCACATATGAAAGCTGTTAAGCGGATCTTTAGATATCTTTCAGGTACTCCTAACATGGGTCTTTGGTATCCCAAAGACTCAAACTTTGACCTTGAAGGGTATACAGATGCAGATTTTGCAGGTTGTCGGTTGGACAGGAAGAGCACAAGTGGAGGATGTCAGTTCCTCGGTGGCAGACTAGTTGGTTGGTCATCCAAGAAACAAAATTCAGTAGCAACTTCTACTGCAGAAGCAGAATATGTTGCTGCAGGAAGTTGCTGTGCTCAACTCTTGTGGATGCAGTATCAACTCATGGACTATGGGTTTAATTTCCAGAAGACACCTATACATTGTGATAACAAGAGTGCTATTGCTACCACTGAAAACCCAGTCCATCACTCCAGAACTAAGCACATTGATATCAGACACCATTTTATTCGAGATAATGTGGAAAAGGGAAAGGTTGAGGTAGATTTCATTCCTACAGATGATCAATTGGCCGATGTGTTTACTAAACCTCTCTCTGAGGAAAGGTTTATGTACTTACTAGGACAATTGGGTATGCTGAATCCCTAAATTTTCTTAAAATTTTCTGATACCGACTGATCAGTATTACTATCAATACTGATCAACTCAGTATCACTCGTCTGATTTATCAAATTTTATAAATTTTAAATTTTTATTAATTTATAGTTTAAATTAAATGTTTTTCTAATTTTTTAAATTTTTTTTAAAAATTAATTTTTTTTTACCCGGTATTGGAATCCTGGAGTAATACAACTGACTTTTAATCTCTATACTCCCCAACGGTAACCTTTCTTAATAGGAAAGTTACCGTTGATACAGGATAAGGCTGTCAAATCAGCCGGTTTAACTTCCCAATACCGTAAATATCCTTAGTTTATGTATAAATAACTGTTTTTCTCTTTCTTTAACATTTTCTTTCATCATTTATTTCTTACTTACGATTACGATTCTCTCTGCGATTAACGATTTCAATCTTTCTTTGCAAGCAAATTTCTTAAAAATCAAAATCACAGATGGCAAATTATACATTCTTCGCACCGGAGGCTGCACCGGCAACACAGTTTAGAAACGATGAACTACCAAAATTTGCGAAGAACAATATCACAGCAAATTTCGATATTCCTCAAGCTTGGGCGTTCCCCGAATTCACACACATGGTTACATTTCTGAAGAACTGCCCAATCACTCAAGCACTGATTAGATATCCTAGAGCCATTTACCCAGAAATGCTCTGTGAGTTCTGGTACGCTGCTAAAATTGACTCACCAGACATGATTACTGGTTGGGTTATTCGTGAACAAAGAAGAACCTTCGTCTCCACAGCCATAATTCGGGAAGCTCTGGGTCTTCCTGCTCACGCTCAATATGAGCCATTCGTTGACAGAGTAGAGGCTAGAGGTACTACGTGGATCATTAAAAGAAATGAATTTGGTCCAATGTGGGGTATACTAATCTCTACAATCATTCGGTGTATGACTCACAAGACTGGAGCCTTGGACCAAATCAACGATTTTGGTATGCAGATGGTTCACGCCATGTACCATGGAAGGGACATTGACTATGCTCGACTAATTTTTGAAGAATTAGCCTCTCTAATTATGGCTAAAATCAGAGAATTAAATGTTCCTTTCTGCAGATTTCTTTCTCTCATTTTTCAGAATGAGATGCCTGCACATATATATGATGAATTCAACAGCCAAAGAGTGGATCTTCCTCCTCTTCATGAGAAAATTTTCTTCTACAGGCCAAGAGAAGGAGACCCTGTAATGAGTCACTCTATGTGGGCTATAGTCCAGGCACACATTAATGATGCACAATCTTCTGATACTGAATCAGAAAATGCTGATACTGATGATGACAGTGGAAATGGTGGAAACGATGATTCAGATACTGAGATGGTGGAAGCTCAACCAGCAGCAGTATCATCACCACCAGCATAGAATCCTGATGCTCCTCATATTGAAACTGCTTCTGATACTGAGACCTTAGAAGACACACCACTAGTTATCCACAGAAGAAGAAGAAATCTTTCTCCGGTTATTATGGGAAACCTTTCATCAGAAGAGATGCAACCTGGAAATGTACCATCTCTTACTGCCTCTTTTCAAGCACAAAGTGCTGCTGCAGCCAATGCTGACCTTCCAGGTCCTGAACCAGAACCAACAGCTCAACATATTGAGGAACCCCATGATCCTCTTGATGTAGAACTTCAATTTGAGCATCATACACTGGAAGGTGCAGATATTGGCAGAGAAGAACCTCATGAAGGTGTTGGTGCCTCAAATCAGAATCCAAATGATCCAGCACCGACCTCTCATGATGCCAGAAGAGAATCAGATAAAGTCTCAGGTATGAATTTCTAAAAATCCTTAAACTTATATATATATATATATATATATATATATATATATATATATATATATATATATATATATATTTCCCCCATAGAGACTATGTATTGGCCAGTACCAACTCAATACTGACCACAGTCTCAATCGAACTTTAAAATATATACTCTTATGGCCAACATAGTAAGCCCACTGCTGCTATGCAAAATTCATATCCTGAGCTTTTCAAAAGATCATTGTCAGTCTACAGTTGTTCCACCATTTAAAGGGACAATAGTGGTTGATGTCACACTGACACCCACTGGTGCTGCTTGAATGATGTCCAACTTATTTTGAGTTGGATAACATTGTTCAAGAAATGATCAAAAACCCTTTAAGCCACATTAGCCAAAATTTTCCATGGGTCAAAGCCACATTGCTGTTATCACTCTAATACCGAGTGATAAACATTGAAAATAACAAGAAGTATATCCCAGGCTTCGAATTTCCTAACCAAACCTTTTAGTAAATGTGACTTATCCTACACTGAACTACTTCAAATCTCACACTCACTTTTACTAAAACACTTCTTACACATGCTTTGCACTAGTCCACAATATTTCATCATGAACCAGATGAAATACAGACTTCCAAATTCTGTTTACATGAAATACAGACTTCCAAACTCTATTTGATAAACTTGTCTTACTAACCAGTTTTATGTTTTTTGTTTCTTTAGCACCATCTGTGCATGGTCAAAGAGGACAGGCTACTCAGTCTCAGGAAGTACATGGAGCTTTACAAACAATTCTGAATTAAATCTTAGCCATTCAGAATACTCAGAATAACATGCTGGCCAGGATGGATGCAATGAGTACTGAGATTGACTCCTTGAAGCAATCAGTGGCACTCCTACAGCAACAACAACAGCCTTCACCACCTCCACCACCTTCCACTGGAGGCAATAATGATGAAGAAGGTCCTGCCACTGAGCCTCGAAGATCACCATCTCCTGCACATACTCATAGTGCAAGGCAGGCTGACACTGAACCTATGCTCTCCCCAAGTCCTGAAGATCCACAGGGGGACATGGGTGGTGATACTGAACCCATTTCCTCCCCATCCAATGATAACAATAAGGGGGAGAAAAGACAAAGAGATCAAGAGGTTGATCAACCTGAGCCATCTGCTCAGGGGGAGAAAAGAAGAAAACTAAATGAAGATCAACCTCCACAACAACAACAACAACAACAACATCAGCAAACACCTCATACTGAACCTCTTCGGTTTAGATATGAGAGAAACAGACAAAGAGGAAGATCAGTCTTGGAACAACTTGAAGAAGAACCATCTGAGCCATCTGCTCAGGGGGAGACTGATACTGATCAACCTCAGCAAGTTGCTACTGAGCAAAACAACTCGCAGAATATTGTGTATAGGCCTTTTGTGTGGCCTATTGCTGATGATGAAGATGAAGAACATCCAGTGGCATCAGAAGATTTTTTAAACTTTGCACTGGATGAAGCAAATAAAGAAACCTCTTCATCATCATTCTCAGATGATGAAGAGAACACAAGAAAACCTATCTCACCTCAAGCTGAAGGACCTTCTAGAATTGCTAGAAGACCAGTAACCAGAAGAATGACAAATGTGGTTATGTCCTCAGAATCAAGTGAAGAAACAGACGCAGCTCCACTAAATATTAGACCCAGAAGATCTGTTCAATATACTGAGGATGAGGTTGAAGCTCAAAGATATTTCCCTGTCAAGGAAGAAGATCCTGAAACTGATACTGAGGCAGATGATTCATGGAAGCCTCATACTGTCAGAAGAACAGGTGATGATGTTCTCCAACAATATTGGAACATTGTTGCTCAAAGATTCAGATACAGGGAAAACAGGATGAACATGCTGAGGAACAGAGTTTTTCAGAATGTAAAGAACATATACTGGCTGAATGAGTTTGTCAACAAAATTAAAGTAAAAATCGTTGACAGATGCATTACTGCAACATGCACTGGGCCAGTCAGTCCTCCACTGAAGTTCTTTCTTCATGACATTCAGAATATGGGAGTACAAGACTGGATTAAAATTGCTAGACTGATTAAGGAATTGAAATCCAGGTCTTCTGAAGCCCAAGTGATGATGGATGAAATCTGGGCATTCTTTATGCAGCAGATTATAGGGCACTCAGTGTTATGACTGAGGCTGTCAAAAACAACAAAGCTGAGTGCCTGAATACATTCAGAGTGTTCCATAAATATATTGTTCCTCCTAACCTTATTTTTCAGGATCAAAAGAGTACCATATATCCAACATCTGGATATATGTATACTGACTCAGAGGACAGAGAGTGCTTCATTACTGAAGCAGACTTGGCAACAGCTCCTATTAGCCATTTGGTGGGTCTTAAATAGATGATAACCAAGAGAGAAGATGCTTGGTTTAGAAAGAAGATAGTTGTTGTACTAAACAACAGGCAAGATGAACTGAAGAAAAGAGAAGAGTTCATCCATGTGAAGAAAGAAGTCTTCTACGAGTTTGAATCGATCAACAAAGACTAAACAAGAAGACTTTGCAGCCTGTAGTTTATTTTGTTTAGTATCTCTTTGTAATTGTTTTGTTATCATTAGATGGGGGGAGATTGTTAAGGCAAAAAGCCTTACCTCTTGTATGAATCTTAGGATAACAAAACAGTCTAGAATAGCTTAGATTAAAATGTAGATTAAAATAGCTAAGTTAGAAGTGATACTGAGTTTGGCCAATACTGGCCACTCAGTATCAGCACTCGGTATTGGAAAACCAATACCGGGTAGAAGGACTGAGTCACAGTCAGTATAGTAACGGACTAAGATCAAATCCCTTGATCTTAGTCATTTCATTGACTTAGTCCTTCGGTTACTCCTTTACCCATTATGTAAGATCTCTATAACATTATAAATAGAGATCATCTTGCAAAGGAGTACTCACCAATTTACACATTCACTTATCTATCTTTGTAATTGTTCAAGTGGTCTTGTATTTCCGCTACGAGCCACACTTTGTGGAATAATATACGTTTGACTAAATTACTGTGTTAATCACCTTAATTGTCTTAAGTAAATTATTAATCTAAACAATCATCTATAAAACCAGGGTTGTTGTGACCTAACAGTGCCAACGGTATGACAACAACGAAACTCAAATAGATTTTGAAATATATTGAGTTTAAGATTGAAAACAAAACTGAGGAGATGATGTCATCAACGCAAGAGACAAAAGTATGTCATATACAGATGCAATCAATACTAATCGAAACTAGTAGAGAGATCGACGAATTTGACAAAAATTTGTATCCTACGTAGACAACATATAAGTGAGGAAAACATTGTTGAACTAAAATAATGAAACTCAATTGAACAAATTTTGAAAATATTGTGATTGAGTTTCTGAAAAATTTGAATAATGAATAAAAATGGGTTAACAAGAAGTATGCTCCCCCTTTACCGATGAAATTTCATAAAAATGCTCCCCCTTGACGAATGAATGTCAATTTTCTCCCCCTTAACAAGTGAATATTGATTTTCTCCCCCTCAACCAATTAAGAGCTAGTTGCTCCCCCTCAACCAATGAAATCACTGAGGAACGGGTTTCAAGCGAATATACTTGAAAGCCATTACTTTTAAAAACGGGTCATACACTGAATTGTGTAAGAGCCATCTGATGAAGCTCGAGTCATATACTGAAGTGTATATAAGTCATAGTTTTGTGAAAAATAAAACGGTTTAAGCTTTTAGATTTAGCATACCAAGTTTAGACACAAGAAAATTAAAACGTTTTTCGTCTAAAGCCTTGGTAAACAAATCAGCTAATTGATAATCAGTAGAAACAAAATACGATTCCACATTACCGTGTTCAACATGATCTTTTATAAAATGATATCGAAGATCGATATGTTTAGTTTTGGAATGTTTAACAGGATTGCATGAAATTGCAATTGCACTTCGAGAATCACAATATAAAGGAATACGACTGTATGAAAAGTCGTAATCTTTTAACTGGGATTGCATCCAAATTACCTGGGATAAGCAGCTCGCAGCAGCAACATATTTTGCCTCTGCAGTTGAAAGAGACACGCAATTTTGCTTCCGTGAAGACCAGCTCACCAGTTTATCTCCCAGAAATTGAACGCTCCCAGACGTACTCTTTCGATCCAACATGCATCCAGCGTGGTCAGCATCAGAAAATGCAGTCAAGTCAAAAGAAGTTTCTTTAGGATACCAGAGACCAAGATCTCGAGTTCCCTTTAGATAACGAAATATTCGTTTGACCGCTTGAAGATGAGATTCTTTAGGAGCTGCCTGATACCGAGCACATATGCACGTAGAGAACATAATGTCTGGTCGACTCGAAGTCAGATATAGCAAGGATCCGATCATCCCCCGATAGTGGGTAACATCAACAAGTTTGCCATCCGGATCAGCATGCAATTTAGAACCAGGCGACATCGGCGTCGAAATTGGTTTGCAATCATCCATAAGATATTTCTTCAATAAATCAGTGATATACTTGGATTGATTGATGAAAATTTCGGTTGGTAATTGGCGAACTTGAAGACCAAGAAAGAAATTCATTTCACCCATCATGCTCATCTCAAAACGTTTAACCATAAGAGCAGAGAACTTCTTGCAATATTTGGAATTTGTAGAACAAAAAATTATATCGTCGACATAAATTTGAATAAGAACAATGTCGACCCCTTGACGTGTGATGAAGAGAGTTGTGTCGACTTTTCCTTTAGAAAAACCAGACTCAACTAAGAGTTTTGATAAGACATCATATCACGCCCGAGGAGCTTGTTTTAAACCGTACAAAGCTTTGTCGAGAATATAAACATGATTAGGCATGTGTGGATCTACAAAACCGTCGGGTTGATGAACGAACATTTCTTCTTTGAGAATGCCATTTAAAAATGCAGTTTTTACATCCATTTGATAGATAGTAAAGTTTTTATGTGCTGCATATGCCAAGAATATTCGAATGGCTTCTATTTGGGCAACAGGAGCAAAAGTTTCTTCAAAATCAATGCCTTCATGCTGAGCATACCCTTTGGCAACTAGACGTGCTTTGTTCCGAATTACAATTCCATTTTCATCCTTCTTGTTTTTGAAAATCCACTTTGTACCAATAACAGATTTACCAGGAGGTTTTGGAACAAGACGCCAGACTTTTAATCGTTCAAATTGATTTATTTCTTCTTGCATAGCAATAATCCAGTCTGGGTCTGAGAGAGCTTCACTGACCTTCTTTGGTTCATTTGAGCTTAAAAATGCAGTAAACTGACATTCATCAGCAGTAGCTCGTCGGGTTTGAACAGAAGATTCAGGATCACCGATTATCTGATGTAAAGGATGCTCTCTTGTCCATTTAAGAGAATAAGGAAGTGGAAGCTGACCTGGATTGATATTTGAGGTATCAGTGAATTCAGGATGAGGAATTATCGCAGTTTGAGTAGTTGATGAAGACGGTGGAGGATCAACCCGTTTAACGTTGAATTTTGAAAAATCAATCACCAAAGGTGGAGGTTGAGCTGGTACTAAATATAAATCTAAAGAAGTAGCAGGTTGACCAGAAGGTGATGATTGATTATTCGTGGGTGTGGAATTGTCCGGAGACGATTGATGTGGCAAAAGTGAAGAATTTTCCGGAGATGATGTGGTTTCATTTTGTGGAACAGAAGGTGATTGAGAAGAATCATTATGTGGAGTAGCAGAAGTAAGTGAAGGAGAATCCGATGAACTTGAAGGTTGAATATCAGGTACAGAAATAGATTGAACTTCAGCTACTGTTGGAAATGGAATGCCAGCCTCCTCAATGATAGTATGTCGTATATTATGATAATCATCATAAAAATGTCGAAATAAGATATCTAAATCATTTTCAGATGTAGAAAGGCGACGACGAAGGTGAAGTTAACGAATCGATAGGAAAGGTTTCATCAAAAGTAACGTTAACACTTTCTCTAATCGTCCTTTTCGACCGATTATAAACTCTATAAGAAGCGGATTCTCTTGAATATCCCACAAAGATTCCTTCATCAGCTTTTTCATCAAATTTATTCAACTTATCTTTATCCAAATTGGTTTGAGTTTTCTTGATGAAGGATATGATGATATTAGTTGCTTCATCTTTTGTACGTAAGAAATGAACCCATGTGTATCGAGAATAATCATCAACAATAACTAACACATATCGTTTGCCTGCTAAAGATTGAACGCTCATAGGTCCGCATAACTCCAAGTGAAGTAATTCAAGCGGTTTTGAAGTACTTTGAACTGGTTTAGACTTATGAGGCTTCTTTGTCATTTTTCCCATCTCGCACGAAGAACATAGATGATCTTTTTCAAATTTAAGATCTGGAAGACCAGATACATGTCCACCTTTCACCAACTTATTGATGGTTTTGAAGTTAAGATGAGAGAGGCGACGGTGCCATAACCAAGATTCATCTGATGAAGCTGTTGACATTAAGCAAACTTCTTCAAAAGGAACTACATCATTTATATTGATAGTAAACGAATTTGTCTCTCGAGTTCCAGTAAGAAGTTCTTCTCCATCATATGTACGAACAACACATTTCTTTGTACGAAAATTAACTTCTAACGTTTTATCGCAAAATTGACCGATACTAAAAAGATTATGAGCGAGATCTTCAACATAGGTCACATTTCGGATAATTAAATTGTGTCGAATGATGTCTCCAATACCCATAATAGCAGCTAAATGATCATTACCAAACCTAACAGTACCCAAATATTTGTCTCTAAAATTTGTTAATAAATTCTTGTTTCCGGTCATGTGCCTTGAACAACCAGAATCAAGATACCATAAATTCTACACAAAACAATTAAAACAAAAAGGTACCCAATCAGATATGGGTCCTACACGATTAGCACAACATGTTTTATGAAGAATATCCAATATGCTATCAATTTAGAGATTTGGAGAACTGCAAGGAGGCAGTTCTGGGTTTGTTATTTTGATAGACCATTTTAAGGATTTCTCAGGAGAGCATAAAATCCAATTTGATTTTTCATTTTTGATCCATGTATATTTAACAAATTTGGATTGCTTTGGAGAGGAAGTCGAAGAATCGGAATTTGACGATTTCGGTGGAAATACAACGCGATAGAATGTTTTGGACGATTTAAGCACATTCACAGTGCGATAAAATGATTTTGGAGATTTTGGCGAGAATGACGAATTTGGTGTTTTTGGCGATTTAGAAACTATGCGAGAAACGGATTTTGGCGAATTATTTGGAGAAACTAATTGATTAACTGATTTTGGAGATTTATTTGCAGAAATTACACGATAAACAGATTTTGAAGAAATAGGAGAAGAACGTGTAGGTAGAGGTGTTTGAGATCCAGCAAGAATGGTTTTGCATTGTTCTGGATAACAAATTTTGCATGAATGAATGATTGAACCATTTTTATGAAGTACATTATGACGAATACCACATGGAGAATCTTTTCTTACAAAATATCGTGTATCATATTGAGAAATTGGTTTATTAGTTTTTCTATCAAAATAAACTTTGTTTCCATTTTTATCTGTTTTAACAACCAAATTTACACCATTAACAGCGTGATTAACAGGACGATAAATTGCTGAATCATAGACAATTCCATAACTAGTAGCAGGAGAAATAAATGTGGTAGAGTTATTACATTTATTGGAATTTGAAAAAGAAGAAACTAAAAACGAAGAAGATCTAGACTTCTTAAGTTCATCAGACTTAGACTTCTGGGACTGCTCAACTTCTTTCATCCTGTCTTTCATCGGCGTCTTAAGCTTGGAATTTAAATTTTTTTCTGAAAAATTTAAAGCAATGGAATTAGAATTTCTTTTCAAAATAGTTGGATTTTTAGGAGTAGAGAAATTGTCATTGACTGATGTTGGTTTTGGAGAAGCACCGTGACTTGAAACAGATTTTATTTCAACAATTTTATCTTCTAAATCATGAATTTTTGATTGTAAAGCAGATTTTTCTTTGTCAAATGCCTTTTGGGTTTCATCTATTTCGGTTTCCAATTGATAAATTTTCTTTTCTAGAATTAGAGAAGGAATATAAACTTTACGGGTTACTTTTTGTTGAAGTACCTCATTATCCTTAATCTCAAATTCTGCAGGTGTAATAATTGGAAAATATTCATCATTTTTAAAATTTTCCTTTTTAGTTTCATAAGTTTTATTTAATTCATTGTAATTGAAACTAATTTGTGCATTCTCCGATTTAGCTCTGTTGAACGCTTCAATTTCTTCTTCCTCATCTGTCATGCGAAGGAAAGTCTGCCAAACATCAACATGTACGTATTTGGAATCATACAGTGTTGGAAGCACATTACAAGCCATCTTCAGATATTCAGGATTGTTAGCCCCCAGACCTTCTCGTGAATTAAAATATTTGAAATCTTTAGGCTTGTTCAAGTGAATAGTTTGATCAGTTTGTCCTCGTTTAGCAGTTATTTCTTCAAGATTTTTGACGTGGGAAGAAAGTTGAATTTTATCATTTTGAAGTTGAATAATGACATTTTGTTTGTTATTTAATTCTTTTGATGTTTGTAAGTCATTTTCATGAAGGGTTTCTGATAATTCTTTTATTTGTGTGTTTAAGGATGTAAATTGATTTTCATTATCATCAAATTCTTTTTGTTTACGTTCTAACCAATTTTTAGTAATTTGATAGTCATTCCATGCTTCAATGTATAGCTTGTAATATTTATCATTTTCTGCATTATTTGTGGAACTTTGTGTGCTTTTAAGATTAGTTATTTCAATTTCTTTTTCAGAAATAGTATGAGACAAATGTTGAATATCAGTCTCATATTTAACAGTTAATTCTGATAATTGTGTTTGTAACGTCAGATTCTTTTTCTCAAAATTTTTATTTTGTTTAATAAAATGAACAAGTTGTGTATTATGATGAACAATTTGTTCATTTTCGTTTTCTAAATCAGCTAAATTTGCTTGAAATAAAGTATTTAATTCTTTTTCATTCAAAAGGTTTTGTTTTAAAGATTCAATTTCAGAATTCTGGTTTGTTACAAAACAATTTTCAGAATCAATTAAATGTGAAGAATGAGATAAGAAATAATTAATTACCTCTATTTCTTTGTTGGCATCATCAGATAAACGTTCAGAAATCTCAGCATTTTCACGTGCCATAAAGCATAGATTTGCCGAATGCTCTTCATCCTCAGGCTTTGAGTCTTCCATCCATTGAAGATCTTCTGCTAATAATACTTTTCCTGACTCAATCTGCTTGGCCATTAACATTTTGCGCTTAAAAGTATTCAGAATCCCGTACTTTAGGTTTCTTACAGTCTCGGGAGAAATGACCAGGAAGTCCACAGTTATAACATTTCTTTGTCGGATCCAAAGGTGTTATTGTGGGTTTGTCAGATGTGTTTGACGCAGATGGTGCAGACTTGAAAGTGGATGAAGATCTCTGATTGTTATTTGTAGGAGTTGAGTAATACTTCTTCTCATATCGTGAGATGAAAGACATAGCTTGCAACAGTTGTTCTAATTCTGTCTCCATTTCTTCTTTTGTATCTTTAACAGGTTCTTCTGATTTTTCTTTCAGTTTACCAGATGAATTCGACTGGTATTGTCTTGTAAGAAGAGCAAGAGTATCAAGAGTGTTTGCATTTTCCTGTTTGGTTTTGACTATATCTTTCACCATTGGAGCATTTTGAAGTAAATATTCATACAATTCATGCACATCTATTGAGCTTAGATCTTTATGTTGCATGGCACTATTTCCAAATGTGGCCCACTCTGGCAGTAGACTGTTGATGAACTTGATGTTGATCTCCAAATTTTCCTTTTTCAAATTATTCCTTCGAAGTTCATTCAACAAGTTGCAATACCGATGATATGTACTCTCTAATTCTTCCCCAGTGGAAGCTTTAAATGATTGGTATGCATTCAGAGTGGTTACCATCTTGGCTTTATTCCCTAAAACGGTGCCTTCCATTTGCTTTCGAATTTCATCCCATATCTCTTTACCAGTTTCCAAACTGTCTAAGATGTTATAAATCTCGTTCGGTAAACTCTAAAGTACGAATGAAAAGGATTGGAGATCTGCTTTCGCTCGTTGTTTTTGTTGAGCATTGTATCTTGATTGAGGAAGCGGAGTTCGACCTCCAAGAACTGGCGGTGTTGCGTTTGGTGCAGCTATTACGTCTTCGTAGAATACCGCTACACCATTTTCGAGTGAGTCACGTATTTCAGTTGCCAGTTCTTGATTTTTGATAAAATGAAGGAATCGTTTCTTCCATTGCGCGTATTCACCTCGGTATAAAACCGGAGGTTTGAGATCGGTTCCGATCGACAGAGCATCTCTTGATGTCATTTTAAATTGGTTTAAAAGTTGAATCGGGTTTGTTGTTTAAAGTCTGAAGAAAAATTTGAAGTTGTATTGATTTTGATACAAATATCAGATAATGGTTATTAAAATATCAGTTTTAATTCTTATAATAGAAAGTAATATCCGTTTGGGCTTAAAGATTTATGGACTTGAAGAAAACAAATTTTGGGCTTAGAAACGTTTGGGCCAAAATCTCGTTTAAGGCCAGTTGATTCTATTAGCCGAGGACTTTCTAGGGTCAGGAATCAAAACTCGAACCGAGATCAAATCCACGATCAAATCCGAGATGAGCAAGATCAAATCGATTGCGAATTGTCAATTGCCACGAACGATTGAGATCAGTTTAAAATTGAATTAATATCGAATATGATTCAGTAAACCAATTCAAATCTGCGTTGAATCTCCGTTGAAATCAGAAATTGATATCTAATATGATTTGTCAATTGCCGAAATTAATTAACACTTTTACTTTTCTGAATTGATTTTCTGCTGTTCGATTTATAACAGTTGATTTACCAATTAACGTCGAAATTCATTTGAAACTTTCATTTGAATTGATTTAAGTTTGAAGTGAATTGTAGAAGCCGGACAATTTTCACTGTTATTGATCGAACAATTGATTGTTTACTTGAATTGTTTGTTGATATTGATATCGGAATTTGTTGATTTACGAATTTTGTTTGTTGATATTGAATCAGATTTGAGCCGAACTCAGTCGCCGAACTGTGTGAAAATTGAAGTGGCCGAACTAGGTGTTGATCGAACTAGGTGAAGATTTGAAGTGGGCCGAAGTTCTACATGGGCCGAAGTACTAGTCCAAGACTTCTACATGCAAAAGCTCGGGCCGAACTTCTACAAGTCCAAGACTTCGGGCCGAAGTTGTTTTAAAGATTGGGCCGAACTTAAACAAATACCTCGGGCCGAAGTTGTTGGGCCGAAGAACTACTTCGGGCCGAACTACAGAGAGCCGAACTACAACTTCGGGTTTTTGAATGTTCTTGAGGCCGAACTTCTACGTACGAACACAGTCGGTCGAAGTTTCTGCTATTCAATCTGATTATGCTCAATTCTCAATCAAATGTAACGATTCCAATCACAATCTGCTCGAAAATCATTTCCTCATACTCTGATCCGATCATCTTCTTCAATCCATAACACATAAGCTTCGAATCTTCGATTTACAGTAACTTTTGAATTTTTTACTTTTTCTCTAAAATCATCAAATTGAAGATCGATTGTTGACGGAATTGATCTGAATTCGATTCTATTCTTCTTAGAAACACTGGAGACACACTATTCTGCACTCAATCCATCGATTTGGAACAAAAAATTACAACATTTAATTTTCATGACGAACATCAACTTTTTCTTCAAAATTCTCAGATCTTGATCATTGTAGCTCGATTTTGGATCTTCTCTAAGAGAGATTTTGCTCTGATACCAATTGAGAGACCTAATGAGACTATAATCAAGCTAATCCATTGAGATTTGAGTGAGAAATTGAAGAATTTGTGTGTGTGTGTTCTTGGTGTAAGTGTGTGTAGCTAGAGAGAATGAACAGCTTTATAAATTGTGTATCTGTTAAAATGAGGGAAAGCTTACATTGTAAGTCAAACTTACTACATTATATACTTCTACCACTTAACAAGGTTAATGTTAACTAACGGACTTAAAGGTCAAAACCATTACAATATTAGTCCTAACCTTATTACAATTTTGGTCCTAACAGTTCCCCTTCGAGGCCACGGCGTGGCCACCTAGTCACACCCCACGTCCGTCTCTGCGTGGACCCATACCCAAACGCCTTAGAAGAGTCAACGTTATAAGCAACGTCCAGGACTGAGGTTGAACCCACAAAACCAATATTCATATCACTAATAAGGAATCAATAGAACAGCAACTAATGGACACGGCTAAAAAGAAATAGACCACCCAACTAAATACTTGCACCGATTCAAAATAAGTGCTACATTTTTATTTTTAATTTTTTGATACAAAATATTTAATAGTGATTATAATAGATTAAATGGGATAATTAGAGAGGAAGGGTCCCACAATATGGTTGGGAATGACAAATTAATGATGTACTTCTATATATAAATTTAACAAATAATGAAAGTGTAGCACTTATTTTGAATCGGATGAAGTATATATAAGAAAATAGGGATAATTTCATACACGTCTTTGCAAACTTGCAATATTACGTATATATCCTTGCAAACTTCATTATTACATATATATCCTTTCAAAACTTAAAAATCTCACATATATCATTTTTACCTAATTTAATCATATTTAAATCTTTTAAAATTTATAAATAAATCTTAATCTAGATTAATGGTAAAATATCCTTCACGAAAGAAGATGCAGTTTTCCAATTGAGCAAGAAAATACCCATGACGAAAGAAAAAACACTTGATCTTTAACGGTATTTAGAGCATTTACTATTAATCTAGACTAAAATTTATTTTTTATAAATGTTAGAAGATTTAGATATCATTAAATTAGGTAAAAATGATATATTTGAGAATTTTGAGATTTTGGAAGGATATATACAAATAATGAAGTTTGCAAGGATATATACGTAATATTATAAGTTTGCAAGGACGTGTATGAAATTATCCCAAGTCTTGAAAAAGTAAAATACCAATTGCCCCTGAATACCTCTCACATTATCTCTCCTACGATAGCTAAACGTACATATATTTGCCAAATTAATTTCTGTCACACTATTACTGAGTGCCAAATTTAAAAAAAAAGTTCAATTATGCAAATGAGTAGCACTTTATGGATGTTTCCCTGCACAACTTATTGATTTTATCATGTCGAAAATATGTTTGGAAAATGGTAGATGTGGAACGAGATATATTGATAACCGAACGACAAGTTGTTGGAGCGTGTCTATGTTTGTGTGTGTTTTAGGGGAAAAGTAAAAGGTTAGATAGAAAGAGCAATGATGTTGGTGATGAACAAATTGAGACAGTGAAATATCTAGTAATCCTGCATGCGTTTGCCTAAATCAACCCGAAGAAGATGCTGCTGCTTTTTTTTTTCGCTTTTTTTTTTCGCTTTTTTTTTCTTTCTCTATTTAAAAAACACTCTCTCGACCACAATTGGGTGAAAATTTTCACTAGTCTTTTCATTTTTATTCGTTTACTGAATAACCGTTAGTCTTATAAAACATTATAATGTAAACGGAATATGTCGAGGGAGAGGATATAAATGGGTAAACGGAGAGGGATTCCTAGCTACACGGAGAAAATCGAGTCTTTGACTCTGATTTACGAAACCTAAGCGGTATTCGCGTGACCATCTAAAGATTGTCTCTGATCATCCTTAGGTGTTACCAGGTGAGGTTTAAAACCCGGTCTCATGTGTAAGAATTGTATTGTTATTTGTATTAAGGTTACATATATTTTCCAATACTTTAATAGAATTATGTTATGATATTTTGTGTTTAATGTATCATTCGGTCTTTAGAATATATGCACAAAATTTCTTCTGAACATACTTGATACTACCACAAATTTGGTAGATTAGATTTTATTTTATTTTTTATTTAGATTTTTGTTTGTAATTTTGGGCTCGCGCTTATTGGGTAGTGTTTATAACATTTCCAGTTCAAAAAATAAAACGTTCCCATGACGTATTGCAATAATTAAGATACTAAACAAACTGCCTCTAAGACGTATTCTGAAGGTAACTAACCAAAATTTAAAATGGCCATATAAAACTATGAACTTTTTTGTTTAGTGGCTGAAACAGATTATTGGTCATTTATTACTTATGTAGTAACCTTAAATATGACCTATCTAATCTAATGATTAAACGTATATCTTTTTTGTGAATGGAGTATCTAATAAAAAATAAGAATGTGCTTGATTAGGACATATACTATTGTGCACTACCTAATGTACTTGTTTACCTTTTTGCCTTTTCCAAGTCCCTTATCTCTATAAATACCATCAAATTTATTATCAAACACTATTAAGGGCTATATAAACACCCTAGCTAAGAGCCTTGCTAATACTTTGATTAATCTTTTCTAACTAATTTAATATGGCAAGATTAGGTGGAACATTTTTGTGTTGTTTTTTCATCATGCTATTTGTCATCATTCTAGTGTTGCAAATGAGTGAAGCAAGAACGCTAGTTGAAAACTGTAAGTGTATGGATAAATGCACAACAAAATAGATGTTAATTAATCACGCCACAAACCATAGCCAAGTGCCACCACCTTCTGGTGTGGGCGCTTTTCGACCTACTACACCTGGCCATAGTCCTGGCGTTGGTCACTCCATTCACAACTAAATAATTTCATAAGTAGTTAAGTTAGCGAGGTGCATGGAGGTATGCTTACGGCCATTTTTTCACTACTTTTTTCTTCGAAAGGGGTTTTTATTTTTGTTCTTATGAAAGAACGGGAAAACCATATTTGATGGGCTAAGCGTTTTTTTATCCTTTCATTGATACATGCACTTTTGTTGATTTACTAGATAATGCCCATGTATGGGAGATGTAAAAGTGTTTCTTTAATTTCTTTAAGTTGTAATAAGTGATTTAATTCAGGCTTCTTAATTAGTGTTTGATAATAATTATTGTTTCAAGTTTGATTATTTTGTGATTTACCTCTTCAATTTCAAGGGTTTTTAGTTAATTGTTAGAAGGCTTTTAATGATGAAAAACTTGTTTAGCTATACATATATGTTTAACTAATTCCGCAATTTTATGTTTTGTATATGCTTATTCCAGATAAGAACTAACTATTCTTGAGCCTAAAGATCTATGTTTATGAAGAGTTATTCAGAACTTCACAATTGGTATCAGAGCACAGTGGCTCAGATCTGGAATAAAACAAGGGACGAAGGTTTTCAAAGGTAGCAAGAGAAGGAATTCCAATATTAATCTAGATCTGGAGGTGTACGGATTTAATTTCCAAGCTCCTCAAAGACAAGCACGTCACATTAATTTCCATATCTAAATTCTTAGCTTACTAGCCATGGCGGATTCATCAAATGGGTGTCGGCACACCACTCTAATGCACCGGCACCAAGCGGCAGACTACTCAACGGTGATTCTAAACATGGCGGACTGCCTGCCGTAAGTGACCGCCGGAAGCACAGTGAAGAAACCGGAAGGGACATGCTGTTCAGGTCTAAAATCGGTGTTCAAAACAGACGCACGGTGTTTATGTGAAGCATTCAAAACAGTGATCAATTATGCCTTCAATTGAAATACCACTAGTATATTCAAAATTACTACTACTGGTCATTCACTTTGATGATGACAAACTTTGAGATGTCCTTAACCAAAGCAAAAACAGAAAAGAAGATTGATGAGGCTCCAAAGAAGAACGTCTGTGGATGTACCATACTGTAAGAAACTTTGTGAGTTTATAATTACTACTGGTTCATCATCATTTATTACTGATCTTCATAACATCGATTACTACTGCTCAAGGATTTTAGTATTACTACTGATCAGTAGGAATTCACTTTTACTACTGATCAGTAACAATTCAGACTACTACTGATCTTGTTTCGATTTTACTACTGCTACTATATACTACTGATCAGTAGTATATCTGCTTACTACTGATCCGATTACTACTGGAGCTGGTCTCGCTTATGGAATATCTTCGCTGTTTACTACTGATCCATATTAAATACTACTGATCAGTAGTAAATGAAGAAAAATACTACTGATCAGTAACAAACCGAAATTTTTACCAAGGATCAGTAATATACATGTTACTACTGCTGCGTTGACTGATAAAATATTCAACAGTATTGACCGAAAAATTAAAATTTTTTTTTTACTGATTTCTTTTTGACCGATACATCATACTTTGGAAAACATGTCACACACCATGTTCAGACACCAGCATCAACTTCATCAGTAGTAAATGTTTCTGCCCCATCAGTAATAAACATAATTATCACTAACTGCATCATCAGTACTAAGTTGATCTGTGATTTGCTCTAACAATCTCCCCCTAAACTTATTGATTATCCTTTAATCAATCAAGTTTCTTATTTACTTCTTCTTTTTCTTTTCTTCCAACAACTTTGCTCTTTTCTTATCACCTTCTAAAGTCTGTTGGTTCCTTTTATTCCTTTGTGCAATGATATATTTGCTGATTCTTTTAACAAATTCATTCAATTTGTTTTGGAGCATCACAGCATCATGTGGTTTAATAAAATTCATGCACCATAGTTGATAGAGAGTCTTCTCAGAATGAGGATACTCTTTCTCATAAAGGAATAAGTCACATTTCTTACTTGTATATTCAAAGAAGTACATGTTGACAGTTGGTAGCACATTCCAAGCTTGAACATTTTCTGAATCTGTGTACTTCTCTGGATAATTTTCTGGATAGAAAGCAGCATCAATCATTTCAGTAAGATAACCTGCAGCTGAATTCTTCCAGTTCTTCTTAGTCATTCTTGGTTTACCAATGATCAACATCTTAATAATGTCACTTCTGGTTAGGGACATGACCAAAGGTTTCCAAGCTCTGAATCTTTGAGTGACCTTATCTTCTCTTATAATCTCAATCATATCATCTATGTACCTCCAGTTGATGATTGGATTATTTTGTAGGGGAGCAATGGGGAGATCATGAACTTGAACCATTTGTAATTTTTTATTTGGTTGATCAAGTTCTGAAGCAATTGTCTTTCTTTTCTTTGATGTTTGAGAGGATACACCAGATGATTCTCCAGATATTGTTTTTCTTTCTTTCATTTCTTTGGAGTCTATCTGTTCAAGTTTAGTGGTGTACTTCTCATTACTATCTTGCTCAGTAAGATCCTTCTTCTTCTCTACACAGTACTTTTCAATTAAATTGATCAGCTTCATTCTTCCAAATGCCTTTGTGTTATACCCTTTTGATTTTAAGAATGTGATCATTTCTTTCTTTTTCTCTGCAAATTGTTCTGGCATATCAGCCTTTTGCTCTTTGCATTCTTGTACTTGTGCTTCAAGAAGTTCTATTGTTTCATGTTCAAGTTGCCTAAATTTTTTCAGTTCTCTTCTTTGTAATTCCTTTCTTGTTTCAGCAACTTGTTTAGATTTGATCTTCTGTTGAAATTGTGGCAGTTTTGATATATCTGCTATATCTGCCAATTTGATTTCTGTGAAAGGTTGTCTCAATATTCTAGCCCTTTCTGCTAATCTTTTGTTTTCATTTGCTAGAGAGACTTCAACCTTCTTTAAATATTTTGCTCTCTTTACCTTCCACCTATCCTGTTTGGCTGATTTGGCATAATTGATTTTGTTGACAATTTCATGACCTTGTGCTCTGTTGGGTTGGTCTTCATCAGCAACTTCTTTTCCCTTTCCTATGTAATTGTCTTTCTTCATATTTGGTTCAGATTCAATAACAAATTTGGGACCATAGTAGTGTATCTGAGATATGGGAAGTATTTTAGGATGTGGAGGCAGGGAGCATTCATCAACTTCTAACCAGTTGATATCATCATCAATATCTTTTACCACCATTTGTGTTGTTGTTGTTCTTTTTGGAGATGGTGGAAGTATCATTGTAGGCTCTAGTAGTGGTGGCAGCTCAATAATGTCATCAGTAGTAACTAAGGTAGTTACTACTGGTATGTCTTCAGAGATTACTACTGATAGGTCATCAGTAGTGTTTGCTGCCTTTTCTTCATTTACTACTGCTGTTATATCAGTAGTAGGAGTTACTACTGGTATGTCTTTTTCAGCTTGTTCTTTAGTAGGAGCAGTAGTAATTGGCTCTTCTTCTGTAATCATCATCTCTGGGCCTTCATCAACTTCTGTTTCTTTTAAATTCAAGAGGGAGGAAGCTGCTGCTGCAATGGATTCATCAATCATTGTCTGTATGTTATCCTTCTCCCCCTTAGTGAGCTCAACTGGAGGAGCCTCACTATCATCAATCCTCTTTTTCAATTTTCTGATAAGCTTTGATTGTTGATGAAGCCTAAGTTCATATTGTCTCATTCTTTTGTTGATGATATTGACATTTCTTTTCATAGCAGCCATAGTTTTTCCTTGATTTGTTTGATAATAAAGACAATCTTGTACAGTGGATTCCAAGGAATCCACTTTAGCCGTCAATTGTTGGATTTTAATACTGCCCTCACTCCATCTAGCAAGATCATCGGGCTTACTAACAGGTACATTGGTTTTAAGGTTTTCCTTCCTTTCCATCAATTCCACAGATCTGCCCTCATCACTGCTTGGTGAGTCATTGGGTCTTTTAGACATTCTCTTCTTCCTAGAAGAAGCAGAGATGCCCCCCCTTGTGGTTTCTTGGCACCGGGGTCCTTTGAGTAACTCCTCAAATGAGTCATCACTCAAAGTTGCCGAGGTTTGGGTCCTAATGATGTTTTCACTGTCCTGTGCACCCACCTTTGGGGCATCAGTAGTGAAAGCCCTCCCCTCATGTCCTCTCTCCTCCTTGGAGGACAACTCTTTGAGCCTGGGGTGTGACTCGATTTGTCCCCTGGTGTCCTTTAAAGATTTCTTTCTTTTATAGATTGTAGATATATGTTTGGTTTTGTCTGGTAGGTCTTCTACAGAGTGAAGAGTAGCACTCTGCAGATTTATATCAAGTTCCTGGGACACATTCAGGACTTCTGTTTGAGTTGGTGATTGAGTGGCTATATGGGGTGGTGTTTGGGCTGTATTTGGGGGTGATGGAGTGGGTTGAGGTTCAACTTGGGTTGTAGCAATGGTTGAACCTTCTCCAATATTGGGTTGATCTTTGATCATGTTTGGAAACAAAGGGGTTTCCTTCCCTGAAAATTTAAATTGTTTTCTCATATTTGAGAAAACTTTCTTGTTCAACTCAGGTAATACAAAAATGTTTTTAGGAGTTGACAAGTTTTGTAATTCACAGTTTATGATATGTTGTAGAAATCTGGGATACATTAAAAATTTAGAAGAGCTAAGATTTCCCAACATACCATCAAAAATCATATTAGAAAAATTGAATACTTGGTCTGTGCAGAAACATACAACAGCAGATGCTATTGCCTTGTTAAACTCATTCCAAGTACTTCTTTTAGGAGAAATACAATGCTGAATGGTATGAACCAGAAATTTCCATTGTGGGGATAGAAGGCCTTTTTGAAAAGTTACAATATTAAGTCTGCCTTCATACCCCATTTTATTTAAAGTATCAGCAATGTATTCCTTAGGAAGAGTAGACATACCTGAATCATCATGAAGTTGTAGATGATGTCTGATTGATTGTTCAGTTACAGTGATGTACTTTCCATCTACTTTCGATTTTATCATTGATGATGTGGTTCCTTCTGTTCGCTCAGCATTGGTCCAGAAATCCACCAAGTGCTGTTGATATGCCTTCGGCTTTACAGTTAAGGCAAACTGTATATACGAATTTCTCAAGAATTTTACGATTGGACGGAAATCTTTTGTTCCGTCGGGATTTTTTAAAAATGCAACCATGTTGTGAAATTCTGAGTATTTGAGATCGGTTTGCACATCGAGAGCTTGTAAAGTTGCCATTGTTGTTGAGATTTTGCAAGAATTTTGTTAAAGATGAAGGGTTTTTGATCGTAAACTAGGGTTTATCGAAAGGTGTTTAGAGAATCGAAGTGAAGATAATGCTAAATTAATCATCTGCCGCCTTTTATATCTTTCGATTAAACCTGCAAAACTACGAAAATAGCCTTCGAATCATAACATAACGGTTATTTTCATGGGGGTTAGTTTGGTAATTGTGTTTATGAAAGACCAGTAGTAAATAAGATATCAGTAGTAAAACGTCAGTAGTATCTACTAACATCAGTAATGACTAAGGATTTTGACATCAGTAGTAATTATAGACATCAGTAGTAACCATTACCACACAAGACCAGTAGTATATGTGAATACCAGTAGTACTGACTTACCAGTAGTATCCATGTAAACCTAAAATGCACCAGTAGTAATGAACTATCAGTAGTATTTTGTGCATACACTTTCACACCAGTAGTACAGCAATACTAGTAGTAAAACACTTAAGAAAATAATATTTTACAACACTAACTTTACACATAATTTTAAGTGAGATTTTAAGTTATTAAAATCATTCCAATACTACTGACCAAGAAGTTGAATCTTCCTACATCAAATGCTTTTGTAAAAAGATCTGCTAATTGATCATCAGTATGGATTTTAACTACTTTGATTAATTTCTTTTCATTACAATCTCTTATAAAGTGAAATCTTATTTCAATGTGTTTAGTTTTTGAATGTTTTACTGGATTATTCACAATACTAATAGCACTTTGATTATCAATAAAAATAGGAGTTTTAAGGATAGAGATACCAAAGTCTAGAAGTTGATTTTGAATCCATAGTACTTGAGCACAGCAAGCAGATGCAGCTACATATTCTGCTTCAGCAGTAGATGTTGATACATTTGTTTGCTTCTTACATTGCCATGACACTAGTCTTGATCCAAAGAATTGACATCCACCAGTAGTGGACTTTCTATCTTGACATTCACCTCCATAGTCACTATCTGTATAGGCTATTAGTTCAAAGGGTGAGTCATGTGGATACCATAGACCTAGTGATGGTTTGCCTTTCAAGTATCTGAATATTCTTTTAACTGCTTGTAAGTGTAGTTCTTTGGGTCTTGCTTGATATCTTGCACACACACAAACACTATACATAATGTCAGGTCTTGATGCAGTTAAGTACATCAAAGAGCCTATCATTGATCTATATAAGTGTTCATCTACATCCTCCCCCTCAACATCAGGATGTAGGTGTTTGTGTGTTTCCATTGGTGTACTAGCACTTTTACTGTCTTTCAAATCAAACTTTTCCAAGATGTCTTTGACATATTTTGATTGATTTATCAAAATACCATCAGTTCTTTGACTGACTTGGAGTCCAAGGAAGAAGTTCATTGGACCCATGGAGCTCATCTTGAATTTAATTTGCATCAGTTCTTCAAATTCTTTGCATAATAAATCATTGGTTGAGCCAAAGATGATATCATCTACATAGATTTGTACCAGTAGGATATCATTTTTAACTTTCTTTGTGAATAGAGTTTTATCAATGGCTCCTCTTTTGAAATTGTTCTTTAATAAGTATGATGATAGTGTGTCATACCATGCTCTTGGTGCCTGATGTAGGCCATATAGAGCTTTATCCAATTTAAACACATAATCACCATGTTTTGGATCTTCAAATCCTGGAGGTTGGCAAACATAAACTTCTTCTTCAATCTTCCCATACAGGAAAGCACTCTTCACATCCATTTGATAGACTTTAAACCTTTTGAATGAAGCATATGCTAGGAATATTCTTATTGCTTCAATTCTGGCAACAGGAGCATATACTTCATCATAGTCTATACCTTCTTCTTGAGTGTATCCTTGGGCTACAAGTCTGGCTTTATTCTTGATCACTATACCTCTTTCATCTTTCTTGTTTCTAAAGATCCATCTTGTTCCAATGGCTCTTTTTCCTTTGGGTAGAGGTACAAGTGTCCAAACAGCTTGTAATTTAAATTGAAGGAGTTCCTCTTGCATTGCCTCAATCCAGTTTGAGTCCTTCATTGCTTGTTGGATCTTCTTTGGTTCATCCTGAGACAGAAAGCATTCATACATACATTCATTAGCAATTAAGCTTATATTACACATATTTGCAGTTAAACTTTTGTTTAATTTGCTTCTTGTTTGAAGTGGTGAGTTAACATCACTTAGAACAAGGTCTAAAGGATGGTTCTTTTGAGTCCTTGTTGTTGTAGTTTTATCCACCACTAGTTGATTTTCAAGGTTGGACTCTTTTGCCTCAGGTAGTTGTTCTTCTTGAGATCCTTCATTGTCATTAGTATTTGGTTCATCATTATCTTGGTCAGAGTTACTACTGCTATCATCTTCATTGAGATCAGTAGTATTGAAGTTGTTACTGGTATCAGTAGTATCTTGAGAATCTAGGTTATAGTTGGGACCAGTAGTATTTTCAGTACTATTACTGGTACCAGTAGTAATGGAATTACTACTGACCTCATTCTCAGAGTTACTACTGCTTTCAATATTTGAGTTCTTACTGACATCAGTATTAACTATGGGAGCAGTATCAACAACTATGTATCTCATCTTTTCTTGACCAGTATAAACAGATGATGTTCCTTCCTTTTGATTAAGACAATTTGAATTACCTGTATTGAAATTCATATTAAAATTAAAGGATTTGGTTAGATTGTCTATGTCAAATAGCCAATCTGGACCATTTCCTTGTTCATTAGGTACATTTTCATTAAAGGATACATTGATGCTTTCTTCAATTATCCTTAGTCTTTTGTTGAATACTCTGTATGATTTGCTTTGAGTAGAGTATCCCACAAAGATTCCATCATCAGCTTTGCAGTCAAACTTACCAATTTGTTCTCTTGTAATCAAAATAGTACAAGGACAACCAAATGATTTTAAGAAACTTATAGAAGGTTTTCTTTTATTGAAAAGTTCATATGGTGTTTTAAAGTGTGGCTTCACTATTAATACTCTGTTTTGAACATAACAAGCAGTATTAACAGCTTCTGCCCAAAAAGTAATTGGTAATTTTGAGTCTGCAAGCATTGATCTTGCTGCTTCAATGATGGTTCTATTCCTTCTTTCAGCTACACCATTTTGTTGTGGAGTTCTAGGTGAGCTGTATTGTCTGTCAATACCTTTAAGATCACAAAAGTTAATTAAGTTAGTATTTTTAAATTCTGTGCCATTATCACATCTTATGGCTTTCACTTTTTGATCAGATGTGTTTTCCAGTTTAACAATTAAGTTCTTTATGAGTTCACTTGTTTCATCCTTTGTCCTGAGAAAGAAAACCCATGTATATCTGGAAAAGTCATCAGTAATAACAAGACAATATTGTTTCTTTCCAATACTCATTACATTTGTAGGTCCAAAAAGGTCCATATGTAAGAGCTGTAAAGGAACAGAAATAGAGTTCACAGTTTTGGACTTATGAGAAGTCTTGTGTTGTTTACCTTTTAGGCATGCAACACAGTGATGATCACACATGAATTGTTTTTGAGGAAGTCCAATGACCAGATTTCTTTTTACTAAATTATTCATGTTTTTAAAATTTGTGTGACACATCCTTCTATGCCAAAGTTCTGATTCAGTGGTGTTTGCCTTGGATATAAAACAGTTGACCTCATTTGTAGAAATGAGTTCTCCCCCTATATCCAGGCAATACACATTGTTTCTCCTTGGGGTTCTTAAAACAACATATTTTTCATCTAAAATAAACTCAGGAGAAAGAATGATGCACTCAATGTCTGTGAACAGAATCTTGTTCTTTTTATCACAAACTTGAGACACACTGACAAGATTGTATTTTAGTTCAGCTACATAAAATACATTATCAAAGGTAATTTTTCCATTAGTAACAGTACCTTTACCTGTAATCTTACCTCCCTGGGGATTCTCACCAAATGCCACATATCCTCCATCAAATAACTTGAAATCTATAAGAATTTGTAGATTTCCAGTCATGTGCCTTGAGCATCCACTATCAATATGCCATGTTCTTCCTTCTTCTGGGATCTGAATGCTCTGCACAAGTGAGTAAAGGATTAGTTAAGTTTGGGAACCCAAGCTTTATATGTCTTGGGTTCATCCTTTGAGAAATGAGCTTTTGGGGATTTAACTTTGAAGACTTTTGGTACCCATACTTGTTTATTACTGGTATTTTGTTTTACTACTGTCCTTTTGTAGTTATTACTGGTGTGAAAATTTCCTACTGATCTTGGTTTATACCCATTGTTTTTAGCTTTTGAATACTTTACTACTGATGGACCAGTAGTATTTGGGTACTTATCATGTTTAGAATGACCAGTAGTGTTTTTAGGGTTAACACCAGTAGTGTTTTTGAAATTTGTTTTGGGAGCAGTAGTATTTTTGAAATTAGGGTTATTACCAGTAGTATTCTTGTACTGGTACCATACAGCATTATAATTAGGGTTAACACCAGTAGTAAATTTGTTAGAGTTTCTACTGGTGTTGGAAAATTTAAAATATTGTTTATTTTGATTGGATTTTCCATTATTCTTGAAGTAATTGCTGTACTTTGGGCTTCCAGCTCTTCTGTTTTGAACAAACCTTGTTTTACTTCTTCCAAATCTTGGATTTTCAACAATTGGATTTTTAATTTTATTTACTACTGAATGACCAGTAGTAACTTTTAACTTTTGAGTTTTAGCATTTTCTTTAAGAACTTTAAATTCTTTTAACTCTTTGCAGTTTATTGGATTGTAGTGACAATCCTTTGCTAAATGGTTCATTTTATTGCATATAACACATCTTAGTTTCTTATTTTTAGCACCTTCAGGTATTCTTTGGTCTAAGAGTTGTGTTTTATTTCTTTCATTCCCCCTTGTTAAAATTTTTGGTACATTATCTGCATTATATTTGGGAGATTCATTTGGACTTTGAGCTGTGTGAAAACTTGTATCAATTGATTTTGGTGATTCACTTTGAGATATAGTAAATTCAATTGATTGTTCATCATCAGAAGAATTATTTGATTCAGATGTTTCATTAGATGATTCAGTTTGATTTTCAGTTTTTAATTCATTAATGATTCTTTCTGAACTGTTTTTAAGAGGTGGAATGATTTTATATGGAGGTGGTACAGCATGATATCCCACCCCATGAACAACCTTTTCTGTAGTTTGATTATTAGTTAATTCATCAAGAATTTTAGTGCTTCTTTCAAACTTTTTAATTGTTAATTTATTTTGTTCAATTTCAAGTTGACATTCTTCTATTTTACTTGTAAGTTCATTATTTTTACACAAATATCAATTACTTGTAAGTTCATTAAATAAGCTTTTAATTGAAGAGGTAAATCACAAAAACCCTTCTATTTCTTCTAACAATGCTGCTTTTGTGTCTAGTACAGGTCAAGGACAGGAAACCTCCGCAGGAAAGGCTGCAGATTCTGAGGATACTGCAAGAGAATCCTTCTTCACTAGTCATGTGCATACTGCATTGATTAGTGATGACTTGGAACAACTGAATCCAGATGATCTTGAGGAGATGGATCTTAAATGGCAGATGGCTATGCTGAGCCTAAGGACCAAAAGATTCCTAAAAAGAACTGGAAGGACAAGCCTCAATTTCAACAAAGGTGACAAAGCAGGATTTGACAAAACTAAAGTCAAATGTTACAACTGTAACAACCTTGGTCACTTTGCAAAAGAATGTCCTCATCCAGACAAAAGATCAAAATCAACTGCTCTTGTGTCACAACAAGGACAAGGATATGACTGGAGCTTCCAAGCAGAAGAGCATGCTCAAAATCAAGCTCTCATGGCCTTTACTGACAACAAAACTGAGGTAAAATCTAAACCTTGTACTCCTGAATGTGCTAAAATTATTAAAAATCTAGAAAAAGAAAACAATAAATTAAATGAAGATTTAGCAAAAGCAATCAGAAGAAATTATGAGTTTGATGGGGTGATTGCTGATCAAGAACATCAAATAAAGGTGTACAAGATGATTGATCAACGGATCAAGGAAGAATTGCTTCAAGCTGTGGATGAGAAAGAGTTTTATGAAACAAAAAATAATGAACTTACAAGTAAAATAGAAGAATGTCAACTTGAAATTGAACAAAATAAATTAACAATTAAAAAGTTTGAAAGAAGCACTAAAATTCTTGATGAATTAACTAATAATCAAACTACAGAAAAGGTTGTTCATGGGGTGGGATATCATGCTGTACCACCTCCATATAAAATCATTCCACCTCTTAAAAACAGTTCAGAAAGAATCATTAATGAATTAAAAACTGAAAATCAAACTGAATCATCTAATGAAACATCTGAATCAAATAATTCTTCTGATGATGAACAATCAATTGAATTTACTATATCTCAAAGTGAATCACCAAAATCAATTGATACAAGTTTTCACACAGCTCAAAGTCCAAATGAATCTCCCAAATATAATGCAGATAATGTACCAAAAATTTTAACAAGGGGGAATGAAAGAAATAAAACACAACTCTTAGACCAAAGAATACCTGAAGGTGCTAAAAATAAGAAACTAAGATGTGTTATATGCAATAAAATGAACCATTTAGCAAAGGATTGTCACTACAATCCAATAAACTGCAAAGAGTTAAAAGAATTTAAAGTTCTTAAAGAAAATGCTAAAACTCAAAAGTTAAAAGTTACTACTGGTCATTCAGTAGTAAATAAAATTAAAAATCCAATTGTTGAAAATCCAAGATTTGGAAGAAGTAAAACAAGGTTTGTTCAAAACAGAAGAGCTGGAAGCCCAAAGTACAGCAATTACTTCAAGAATAATGGAAAATCCAATCAAAATAAACAATATTTTAAATTTTCCAACACCAGTAGAAACTCTAACAAATTTACTACTGGTGTTAACCCTAATTATAATGCTGTATGGTACCAGTACAAGAATACTACTGGTAATAACCCTAATTTCAAAAATACTACTGCTCCCAAAACAAATTTCAAAAACACTACTGGTGTTAACCCTAAAAACACTACTGGTCATTCTAAACATGATAAGTACCCAAATACTACTGGTCCATCAGTAGTAAAGTATTCAAAAGCTAAAAACAATGGGTATAAACCAAGATCAGTAGGAAATTTTCACACCAGTAATAACTACAAAAGGACAGTAGTAAAACAAAATACCAGTAATAAACAAGTATGGGTACCAAAAGTCTTCAAAGTTAAATCCCCAAAAGCTCATTTCTCAAAGGATGAACCCAAGACATATAAAGCTTGGGTTCCCAAACTTAACTAATCCTTTACTCACTTGTGCAGAGCATTCAGATCCCAGAAGAAGGAAGAACATGGCATATTGATAGTGGATGCTCAAGGCACATGACTGGAAATCTACAAATTCTTATAGATTTCAAGTTATTTGATGGAGGATATGTGGCATTTGGTGAGAATCCCCAGGGAGGTAAGATTACAGGTAAAGGTACTGTTACTAATGGAAAAATTACCTTTGATAATGTATTTTATGTAGCTGAACTAAAATACAATCTTGTCAGTGTGTCTCAAGTTTGTGATAAAAAGAACAAGATTCTGTTCACAGACATTGAGTGCATCATTCTTTCTCCTGAGTTTATTTTAGATGAAAAATATGTTGTTTTAAGAACCCCAAGGAGAAACAATGTGTATTGCCTGGATATAGGGGGAGAACTCATTTCTACAAATGAGGTCAACTGTTTTATATCCAAGGCAAACACCACTGAATCAGAACTTTGGCATAGAAGGATGTGTCACACAAATTTTAAAAACATGAATAATTTAGTAAAAAGAAATCTGGTCATTGGACTTCCTCAAAAACAATTCATGTGTGATCATCACTGTGTTGCATGCCTAAAAGGTAAACAACACAAGACTTCTCATAAGTCCAAAACTGTGAACTCTATTTCTGTTCCTTTACAGCTCTTACATATGGACCTTTTTGGACCTACAAATGTAATGAGTATTGGAAAGAAACAATATTGTCTTGTTATTACTGATGACTTTTCCAGATATACATGGGTTTTCTTTCTCAGGACAAAGGATGAAACAAGTGAACTCATAAAGAACTTAATTGTTAAACTGGAAAACACATCTGATCAAAAAGTGAAAGCCATAAGATGTGATAATGGCACAGAATTTAAAAATACTAACTTAATTAACTTTTGTGATCTTAAAGGTATTGACAGACAATACAGCTCACCTAGAACTCCACAACAAAATGGTGTAGCTGAAAGAAGGAATAGAACCATCATTGAAGCAGCAAGATCAATGCTTGCAGACTCAAAATTACCAATTACTTTTTGGGCAGAAGCTGTTAATACTGCTTGTTATGTTCAAAACAGAGTATTAATAGTGAAGCCACACTTTAAAACACCATATGAACTTTTCAATAAAAGAAAACCTTCTATAAGTTTCTTAAAATCATTTGGTTGTCCTTGTACTATTTTGATTACAAGAGAACAAATTGGTAAGTTTGACTGCAAAGCTGATGATGGAATCTTTGTGGGATACTCTACTCAAAGCAAATCATACAGAGTATTCAACAAAAGACTAAGGATAATTGAAGAAAGCATCAATGTATCCTTTAATGAAAATGTACCTAATGAACAAGGAAATGGTCCAGATTGGCTATTTGACATAGACAATCTAACCAAATCCTTTAATTTTAATATGAATTTCAATACAGGTAATTCAAATTGTCTTAATCAAAAGGAAGGAACATCATCTGTTTATACTGGTCAAGAAAAGATGAGATACATAGTTGTTGATACTGCTCCCATAGTTAATACTGATGTCAGTAAGAACTCAAATATTGAAAGCAGTAGTAACTCTGAGAATGAGGTCAGTAGTAATTCCATTACTACTGGTACCAGTAATAGTACTGAAAATACTACTGGTCCCAACTATAACCTAGATTCTCAAGATACTACTGATACCAGTAACAACTTCAATACTACTGATCTCAATGAAGATGATAGCAGTAGTAACTCTGACCAAGATAATGATGAACCAAATACTAATGACAATGAAGGATCTCAAGAAGAACAACTACCTGAGGCAAAAGAGTCCAACCTTGAAAATCAACTAGTGGTGGATAAAACTACAACAACAAGGACTCAAAAGAACCATCCTTTAGACCTTGTTCTAAGTGATGTTAACTCACCACTTCAAACAAGAAGCAAATTAAACAAAAGTTTAACTGCAAATATGTGTAATATAAGCTTAATTGCTAATGAATGTATGTATGAATGCTTTCTGTCTCAGGATGAACCAAAGAAGATCCAACAAGCAATGAAGGACTCAAACTGGATTGAGGCAATGCAAGAGGAACTCCTTCAATTTAAATTACAAGCTGTTTGGACACTTGTACCTCTACCCAAAGGAAAAAGAGCCATTGGAACAAGATGGATCTTTAGAAACAAGAAAGATGAAAGAGGTATAGTGATCAAGAATAAAGCCAGACTTGTAGCCCAAGGATACACTCAAGAAGAAGGTATAGACTATGATGAAGTATATGCTCCTGTTGCCAGAATTGAAGCAATAAGAATATTCCTAGCATATGCTTCATTCAAAAGGTTTAAAGTCTATCAAATGGATGTGAAGAGTGCTTTCCTGTATGGGAAGATTGAAGAAGAAGTTTATGTTTGCCAACCTCCAGGATTTGAAGATCCAAAACATGGTGATTATGTGTTTAAATTGGATAAAGCTCTATATGGCCTACATCAGGCACCAAGAGCATGGTATGACACACTATCATCATACTTATTAAAGAACAATTTCAAAAGAGGAGCCATTGATAAAACTCTATTCACAAAGAAAGTTAAAAATGATATCCTACTGGTACAAATCTATGTAGATGATATCATCTTTGGCTCAACCAATGATTTATTATGCAAAGAATTTGAAGAACTGATGCAAATTAAATTCAAGATGAGCTCCATGGGTCCAATGAACTTCTTCCTTGGACTCCAAGTCAGTCAAAGAACTGATGGTATTTTGATAAATCAATCAAAATATGTCAAAGACATCTTGGAAAAGTTTGATTTGAAAGACAGTAAAAGTGCTAGTACACCAATGGAAACACACAAACACCTACATCCTGATGTTGAGGGGGAGGATGTAGATGAACACTTATATAGATCAATGATAGGCTCTTTGATGTACTTAACTGCATCAAGACCTGACATTATGTATAGTGTTTGTGTGTGTGCAAGATATCAAGCAAGACCCAAAGAACTACACTTACAAGCAGTTAAAAGAATATTCAGATACTTGAAAGGCAAACCATCACTAGGTCTATGGTATCCACATGACTCACCCTTTGAACTAATAGCCTATACAGATAGTGACTATGGAGGTGAATGTCAAGATAGAAAGTCCACTACTGGTGGATGTCAATTCTTTGGATCAAGACTAGTGTCATGGCAATGTAAGAAGCAAACAAATGTATCAACATCTACTGCTGAAGCAGAATATGTAGCTGCATCTGCTTGCTGTGCTCAAGTACTATGGATTCAAAATCAACTTCTAGACTTTGGTATCTCTATCCTTAAAACTCCTATTTTTATTGATAATCAAAGTGCTATTAGTATTGTGAATAATCCAGTAAAACATTCAAAAACTAAACACATTGAAATAAGATTTCACTTTATAAGAGATTGTAATGAAAAGAAATTAATCAAAGTAGTTAAAATCCATACTGATGATCAATTAGCAGATCTTTTTACAAAAGCATTTGATGTAGGAAGATTCAACTTCTTGGTCAGTAGTATTGGAATGATTTTAATAACTTAAAATCTCACTTAAAATTATGTGTAAAGTTAGTGTTGTAAAATATTATTTTCTTAAGTGTTTTACTACTAGTATTGCTGTACTACTGGTGTGAAAGTGTATGCACAAAATACTACTGATAGTTCATTACTACTGGTGCATTTTAGGTTTACATGGATACTACTGGTAAGTCAGTACTACTGGTATTCACATATACTACTGGTCTTGTGTGGTAATGGTTACTACTGATGTCTATAATTACTACTGATGTCAAAATCCTTAGTCATTACTGATGTTAGTAGATACTACTGACGTTTTACTACTGATATCTTATTTACTACTGGTCTTTCATAAACACAATTACCAAACTAACCCCCATGAAAATAACCGTTATGTTATGATTCGAAGGCTATTTTCGTAGTTTTGCAGGTTTAATCGAAAGATATAAAAGGCGGCAGATGATTAATTTAGCATTATCTTCACTTCGATTCTCTAAACACCTTTCGATAAACCCTAGTTTACGATCAAAAACCCTTCATCTTTAACAAAATTCTTGCAAAATCTCAACAACAATGGCAACTTTACAAGCTCTCGATGTGCAAACCGATCTCAAATACTCAGAATTTCACAACATGGTTGCATTTTTAAAAAATCCCGACGGAACAAAAGATTTCCGTCCAATCGTAAAATTCTTGAGAAATTCGTATATACAGTTTGCCTTAACTGTAAAGCCGAAGGCATATCAACAGCACTTGGTGGATTTCTGGACCAATGCTGAGCGAACAGAAGGAACCACATCATCAATGATAAAATCGAAAGTAGATGGAAAGTACATCACTGTAACTGAACAATCAATCAGACATCATCTACAACTTCATGATGATTCAGGTATGTCTACTCTTCCTAAGGAATACATTGCTGATACTTTAAATAAAATGGGGTATGAAGGCAGACTTAATATTGTAACTTTTCAAAAAGGCCTTCTATCCCCACAATGGAAATTTCTGGTTCATACCATTCAGCATTGTATTTCTCCTAAAAGAAGTACTTGGAATGAGTTTAACAAGGCAATAGCATCTGCTGTTGTATGTTTCTGCACAGACCAAGTATTCAATTTTTCTAATATGATTTTTGATGGTATGTTGGGAAATCTTAGCTCTTCTAAATTTTTAATGTATCCCAGATTTCTACAACATATCATAAACTGTGAATTACAAAACTTGTCAACTCCTAAAAACATTTTTGTATTACCTGAGTTGAACAAGAAAGTTTTCTCAAATATGAGAAAACAATTTAAATTTTCAGGGAAGGAAACCCCTTTGTTTCCAAACATGATCAAAGATCAACCCAATATTGGAGAAGGTTCAACCATTGCTACAACCCAAGTTGAACCTCAACCCACTCCATCACCCCCAAATACAGCCCAAACACCACCCCATATAGCCACTCAATCACCAACTCAAACAGAAGTCCTGAATGTGTCCCAGGAACTTGATATAAATCTGCAGAGTGCTACTCTTCACTCTGTAGAAGACCTACCAGACAAAACCAAACATATATCTACAATCTATAAAAGAAAGAAATCTTTAAAGGACACCAGGGGACAAATCGAGTCACACCCCAGGCTCAAAGAGTTGTCCTCCAAGGAGGAGAGAGGACATGAGGGGAGGGCTTTCACTACTGATGCCCCAAAGGTGGGTGCACAGGACAGTGAAAACATCATTAGGACCCAAACCTCGGCAACTTTGAGTGATGACTCATTTGAGGAGTTACTCAAAGGACCCCGGTGCCAAGAAACCACAAGGGGGGGCATCTCTGCTTCTTCTAGGAAGAAGAGAATGTCTAAAAGACCCAATGACTCACCAAGCAGTGATGAGGGCAGATCTGTGGAATTGATGGAAAGGAAGGAAAACCTTAAAACCAATGTACCTGTTAGTAAGCCCGATGATCTTGCTAGATGGAGTGAGGGCAGTATTAAAATCCAACAATTGACGGCTAAAGTGGATTCCTTGGAATCCACTGTACAAGATTGTCTTTATTATCAAACAAATCAAGGAAAAACTATGGCTGCTATGAAAAGAAATGTCAATATCATCAACAAAAGAATGAGACAATATGAACTTAGGCTTCATCAACAATCAAAGCTTATCAGAAAATTGAAAAAGAGGATTGATGATAGTGAGGCTCCTCCAGTTGAGCTCACTAAGGGGGAGAAGGATAACATACAGACAATGATTGATGAATCCATTGCAGCAGCAGCTTCCTCCCTCTTGAATTTAAAAGAAACAGAAGTTGATGAAGGCCCAGAGATGATGATTACAGAAGAAGAGCCAATTACTACTGCTCCTACTAAAGAACAAGCTGAAAAAGACATACCAGTAGTAACTCCTACTACTGATATAACAGCAGTAGTAAATGAAGAAAAGGCAGCAAACACTACTGATGACCTATCAGTAGTAATCTCTGAAGACATACCAGTAGTAACTACCTTAGTTACTACTGATGACATTATTGAGCTGCCACCACTACTAGAGCCTACAATGATACTTCCACCATCTCCAAAAAGAACAACAACAACACAAATGGTGGTAAAAGATATTGATGATGATATCAACTGGTTAGAAGTTGATGAATGCTCCCTGCCTCCACATCCTAAAATACTTCCCATATCTCAGATACACTACTATGGTCCCAAATTTGTTATTGAATCTGAACCAAATATGAAGAAAGACAATTACATAGGAAAGGGAAAAGAAGTTGCTGATGAAGACCAACCCAACAGAGCACAAGGTCATGAAATTGTCAACAAAATCAATTATGCCAAATCAGCCAAACAGGATAGGTGGAAGGTAAAGAGAGCAAAATATTTAAAGAAGGTTGAAGTCTCTCTAGCAAATGAAAACAAAAGATTAGCAGAAAGGGCTAGAATATTGAGACAACCTTTCACAGAAATCAAATTGGCAGATATAGCAGATATATCAAAACTGCCACAATTTCAACAGAAGATCAAATCTAAACAAGTTGCTGAAACAAGAAAGGAATTACAAAGAAGAGAACTGAAAAAATTTAGGCAACTTGAACATGAAACAATAGAACTTCTTGAAGCACAAGTACAAGAATGCAAAGAGCAAAAGGCTGATATGCCAGAACAATTTGCAGAGAAAAAGAAAGAAATGATCACATTCTTAAAATCAAAAGGGTATAACACAAAGGCATTTGGAAGAATGAAGCTGATCAATTTAATTGAAAAGTACTGTGTAGAGAAGAAGAAGGATCTTACTGAGCAAGATAGTAATGAGAAGTACACCACTAAACTTGAACAGATAGACTCCAAAGAAATGAAAGAAAGAAAAACAATATCTGGAGAATCATCTGGTGTATCCTCTCAAACATCAAAGAAAAGAAAGACAATTGCTTCAGAACTTGATCAACCAAATAAAAAATTACAAATGGTTCAAGTTCATGATCTCCCCATTGCTCCCCTACAAAATAATCCAATCATCAACTGGAGGTACATAGATGATATGATTGAGATTATAAGAGAAGATAAGGTCACTCAAAGATTCAGAGCTTGGAAACCTTTGGTCATGTCCCTAACCAGAAGTGACATTATTAAGATGTTGATCATTGGTAAACCAAGAATGACTAAGAAGAACTGGAAGAATTCAGCTGCAGGTTATCTTACTGAAATGATTGATGCTGCTTTCTATCCAGAAAATTATCCAGAGAAGTACACAGATTCAGAAAATGTTCAAGCTTGGAATGTGCTACCAACTGTCAACATGTACTTCTTTGAATATACAAGTAAGAAATGTGACTTATTCCTTTATGAGAAAGAGTATCCTCATTCTGAGAAGACTCTCTATCAACTATGGTGCATGAATTTTATTAAACCACATGATGCTGTGATGCTCCAAAACAAATTGAATGAATTTGTTAAAAGAATCAGCAAATATATCATTGCACAAAGGAATAAAAGGAACCAACAGACTTTAGAAGGTGATAAGAAAAGAGCAAAGTTGTTGGAAGAAAAGAAAAAGAAGAAGTAAATAAGAAACTTGATTGATTAAAGGATAATCAATAAGTTTAGGGGGAGATTGTTAGAGCAAATCACAGATCAACTTAGTACTGATGATGCAGTTAGTGATAATTATGTTTATTACTGATGGGGCAGAAACATTTACTACTGATGAAGTTGATGCTGGTGTTCTCTATAACTTAGTTACTACTGATCATACAAAGATTGAAGATACTACTGATCATTGTAGTTACTACTGACGTTGGTTTCTGGACTTACTACTGATCACCAAGTTTACTACTGATGTTACTTATTTACTACTGGTGATTGGTTTTACTACTGATACGCGTTTATGGAACATATCAAGTCCGAGATCTTCGCAGAGATAGTTATAGAATGTAAATCAATGTATATCGTTTATAATTAGATGTAAATCGTATCCTAGAATAACTAGGGTAAATAGTTTAGCTTCAAGGACTATTATATATAGTTCCTTACGAATTGTAAACGTACGTGTGTATTGTTAACTTAATAATATACATTGAAGCTTTTTGTGAAACTGTGTTCTTAATATTTCTCATATTGTTCATACAGTTCATCGTTCTTAATTATTGATATAGTGTTGATCCGCTGCAACTTCTATCATCAAATAGATCTAAGGTGTTTATTAACTTGTCTATAGTTAATCGATCCTGACAAACGCAAGTAAGTGTTTAGAAATCAAAGTTGATTACCGAATATAATTGTCTGTTTAAAAGAATTTCGACACTACAATATTAGAATTCGTTCAAAGAATTTTTGAGTTAGGATTTCGACACTACAATATTAGAATTCGTTCAATGGAGAATTAGTTTAACAAGTTGTAGATTAGTGGAATCTTCTCAGGTTATAAAAAATTAGAGGCATGAATGATATTTTTGAGTTGGTATCCTGATTATCCGTTTGGGCCATATCCGCACTTCATATTTGTGCAGCTGAAACTGCATCACAAAAACTGTTATACTGTGCAGCTGTAAACTGCACAGTTTCGGCTAAAACTGGCACACCAAAATTGCAATTCTGCGCAGAATTATTCTGCTCAAAACTGCCCGAAATTGCACTGTTTTGAGCCACAAACTGCGCAGAATTATGATGCTTAAAACTGCCCTGCACAGTTTTGACCACCAAACTGTGCAGTTTTATCCTTCACAACACTGCCCAAAACAGCATCCCCAAACACTGGATTCTGGACAGAATTCTGGTCCAAAAACAGCCCTGTCAAAACATAAAAATGCATCATGTTATTGAACAACAATGATTTATATATATTGATGATTTATACGGCTTGATGTATAAACTAATTTAAGTGCACATGTTTTTTTTGTATTTTCAGATGGATGATGATGATGAGTTCATTCCAAACACTTTTGAAGAATTACCTCAACAACAAAATACTCAAGAAGGAATACACAATTTTGATGATGATGACGAAGATAGCAGTGATGAAATTGACGATGGACTACCAAATAATAAGAAAAGAAAGAAAAAAGGGAAAGAAACAGCTCCTTGTTGGAAAAAGTTTAAACGGATTTTTATTAGAGACGAGAATGGAATAAAGATCAAGCATGGGAGGTGCTTATTTTGTTACTCGGTTATCAAAGCCGACCCAAATAAAAATGGTACATCTACATTAAATAGACATATACCTATTTGTAAAAGTAACCCGGAAAACATGAAAAAACAAACCATGTTACAATTAAATAAAGATGGGAAAGGGGAGGGAAGTGTTACTAGTTGGAAACATGATGATATTAGAATTAGAAAAGCTTTGTTAAATTTGTTTATAGTGGGTGAACTACCCTTTAAGTTTGTCGAAAACGAAGCTTTTATTGAGTACACTAGTGCATTAAACTGTAAGGTACGTTTGCCATGCCGAACTACCATCTCAAAAGAAGTTGCAAAGTATTATATTGATGAAAGGAAGAAGTTGTTAACATTTTTAAGTAATCCCCTAAATACCGTTCATTTGACCACTGACACTTGGACTAGCTCATGTCAGAGGGTGAATTATATGGTGGTCACGGCACATTTCATTGATGAAAACTGGACAATGCATAAGAGAATCATTAACTTTAGACCTATAGATAGTCATAGGGGGGAGGATATCGGGAGAGAAATTTTAGAATGCATACAAGGTTGGGGTATAAAAAATGTAATGACAATAACGGTAGATAATGCTACCTCAAATGACAAAGCAATGGAATTTTTAGTTAAGGTTTTACCAACTATGTATGCCGGTGGCAAACACTTTCACATAAGGTGTATGGCACATATTCTTAATCTGATTGTAAAAGATGGGTTGAATGAAAACGAGGCAAGTGTTAAATGTTTGCAAAAAGCCGTACGGTACATAAGAAATTCAACACAAAGGATTACACGGTTTAAAGACTGTATGAAAGAACTTGGAGTGCAATCAAAGAAGTTTTTGTGCAACGATTGTCCCACTCGATGGAACTCAACTTATGAGTTATTGAAAATTGCCGTTGATTTGGAAAATGTTTTCCTCAAGTACCATGTCGTAGGTAATTTACCATATATTTTTTAATCTACTTCCTAGTAATTCATTCATTTATTTAATTTATTATTCATTAAATAATATTTAATTTATTATTCATTTTTTGTGATAGATCCTTCATTTGGAAGAGATATTAAAGCCCCCGACCATGAGGGTTTTGTTGTTTGTAAAGGCATGGTCGACTTTCTTGATAAATTCAAGACCAAAACGCTCTTAGTGTCGTCGACTTCTAAACCTTTAGCACATAGATTTTTTACTGAAATATGTGATGTTGACAAACATATACGTGAATGGTCGGCAAATCCTCAATTTTATATGATTGGCATCGAAATGCAAAGCAAATTTAACAAGTATTGGGGAAAAATTGAAAACCTCAATGACTATATATACTTTGCGGTTTTATTGGATCCACGAATGAAGATGATATTTCTAAAAAATGCGTTTGAAAGGTTGTTAGCAATTAATAATCGTATACCAAACGTGGATATTCCAGAATTTGTTAAAAAACTAATAGAAGATCTTGAAGTGAGATTTGAGAATTTTTTTGATACGTATAAGTAAAAATTTGATATTCCAAGGTGTAATGTATCTTCTCAAAATAATGGTAGTCAAGAAGTAATTTATGATGATGAGAATGGGTTTTTGGGTGATATTCTAGTAGAAGCGGACAACACATCTTCTACAATGCAAACGGAGTTGAAATCATACTTGGACAAGCCGACAACTAGATATACTAAGGATTTTGATATTCTTTTATGGTGGAAACAAAATGCATCCCGTTACCCGATAGTATCTCGGATGGCCAAAGGTATAATTTTAATATTTATATATGTATTTATCTTTATAAAGATATTATTATACTTTACACTTTATATATTTATTGTAGACCTTTTGGCAATTCAAATATCAACGGTGGCATCCGAGTCGGCTTTTAGTACAAGCGGACGCATATTAGATCCTTATCGAAGTAACTTGGCGACACCGATCGTTGAGGCTTTATTTTGCACTCAAGATTGGGTAAGAAAGTCAAAGAAGCCGATTGTGGATAATATAGAAGATATTTTACAAGATGATGATGTTGTAAAGGTAATATTTCCATTATAGTGACTAATTAATTATTTTATTTTATATATATACTAATTTGCAAGTTCCAACTTTATTTTGTTTCCGGTTTATGTTAGAGTTGGAAGAAGTATTACGCAAGGAGAAAAGGATTTGAGATTATTGGTGATTGAGAAAAAGATTTGAGAAAAAGATTGAAGTTGAATACTTTTTTGGTGAACTGTTTGAAAACTATGAAACTTGAATTTGTGTTAGTCTTTTTAAATCTGAATTTTGATGTATTCTTTTCGTATTATTGTTGATGTTTGGTGATTGAAATGCATTAAAAAACAGTTTGGTTGATATTTGTATGTTGCTGTTGATATCCGATTGTTGAGCTATTAATGCAGGAAAAAACTGCACAAAACAGTAGGATAAAACAGAAAAAAAATGCAGAAAACAGAAAAAAATTGTAAAACGGCACAGAATAGCAGAAAACGCAGAAAAAAAAACAGAAAACAGGAAAAAAAACTCTGCAATACAGGAAAAAAAACCAAGGAAAAACAGCAAAAAAAAAGGCTTGGAAAAACCGCACAAAACCGGGTTTATCCGGTTCCGGAACCGCTTAAAGACCGACCCGAGCTTGGACCGAACCGGGACCGGAACCGGTTTAACCGGTCCGGTCTTCGGTCTTGGATTTCTCAGTTTTTTTGGTACCCGGGTTTCCCGGTTCCGGTCCGGTCCGATCCGGTTCCGGGACCGAACACATGCCTAGTTTTGGGTAGTCTTAGCTCGACTCAACTGGTCAAACATATCAAATTATTATTATTATTCTACAAATTCATACAATATACTAAACACCAAATAAGTAAGGTAAACATTTTTTGTTTTTATCTTTTTTGTCAACAACAATAATAGTATTAAAAACAATTATATTCACTATAGGACTTGAACCCTGAATCTCAAGGTTGGGGGTAAACACTTTTAACGCTAGCCATTGACCCTTTGATTTTTAGTTTTTAGCTAACTATTAGTTAATTTTTATACTTCGTGTATAGTTTCGGGGTACCCGCCGCCACATAGCGCGGGTACCCTGCTAGTAATTATTAAAGTGTGAGGAAAACTTAAACCTCTAATTTCTAGACACGTTATAAAAATTGTGAATAAATTTGGAACTCTGCTAAAATTTTAAAATAATTGTAACTAAAAATTAAATAGCGACAATAATAAGCTGCGTAAATTGTAGTTCACTCTTTGACCCATTGTAATTAAACGTATCTTTCAGTTTTTAATTACGATATTAATTACAACAGAAATATATACTCCACGTATATTTATTAACAAGTACATCTATAAGCAGCCACGAGGCTTTTTTAAGTTGGAATCCTTGAGGGATAAAAAAAATTAGGTACGAATGATGGAAAATTTATGTTTCAATTTATTTCGATTTTTTAATAAATCATGTGGTTTATGAGTCATGATTTTGCTAAGTGGAGTCTTCCTATGAAAATGTACCTTTTTTCTCCAATAATAACATATTATAGTTTTATAGTTGCGTTCAAGAAATTCTATTATTTTTACGAAATCCCGACTAACCAATCTCAACTATTGATCAATAATATCTAATGGTAAAGAGAAATCATATATTTAATACATTGAGGGGTATTTTGGTGATTTAAAAAAAATATATTTTTTATTATTTATTATTTTTTATTTTAGAATTTTTTATTTTTTTTTAGTTTTTTAATTTTCTTTATTATGAAGGGGTATTTTGGTCATTTGGCACATAAAAAAATTTCGATCTTTTTTATTTTTTATTATTTTATTATTTTTAATTAAAAAATAATATTTATTTAATAATTACGTGTATAATTTAATTGTAACTACCGTAATTTTTAAATTCATATATTTTAATATTAATTCGAGATTTATACGAATTATATGTTATTTATGTTAGTTATGCTTTTAATATGTTTTATTGAGTATTGGGTTGTTTGGAACTCGAGATAATGGAAAACAGGTCAAGACTTGTTTGTAAACAAGTTTGAAAATCAAAATGTTATTTCTAGGAATTCTCGAGAACACGAGTTTTTGATCATGAACACGAGTTTCGGATCGCGGACACGAGTTTTGGATCGCGGACTCGAGTTAAGTGAACAACAACTTTAGTTCGCGGACACGAGTTTAGGATTCGCCGCACGAGTTTGCGCGGGGTGCAGGTTCACGAACGCGAATTGGTGGTTCGCGGCGCGAGTTTTATTTGGAACAAGTTAAAATCGGGATTTTTGCCACTTCTCTCATTTCTAAACCCTAGAACTTCTTCTTAAATGTGAGTATACGATTTTGAGTGTAAGGAGGCCATTGTAACCGATTTTCACACTCAATCTTGAAGATTCTCACTCCATTGTTGAAATAAAAGGTAAATCTCTACTCCTTTTAGTTATGGATGATGTTTTTTGAAGGATTTATGTGCACAGATAAGTACACGTGTCACCGTGTCCAATGTTATAAGACACTAAAGGGTCACACCACTACACACCCGATAATGGACAACCGAATAAAGTAAGTTGTGTGGAATAATTAACTTGTTAAGTTAATTATTAAGAAGAGAATAAATAATACTAAGTTAATTATTATTGAGGATGGTTAAATATTAGGTTAAGTATTTAACGAACAGTTAATTAATAGTTAATTAATTAACTAGTAAAAGTCTAAGGGTTTAAAGTGTTAATAGGAAGTTTAATTATGAGAGTAATTATAATTAAACTCCAAGGACTAAACCGTAACATCTAGCCTTATAAATAGAAGGCTTGTGTAAGGGTTTTAGGTTATACTTTTCATAACACCACAAAACCCTAGCCTCTCTCCCTCTCGTTCGGCCGATCGAACGAAGGAAGAACCCCATAGGGTTCTTCGGCTTTTTGGGGTCGACGAACACACACACACACACACACACACACACACACACACACACACACGAGTGTGTTGCTTTGTTGGTACAACGCGGTCTTGCAGCGTGTCCAGGTGGTGCAGTAGAGGTGGATCACTTCTTTAGCAATCTAAAGGTAATGTTCATCTTCTTCTCTTTTTCGTGATCTCATTGATTAGTAGAGATCCAGTAATGTGGTATTCAAGTTTCGTCATGTGAATACTACAAGGTTTTCCTACAGTGGTATCAGAGCAATCTACTAATCTCAATGAGATTCGATAGAGTTTCTTTTCATCTAGAAAAGAACCCTAGAATTTTCGGCCAAGAACATTGTTCAAGTTTATGAACAATTGGTTTGAATAGGATTCTAGATAAAAAGAAATTAGGCTTCTTTTTCCTCCTTGTAATTTTCGAAATTTCGTATAAATATATATATGTATTATTAAGTTTTTTTTATATCTTAGAAAGAAACCTAACAAATTTAATCCAAGAACATTGTTCAAGTTTATGAACAATTGGATTGAATAGGTTTCAAGATAAAAAGAATTAGGTTTCTTTTTTGTCTAGTAAAAACCCTAGAAAAATTGGTCCAAGTAATTGATTAACCAAGATATGGTGAATCAATGGACAAATTAGGCTTTAGACAAAATAAGGAAAGTTGTGTTATTCTTAGTATTAGAATAACACATTTATTTACTTGTTTCTACTAGTATTATTATTATAATTTTTCGGTATTAAATAATAAAAAAAAAGTGTAGTTTCGGTCGAACCAAGCAAGACCGAGTTTCGGTCGAGCAAGGTTCGGTCGAAGGGGCCGAACGGACGAACCGAACCGAGCCACGGTTCGGTCTTCGTTTAATCGATCCAGTTTTTCCCTAGTTGTGTATTTGATCCAGTTTCGTTAACCTAAGGCTCGGTTTCGGGCACATAGGGTACACGAGATCAAATCGGATGTTAAAAGTTTATTTTTTTTGACAACTTTAATTATTTATTCGTTTATTATAATAATAAGTATTAACATTTAAAATAAACCTAATGATTTTAAACAGTTAGTTTAAGATCAAGATAATTATGAAATTAAGGAGGAAATAAGAAACCAGTTTATGGGTAATTCAATAATTATCAGTTTGATAATTTAATAATTATCAGTTTATTTATTTAATTAGAATGACATAACCCAAAAGAATTGATATTGTGTGTATTTCAAATTTTTCGAATTTTATTTATTTTTTGGAAATTTTGTAAAAGTTTTTTTTAAAATACATAAAACACAAAACCAAGTCCTTGGGGTTATGGCATGGCAATTTTTCGAAATTGCAAGTATTATTTATTTTTCGTTTATTATAACATAAAATAATAAGGTGGTGATTATAAACAGTTTGTTTAGAAAACCAAGATTTAATTATAAGATGGTAATTATAAACAGTTTGTTTAGAAAACCAAGGTATAAATTAATAAGATGGTAATTATAAACAGTTTGTTTAGAAAACCAAGTTTTAAAATTAATAATGGTAAAGTAAACAGTTTGTTTATAAACCAAGTTTTATGAAACAAATTAAAAGGTGGAATTTATAAACAGTTAGTTTATAAAACCAAGTAATTAAAAACTTGCTAACTTTTCGAACAAAGGAAAATCCTTTTTAGAAAATCTTAGATCAGAGTGCAACCCATCTAATGGAACACCTCACTTGTTAAACGATATTCACATTGTAAGGAGAAAGAACCTTAGATGTGGATTCAAATCATTGCGAGTGTCAGGGTGCGTAGGGTCTTGTGATAATCGGGAGTCCCGGCGCAAGGCATCACACTGTCTTAGATGGTACGATCTATTTTGGTGATAATCGGGAGTCCCGGCCCAAAATGCACCAGAGGGATTAAAACATGTACAAGTTTGTTGTTCAACTTGATATTCCGAGGATCTAGGAATCGTTTCTAGTCTAGAGGCGATCGGTATGGCTATACCTACCAGAAATAGCGTGGCTCTAATGGGAAGTGCCCAAACCTTGCATTAGAGGGCGTGAAATATGGGTCCTCGTCTAACTATTATTATTAAAAGGTAATAATGTTAGAAGTTATTTATTTTATCTAATCTTACTCACCGTTTGTTTGTTTTTCTTATAGATGGTTGTACTGTCAGAAATTCCGTTTTATTCACCGTTCGAATCGCGAAAGTTCATCACTGGAAAATGGAAGCTTACTGGTCCAAACTACAAAGTTTGGAGGGTGCATTTTAGGAGTTACCTAAAAGCACAGAATCTACTGTACGTGATAGACGAGGCGCCCAAGGGACAACCAGGGCAAGATGCCCAGGATGATGAGCTTGACGCTTATTATCAGTATCTGGCAGATGAATCACAAGTTATGTCGATTCTTATTCTTACTTCATATCAGAGCTTACTGATAATCTACGTAAGAAACCATGCTATGAGTTTGTCCAGTATCTTCAGGAGACGTTTAAAGATAGTACTGAAGATAGCAAGCAGTTCATTTTACAAGAAATCATTTCGTCGAAAATGACAGATGATCAACCACTGAGTGACCACCTTATCAACATAAGGAGGTTACTAGATTGTCTCACCCTAGTTACTGGCACATCAAACGAGCATGAACAAGTCTTGTTCTTGTTTGGATCTCGCACTCAGTACTATCAGGACAAGGTAGTACGTATGATTGTGAATTTTGATTTGAGTGTCGCAGGTCTACACGAGAATCTCTTGTGTATACGCGATGTTCAAAGGCTGGAGGAAGAATCTCTCCCCGAGATTCAGCAGGATGAGTTCTATGATTGGTTGAATGACTTTGCTGATTTGTGTTGCCCAACTTGTGGCAGCAAGGATATTTGCGAGCACATGTCGGACGTGGGGCTGTTGGACGCTGACTTTGTCAGCGATTCAGGTATCTTTATGATTGATTGTCTCGTTACTTCTAGTGAATCCTGGGTATTGGATACCGGATGTGGTCATCACATTTGCAATCATTTGCAGGGATTTAAGAAGAACAGGAGGCTGGGACGAGGGGATGTTGAACTACGAGTAGGCGAAGGTTCCAAGGTTGGAGCTGAAGCCATAGGAACATATCTTCTCAAGTTGCCTTCAGGAAGAGTCTTGGAACTTAAAAATTGTTATTATGTTCCTAGACTTATTAAGAATGTTATTTCTTTTGATTTACTTATAGACAGTGGTTTTTATTATGAGTTTTATGGAAAAACAATTTCGTGTTTAAAAGATGACATTTTATATTTTAACGCAAGTTCTCATAATGGTCTATACACGTTAAATCTAAATAACATAGAACGAGACGTTTATCATATAAGTAAAAGATCCAAGAGTAACTTGAATCAAACTTATCTTTGGCATTGTCGTTTAGGTCATATAAACGAGACTCGCATTAAGAAGCTCCACGATGATGGAATTCTAGAGCCATTTGATTTGGAATCATATGCAATATGCGAAGCTTGTTTATCTGGCAAGATGACAAAAGACCCTTTCTATCATTACAATGAAAGGGCAGGCGAGTTGTTAGGGATTATACACACAGATGTGTGTGGACCCTTTACTCCAGAAGCTAGAGGAGGATACCGCTACTTCATTACCTTTACTGACGACTTCAGTAGGTATGGTTATGTCTTTCTTATGAGACTAAAGTCTGAAAGCTTTGACAAGTTCAAAGAATATCAGAGGGAAGTAGAAAACCAACTAGGCAAGAAAATTAAGTCACTTCGGTCTGACCGAGGAGGCGAATATTTGAGCCAAGAGTTCGACGATCATTTGAAGGAATGTGGGATTGTTTCACAACTCACACCTCCGTATACACCTCAGATGAATGGCGTATCAGAAAGGAGGAATCGCACCTTGTTAGACATGGTACGTTCAATGATGTGTCGCGCCCCACTACCACTATCATTTTGGGGACATGCACTCGAGACTGCAGCATTCACACTGAATAGGGTTCCGACCAAGTCAGTAGAAAAGACTCCGTTCGAGCACTGGGCGGGGAGAAAACCTAAGTTATCTTTTCTCAAGATTTGGGGTTGTGAAGCATACGTTAGACGTAACTTCACATACAAACTAAACCCCAAGTCAGACAAGTGTATTTTCGTTGGATATCCAAGGGAAACCTTAGGATACTATTTCTATCATCAAGAAGACAACAAAGTATTTGTTGCTCGGAAAGGTGTCTTCTTGGAGGAGATGTTTCTAGGAACTGAAACTCCAAGAAAAGAAATAGAGCTTCAAGAAATTGAAGAGAACGAAGGTCCAGCGACGACTTCAGTCGAACCAGTAGTTCAACAAAGAATTGTTGATCCCAAACCAGACCCACCGGTTGAGGAAGAAGAGACACGCAATCCGCGTAGGTCCAGTAGACCACGCCAAGAACCAGATAGGTATCTTGGATTCATGATCGATGAAGATGATGGAAGTCTACTAGAACCATTAACCTACAGCGAAGCTGCTGACGGCATAGAGTCTGAAAGATGGCTCGAGGCTATGCAAGCAGAGATGCAATCCATGTATGACAACCAAGTTTGGGTGTTATCAGACTTGCCACCACAGTCTCGTGCTGTTGGATGCAAGTGGGTTTTCAAGAAGAAAACCGACATGGATGGAAAGGTGCATACTTACAAAGCACGACTCGTCGCGAAGGGTTTCACGCAGACACATGGTGTTGATTATTCTGAAACCTACTCGACAGTCGCCATGCTTAAGTCTATTAGAATTCTTATGGCCAAATCAGCATATTACGACTATGAGATATGGCATATGGATGTTAAAACCGCCTTCCTTAAGGGGGAATTGAATGAGGATGTATTCATGATACAACCGGATGGTTTTACTGATCCAAAGAATCCTAATAAAGTATGTAAATTGCTAAAATCCATTTATGGATTGAAGCAAGCATCTAGAAGTTGGAACTTGCACTTTGACAAAAAGATCAAAGAATTTGGTTTTGTCAAGAGTGAGTTCGAGGCGTGTGTTTATACAAAATTCAGTGGGAGCGTAGTAATCTTCCTAGTCTTGTATGTTGATGACATACTGCTCATAGGAAACGATATACCAACATTACAAGGAGTAAAATCCTGGTTAGGTAAATGTTTCCAGATGAAAGACTTGGGAGAAGCCGCATTTATACTAGGTATAAAGATCTATAGGGATAGATCTAGGCGGCTTATTGGACTTGGTCAAAGTACATACATTGACAAAGTACTGAAGAGATTCAGTATGAGTGATTCCAAGAGAGGAATCATTCCGATGTGACATGGCATTACACCGAGCAAAGCTCAGAGTCCCACATCTAGCAAGGAAATAGCTAGGATGAGTTTGGTACCATATGCTTCGACAATTGGATCAATCATGTATGCCATGCTATGTACTAGGCCCGATATTGCTTACTCCATAAGTCTCACGAGCAGATATCAAAAGAATCCTGGTGAACCCCATTGGATGGCTGTCCAGAACATTCTCAAGTATTTGAGAAGGACGAAAGAAATGTTCTTGGTCTTTAGAGGTTCGATGGAAGAATTACGTGTAACTGGTTACACAGATGCAAGCTTCCAAACCGACAGAGACGATTACAAATCCCAATCGGGATTTGTCTTCACACTAAACGGAGGAGCTACATCTTGGAAGAGTCAGAAACAAGATACGATAGCAGATTCGACTACAGAGGCTGAGTACATTGCCGCAAATGATGCTGGGAAAAAAGCCATGTGACTTAAGAATTTTATCGAGGATCTCAGAGTTATTGCCAGTATCTCTAGACCCATCGAAATATTCTGTGATAACAGTGGGGCAATAGCGCAAGCTGTTGAACCAAGAGAGCATCAAAAGACCAGGCATGTACGCAGGAAATATCACCTCATACACGAGTATGTTAGAGAGGGTGATATTATAATTAAGAAAATACCAACGGATGACAACGTCGCTGACCCGTTGACAAAACCACTAGTTGGACCAAAGCATGAGAAACATGCGCACGCTATAGGCATGCAGTACCTAAATATTGGTAGCTAGTATTTTTTATTAGATTCATGGACATGTTTGAAATCGATACATTATGTAATAACATTTCGTGGGATTGAAATAGAAAGTTTTACGTAATATTTTCACATTGTCTATTCTTAACATGTTTTAATCCTATCCTTGATACACAAAGTTTTTGAGTATCTAAAATTGTTTGTGGTTGCTTGAATTTAGTGGGAGCTAGATTCAAGAGTTAATACCATTATGAATATTTATCTATTTCATAGTTATTGAATAGAGAAACAAGGGTTGTTAAAATAAATATTCATAGATGTTTACAGAGTTTGCTAAACATTAGACGTGACCAAAAGATCGATATTACTTCATGGAGCCCAAGCATGTGTAATTTCGAGTAGATGTCCTTTGACCTGAGACATTTTGGTTTGAGACACGATGACTTCTGATCTTTAGCATTTATCTACCGTCACACCGTAAAAGGGTGATCATAAGGAACTTGACTAAGACAGCGGAAGTCGTGGTCAAGATAACAGAAATGTCAAGATGGAATTTGCACCTTCTTTAACTAGAAGAGATATTTCATGGCCGCTCGACGATTAAGACTACTGAAATGCGTGGCCGCGCTCGGAGAATGATTAGATCATTTGGTAACCGTTACTGCAGAAAGTCGAAATCAGAGTCGAGAAAATTCGAGTATATCGAACAAGATCCCTGCTCCATGTCTATTACTCAAATTAAGAAATATCATGATGCAAAAGGAAAATCTGTGAGTGTTATTCATTTTATGAATATTATCTCTGGATGTAAGAGTTCTTATGACCTGGTTATCCTAAATGTCTGGCTAGGGACCGCTTTAGGCCAACGATGATCAGAAAGTGTTTCTTAACTTGCACAAGTGGGAGTCTGAAGGATTTATGTGTACAAATAAGTACACGTGTCACCGTGTCCAATGTTATAAGACACTAAAGGGTCACACCACTACACACCCGATAATGGACAACCGAATAAAGTAAGTTGTGTGGAATAATTAACTAGTTAAGTTAATTATTAAGAAGAGAATAAATAATAATAAGTTAATTATTATTGAGGATGGTTAAATATTAGGTTAAGTATTTAACGGACAGTTAATTAATAGTTAATTAATTAACTAGTAAAAGTCTAAGGGTTTAAAGTGTTAATAGGAAATTTAATTGTGAGATTAATCATAATTAAACTCCAAGGACTAAACCGTAACATCTAGCCTTATAAATAGAAGGCTTGTGTAAGGGTTTTAGGTTACACTTTTCATAACACCACAAAACCCTAGCCTCTCTCCCTCTCTTTCGGCCGATCGAACGAAGGAAGAACCCCATAAGGTTCTTCGGCTTTTTGGGGTCGACGAACACACACACACACACACACACGAGTGTGTTGCTTTGTTGGTACAACGCGGTCTTGCAGCGTGTCCAGGTGGTGCAGTAGAGGTGGATCACTTCTTTAGCAATCTAAAGGTAATGTTCACCTTCTTCTCTTTTTCGTGATCTCATTGATTAGTAGAGATCCAGTAATGTGGTATTCAAGTTCCGCCATGTGAATACTACAAGGTTTTCCTACATTTTTGGGTGAAAATGGTGAAGTATGCAAACCGTAGTTGGAGGGTTTGTAATGGGTGACGAAATTGGGTTTATATAACTTAAATCTATGGTATTTTAACAAGGAAAACATGTTCATAACATGGATTTATGTAGATCTTAAGATCTATGAAAACCTAGGGTTTTATAAGTTGTCAAATTGGGGAAGAATGATGCTAGTAGTTAACTAGTGGTAAGGGATGTAGTTAATGATGGTGTTTGATGATAAATCTTGTAATGATTTATATATTAGGGCTTTGGTGAAATGATTTGAGGCTTTCAAGTCTTGAGAAGCAAGAGTTGTGTTCAAGAGACACATTTGGAGTAAGCTTGGCTAAGGTGAGTACATGGGACTTTTAAAGTGGGTATATAGCAAATGATTTTGAAAACCATGATGTTTTATGAGTCTTTATTAATAAATGTTTTTAATAAAGATGATTGAAAAGATAAGAAAATGAGAATAATAGATTATTTAAGTATGTCTAAAATGATTGTTGATTTCAAAAGAGTTTATGATAAAAACAAATTGACTAATGATTCTTTATTAATAAGGTGCATAAATAAGGATAATGATTAAGAAAGTATGATATTTGGTTTATTAATAACATGTATTAGTAAAGCTAATAACAATGATTTTAAGTATCGAGTATTGTTAGTAAACTATACTAATAAAGGCAATGATTGAATTGTTAAGAGGATAAGAATGAAGTGACTAGTATTATATATATACTCAGGTCAATGTAGAGATAAAATATTTATGATTATCAATAATAAGAAGTGAATCTTATTAGTGAGTTAAATGGTAAAGTCTATGATGATAATGATGAGAAAAGACAAACGAAATATGATTATGTTAAATGAGAATAATATGATAATTAGAATAGATGTATACTAATTAATGTTTGATTATGAATTGGTGGGGCATAGGCCAGTATTTGATGAAATCCAATGTGTGTAACAAAAGTATCCAGATAACGATAACTCATTTATGGGGGAGTGAGATTGCTACTTGGGGCGGTACCTCCATACGCAAGGGTTGTATATCTATGTGAACGATAACCCGACAATAGGGGGACTATAATAACCCGATAAAAAGGGGGATTACGATAACCCGCGAGATGGGGAGTTTGTGATCTTGGTAAGTTTTGGAGAATCTCAATTACCATGTGATCTTGTTATGATAACCCACATCGGGGGAGTTTGCTTCGGAATGATCCGTAGCGTACGTGATAAAAGGAGTAAGCTTATGGATAGCCTACATGTATCTGATTATATGATGGGTAATCTTACGCTTAGTTTACTAGTAAATATGAATAAACGATAAAAATATAAGTTGATAATTAATAAGCGAATAAAGAAAAGAAATGAGTATGATTTTTATTATATTTGAGAATGGGCCGAAAAACCATGTATCTCAGAGACTATTTTATCTCCCGTACTACATTGTTTTTGGCTATGTACTCAGGTTCGAGATTGAAGGATTAGAAGGTCGCGATAGAAGTGGCATATAGATGTTTAGCTCGGGAGCTTATAGGTAGATCCCGTTATCCTATGGTCAAGATATTATTTTTGTAACACCGGATTTTAATAATCTGATAATCTTTTCAAAGGTTTTTGTTGAAGCATATTTTTGAATGACATGAAAATTATATTTTAATGATTTAAAAGGTGTTTTAAAAATTTAGGTATTACAACTTGGTATCAGATCTATAGTTTAAGTGAATTAAGTAGATTTGACCTCCCTAGTCTTAAGCTATGCTAGTAGGACCATATGTTTCCATTGGATGTCCATAATTAGTATTTTGAGGTCGTAAAGTGCAAGTATGATATGGTCGATCCATAAGAGAAATGTCATGTTTGATTTGCATGTGCTGTATTCAACTGTGGAGTCGATCGTTTGAATTTGGAATTATGGAAATAAGTATGTAAGAAAAAGGTTGAACGCGAAAAGTGGACAATCTCCACTAGATTAGGAAGAGAATTTTTAATTGAGTTCTGATAACTCACGGTGATGATGAATAGGGTTCCGGTTTATATGTAAACCAACCCCGATAACTTTGGAAATTATTCGGGATCTGTTTAATCAGATAAGCGAAATAGTGAACAAGGATGTGAGCCAGATTACGTATGACCGAATGAATGAGTATAAACGGGTTGATTCCGACTCAAGTATGAAGAGTAAGTCTTAAGATAGCAAGTCGATGATGAGAAGTCCTCGACAAAAGAGGGTAGTGATTCTGAATCAAAGGGAATGAAGTTCGTTCAAGACATTTATGGCGTGTAAGCTAGATGCGTATTTAGGAAGTACTGAACCAGAGGTCGTGATTCGACGGATTCACGAAATTCAGCAAGTGTTAGAAGATAGTAAGCGAATGAAGGATGATATGAAGACTCTTGCATCCCGGTAATTGAAGGACGAGACGTCGTTGTGGAAGAATGTGATGTACGAAAGTTTGGATAAAGAATATGGTACTAGATGTCGTGGAAGGAGTTCGCGAGTAGATTGATAGGGAAGTTTTGTCCCGAAAGAGTACTTGGAAGAATTTCTAAGAGAATTTATTGCTATGAATGTGGAGAAGGTAATTCAATGAAATATCCATGAATCGTCATCAAGTGGGGCAAAGAGGAAGCTCGGTAATAGCTTGGGGTCAACAAAGGAAGAAAGTTCATTCAAGTATGTGAAATCATAGTGGTAATGGAAGGTGCAAAAGTGTGGCAAGAATTGTTAGGTTGAATGTAAAGCGGGCACGGATGTTCCTCAATTTTAAAAATTGATGTTATGTGGTTCGAAGTTTATTTTGTTATTTCTCGCACGATTTGGTGCTTACGCGAAATGGCATATATAATTATAGGTGAATCGTGTGGTGTGGAACTGTACTCGGGGGACGGTTTCCCCGGTTCGTTATGTGTAAAGGTATGATATGCCTGTTGGATTTATGTGCACAGTTAGTCAACCTATGATGTCACGTCCATGTTTATAGGACACTCAAGGGTCACACCGGTGAGTGCATGTAAATCGAGTAGTTATGCAATGATACTTGGAGAAGAATGATTTATAATAGTTATTATAAATCAGTGAAGTATTAAGTTAAGTTTAACTTATTACTAGATTAGTTTAACTAACTAATTAGTACAAGTGTTTGTACGTTTACTAGTTGAGTAAATATACAATGTGTTAATTATAGATTATCCATAATATGATTTAAAGATATTAAATCATATTGTGTTTGGATAATATTATTGTCTAAATTATATAAAGGTTATTATATAATTAATTATTAAATGTATAAATATAAGTGTATATATATTTCGGTATTTATACCAAATTATATATAAAGTATATTATACATAGTATTTAATAGTTAAGTGACAATAATAAACTAGTTAAACTATAAGGGCTAGAAACGAAAAGGGGAAAGTTTAATTAAGTATTGAATATTAATTAAACTAGAAGGGTTCTAAGTGAAAGATCTTCTATTATAAATAGAATATCTTAGGCTTAACCTAATCTCCTCTAACAGAGAACCCTAGCCACGAAATTTTCCCCTCCTCTCCCCCTCCATTCGGCCGAAATCACCAAGGGCCAAGAACACCAAGCTTGGTGTTCTTCGTGTTCTTCGTGTTCTTCGAGTTTGTCGAATAGTTTATCATTACAAGAGCTTATCTAGAGGGCTTCTCGTTGTGTTTATCACTGGTGGATCTATCTTGAGCGACTAAGGTATTTCTTGGAAGAATTCTTCTTCCTCTTCTTCTCTATTCGACCGAAACACAAGTATGTGTGTTTCGGTGTGTTCGATCGAACCGTAAGCCAAGAACCTTAGGGTTCTTGGTGTTCATCGTTCAAGTCTTTTTCTTTCTTGTTAATCTAGTTTATATTTCCAACATCCCAATCCTTTAGGGTTTAAGGATTAAGTTTAATCTCAGTTCCGCTTTTAGGGATTAAACTAGCTAGTTGGTTTAACCGGCAAGAACAAGTTCATGTTCTTGTCAGTATGGTTCGAACCAAACATACAAGGAGGTTGACCCAAGTGGTCAATCAGTTACAATGAAACCCTTCAGTGGTATCAGAGCATTGGTTTAGAAATCTAAACAAGAATAACAAAGTTTTTTTTTTCGTTTGTTTAATTTCCAAGTTCTTAATTTTTGTTCCTTCTTCTTTTTCTTCCCTATAATTTTCGAAAAAGGATAAAAGAACCCTAGGTACAAGAATATTAAACTAGTTTAGTTTAATTGGTCAAAAAGGATTCTAGCCCTAGAAATTTTCGAAATATGTAGAAAAGAACCCTAGGATCAAGAACATTAAACTAGTCTAGTTTAATTGATCAAAAGGATTCTTGCCCTACAAGTTTTTCGTAATCAAGGAAAACCCTAGGACCAAGTATGTTAAATTAGATTTGTTTAATTGGTCAAAAGGATTCTTTCATATTTCCTTTAGATTTCGAAATCTAGGAGGAAACTTGGACACCAAGTATGTTAAACTAGTTTAGTTTAATTGGTGGAAAAGTTTCTTAGTGTTAAGAATTCGAAACCCTAAAGAACCCTAGAACCAAGAACATTAAACTCGTTTAAGTTTAATTGGTTAAGAGGATTAATTGAGATAATAATCTAAAACTTAGATAATTAAACAAGTTCATGTTTAACAGGTTCAATTATTATTTTAGTAGATTTATTGAAACTAGTTTTTTTTAAAACCTAGAAACTTAGACAAAGTTTTATTGTCTATAAGGTTTGAATTAAATAGTTTGAATAAATTTATTAAGGTTATAATCTATCCTAGAATTTAAACAAAGTTTGTTGTTTAGATAGGATTGATTAAGATTAATCTTGTAATAAATAATGTTTTTGATCAAGAAAGTCAAAACCCTAGTTTTGATTGATCAAGAACAAGATTAGGGTTTGACTAATTAATAAAAGGGAGTTAATGAGGATTAAAAGAAGTGTTAATTTTAAAGTCTTAAAATTAACAAGATGTATTTATATTCATATTATATTGTATATAATTTTCGGAATTTTTAAATTATTTAAAAGACAGTGATTTTAAAAGATAAAATAGTTTGTACATATTTTAATTAGTCTAAGTTAAAATTAGGTGTAATATTCTTTCAAGAATATTATAAGGTTTAAAAGGAATAAATTATATATATATATATATATATATATAGGGTCCGGATCCGGTGAGGACTATTTTCCGGTGAGGACTGCGAGGACAATTTTCGTCCACTCATCTCATGAAGGGTACTAAGGTCTTTTTTGAAACCCCCATTTCCCTCTTGTCCACTTGTCATCCAATGATTGGATGTGGGTTTTTCCCCCCCACTTCGTTTTTCGCCAATAACTTTTTTTTTATTTGAAAATTAAAAAATCTAAAAATGCCAAAAATTTCAAAATTAAATTCTCTACAAAATGAGTATAGTCATGAAAATTTGAAAAAAAATTTAACACAAAGATCCAAAAATTAAACAATGATCCAAAATTTACACAGTGATCCAAAAAATAACATGATCCAAAAAGTTAACAATGATTCAAAATTAACAAAATGATGCAAAACTTTACAATGATCCAAAACTAATAAAATGATCCAAAAATTAAAATGACTCAAAGTTAATAAAATGATCCATAAATAACAAAATGATTCAAATTTAATAAAATTAAAAAAAATCAAATTTTCATGACTATACTCATTTTGTAGAGAATTTAATTTTAAGAACTTTGGTTTTTTCAGAATTTTTTTTTATTAAAGAAAATAAAAAGTTATAGCCAAAAAACACAAGTGGGTGGAAAAAATAAATAGTGCAGCCAATCTCATTGTGACATGTGTCCGAGAGTGGGGGAGAGTGGGGAAGGGGAGAGTTGCTGCGCGTGTGATATCTTGTACATGCATATTTCAAATTCAAATGACATTTAACACCCTCAAACATTTGACCTTTAGAGGAAAAGTAAACAAAAGTTCATAATAATTACGAAAATGCCACTACGAATTTTACTAATAAAATGGGGAAATCTGAGCCACATATTTTTAAGATCAACGTTTGAGATTTGTCCTCGCAGTCCTCACCGGGAAAAAAGTCCTCACTCGATCTCACTTCTATATATATATATATATATATATATATATATATATATATATATATATAGGGTGCAATTCAGCGCAGAACCCTTTTAAGCTACAGAACCGCAAAACTATCTTTCGACCAATCAAAATGCAGGAAATTCTTTTAAATATTTCTATTTAATTAAAATTCGTGGAGGGCAATTAAGGAATTTTACAAAAAAAGGATGTATATGGAAACTATATATATGATTACTAGTTACCTAAAATCAAGGGGGTTGATTCACGAAATCAATTCAAATCAATATATGGTTTGTATTTTTTTACTGCCCTTGTAAACAACGAATGTTCGTGTACCATCAAGTTTGAAAATCCAGTATTCCATTATGAAGAAGATATGCAATGTACAACAGCTGATGTAGGAGATGCTTTTTATGAAGATCTTGTTATTTTATGGTTTTTTTTTGTTTTTCTGCTTAAATTTCCGTTTGTAAGACATGTATAACCCAAATACATACAATGTTTACACTTTCAATACATACATGTATAACCCAAATACATACAATGTTTACACTTTCAATACATACATGTATAACCCAAATACATACAATGTTTACACTTTCAATACATATATGTATAACCCAAATACATGCAATGTGTACACTTCCAATACATACATGTATAACCCAAATACATACGATGTTTACACTTTCAATACATACATGTATAACCTAAATACATACAATGTTTACACTTTCAATACATACAATGTTTACACTTTCAATACATACATGTATAACCCAAATATATGCATCTATCTCCAAGTCGGTGGTATCCTTTAATTCATTCCTTGTAGTTTACGTGTGACCCCAAGAGATACCTGTCACGTTCTTGTTCTTTGGAACATCAACTAATAACGTCGGACCTGTGAAGAAATTCGCATAATAGTTATCATAACCTTAGAACATAGCAAAAAATATAAAGAATTTAATATCTATCATACCCTTTTATTTAATTCTTATTAAAATATAAAGAATTTAATTCCCCTGTAAAAATCAGAAAAGAGATTGAAAAAAGCAAAAGTATTCCACTTTGAAGGATTTACATAATCAAAGTCTTTGATTCAAACTTCAAACACAAAATTGAGAGAGACAATAAACATATTTGGGAAGCCAAATCAGAGTATTACCATCCAATCCCGTATAACACGATCGAACAGCAACATCATCCAAATCAGAGTCTAACTTCAACTTTAAAAAGTCAAAATTCGAAGGAGTATAAAATACCTCATCTAGAGCAGCAATTGATTCTTGATTGGAACACCCATACGACCACCTTGGAGTAACAGACGCCCACCACTATCACGTTTTTCCGGTCACCGTACACCTAGCCACGCAACAGCTTCCGTCGAACCAAAAATCAGCCTTCAAATCCACACTATTTCGCGAATTCGTCGATGGATCCATGTACTTTACATGTTTCTGAGTCGAACCATGTGATTCACCTTCGACCTTGCACGTTTTTTCGGCCGAGACAACAGCTACATATCGAGAATTAGAGAGAATGAAGAATGGGAAGTGGGGTTAGAGTTTGGGAGAGAGAAGAAGAATGAGAGAAAGTAGGGGGCGGGGAACGGTTTTTCCAAGAGTTGGGTTTTTTTTTTTTGTAAAATTCCTACTTTACCCTTTTATTCATTTTTTATTAAAAATGTAGAGGGTTTAATTAACAAAAATAGCACGATTGATCTTGATCGTTAATTCTAAAATCTAAAGGTTTAAAATTGGTTCTGCGGTTCTGTAGCTTAAAAGGGTTCTGCGCTGAATTGGAAACTATATATATATATATATATATATATATATATATATATATATATATATATATATATATATATATATATATAGGGTGTAGATCCATAGAAAAGCACTACTAAATAAAGAATACAAGGAAACAACCGTAGCCCTTAGATTAAACAATGAATGGTTGAGATGATTGGGATTTTAAATCACGCATTTGAAAATTTAGGGAAACAATCCGGATGAAAATAAAGATTAGGAGGGTAAAATTGTAAAAACCCCATTCTCTCATCTAAACAGGAAACGAGGCATTCACACAAAGCATTCCAGTCGACGATTCACTCGCGCGTTCTCTGTACGCTCCTTCTCCTAGGGTTTTTCTCGTTCTCATTCAACCGTTTCCAATCGACGCCATTCTTAATCGAAGTTTATACGCGATTTCTCTCATTCTCTATACGCGATTGAGCGATTCTCGGCTAGGGTTTATCAGGTAAATCTGAAATTAGGTTTCTATTATAAACAATTCTCGCTAGGATTTCTCAACTTTGCATTTGTGTGATTTGACCCGATTCTTTGTCTCTTGGCTAGGGTTTTAGAACGGAAAAGGTTTGTTTCAGCTTTCAATTTGTGTGATTTGACCGATTCTATGTCTCTCGGTCACATAAGATTGTTGAACTTGTTTATGCATTTTCATTTGTGTGACTTGATTACAACCTGTGTTTGATTAATACATACGTATAATGTGCTACAAAACTGTGATTAGTGTTACATAGCTGTGATTTTCGAATGTGTGCTCGTGTTGGGTATTTTGTGTATGCATTTGCATTTTCATATGAGAATCCATCAGTTGCAGCAGTCCTATTAAATAAGAAAATGCATATTGTTTGTTTGGTCAAGGGTATTGCAAACTGCTAAAATGCATTTGCATTTTCGTATGTGTATCTGTGTATAGTTTATTGACAAAAAAAGCTAATATGTTGCCTAAATTGCAGGTAAAAATAGGGTTGTGAATTAGAAATACATTCAATACTTTCATCAACAGATAGAAGATGAGAAGATCACAAACGAGAGATAGTACAAGATGGAAATCAATGCAATCTAGAGTTAACAAAGGTAAAAAAAGAAGCATAATAACATAGATGATGATGATTTTTGGGTAGAAACAGAAAGAAGAGAGAATATAGTAGTTTCTGAAGGTAATCACTAATTTGCATTTTTATTATGCATTTGCATTTTTGTGTTTAAGAAATAAAATGCTCTTTAAATTTGAGATGATTTGTGTGCGTATCCATTGCATTAATAAAAAATAATTATGTAACTTATGTAACATGTGCAATTGTGCATTACAGAAATAGAGGAAATTCAAGAAACTTCAGATGGTAGTTGGTGTTATGAAGATTTACCAAAAAAAAGAAAAAAAAGGTAGTAGACATGAAATAGAAAAGGAGAATGAAACAGAGAAGGAAACCGAAAAGGAGGAAACTGAAAAAGAGAAAGAAGGTACAAATCTTTTTGTATTGTCTTATTGCAAAAATCATTATGTAATGTATGTAATGTTTACATTACAGAAATTGAAGTAATGGCACCGACTTATGCAAAAAAACCTAAAAGTAGAAAAAAAATGTTAGTAAAGGAAAAAGAACCAGAAAAGGAAAAGGAACCGGAAAAAGAACCAGAAGGTATAAATCTGTCTCTATGCATTTTTGCGTGTAACAAGTATGAATTATAACATAGAATAGGTATGTGTGTATGCATTTGCATTTCTCTGTGTATAAAGTAAGAAAAAATGGGAAAAAAAGAATGTGAATGTGCATAAGACTTATAGATATATGCATTTTCATTTATGAGAAGAATTTGTATGAATAATAAAAAAAATGTTTTAAAAATGAAAGTGTTTATGTATGTGTGTTGATTCATTCCCTTATTGCAAAAAAACATTATGTAACTAACATATGTAATATCTGCATTACAGAAACTGAAGAAATGGAAGTAGATACCGATGATGACTTCGTAACATTAAAGTCAATGTTAAAGAAAAATGAGAAAAATAACATAGACAAAAGAAAAGAGAAAGTGAATTTGGAAAAAGAACAAGTAAAAGGAGGAAATGAAAATCAAAATGCAATTGTAGACTACTTGAGAACAAGACAATCACCAAACCAGCTCGTTCAGTTATTAAAAAATTTACCGATTGAAAAAGTTAATATCATAAAGGAAATTGGATTTGATTGAATAACACAATGCAAAATAGATTCAATCCCTGGAAAACTGAGCTACTGGGCAGTAGACCATTTCAACCCTGAAGAAATGGAAATGCAAATTGGGGAAAAAAGATTGAAAATAGATAGAGAGAAGGTACATGAAATTCTAGGGTTCCCATTGGGAGGAAAAAAGGTAAAAGAAGTAAAGAGGGCTGGCCATCAGGATACCCCAAAAGTTCTAGATTGGAGAAGACAATATGCATCAACATCACGAGGGGCACAATCTATAACAGTTAAAAATGTGATTGACCATATACAAGGAAATGATGATGTAGGGCAGAATTTCGAGTTGAATATGCTTGTGTTGATAATGACTTTGATTGGGGCAGGGGTTAAAAATGGGGCAGTTAATCAAAGGTTTTTGAAGTCGGTTACTAAAATAAATGACATAAAGAATATAGATTGGTGTGGATATGTCATTGAATGTTTAAAAGAATGTAAAACCAAGTGGGAGAGAGATAACCAAAAAAGCTGGTTCACCGGACCATTGCTTCTATTAGTGGTAAGTACTAGTTTAATTAGCTTTATAATTTTTACGTATATGCTAATCTATATTTGAATAAAATGAAAATGCATATGCAAATTTAATCTATAATGAACAAAATAATGCAGATTTGTTATGCATCCATGATTGGTCTCGAGGATGAACCAAAAGAAGCCGATCGTCCAAAAGTTGCATTTTGGACAAGCAAAATGTTGAAGGTTGTGGAAAAAAAAGTGTATGAAATAGAAGAATCAAGAGAGGGAGGTCTAATTGAAAAGGAGAAAAAGGCGAAAAAAAGCGAGAAAGGAAAAACAAAGAAAGTGGAAAAGGAGATAGGTAATATAATATAAAAATAACGTACATTAATATGTATTAAATATTTAATAAGTGTTAACATCGAATTTTATTAAACACATAACATGTTTTATCGAAACAGAGGAACGGAAAAAAGAAGGAAAAAGAAAACAGGAAAAAGATGAAGATGAAGATGCAAGTGATTCAAGTAGCTCAAGTGAAGATATGGAGGAGGATCAAGATAAAGAATACACTGCTAAGGTAAGTAAAATTTTCTTTTTTGGTTGAAATTGTAATTTTTGTGAATACGAATTTGTAATGTAAATAAGTATTGAAAAAATGCAGATGTATGTCTCAGAAATCAAAGAAAAGTACAAACAGTTCATGTCTATAAGAGGCGATTTAACCGAGTTAATGTGGGGAGCAGAATTTAATTACCCATATGATGAAGACGTTATAAATACTCTAACTGTACTTAGAGAGAATTTGATGGCTGATTTAAAACTCAAAGATCTTGAAACAACAAAGGAGAGAACCCAAGAGTATAACACACAAGGTACATATGATGAAAATGCATTTTGGGAAAATGAAAATGCAACTTGGGATGAAAATGCAGGAGGTGAAAAAGAATTTGTTGAAAATGAAAATGCAAATGCATATGCTGAAAATGCAAATGCAGAAGCTGAAAAGGCAGATGCAGAAGCTGAAAAGGCAGATGCAGAAAATGGAAAGGCAGATGCTGAAAATGCAAATGCAGATGCTGAAAATGCAAATGCAGGAGAAAATGAAAGTGCTGAAAAAAATAAAAAGACCGAAGATGAGAATGCAAATGCGGATAAAAATAAAAGTGGGGAAAACAATGAAAATGCAGAAGTAGATGATGAAAATGCAAGTGAAGAAAGAGATGATGAAACAATTGAAGAGATGAAGAAGATTGAAAAAGGGAAGGAAAAGATACGCGATAGTTCAAATGTAAATCTAAAGAAAGTTGAAGTTGAACCGAAAATTTCTGAGAGACCTAAAAGAACAGTGAAACCATCAGCCGCCCTAAAATCGCCATACAAAAATAATATTGTAAACACATCAACAAAATCAAACACATCTGAATTAGCAGTGGCGTCGTGGCTGTTTTCAGGGATCGGGGACGAAAAGTAAGTTGACTATGTATTTAGTATTATAATTATTGACGTTAAATGTTAGCTAACAAAATTGAGTTTACAGTTTGGTAGTTTATGATTGGAAAAAGGGATGCACGCTGACAAAGGTTGAAGCAGAAACTCTGAAATCAGGTATAAATGTACATGCAAAAGTTATTAATGCATGGGTAAATGTACTTAACGAAGAGGAAATGTACACCTAGGAGTTCGTTCCAGGAAGATTATTCTGCTACGCAACAAAAAAGGTACATCAATCATCTATAAAAAGGATATGCAATAATCAAAATATATTGAAAATAAATTAATAAATCAAATCTATTGACAGGATCAATATACCATAAATCCAAAAAATATGGAAAATAAGAAAAGCCGAGCAGAAACGAAGGCAGAGATTGAGCAGTTTAAGACAAAAAGATGCTTACAAATGAAGAAATTAGTCGAGAGCAGCTTAGCTACAAACCCTTATCTAACCCTGGATAATGTTCATTTGGTAAGTATATTATTTGTAGAATAATATTAGAAAATTTAATAAAAACGGAAAAAAGCTAACAAAATCTTTTGACAGGTATTCTTCCCGATAATCGATGGATGCCATGTATTTGTGTGTGTATTTGATCTAAGGGATATAAGCTTGCACATACTTGACAACATATCAAGGGATAAGAAAAACATTGATTCGGTTTATGGTAGCATAACAGCTCCACTGGTAAGACATTGTTGAATTTACACAAAAATATGAAAATGCAATTATAATGTCAAATTTGTTTTTATATACTGATGAAAGTTCAATTTGATACACATTATAACAGATAGAAGATATGAAGTTTTGTTTGAAGGAAGCAAAAGTTAAAAAAGTTGATTTATGTGATAAAATGAAACCAAGACTTGTGAAAAATGATTACAAAACAAAGGAAAATTACACAGATTCTGGAGTTTTTGCAATGAGGTACATGGAAACTTACTTTGGAGAGATGTCACCATCATGGAATACAAAAGAATGGAAGACAGGGTTTAACTCAAAAAAAGCTGATCAGAATTGGCAGCTGGAAAAGCTAAGAGAAAAATATGCTACAAAGATATTGCTTGCTGATATAAATGAGCAAAAAAATGTGGTGGTTAAATATGTCGAAAATTATCAAAAACTAACAAAGGAAGAAAGGATAACAAATGCTGAAGATGCTCAAGTAAGAATCATGAACAGGTTACGTAGTTATATAAGTTCGGTTTGATATGTTTAAGTATAAACTAGGTAATTTGTTGGCTTTTGATAAATATGGATTGCTGGATTTAGTTTGTTGGATGTGTTTTTGAGGTTGGTTTGTTTTTTTAATTGATGGTTGGTTTGTTTGGGATCATATGGAATGATAGATGGTTGTAGAAGTGGTATATATTGTTATGATTATGTTTATTTTTCTTTGTATTTGTTATGATATTGAATACAACAAGTGCATGTACACAATAATTGATCACATGCTGATGATACATGAAAATGTTAAAGTAAATAGAAACTGTGAAAAAGATATATGTAATGAAAGTGAAAATGCAAATGCAACTATGCAAATGCAACTATCATTGTGGCATAACAATCGGATAAAATTTTATGGAATAACTAGGTTTAATGAAAACGCCAAAACAATGGAAATACTGAAAAGGCAAAATGCAAAATGCAAAAACTAGTGTTTGAAATAGAATTTTATAAGTTCACGAAAAAAGTGTATAAAATGAGAGGCGATATGTAATTCCAAGTATGAAAGTGAAAATGCAACTGCATGTACGAAAATGCAAATGCAACCTAGTATTTAAATCGAAAACATAAGTTAAAATTCAAATTACATAAAATAAAAATGAAACTGCAGGCATGAAAATGAAAATGCAAATGCAACTAAGTTTTCAATGCAGAAACATAATGTAAAATAAAAAAGCTATTGCTTGAATTCAACTGAGTATGAAAATGCAAATGCAACTGATTATTTAAAACATAATCAGTATTTCAGAATTCAGGGAATAAAATGAAAATGTAAAAGCCAAAGTATATTTAACTACATTTGGTAAGAATATAAAAATAACTAATAAAAAAATAATGTGTCACTCAAGAAAATCATGCATCTTCATATGGTTGCGTTTTTTTTCTGTGCATCTTCAACTTTTTGTCTTTCTTCAGCTTTTTTTCTTTCTGGACACGTGCGAATATTATGCGGATCACGGCTTTTACAGTGACCACACATTCTCCCTATTTTTTGTGATTTAGAAATAGCGTCTTCACGCGAACTAGTGATCCTTTTCTTCAACCTTCCTTTATTGCGAATAGGTTGAGGGGCATTAGCATCACCTATCTCTGGTTGCTCAAAACCTACCATCTCACTGATAAACTCATTAGTTCCATTCTCATCAGAAGCATCAAAGTCTTTCTCGCATTCCTCTAGAAGCTTTTCTTGTGCTTTTAAAAACCTTATAAGTTTTTCCCTATTTCCAACAAGTTTATCCAATGATAGTTCCACATTCAAGTGAACTTTGCTAATAAGCTCACTCAAACCCAAATCCTCGGGTGAAATAGTAGGCTTTCAACCAGGGTTCAAACAAATTTTAGGGGGAACAACATTTTTTGTCCAACGCTTACATATATATTTCCTTGGAAATTTAGTGAACTTGCACACACGGAGAACATAGAATATATGTCTACATAAGAGTCCAAATCTTTCATATCGTTTGCATGTACATGTAAATTCGTCCAGAGAAACATTATAAACAACCTACAAGAAAAATTGGTAAAATGTCAAAGAAGTCTTCAAAATGAAAATGCAAATGCGAATTTAAATGAAAATGCAAATGCAGATTCAAATGAAAATACAAATGCATAAGGTAATGGGGGAAAATAATTGTACAATTTAACAACCTCACTATGATCAGGGAAAAATTCATCAAAGAGGCTTGCCTCATTGACTCTATCAATAGAATCATCAAGTTGGATGGAATCAACACTAGTGTCGGAGATTTTGAACTTCTTTAAACCATCAACATCATCATAAGATAAGGACATACATTTGTTTATTGAATAACGAATTTCACGACTAAGGTCATCAAAAACTGATCGTGTGAAAAATCTAGCAGCTTCATTCTCAATAACCCAATCATGGGTCATAATGGGAGAAGTATATGAACTTTCATGGTCGTTTTTTGATTGCGTGAACCTCTGCTCATACATAGCAGTGTCAAAATGAGATAAAAACTCAACAAGTGTTGAACTTGAATTCATCAACTGGTTAAACATATGATTTTCCGACTCGGATCTTGACGAAGTACGCATCAAGCCAGAGAACTCCAACTCTCTAAAATATGCTGGAATCCAAAATTTTCTTAACCCAAACATGTCCGAAAGCCAATTATTATCTTGAAGATTAAACTCAGCAATGGTGGCATGCCAAAGATGATCAAAAACTTCAGGTTCCAACTTATCTGTCCATACAATTCTACATAATTTTTGTTTAAAACCAGCATTACATACAACATAGGAAACCTATACAAAAAAGAAATAGTTAATACGACAAAAAATAAATGAAAAATTTAAAAATGCATAAAAAGTAATAATAGAGGATACCTTGGTAGTGAGTTTCTCCATTATATGCCACATACATAGTCGATGCCTCGACATGGTAAAGCAAGAGTCAATAGCGTTTTTCATCGCCGGATCTTGATCAGTTAATACCAACTTGGGCTGAGAAGGATAAGCTTTAATAAAAGCATTGCATAACCATTTGTAGGATGCAACATTCTCGTGACTCAACATAGCAGCACCAAACACGACACACTTTTTATGGTTGTCTATACCAGTAAATGGTATGAAAACCATATTATATCTATTAAAAAAACAGAAAGTAAATCAGAAAATAAATGCACAGTAATATGAAAATGCAAATGCACAGGAATATGAAAATGCACAAGAATACGAAAATGCATAACTTACTTATTGGTCCTATATGTAGCATCAAAAGACACAACATCACCAAATGCACAATAATTTCTCTTTGATGTCTCGTCTGCCCAAAAAAACGCACCAAGCCTATTATCAGCATCAAGAAAGTAATCAAATGAAAAATCACTAATAGATTGCTTCCTCTTGTTCAACAAATCGACAACAATTTGGCAATCATTTTTCCCAATGAATGCCAACACATCCCTCTTATAGTTTTTAGCATCAAGCTTTGTAAAACCAACTCCTTGTGCTCCACAAACCTTTGACAAAATACGATGACTAGAAGCAGGCCCAACACTTGCTTCATTCATCTTATGTAGCAAATGTTTTTTAGAAAAAGTAACCTTGCGAGAAACATTAAAATGCTTGATATAGTCGGGATGAACCAACAAGTGATTGTGTTCTTCACTGAATTGGTAAACATGGTATTTGTTTTCAAAAAGTTTTAATCTCAAATCTGCATGGCAATCCGTCTTCTTAGAAGATGACTTTCTTTTTTTATTTTTCTGAACTTCAAAGGTTGTATTGTCATCAACAGGTCCACTAACTCCAACATTAACCTCATTAGATAAATGCACGTCATTTGCAACTTTCAAAGTGTCCACAGATTTACGATTATTTACATTCTTACCATGCTTAGAACACCTAAAAATCTTAAGCATAACAAGTCCACCATTCCTTGTTGAGAGAGCATTCTGGGTAGATTTAATTGGCTCAAAGCCACCTAAAATAGCATACTCTTTATAGAAATTCCAAGCATCGCCCAAAGAATCAAATTGCATACCATTAATGGGTGTCTTAGGAATGGGAACATTAGGAACCCAACACTTATCACCAAGGGCTGATATTCTTTCAAAACCAATTTGAAGAGAAGCTGGAACATGATCAAGATCTATAAAAAAAAAACAAAATAAAACATAGTTAAACTTTAGAAACTAAGTGCATAAGATGAAAATGCAATTGAAAGAGTAAAAATGCAAATGCAGTCATTGTTTAATATTTTAGATGCAAATTATAGGCAGTTATTTTATATTTCAGATGAACATGCAAATGCAAATTATAGGCAGCTGTTGTATATTTCAGATGAAAATGCAAATTCCAGTAATCAGTTTAATATTTCAGATGAAGATTCAAAAACAAATGCAGTCAGTTATTTAAAATTTTAGACGAAAATGCAAATGCGAATTTCAGGCAGTTGTTTAAAATCTCATATGAACATGCAAATGCAAATATCAGATATAATTAGCACCAATTCACACAGGTTCAAAGATCTGCGAGTTACCTGGATCTGGATCTGATACATAAGTATGATTTGCATCTGGATCAGATTCCCTCATTGGAGACTGATTTAGGGCTCGCATAGGAGCAGCGCAACCCGGAGCTGATCGAGGAGGAGAAATCATGTGAACAGAAGCTGATTGAGGACTAGAAATCACGTGACCTAGAGGTTATTGGAGGAGAAATACCTTAATCATTCATATAGGAGGAGGAGAAATCACTTAATGGTTAAGGACATACCTGTGTAAACGATTGGAGCTTATTGGAGTTGATTGAATCACGAAATTGATGAAGAAAACAAAGGAATTAATGCCTGAATCACGAAATTGAAGTTCTGAAATCACTTATTTAAGCTGATTGACGTAATTTGAAGATCATTCATATAGCGAAATTGGTAGTAACAGTACCTTCATATCACGAAATTGAAGATCTGAAATCACGTATCACGTACGGAAGCTAATTCAGGCAAATACGTTCTTATTGTTCCATTGGATCTGAAATCATGAAATTATTAGGGTTTTTATTCAGGAGAAGCAATTGATGGAGTTGTGGAAGAGAAGGGAAGAAGAAGAGTACAGATGAAAATCACGAATGAGGGAAAATCAAAAAATAGGGGTGTATATGTTGGAGGAGGGGGTAAAATGACAATCATGCCCTTTAGCCCTTTTAAATGTTCTAATTAAATCAAGGCTCTTAATTGCTTCTTTTACTTCTCTAAATAAGCCTCCTTCTTTCTTGATCCATATTCATAATATATATGGTCTAATTATATATGTATATATACATACATGTATGTATATGTATACATATATGTATATTTTACGAAAATGCATTGCTTCTTCAACTTCTTCAAATAAGGACCCTTTTCTATGGATCCATACCCTATATATATATATATATGTATATATATACATATATATATATATATATATCTATAGGATCCGGTGAAGACTCTTTTCCCGGTGAGGACTGCGAGGATTCCAAAAAAAACTCTAAAAATGATCAAAAACAAACTGTTTTCAAAAAATTTCTTTTTTAAACATTAAAATCGCAGCATATAAGATCCAAAAAATAATAATTTTTTTTTAAAAATGATCAAAAAATATGGATCATAATAATAATATGATCAAAATTTTTTTTGGTCAAATGTAGTAATAATAATGGGGAGTTATATATATTTTTTTCGGAATTTTTTGGAATGTTTTTGAAGTGTCCTCGCGAGTCCTCACCGTTTTTCGAGTCCTCACAGGATCCCACTTATATATATATATATATCCTCACCTATATATGGAGCTACATCCGATTATGCCATGACACCTCATCACAACGCACGCTTCTCATTGGACGAAAATGCCACCTGTAATTCGTTCATTGGTCCTACAGTACAACAACAACTACACAATATGATAACATTAAACACTTATTTTTTGCCGAAATTTCAGGCGTTCAACACAGGCTGTCAAATATAGTTTTAATTAGCATCCATCCACCACGATCATGTCCTTCTCATCTTCATACGCAAATCCCCTTCTCTCACAAATCAGTCGGGGAATTCCCCTTCGCAAATCAGTCCTTCTCATCTTCATATTTCACCTGTTATTCTTTTTCAAATAAATCTAGGATTGTTCTGTTGAATTCAGATCATCATCGTCTGCCTTCAATTACATATTCTAAGGTTTGTTCCTTAATATTCTAGGGTTTCAATTTTCATTGGTGTGGAGTAATATTCAAATCACCATCGTTATGTTCCTACAGTATCAATATGATTGATTGATTTAAAAGATTTAAGCTTTCTTTTAAAGTTTTATATATTCAATTGATTGATTTAATTGTTCGATTCATCCAGATTTAAAGCTTCTGCTTTACACATAAGTTCGCTTTATATGGGGCATAAGATGATTCTTTGTTTACTTGATTTTTTTGGAGTTTTATAATGAACATGAGAATGTAGGTTAAGAAAAGAAAGACTGATGAAGAGCCAGTAAAGTATATGGGCTGTGGGGACTGTCATAATCTCAGCCATTCATTCCGGTATATTATCTACTGATTTATCCCCTTTTTTGTTGCATATTTGACCTCGAGTCGAGTAAATGTCAGGTTCCAATGGCTGATGATGTGGATGTTCTTCAGAGGATAACTAAACCACTCTTCAGTCATTTTCATATGGATAACAAAATTTTGCTATTATTTTACTTGAAGATTTGGGGGAATTTATGTTTGATATAAAACAAATTCTTTTTGCAGATGTGAAAGACATAAGGGGAATTGGGCTGCATGTTTCAAAGCTTGAAAGTGTAGATAATTTTAAACAAGGTTTTCAACTTCAACATTTTGGTAGAGTAGTAATAATAATAATTAATAAACACCTTAAGCATACCCAAAGTTTCAAACTTTTTGGTGAAACTCAATTATATTGGTAATATTTAACTAATTTACGTATTTTCTATTGAGTCACAAAAAAATCCCATGATCATCCACCCATATCTTCATAAACACAATCTTGTGTGTTTTTGCTCTGGTGTTCAAAAGGAAAACACACAAATTCAAGAAAAAAATGGAGAGCACCTTCTTACTGGCGCCCAACTTTCTTTCCACTAAAAGTAAGTATTTTTATGCTTCAAAATCAACTTGGGTTCTTTAATTTATACTCATAATCTAAATAAATTGGACTGTAAAACTTGAATTTATGAGAATCTTGCATTTAAATGAACCCTAATTGTGTAAGTAATTCAAAATTGTGTTATAATGTTGGTTTTAAATTGTTGATTGTTCAATCAGGCAGCAATGTGAGGCAATTTCAGAGCTCATTTTGTGGCAATTTATCTGCTAACACTTGGTTTACAAGAAGAACTGATGCAAATACTAACTACAGAAGTAGCATTAAAATCACTTCATTGGTAACAAAAAAAGTTCATTTTTTTTTTTGGTTTTTGTAATGAGAGATGAAATTGATGTTGAATGTTTATGTTCTTAAATAACTCACTTATGGAAATTAGGACTTTTTAAAAAAGAATTTTTATAATAATAATAAAATTGATTTGTGAGTATTTTTAGTTATCAATTGGTAAGAAGAAGGCCAAGGTAATCAAGAGAGAGACTGTTATCCCAGATCCAGATTACCGAATTCCGATTGTTCTTCTTGGTTTGTATTATTCCAAATCTTTTCATATATTGAGAATAAATTGTGATAATTATTGTTTAAATTATAATTAAACAGGTTTAAGTGGTGGTTTAGTGTATGGAGATAACCTAATAGCAGCTGCTCCTGTTGGTCTTCTTGGCTTACTTCTTCTTTTTCAGGTCACTTTTTTTAATATTTAATGATTACTCTTTGCTGTTGGAAGTTAGTGATTCCTTTACATATAATATTTATTCATTTCAATTTAATTTAATTATTATAATTAAAAAATTGTTAATAATGTATTAACTACATCATAACAGATACTCTTCATTCATAAACTGGGAGCTCTGGTGGCCAAATTTCCCAATTTTGGTTTACTTTAAAGAATCGCAAACAAAACGCGAAGGACAAGTCCACTTTTTTCCTGTCATTTTTGTGAGTATTTGTTTTATTTTCATTCAACAATTTTTAATGTTTTTTTAATGATTTTACATCTTGAATATGTTTTTGTTGGTTTTATAACAGAACGGGAAACAATTATATGACGTCATGGTGGAACGGGCTGGATCTTCAAAAACTAGCAGCCCAAAATAGTAATCGCAATAAGCAGGTGGAAAACAAAACTTTTTTGTATTGTGAATCCTTATCAATCGATTAAACACAAGATTAAGCAATAACAATGATTAATTTTGAAGAACAAGAAGAAGCTTTTCACACACACAAATGATACGTTCGTTTTCAATATACGGCAAGCTTAAGTCAATACTAGGTTACAACTAGGTATTTATACCTAGGCCTAGTATTGACTAATTACATAAAATCACCCTAGACTATTTGGTACAATAAATGTCACATTACACCCCTAGACTATTGAATACATTAAAATGTGACCCAACAATCTCCCCCTTTGTAACAATAGTCTGGGAAGTATATCTTCGAAGTCTTCAACTTTAGCAAAAGCCTAGTCTTGTAGATATTTCGTTGCATAATAATCAGGATCAGGCTTGAGCTTTATTAATCTGTGAAAACGAATACTTCTTGTAGCTTTTTAACCACAAAAGGTATTTTGAAGACTTTACTTTGAAGATACATATTGATCGACCAAAATTGAGACCCATAATGATAGAGAGATTAACAGCGGAAGTATTTTCTTGAAGTTTGTGGCTTTATGTCGATCAATGATCTTTAATAATTGTTCTTCGGGAAATTTGTTGATAAGGTTTATGCTCCCCCTCAAACAGACAATTATTTCTTCATGGAGTCTTCGGTTCCTTGTATACTCCCCCTTCACTGGTGCATATGTGTCTTTTTGATGTGGAATAAGTTAGGCTAATACATTCTCCCCCTCATGATGAACAAGATTTATCTGAAGCATCATGTAAGAAGAAGAATCTCCGAAGCTTGGTGATGAAAATGTGTTGAATAATGATAACATTCATTTTTTGAATGGATCAATATATAACACATTTTACAGCATAGTCAAATAGGATAAACCGGGATCTCATAGATATCCCGTTAACACGACAATGAAAAACTGTGTGACCTACGTTCAGTGTTGGCTTTGATGTTAGCACTGGTAGGATTTCCATTCAATCATCGTGGAATACCAACAAGTTTGGTATCACTATGAATGTTCCGGCAATATCACGAGGATATGCTTGGTGGAATGCCTGTGTCCTAGAGAAATTTAATTCGGTTCTAGACTTTAATTGTGGACAAACGAAGGCGAGGACTGGAGGTAGGTCCTCTTTTTCAATATCAACAATCTCCAAATGAGATGTCGATAGTAAATGTGGTAATCTCCGTGATTTTGAAACAAGTACTTTTTGTACTTGAGTGGTCAGTGGGGGTTGTGCATTGCATCACTGGGTCCATGATGTCTGAATCAAAAGGCATCGTATGCAGTCTGATAAAGATGTGGTTACCCGGTCTTTTGATTGGTTTAGGGAGGGTTTTTCGTTTTCTTTAACCCTGTCTCACACACTCCTCACTCAACTCACTGTTTGATTTTCAACCACACCCTCGTTGTTGTGTTACCATGTGTTAAGCTGATTTGCACCCCATACTTCATACCCTCTCTCAATTTTTACCTCAGCGCACCCCAATCAAGATCCCGTGATACTTGATTCTGCTCACATAGACCTATAAACCCTTACATTTTGTCCTATATTGTAGGTGGCTCCTGGGGAAGATCATGCCGGTTATAGCAGATCATAGGAGTAATTTGAGAGTGAACTAAAACGCTCATGTGCAATGGATCAGCATATATGATGTTACGTTTTGTGAAGAACATGGATTTTTCATCGGAAAGTGTATGTGTTTCCGGCATAAGTTGTTGCCTTTAAGATGTCAAATTTAGGTATAGCAACTTGAACAAGTAAGTGAATACCGGACTCACATAGAGTATCCGTTTGCACACTGTATGAATCTGTAGACGTTTGCACAAACGTAGATTCAGATGTGTGACCTGCGTTTAGAGTTGGCGTGATTTTAGCTCTAGCAGGATTTCCACTCGATCCTCGTGAAACATCAGATCGTGATGCCACTACGAGTGTTCCGATGGATTTAAAGAAATCCATGTTTGTAGTGCAAGTGACCTATATTAGAATATTCTTGAGGGTGAGAACTAGACACACTGTGCATACAAAGAGACTTAACCCGGGGCAGGAGGTTATTTTGTTTTAATACCGACATACTCCGAATGAGTAGTCAGTAGCTTTTGTGCTCCGTCCTCTAATGAAATGAAACAAATTCCTGTTGAGAGGAATTTGAGTGGTTGGTGGTGGTGTGCATTTTCTTTACTGGGCTAGTAAAGTCTGGTGAAACATTTAACGCATAAATGAGCACCCTTTTGTATGGTTGCCCGGTTTATTTACGGTGTGGATGCACTCAAAGGTGTGTTTTCTTAAAGTTATCATGTTTTTCACATCACCTTGCACTCACCTATTGCTATACCTTAGACTTATACCCTCACATTTACCAAATGGCTGAAAAAGAATTCCCTTGGAAGGTAAGGCCGGTTCTGGCAGACCATGGGAAGGTATTGTCGTTTGATAAAAAAAATTGATCGAATAATAAAAAAAATATTCAAACGGGTATAAAAGTATGGATATAAGAAAGTTTCTCCCCCTGGAAATACTAATTCTCCCCCTAGAATTAATATTACTCCCCCTCGACAAAATAGAGATATATAAAAGTTTGTAGATCAGAAATGTACCTTTTAACAGCAGCAGAGGGGTGGAGAAGAGTTTTTACAGTTCTGTGTTTTCTGATTAAGAGTGGGTTTCAAGTTGATGTGCGTGAAAGCCGTCGCTTTAAAGTTTGAGTTATATACTGATGTGTATATAAGTCATTGCTAATAATGTAAACAATAAAAAGCATTTTTGCAGAAATAACATTGAAAATTAGTGAAAATAAAAATAGAAACGATTTATGCTTTGAGATTTAACATACCAAGCTTAAACATAAGAAAGTTAAATCGTTTTTCATCTAAAGCCTTGGTAAATAAATCACCTAACTGAAAATCAGTGGATACGAAGTACATTTCCACAGTTCCTTGTTCAACGTGATCTTTAATAAAATGATATCGAAGATCAATATGTTTAGTTTTGGAATGTTGAACAGGATTGCATGAAATTGCAATTGCACTTCGGGAGTCACAATATAAAGGAATACAGCTGTATGAAAAGCCGTAGTCTTTTAATTGTGACTGCATCCAAATTACCTGGGACAGGCAGCTTGCAGCAGCAACATACTCCGCTTCGACAGTTGAAAGAGATACACAATTTTGTTTCCTTGATGACCAGCTCACCAATTTATCACCGAGAAATTGAGCACCTCCAGAAGTGCTTTTACGATCCAACATACAGCCAGCATGATCAACATCAGAGAAGGCAGACAGATCAAACGAAGTTTTTTGGGATACTAAAGACCAAGATCTCGAGTACCCTTTAAGTAACGAAATATGCGTTTGACTGCTTGAAGGTGAGACTCTTTGGGAGCAGCCTGATACCGAGCACAAACGCACGTAGAGAACATTATGTCAGGTCGACTGGCAGTTAGATATAATAATGAACCTATCATGCCTCGATAGTTTGTGATATCAATGAGCTTTCCGTCAGGATTAGTATGCAATTTTGAACCGGGTGACATTGGTGTAGAAATTGGTTTACAGTCATCCATCAGATACTTTTTCAACAAATCAGTGATATACTTGGATTGATTGATGAAGATTCCGGTAGGTAACTGACGAACCTGTAGACCGAGAAAGAAATTCATCTCCCCCATCATACTCATTTCAAATCTTTTGATCATAAGATCTGAAAACCGTTTACAGTATTTTGGATTTGTGGAGCCGAAAATAATATCATCTACATAAATCTGAATGAGGACGATATCTTCCCCATGTCGTTTGATGAATAGAGTTTTGTCCACTTTGCCTTTTGAAAAACCAGAGTCGACTAAGAATTTGGATAAAACATCATACCACGCACGAGGAGCTTGCTTCAAACCATATAACGCTTTATCAGGGATGTAAACATGGTTAGGCAAGTTTGGATCGACAAATCCTTCTGGTTGATGAACGAAAACTTCTTCACTGAGAATACCATTAAGAAATGCAGTTTTTACATCCATTTGATAGATTGTAAAATTCTTGTGAGCTGCATATGCCAGAAAGATTCGGATGGCTTCTATTCTTGCAACCGGGGCAAAAGTTTCTTCATAATCGATGCCCTCTTGTTGAGAATACCCTTTAGCAACCAGGCGTGCTTTATTTCGAATGACAATCCCATTTTCATCCTTTTTGTTCTTAAAGATCCATTTGGTACCAACAACAGACTTTCCAGGTGGTTTTGGAACTAGACGCCAAACTTTCAGTCGTTCAAATTGATTGATTTCATCTTGCATGGCAAGAATCCAGTCTGGGTCTAATAAAGCTTCACTGACTTTCTTGGGTTCATTGGAGCTTAAGAAAGATGAGTATTGACATTCATCAACAGTTGCTCTACGAGTTTGAACCAAGGATTCAGGATTTCCATTTACTTGATGTAAAGGATGCTCTTTGGTCCATTTCAGAGTATGAGGAAGTGGAAGTTGACCTGGAGTTATATTGGAGGTATCAATAAATGCAGGATGCGGGATTATAGTTGTTTGGGTATTGGATGAAGAAGGTGGGGGATTGACTTGTTGAACATTGAATTTGGAGAAATCAATCACCAATGTTGGAGGTTGAGCTGGTGCAATGATTAAATCAGAAGCACCTGCAACTGGAGAAGGCGATGAAGAAACATCTGGTGATGATTGAGTTTCCATGGATGATGAAGTAGAATCTGAGTTTGTTACTGACTCGGTGTTCTCAGGAGCAGCAGACGTTGGAGATGGAGAATCAGAGGAACTCGGACTGTGTGTCTCAGGGACACTGATAGACTGAACATCTGCAGCTGCAGGGAATGGAATGCCAGCCTCCTGAAGTTTGTTTGATGTTATGATATTCATCATAAAAATGTTCAAACAACACATCGAAATCATTTTCAGAGGTGGAAGGTGCGGAAGGAGGTGCAAGAGGTTTAATATTTGAAGTAAGTGACTCAAGAGGAAATGTTTCATCAAAATTCACATTTACACTTTCTCTTATTGTCCGATTTGATCGATTGTAAACCCTGAATGATGCAGATTCTCGTGAATAACCAACAAATACCCCTTCGTCCGCTTTAGCTTCAAATTTGTTCAATTTGTCTTTGTCATTAAAGATGAAACAACGACTCCCAAAAACATGGAAAAATTTAACATTCGGAATTCGGTTATTTATCAATTCATACGGTGTTTTGTTGTAGGTTTTGTTGATGATAGAACGATTTTGAGTGAAACATGCCGTGTTGATGGCTTCAGCCCACAGAGATAAAGGTAGTTTCGAAAATGAAAGCATTGTGCGGGCTGCTACAACTAAGGTACGATTTCTTCGTTCTACTACTCCATTCTGTTGTGGAGTTCTAGCAGCGGAAAATTGATGGGTTATACCTACAGATTCAAGAAATGAATCTAGGGTTCGATTCTTAAACTCAGTTCCATTATCAGTCCGAATGGTGTTGACTTTTAATTCCAGATTTGTCTGAGTTTTCTTGATAAAGGCGATAATAGTATCTGCAGCTTCATCTTTGGTACGTAAGAAGTGAACCCAGGTATATCGTGAGTAGTCATCAACAATCACTAACACATACCGTTTACCAGCAATTGATTGTACACTCATTGGTCCACATAGATCCATGTGAAGCAATTCAAGAGGTTTGGATGTACTTGGAACAGGTTTGGATTTGTGCGACGTTTTCTTCATCTTTCCCATTTCGCAAGACGAACACAGATGATCTTTTGCAAATTTAACGTCTGGGAGACCAGATACATGGCCACCTTTTACGAGTTTGTTGATGGTTTTGAAGTTAAGGTGAGAGAGGCGACGGTGCCATAACCATGATTCATCTGATGACGCTGTTGACAGTAAGCATACTTCTTCCATTGAGGTCACGTCATTTAGATTGATATTAAACAGATTTGTATCCCGTGATCCGGTAAGAAGTTCTTTTCCATCATAAGTACGAACAGCACACTTCTTTGTTCGAAAATTAACTTCTAACTCTTTATCACAAAATTGACCGATGTTGAACAAGTTGTGAGCAAGATCTTCAACATAAGTGACGTTTCGAATGATTAACTTGTCACGAATGATATCGCCAATTCCCATGATAGCAGCCAAATGATCATTTCCAAAACGAACAGTACCCAAATATTTATCTCTGAAATTTGTTAAGAGGTTCTTGTTTCCAGTCATATGCCGTGAGCATCCAGAATCAAGATACCATATATTCTACATAAAACAATTAAAACAATTTAGGTACCCAATCAATTATGGATCCTATACGATTAGTGATGGATGTTTTATGTAGATTTTACAGCAGGATTAATTTAGAGATTTTGGGGAACTGCAAGGAGGCAGTTCTGTTTGGATAGATTTGATAGACCATTTAAGCTTTTTCGCTAGAGAATGTAAAATCCATTGGGACTGTTAATTCTTGATCCAAGTGTAATTAATAAACGTGGATTTTGTGTTATTCATCTTTGATTTGGTTGTTGAAGAATTGGATGAAGTACTTGATTGTGATGATTTAGGTACGGTGGTTCCTCGAGTTGTGCGACGTGGGATGGGACGAACAGGAGTCGATTTGACAGCTGGTGTAGACAAATGTTGACGTTGATATAGCAAAGAACGAGAAACTGATGTTTTGCATGAGGATGGGAAACAAGTTTTGCAGGACTTAATTATTTTACCAGACTTATGTAAAACATAGTTTCTAGGACCACATGGAGCATCTAACCTAATGAAGTATCGTTCATCATACTGGGAAATTTGTTTATTTGTTTGCTTGTCACAATAGATCTTTTTACCGGTTTTATCATATTTAACAACCAAATTATCACCATTAACAGTATAATTCACAGGACGATAAACAGCAGAATCATAAACAGTACCAAAAGCCAATTTAGGAGCAATAAGATCCATGGAGTTATTACATTTATTATGAACAGAAAAAGAAGAAACTAAAAAGGACGATGTACTAGACTTCTTAAGTTCTTTTGACTTAAGCATACTAGAGCCGGACGACTTAGACTTCTTTATCTGAGCTGCTCCTCTGTCTCCGATTGGCATGGGCTTCTCAAGCTTTGAATTTAAGGTTTTATCTGAAACATTTAAAACAGTTGAGTCAGAGCTTCTTTTTAAAATAACAGGGATTTTAATGGTAGAAGTCTTTTCAAGAGTTTTAGTTTGAACAGAAGAATTATTTTGAGAATCCTTTCGAATAGAGGAAGAATTGGTTTTAACAAGTTTAGCTTCTAATTCATAAATTTTGGTTTGTAAGACTAATTTTTCTTTATCATATGCCTTTTGTGTTTCATCAATTTCTGTTTCTAATTGGCAGATTTTCTTTTCAAGAATTAACGATGGAATATAAAGTTTTCGTGTTACTTTTTCTTGAACGACAGCATCCCCTTTAATTTCAAATTTTTCTGGAGTTATAATAGGAAAATATTCATCATTTTCAAATTTAGCCTTTTTAAATTCATAAGTTTTGTTCAATTCTGCATAATTGAAACTGATTTGAGCATTTTCCTGCTTCGCCCTGTTGAATGCTTCGATTTCTTTTTCTTCATCAGTCACCCGCATGAAGCTTTGCCAGATATCTCTTTGCATGTAGCGAGAGTCATATAATGTCGGAAGAACCCTGCACGCCTTGCTCAGATATCCTGGATTGTCTGCCCCGAGACCTTGTTTGGAGTTGAAGTATTTGAACTCTTTTGGCTTGTTCAAATGGATGGTTTGATCAGTATGTCCTCGTTTGGCAATTAACTCTTCAAGATGTTTAATGTGAGATACTAACTGATCTTTGTCATGGGTGAGACGATGTATGATAATCTGTTGACTATTTCTATCTTGTGATGATTGATTAGTTTGATCGGTTAATTTTTCTTTTAATTCTTTTATTTCAGAATTTAAAGATTTAGATTGGTTTTCATTATCATCAAATTTTTACGTTCCATCCAGTTTTTTGTGAATTGACATTCTTGGAACGTTTCAATATACAATTTGTAATATTTGTCATTTCGTTCCTTTGAAATAGGATTTTGTGCATTTTTAAGATTTTTAATTTCAGTTTCTTTCTCGAAAATTGTATTTGACAAATGTTGAATAACAGATTCATACTGGACCTTTTTTTCTGATGCTTGTCTTTTTAAATCCTGAATTTCCAGTGTAAAAATTTTATTTTGTTTTATGTGATTAACAAGTTGCTCACCTAGATGAGCAGTTTGTTTGCATTGATTTTCTAAAATGTTTACACGCTCTAAAAGTTGTGTATTCATATCCTTTTCGAGTAAAATTGTTTGATTTAAGGAATCAATTTCAGAAATCAGATTTTTATCAAGACAAGTACCAGAATCAGTGGAATGATCAGAAGTAGATAAAGAAGAGCTGGTTACCTCAATTTCCTTGTTGACCTCCGCATTGGAACGTTCGTGGAGCTCAGCATTTTCTCTTGCCATGAAACACAAGTTTGCAGCATGTTCTTCATCTTCTTGATCAGAATTTTCCATCCACTGAAGATCTTCATCTAACAACACTTTCCCAGATTCAATTTGTTTTGCCATTAACATCTTCTTTTTGAAATATTCAGAATCACGAACTTTAGGTTTCGTGCAATCACGAGCGAAGTGTCCAACAACACCACATTTATAACATTTCTTTGTAGGATCCAAAGGTGTCATGGCCGGATTATTAGTTGAAGCAGAAGCAGATTGAGCAGATTTAAAGTTTGATGAAAATCGCAGATTGTTGTTTGCGGTTTTCGGGTAATATTTCTTCTCATATTTGGAGATGAGTGACATGGCTTGCAGCACTTCTTGAAGTTCTTTATCCAGATCATCGATTTTTGGAGGAGTGGGTTCTTCTGCATTTTCTTTAGACTTAGCAGTCTCATTTAACAGATGTTGTTGTTTGGTAAGAAGTCACGTCGTAGCTTTCGTCTTTAGCTTCGATTTGGTTACTCGTGGGCTGGAAACGGACACCCGAGCTGAAAGTTATGATCGTTTTAGTATAACACCTTTTGACACACGATAGTTCGGGCCGAAGTTGAGAAGTTCGAGCCGAAGTTGAGAAGTTCGGGCCGAGGTTGATGTTCGGGCCAAGGTTGAACTTCGGGCCGAAGTCTGTAGTTCGGGCCGAAGTTCGATGTGAAGTTCGGGCCGAAGTTCGATGTGAAGTTCGGGCCGAAGTTCGTTGTGTAGTTCGGGCCGAAGTTCGTTGTGTAGTTCGGGCCGAAGATTGTTGACAAGTTCAGCAATATTTTCTACTAAATCGATCCTAGAATGCTCAAAACTTAACCAAATCAAGCGATTCAAATCCCAAAATGCTCGAAATTGATTTTCGAACAGAATGGGTCAATAAACTCGATCAAAACACAACAAATCAGAAGGTAATTTCGATTTTACAGAGGAAAATATGTGTTTTAATGGTTTTCTTTAAAATCGCAAAATTGGAATCAATTGTTGATGGATTTAATCGAAACTTGATTCTAATATGCTTAGAATTACAAGAGGAATGTAATGAACAAATAGTATAAACGATTTAATACCTCAAATTCCGATTTTGATTCTTGAGTTCTTCACCAAAAACTTCAAAATCTTACTTAATCTTCACTGAAATGGATCGAATCAAAGAAGATTTGCGCTCTGATACCAATTGTGAATCCTTATCAATCGATTAAACACAAGATTAAGCAATAACAATGATTAATTTTGAAGAACAAGAAGAAGCTTTTCACACACACAAATGATACGTTCGTTTTCAATATACGGCAATCTTAAATCAATACTAGGTTACAACTAGGTATTTATACCTAGGCCTAGTATTGACTAATTACATAAAATCACCCTAGACTATTTGTTACAATAAATGTCACATTACACCCCTAGACTATTAAATACATTAAAATGTGACCCAACATGTATTTTCTAGCAATTACATATACCAATCACATTGATGCATAATTGCATACAGTCGATGAATAAATTCAATTCTATAACTCTATAAATTGTTGTAAATTTATAACGACCTAATTAAATAACACAATTCAATCATAGGGTTAACTTTTGAATAGTCATTTCCTTGAGAGAACTCGTTAATCTTTGGAACACCTTAAGATTATGACCAACTTTATCCTACAAAAACAACATAATTACAACCACTATATTATAATTATATTACATTAAATTATAACATGTTAAAATAATGTAACAATATATGTAATGTAATAAGCAAATAAGCATACCTTTCTTAGCATTTCAAGTCTTTCTAAAATTGGAAGAAGCTTTGAACAAAATGAATTTAGATCTTCAACTTCTGCCTTTGAACCATATGTAAGTGCCTTAAAAGTTTCACTAGAATCAGATAAACTGCCGAGAAAAGTCAAACATGGTCAAATCAACAAAATGATCATTATTATAATTTTAAAATAATTAATTAAAACCTGTTTTGAAAATGGATGAGAAAAGACAACCCGAGACGTTCTTAAGTATTCGGGTCGAAATTGAAAAGAACCAAACCGAGGTATTTTGATTATTATGTGCAAAAACGTGATGTGTGGCAAGTTAAAATATTGGTATTCTGAGTATGTTTGATTATGGCATTTTTCTATTAATACTTGGATCAGTTCATATATGCCAATCGAATTAGTAGACCTATTGATCTACTGAATTAATCTATTAACCAACTCAAATGACTCGTGAATTATGCAACCTCTATCTAAGATATTTTTCGCATGGTCAACTATGTGTCGATGTCTCAAGAGTTAAGAGCAAGAAAGGATTTAAGGTTATTTGTTGCGACAACAAAATGACAATTATACTAATTCAATTACAAATATCGTTAAAAAGAAGTTTTATTGCGTCTCTAAATTTCCCATAACATTTACTCATGTATCAAAATTTTACCAACTAATCATTACAAATGGTGAGATTTGGTGCTGATATGGTCATCAGTTCAATGGATAGCACGATCAATTGATGATGTTTTGAATTTGATGAAAAGTGGTCAACTGACTCGGGCTGTTAGTTCAACTGCAGTGAATCACCAAAGTAGCCGCTCCCACAAGTTTGTAGATGATAACTTATAAGCCTAGAAGTGGCAAAATGGGTGATTTGGTAAGGTTCGAAAATGGGTCGGTTTTCTACCATTTGAAATGGATCGGGTTGCCACAACACATTTTTTGACAAAAAAAAGTGTGCACTTATAATTCCTATTAAATAAACAGTGTGAGTTATATGATTATAAAAGATCAAAAGTTATTAGAATAATTATAATATAGTTTCATGGATAATACGATTTAGGATGTTATACGCATTAAAATTTACGCATTGGTGATTTTCGACCTATTTGACCCTTCCATTTTAAGTTATCTTACATTTTATCATTTTGACCCACTAGAGATCAAACATAATGAGAACCAACCCAACTAAATTAAACGGGTCAAAATAATCGAATTTTGATGTATTTTCTTTCTGCAAATTAACCCGTGCATGTGCATGGAAAAGACGTAAATGGGGGCATGATACACCAGAAGTCTTCATTTGGTGGATTTAGTAGGAAGTGAAAGAGTGTTGAAAAGTGAGCAATTTGATTTTGACTTAGGTTACATAAACTCTTTTGACTTGATCAATTTTCAAGGTTTTCACTTTTGTTTGACCGTAATAAGATATGAAATATGATTTATTGATTTTAATTATATCTAATTTCTTTATTTTGTGTGTTTATAGTACGAAATTTTGAAAGACCAGTACGCACTAACTGTTTGGGTAAGAAGGTATATCCCAAACTGATTTCTCAAATGAAAAAGATGATGATCAACTTAACTGTAACACCCGTATTTATTTAAAATATCGTTTAAATCATTTAAAATGCACTTTTCCCAAATATTGACATATTGTCCAAAATACAGTTTAACAAAAACTTTAAAACCTTTATCAGAGTTTACAGAAATACGGTGTCACCAAGTATATCAAAACCATAGGCAACGGGATCTACCTATGAGCTCCCGAGCTAAACATCTCTAGGCCACTTCTAGTGCAACCTTCTATCACTTCGACATGTACCTGAGTACATAGCCACAAAACAAACATAGTACGTGAGACAAAATAGTCTCGTGAGATACACGGGTTTTAGACCCCAATAATAATAATAATAATAATTATTATTTCATGGATATATAAACATATATATATATATATATATAAACAATCTCACTACCGGCTAGTCACCCTACCGTGACTCTAACAATCTCTGCTCTCCTATCAACCATATCTAACTATCGGGTTGCCCCCGCACTAGCTAGAAGCACAACATATCTAGTTATCGGGTTGCCCCAAACTAGAAGCACATTAACTTATTAACCGGCGATCCCCCACATTAATAAGCTTCAACCAAATCCAGTATATAAACATATACATACTAGAAACATACCGGGGATCCCCCGAATTTCTCAAGATAACGGCAAGAAGGAATCGCCCAATCTACCGATACCTGCCTTACTCGCCGGACCTTCCTCCCGTTAGCAAGACTACTACCGTGGATGAGTCGATGGGAATCCACCCAACTGCCCCTATCACATCATCTCATTCTTACCATAACTCATCAGTTATTCCAATCAAAGCCTTCGGCTATCACATCAATCATCAGATAAGTTAGTTATCTAATAATAACTATATATAACTAGTTCAACATAGTGTGAACGTACCTGTATGGTCCCATAGACCCGATCTCAACCGGTCAAAAAAATCAATCTTACGCCTTTAATACCCAACCGGTTAAAATGACACAATTTGACCATAACGCCTCCAATCCTTTAACCGGTCATTCTATTCACAAAACAATAACATGACATAATCATTACAATCATCTAAGTGATCAACACGAATAAAAATCTAGCTTCGACCGAGTCGATATAATCCAACCTTGTCAAATCTTTGACTTAAGTACAATGTCAACTATACTTCAACAATTTCTTTATTTGTTAAAGGTTTCATTAATCATCCTTCCCATTACTATTGACTTTCTATTTATGATCCATCTATAATCATATTCCCAAATCCGACTCTAAACACCCAACGGGTCAAGTTACACAATCCGACTATAACTCCTTAAATCATTCCATTAACCTTTTCACGTACATACAATCAACACATTATGCTTACTACATTCACTTTCCATTCGAAACGAGAGTCAAAACCCATCTTTGACCGAGTCAACCAACTCACAACTGCCCCTCACTCCACATCTCATGACCGGGGATCCCCCGCGTCATCACATCATCTCATTCTTACCATAACTCCTCAGTTATTCCAATCAAAGCCTTTGGCTATCACATCAATCATCAAATAAGTTAGTTATCTAATAATAACTATATATAACTAGTTCAACATAGTGTGAACGTACCTGTATGGTCCCATAGACCCGATCTCACATCTACTTCTACATCTATGAACCCTATGAGGTCCATACTTACTTATTCCATGAGATACATTTCTTATTTTATCGATATCATAATACTTTTATCTCTTCTCTGCCTATAAAACATAATTATTACCAGTCACATCTTATTCATTTTCATATATATTCATTCTTTACTTTTATTAGCAAATCTTACCAATAGATACTCATTTCTACAGAATCATTTCCAATTGCTTGCTAGTACATATTTATTAAGAAAGACTCATTGTGCATTCTCTTACTCATTATCTTTATCATTATAGTACACTAATAAAGACTCCATTATTACTTAGTTTATCATACTACTTCCAATCTCATCAATCATACTAGACATATTCTAGTATCATAATATACCTATTTTCTTATCTTTTTAATCACTATCTTTAACAAAACATTTATTAATAAATACTCATGAAATATCATATGTATTTTTAAGACTTTATGCTATGTACCCAGTTTAAAAGTCTCATGTACTCACCTTAGCGATAGCTATATCCATATCGTATTTATCAATACGAATCCTTGCCTCCCGCCTTTGGAACATCTTCAACTTTTAGGTTCCTGCAACCTATTAACATATTCATCACAATTCTAGTTATCATCCATAACTAGACATCATTTAACATCAACATAATCAACCCCAACCACCAAGTTCACCAACTTAGTGGAGATTCATAAACCCTAGTTCATGAAACTACTTTCAAGATACAACTTAACCATAGATCCATGGCCTACATACTTCCTATGGGTGTTCTACACCCTCAATACCCATTTTTAACAAGATTCCAACCCAACACATTCAAAATCATCATTTCCCCCAAATCTTGTTTACAATCTAGCTAGGAGATGAAAATACCTTGATACTTAACAAGGAATGAAGATCTCCAAGGATGGTGGTGTTCTATGCCCAAAGAACACCCAAAATCGCCCCCAAGAGCTCCCAAATCGGCTGCACAAAGTGGAGGAGCAAAAATGAGAAAACCCTAGCTTTTTCCCGATTTATTGATGTCTGCCATAGTTCGCGACGCGAACTAGTTCACGTTCGTGAACTTCGCGTTTCGTGAACTCTTCCCGATCGCGAGCCAGCCGTGAACTTCGATCACCAGAAACCTCAAATCCCTGACCCGAGTTCACGATCGTGAACTATAGTTCACGCCGTGAACTCTGCAGCTCAGCAGGGCTGCAGTTTTTGGCTTCCGCTTCGACCCGGTTTCGTTCATAACTTTCTCATACGGTGTCCAAATGACAAGAAATCAATTCCCACGTTCTTTGAACGATTTATCCGTATTTATCATATTTTTGTACCATTTATTTATTTACAAATTTCGGGTCGTTACATTAACCGATGAGCTAAATACCATGTCAATAGGATACTAATGACAAGATGGTTTCCTATAAACTTCTTCTGACTTATAAGTATATTTAAAGAAGTGAAAAAATTATGAAAATGTTGTGAAAATTTTCATTTAATTTACTTGGAAAATATTGGTCAAAATGGACTGTTTTGACAGTTTTTGGCAGTTTGGTTGCTTGGATTAAGCTGGTTTTTTGTGGAAAACTTAGGATTATGATCTCCCATTTTTCAGATTTTCTTGGGAGTTTTTTGAATTTTTTCTTGAAAACTGGCCGAATGAGTTTTTTCTGGACTGTTTGGTCAGTTTTAGACAGTTGGGTGGATTTTTGAAGTTGAATTTTTTTGTGGGCCTTAGTTGCATAAATTCCCATTTGTCTGGAGTGTCTGGGATAATTCCGAATTTTTTCTGCTGTTGTTGCTGTTTGGTGCATATTTTCGGTTTAAAAAGGCAGCAGAAGGGCAGATTCGGTTCCAGTGGGCAGATCATCTTGAAAATTCTGGAGCTGATTGGAACTATTATTTCAGAATTTTGGAGAATTTATGGGATTTTTATGATTTTTTTAGGTGGAGTTGGCCTATCGGGTAATAATCCCAAATGGTAAGAAGTATCAATGAGGGAGTGGTTCGCTTATAGATTGCAAGACAGGAGAAATCAGTTCTCCATGATACTCGGTGGTAGGCGATTGTTACAGCAATTTTGTACCGGCGGATACTCAATGGTTGAGGCTGAGAGGATGAGATACATAATTACGCAGCAAAAAGATTTAAGAACTGAGACGAATGCGAAATTGGCGATCTTGGCGAAAAATCAAGATAATGGTAATGTATTACGTGGTAAGAAGTACGTGCTACCGTCGTCATTTACCGGAAGTCCAAGGTATATGATGCAGAACTATTTAGACTCGACGATTTGTAAATTTTACGGTTATCCTGATTTATTCATAACGTTCACGTGTAACCCTAATTGGCCAAACCATTATTGTGATTAATTTGATACAAAATTTTGTCTGTAAAATTTTTGGTTGATACAAAGAAGTCTTATTTCGTTTGTAAATTTTATGTAATATCTTTTCATGTATCGATTTTTCTACAAATTCATCATTACAGCTACAACATTATTATGTCATTTTTAAAATTATTAATCTTTTTTGGTATTTTTCTACATACTAAATTTTGAATCATACCCGCCCATCGGGCGGGTTATGAAGCTTATATATATATATATATATATATATATATATATATATATATATATATATATATATATATATATATAATAGAAAAGGCAAGTAAGAAAGTTAGATATTTCGATGAATTAGTATTATTTAAAATAAATAAAACACTAAGAATCTAAAAACAAAAAAATATCGACCCAGTGTATTGTAAGTATTATGTTTTGGTATATAACAATGTGTAAGAAGGTAAAAGGAAACTTATGCGAATTAAACTTTTATAACATATCATTAATAGTAAAACACTTGATGTTTAATCGTTCCATACATCAAAGAAACTCTACTTTTTGTTTAAATCACTAGCAATATAAAATAGAAAAGGCAAGTAAGTTCGCCTTTTTATGTAAGCTAAAAAAGCAACCAAGTATATGGGTGTTTTGGAATATGTCACCTGCCGAGAATTATAATGAAATTTGAGGCTGGGATTGTAGTGGGTTTAGTAGACGAATTAAATATGACAACATATCTTAACAAACTTTCAAACATCAACCATGCGTTTTCATTTTTAAATAGCCACAGTGGCAATGCATAAACAGAGAGTAAATAAATAATTTTAACTTTACGATTTTTCTCAATATATGTTTTCTCATTTTCCCCCTGTAGTTTCCGAAATTATATTATTTTTTTGTTTATTAAATCTCTAAATTTTATGGCAAAAATGCATTTTAGTACCCTGAACTTGCCAGACTAGGTCTTCTAATACCCTAAACTATTAAAGGTGAAGCATAATATCCTGAACTTGACAAATGGTCGATTTATTACTCTAACTCACTAATTTGACTTTGTTTTCTCACGAGATTTGCTTCTAATATCAATATATTTAGATGAACGCATATTTTTTATTACGTCAAAAGCCCCAACAAATGTAAGTCAAGCGAGAAAACAAAGGTCAAATTAATGAGTTAGGGTACCAAATCGACAATTTTGTCAAGTTTAAGGTACTATGCTGCACATTTAATAGTTTAGGGTAGTAGAACACCCAATCTGCCAAGTTCAGGGTGCTAAAATCCACTTTGGCCAAATTTTATTGATCAAATGTGTAGAAAAATAATGAACAAAATTTAGTAGCAATCGATACAATGGATTATAAAATAATCTCAATCTTATAAGATAATTAAGAATACTTTTTTTCCTATATTTGTTTTTTCATTTCTTTCTCTGTAGTTTCCAATATAGTATTATTATTTTTATTAAATTTTCATACTTTGTTATGTTACTCATAACATTATCGATATGTACTTCTTAATCTCTTCATTTATTTTTGACATTTGTATTAAATAAATGATAAAAGAAAGATAATTAACAATATTTAATAAGAATCAACACAATTATCTATAGGATGATCTCAATCTCAAACATAGTATAACATAAAATTCATATTCTTTATAATCCTAAGAAATGAAGGGTTTTATTTTGAGTTTTGATGTTTTATTAATGACACTTATAAGTGCGTTTTCTAAATGTATAAAGAAATTGTACATTAATTTATGGAATGGTAATTACAAAATTCAAAGGTTCGTTATAAATTTATGTACAAATTTCGAATACATGTCTTATCATTTTAATAACAACACTTAGAGTTGGTATAATTTTCATTATATTGTTTAGATAGACAAAACAAGTTACTTGTCATTTCGTTAATATCGTTGATGTTTTGTTAATATCGTTGATGATATGCATTCTTTTTTTTTTTTGAACGCTCAGTTAGTAAGTTAGTAGTAGAGCCTAGATAGTGACACACACATGGGGCAATATGTTTTTTCTCGAACCTCCACCTATGAGAACTAAACCCCACATTTACGACGGGACTTAAACCGGTTACCCATAAGTCATGGGTTGATATTTTGTTAATATCGTTGATGATGTGCATTCTAGACTCTTTACCCATTTGATTTGAGGGTACCACTGTGACAACTCGACATTTTGGGTATGTTACTATTTTTCATTTCTTACTTTCTATATTTAGAAAAGTTCTATTTTTAGAAACTTTCCTCATTTCCCATTATTTCTAATTTTAGAAAGTTTCTATTTTAGAAACTTTCCTCATTTCATATCACTTTTGTATTTAGAAAGTTTTTTGTATTTTTAAAAACTTTCCTCATTTAGTTTCATTTCTACTTTTGGCATCCAAACACATAACTAGTTCACCAAATATTTAATATTTCACCATACATCAGTATTTGACCATTTTAGTCAACACAACATTTCGTTTCATTTGTGGTGACTTCATTTCTCAAAAACATTTCTAATAATGATACTCAAGTAATATTTGATCAATAAATCAAAATAATTAATTAAACGTGACTCGTAACAAATTTTATTCCAAACCGACACATTAATTGTTGTCCTGACCACTTAGTGGCCGAAACCCCTTTTTGGCCACCATAACTTCGTCCCAACCACACCAAGGTGGTGTGGTTATCTTCTTTTGAACTTTAAACTGTTATCTTTATCTTGAATTTTAAACCTAGATCTTATCCCCATCTTCATTTGAAATTTTGAATCAAACCTATCCTAATTCTACTCAATCCCTAGTTTCTCCACATTATAAATACTACCCACTAGACAAACCCAACACTCTTTACCACCACCAATTTTGTCCAAACAACACTAGCCACCCGATTTCGTGTTCGAGACCAAGCAAAGCCGAAACCCTTTCGTTTTTTATTCCGTTCGTCACAAGGTATGGCTGTTTTCTTTTTCTTTCTTGTTTGTTTCGATTATAGATCGGTAAAACCAAAACCTAAGCCGAAGGCCAAGAGGTCTCGGCATTCTCTTGTTGCTTGCTTCATCCCGACCCAAACCGTATAAGCATGCATACATGTGTACGGGTCTTTGTCTTCATGTATCATCGTTTATTCGTTATATCATTAGTTGTTTCGTTTGTTGATTTACTTCCTTGTTGATTCCTGAACAAAAACCCTAGATCTAACGTTGTTGTGACCTAAACCCTAGATCTAGAACCATTGTTATGCTAAACCCTTGATCTAGCCAAACCACCTCTAAATCTCGAACCATAGACCGGATCTAGTCTAGAACCAAAGGGTTTTGGCCTTCGGCCAACCCTTGAGCCGAACCCTAACCCTAGTTGACCAACATGCTTGACTTTTGACTTTAGTTAACTAGATTTGACCTTCGTTGACCTAAACTTGTGCTAAACCAAACCCTAGACCCGAACGCAAAACCTAGCTGAAATCTAGTGGACCATTGTTGACTATTTTAACTAATGTTGACTTTAGAGTGGACTAATTTTGACTCATAAGTCAAACCGGGTCAAGGCCGGAATCTTGACCCAACTGATCGGCCCAAACCAGAATACTTAATCGGGCCAAGGCCCGTACTTGGCCCATTCGATCTATCTTAGTCCATCGGGCCCAAACTTTAGTTAGCCCATTAGTATCCAAGACCATTTGTACCAAAGCCCACACCTTTGGCCCATTAGCACCCAAACCGAACCCAATTAGGCCCAAGCCCAATCCATGGCCCAACCTAATCGGATCTAAGCCCAATATGAGGCCTAAGTGACCCACCTAGTGGCCCATAAGGCCCAATCTAGGCCCATTAAGCCTAACCCAAGCCCATTTCATTTCATTTCGAAACCCATTTCATTTCATTTCGAAGCCCATTTCATTTCATTAAATTTCGGTCCATTAAGGCCCAATAACCCTAATTCATACGATGTCACAAAACATAAATCAAAACACAAACCATATATCATAATCATTTATTTATAGATCTCCTGTGTGTTAGCTTAGTGTTAATTAGATTATTATTGCGTTTAGGCGCTAGGAGTCTTTGAAGAGATTCTTTTCGGTTTATCGAGAGCTAAGCTTTTCCCAGGTGAGTCCACAAATCCCTTTACTACTTTTACTGTTTTATAAACTTTGGGTAGAAAACATAAACAAATGCTACTGTTTTACTATGACTGTACAACAACATCTATACATTTTCATTATCACGTTGGCATGACAAACAATTATTATACCGGACTAAGGTGACAGTAGTCATTAACTAGTGGATCTAGACCATGGATATGCAGATAGTACTATTGGCTGACACTCATCCTCCCAACATTATTTGATCATTACTTGGTTTATCCAAGACATCTTTCGAGAGTGTATATCCATAAAAGAACGATAACATACTGGAGTTGAAGTGTTGATTGTGGACTTAGGGGTTGGTATATTAACTCAATAGACTAGCTACCTATTGGGGATAACGGTCATGCGATGTCAAACATAATAACTTGTTCAACACATTTTCATAAACAAAACTAGTAATTGTAGATCTTCTACAATTACACTTCACTTTTCATACTTACTTCTCATATCATATGAGTGTTGAACCTTATACTTTTTCAGTCATAAATCTATTTTCATAACAAACATTTTAGGTAGCAAACACTTTACCTTTACAATAAACAATAACCCTGTGGATTCACTCAACATTATTATTGATCCCTTTTATACTTATGTTTTCCAGGAGATTAGGTGCACAGTGAGACTGGAGGATATGAGCAGTGGATTGTCGTGAGCCATGAATGAACATTTAAGTTTACGAACAATCACTTCATTTTCAAAACTTACTATTTTTAGTAACTACTATTTTTGGAAACTTTCCATTTTTAGAAGGTAAACCATTTTCATTATGTTATTTACGTGGTTGTTTGTTTACTTAATTTTTGCTATGTTGTCATGAACGTTACATCTCTGTTCTTCCGCAAAGCTTTTTAAATGAAGTAAAACTCATTTTTGGCGGGGTGTGATAAATTGGTATCAGAGTTTAAGTTATAGTGAATTAGCAAGCCTAGTCTATAACTACAAAATATTTTTGGGAAAAAACAAAAACTTTTACAAAACAAAAATATTCATGGCACGCTGAGTCTCATATCCTGAAGTTTCATTGTTTTTAGATTAGAATAATTGTCTTAGTTAGTATTGCCTTAGAGTAATACTTAGCATATCGTATGAGTGCCTAATTATATGTTCTATCAGTAGTGCGACTTATTTATCAACATGTCGTTATCGAGTGTAATCGATATTTAATCCGACTTCGAATATGATAGTGATCAGAGTACTGCTACGCCTAGAAGTATTCTTTCGTCTCAAGTTGTTCTATAGCATCGACAACCAAGATGACGTCATATCCCTATTATCCCTAATGGTCCTATGCCGCCAGCTATTGGCCAACGTCCAATTTTGTTTCGTAAGTTTGAGGGCGGTATTTTATTTGTGTTTACGCCTGCGAAGCTGCGTCGTAATTTAGCTTCAAAAACCCCTCGATGACAGGAACTAGTGCCAGCTATTATCTGATATTTGGTGTAATCGATATTTAATCCGACTTCGAATATGATAGTCGAATTAGATAAAACATAAAGTATTTGTATAATGAAAAGTCGAATTAGACGTGCGGCGAAGACTCGTCGTCTTCATCTGATTCATCTTCTGCTTCAGAGTCTTCTTCAGGCTCCGAATCTTCTTATGGTTCTGTTTCCGATATTTGTTCTGGTTCTGGCACTAGTTCCTGTCATCGAGGGGTTTTTGAAGCTAAATTACGACGCAGCTTCGCAGGCGTAAACACAAATAAAATACCGCCCTCAAACTTACGAAACAAAATTGGACGTTGGCCAATAGCTGCCAGCTAGTTATCGAGTGTAATCGATATTTAATCTGACTTCTAATATGATAGTGATCAGAGTACTGCTACGCCTAGAAGTATTCCTTTGTCTCAAGTTGTTCTATAGCATCGACGACCAAGATGACGTCATATCCCTATTATCCCAAATGGTCCTATGCCGCCAGCTATTGGCCAACGTCCAATTTTGTTTCGTAAGTTTGAGGGCGGTATTTTATTTTTGTTTACGCCTGCGAAGCTGCGTCGTAATTTAGCTTCAAAAACCCCTCGATGACAGGAACTAGTGCCAGAACCAGAACAAATATCGGAATCAGAACCATAAGAAGATTCGGAGCCTGAAGAAGACTCTGAAGCAGAAGATGAATCAGATGAAGACGACGAGTCGTCGCCGCACGTCTAATTCGACTTTTCATTATACAAATATTTTATGTTCTAAACTATTTAAAAAAAAAATTAGTTTTACTTAGTTATTTTTCTGTTACCTTGTTTCGCTGGATGAGTCATTCTTTTCAAAACATAATCATTAGGAAACGTTTTTAATAAAAGTCTTATTTTATTAATTAAAAAGATCATCTTATTTTGATTATTTAAAAATTTCTTTCATACTATAATGAGTAATTTCCTTATTTAGCATCTACTACTACTACTACTACTACGACTATTGTATCTAATTTTTCCTATTTCTTTTAAATATTTCTATTATGTCTACTCTATAAAAATTTCTTTCTTTAAATTCTCTTTATCCTCTTGTCCTTCATATGGGTTCTCCTGAGTTTAAGCGAATTGAGAGATATACCTACGGTCTACACGATCTCGTTTTTTTTCTCACGTCACTGCCGCTCAGGCTACGACTTTTGAAGATGCTGCGGATATAGCAACAAGCCTGACAAATGATGCTCGTAGAAGTGGATTGTTTAAAGACAAAATGGTGGTGTCTAGCAAATCACTTGACCCTTCGAGTAATGACAACGGTAAGCGTTCCTACAACAACAATCAACCAAACTACAAAGGGAACAAATATCAGAAGACCAAGAGCTATGCTGCCTCCAACAAGAGCAACAACAGTCAGAACAACCAGCCGAAATCCTGATACAAAACTGTATGCTGGAAGAAATCCCAAGTGTAACAAGTGCAATTGACATCATGATGATCATTGTGAGAAGTGTTATATATGTGACCGTTAGGGTCACAATTTCAGAAAATGTACGTCTAATACTCCTCCAAAAATTCTCGTATGTACGAGTGTGGTGACCCAAATCACTACCGAAATCGCTGCCTAAAGCTTCAAGAACAACAGCAACGCCAATCGTAACAACAACCGCAATGCCAACAACAACAATGATCGTCAGAATATTCGTGGTCGCGTGTTCGTCATTGGTGCTTAAGAAGCTCGCGAAGAGGCCAATACTGTTACAAGTACGTTTATTATCCACAATTATTTTGCTTCTATTTTATTCGATTCGAGAGCCGATTTGAGTTTTGTATAGACCTACTTTAAAAGATTCTTAGATATCGAATCATCTCCTATAGCGGTCGTTATGAGATTGAAGCAGATGGCAAGTTATTATGTCTAGTGAGATTTTCTTAAGAGTTGTAAGCTTAATCTAGACAATCATATATTCGAGATTGACCTTGTGCCTATAGAGCTAGGTAGTTTTGATATCGTCATAGGGATTAATTGGTTATCTAAAAACTATGCTGATATATATTACGCTACAACAATCAAATTCGAATCCATTTAACAAAAACATAACCAGAAACATTAATAATTCAAAGTGAACAAAGAAACAAAAATATCAAAATCATAAATGCTATGAAAGCACAAAATATCTTCGTAAAAGATGCCAAGCCTTTCTTGCTCATGTCGCTGGAAAGCACTCCAAAGATCGTAATATTGAGGACATTCCTATCGTTCGTGATTTTTCTATTGTTTTCCTGGCGAATTGCCTGGACTGCCACCTCAGAGACAAGTTGAATTCCGCATCGTTTTAATTCCAAAAATTCACTCCTATCGCACGTTCTCCTTATCGTCTTACACCGTCTGAAATGCAAGGACTTTCTCCTCTATTACAAGAACATCTTGATCTTGGTTTCATTCGACCGAGTTTCTTATCCTGGGAGCTCCGGTCCCTTTTCGTTAAAAGAAAGATGGTTCAATGAGGATGTGTATTGACTATCGAGAATTGAATAAAACAACCATTAAAACTCGTTATCCTTTTCCCCGTATTGATGATCTATTCGACCTACTCCAAGGATCGAGCTTCTACTCCAAGATTGATCTTCGTTCAAGCTATCACCAGTCGAAGGTTCGTGATGAAAATATACCCAAGACAACATTCAGAACTCGCTATGGTCATTACGAATTCTTGGTAATGCCATCTGGTTTAACCAATACTCCTGCTGTATATATGGATCTCATGAATACAGTGTGTAAGCAATATCTCGACAAATTCGTCATCGTCTTCATAGATGATATTCTCATCTATTCGCGAACAAGAGCAGAGCATGAAGAGCACTAATCATTCTTGAGTTGTTGGAGAAGGAGAAGTTGTATCCAAAGTTGTCCAAGTCTGAATTCTAGTTGCGTGAAGTACAATTTCTAGGGCATGTCATCAACGAGGAAGGAATCCACGTTGATCCTGCAAAGATCGAGGCTAACAAGAATTGGGAAGCTCCAAAGACCCCAACAGTAATTAGACAATTTCTTGGTCTTATTGGCTATTATAGAAGATTCATCGAGAATTTCACGAAGATAGCTAAAGAGTTAATGGTGATGACGCAAAAAGATGAGAAGTTGTCTGGGGCGAAAAACAAGAATCGGCCTTCCAAATCCTACAATCCATTATATTTTCCGCGCAAATTCTATCTCTTCCGAAGGAACCGACAATTTCGTAGTTTTCTGTGATGCTTCGCACCAAGGGCTAGGCTGTGTATTGATGCAAGATGACAAGGTGATCGCCTACGCCTTTCGAAAATTGAAGATTCACGAGAAGAACTACACAACGCATGACCTCGAGTTAGGTGTTGTGGTGTTCGCTTTGAAGATTTGGAGACATTACCTCTACGGTACCAAGTGCATGATATTCGCCGACTACAAGAGTCAGCATCACATATTCGATCGGAAAGAGCTCAACATTAGACAATGCAGATGGGTAGAGTTGATGAATGATTACAACTGCGAGATCAAGTATCATCCTGGTAAAGCTAACGTCTTAGCTGATGCTTTAAGTCGGAAAGAGCAACCCAAACCTCGTCGTATACAAGCCCTTCCAATTTCCATTATTTCTAATCTATCCTCCCAAATTCATAAATTCCAAATTGAAGCCTTGAAGATAGAGAACATGAAGAGGGAAGCCGTACGTGTTATGAAGAAGCAACTAGAAGTAAAGGTGGATGGAACCCTAAACTTATGGATCGTATATGGGTCCCTAATCAAGGAAGTGTTCGCAATGTCATCCTATATGAAGCTCACAAGTCCAACTATTCGATTCATTCCGGTGCTGACAAGATGTACAGAGATAACAATGAACTTTATTAGTGGCCTAACATGGAGAAAGAGATTGCAGTCTACATCAACAAATGTCTAAACGTGCTCACAAGTGAAAGCTGTAAATCAAAAACCGTCTAGTCTTCTACAACAACCAGAGATCCCTGAATGGAAATGGGAACCAATCTCAATGGATTTCATAACCAAGTTACCTCGAACGTCTAGTGGCCATGTTACAATTCGCGTAATTGTCGATTGTTTAACCAAATCAGCTCAGTTTATCGCGATCAAGGAAACTGATCAAATGGAGAATCTGACAAGAATGTACTTGAATGAAGTCGTATCTCGGCATGGAGTGCCAATATCGATCATATCTAATCGTGTCAGTCGTTTCACTCCTCGTTTTTCGCAATTGTTGCAAAACCTTTTCGATATTCGTCTTGATATGAGTACTGCCTATCATCCACATCTATTTCTCGTTGTCTCTCCTGTTCGTTCTTTGTTTTAAATTTCGGGACGAAATTTCTTCAACCAGGGGAGAATGTGACAACTCGACATTTTGGGTATGTCCTATCATCCATATCTATTTCTCGTTGTCTCTCCTGTTCGTTCTTTGTTTTAAATTTCGGGACGAAATTTCTTCAACCAGGGGAGAATGTGACAACTCGACATTTTGGGTATGTCCTATCATCCACATCTATTTCTCGTTGTCTCTCTTGTTCGTTCTTTATTTTAAATTTCGGGACGAAATTTCTTCAACCAGGGGAGAATGTGACAACTCGACATTTTGGGTATGTTACTATTTTTCATTTCTTATTTTCTATATTTAGAAAATTTCTATATTTAGAAACTTTCCTCATTTCCTCTCATTTCTAATTTTAGAAAGTTTCTATTTTTAGAAACTTTCCTAATTTCATATCACTTTTGTATTTAGAAAGTTTCTATTTTTAGAAACTTTCCTCATTTAGTTTCATTTCTACTTTTGGCATCCAAACACATAACTAGTTCACCAAACATTTAATATTTCACCATACATCAGTGTTTGACCGTTTTAGTCAACACAACATTTCATTTCATTTGTGGTGACTTCATTTCTCAAAAACATTTCTAATAATGATATTCAAGTAATATTTAATCAATAAATCAAAATAATTAATTAAACGTGACTCGTAACGAATTTTATTCCAAACCGACACCTCAATTGTTGTCCCGACAACTTAGCGGCCGAAACCCCTTCTTGGCCACCATAATTTCGTCCCAACCACACCAAGGTGGTGTGGTTATTTTCTTTTGAACTTTAAAGTGTTATCTTTATCTTGAATTTTAAACCTAGATCTTATCCCCCATCTTCATTTGAAATTTTGAATCAAACATATCCTAATTCTACTCAAACCCTAGTTTCTCCACATTACAAATACTACCCACTAGACAAACCTTACACTCTTTACCACCACCAACCCGAAGGGTTTCCATAAACTAATCAACCCATTGGGTCTGAAGGAATTGTGTGCACAGTCAGTCAACCTATGATGATACATCCATGCCTACGAAACACTTAAGGGTCACACCGGTGAGTACATGTAATACGAGCAAGATAAGCAATGACACTACAAAGAGGAATGATTCATAATAGTCATTATGAATCAGTTAAGTATTAAGTTAAGTTTAACTTATTACTAGATTAGTTTAACTAACTAATTAATACAAGTAGTTGTACATTTACTAGTTGAGTAAATACACAATGTGTTAATTAAAGGGTATCCATGATATGATTTAAAGCAATTAAATCATATAGTAATTGGATAATATTGTTGTATAAATTATATAAAGGTTATTATATAATTAACTATTAGAAGTATAAATACAAGTATATAATTCGTGTATATGGGTAACGAATTATTAGTGTATTAATACTAGACATTTAGTAGTTAAGTGCAACAATAATAAAGTAGTTAAAACTATAAGGGATGAAAGTGTAAAAAGGAAGTTTAATTAAGAAATTAATCTTAATTAAACTAGAAGGGCCCTAAGTGAAAGTCCTTCTATTATAAATAGAAGGCTTGGGGTTCCCTTGTAAAGTGCTCATTTCCCTCAACCCTAGCCACGAAATTTTGGCCTCCCTTCCTCCATATTTCGGCCGAGCAACACAAGGAAGAACACAAGTCTTGTGTTCTTCGTGTTCTTCGTTCGTTCTTCGTGTTCTTCGAGTTTCGAAGAACAAGTTCTTTGCTTAGATCAACTAGAAGATCGCTTGGTTTGTTCATCATCAGTGGATCTATCTTAAGCAATCAACAAGGTATGTTTTGGGAAAACCCTTTCTTCCCTTCTCCCTCTTGGACGAATTCGACCAAAGAACCCTAGGGTTCTTTGGTTGATGGTCGAACGAACCACACAAGCAATGTGTGTGTTCGAGTTCTTCGTACAAGGTTTCTTTCTTGTTAACCTAATCTAAATCTCCAAGATCCCAATCCTTTAGGGTTTAAGGATTAGGTTTAATCCCAGTTCCGCATTTAGGGATTAAATCAGCTAGTTGGTTTAACCGGTCAAGAACAAGTTCATGTTCTTGGTCAGCAAGGTTCGAACCAAGCATGCTAGGTGGTCGACACAAGTGGTTGATCGAGTACAATGAAACCCTTCAGTGGTATCAGAGCGATGGTTTAGAGATCTAGACTAGATTAACAAAGTTGTTTGTTTACTTTAATTTACAAGTTTTTTTGTTTCAAGCATTCTTCTTTCTTCTTCATATTTTCGAAATAGGGAAGAACCCTAAGACCAAGAACATTAAACTAGTCTAAGTTTAATTGGTCAAGAAGGTTTCTAGAAAACCCTAGCAATTTTCGAAAAGTGTGAAAGAACCCTAGGATCAAGTATATTAAACAAGATATGTTTAATTGATCAAAAGGATTCTTTCCATAATCCCTTAGTAATTTCGTGACCAAGGAAAACCCTAGGATCAAGTATATTAAACAAGATATGTTTAATTGATCAAAAGGATTCTTTCCTAGTTGCCTTAGTTTTTTTCGAAATTTAGGAGGAAACTTGGACACCAAGTATGTTAAACTAGCCTAGTTTAATTGGTGGAAAAGTTTCTTAGTGTTGAGATTTCGAAAACCCTAAGAACCCTAGAACATTAAACTAGTTTAGTTTAATGGTTTAAAATATTAATTAGGATAATAATCTAAAGCCTAGTTAATTAGACAAGTTTATGTCTAATAGGTTTAATTATTATTTTGATAGGTTTATTAAAGCTAGTTCTTTAAACCTAGTAATTTAGACAAAGTTTTATTGTCTATAAGGTTTAAATTAAAGAGTTTAAATAAATCTATTAAAGTTATAATCTATCTTAGAATTTAAACAAAGTTTATTGTTTAAAAGGATTGATTAAAATTAATCTTTTAATTAAAATAATGTGTTTGATCAAGAAAGTCAAAACCCTAGTTTTGATTGGTCAAAAACAAGATTAGGGTTCATGTAATTAAATTAGGGTATTGATAAAGAAGGTGTTAATTTTTAAGTTCTAAAATTAACAAGGTGTATTTAATTATGTATAAATATGTATATGTATTTAAATTCTCGTTTTTTTTATTAAGTAAAATTGAATTTTAAAAGATATAAAATAAGTTTATACACATTTTAATTAGTTCAAGTTAAAATGTATAAGTATAAATTAGGTGTAATATTCTTATTAGAATGTTACAAGTTTATTGTTATAAATACATATATACGAATTTATATATATATATATATATATATATATATATATATATATATATATATATATATATATATATATATATATATATATATATATATATATATTAAATACAAGATAAAATGAAACAATTAAAAGGATAATGTTATTATGATCTTTAAAGAAATAATAGTGTAACTAGTTATTGTATAAGTTATAATATAATTAAAACTAGAATGTACAAAGTTATGATTTAATTATAACTAGTAATTGTACAAGTTGAAATTATATTATTAACTAGAAATATACAAACTTATATTATTATGTATATCAAGGTGTATAAAGTTATAAGTTATTATAACTAGTTAATTATACAAGTATGATATAAGTATTTTACAAGTTATGTAATATACTAGATTAATGATCAAGTATAAATAACAAGAACCTATATTTAACTAGTTCAAGTTAAATATAAGAAGGTTAAACAAACTAAAGAATTAATATATATAGTCTTTATATAATAGGTTTATTAGTTTCACCAAGTATAAACCGATGATTGTGATAGCTTAAGTTTCATCATGGTTGTTGAAGCTAGTTGGAGCTACACAAGAAAATCACAAAGTTTGTAAGTGTGTCGTTAAGGCATAAGTTATGGTCGAATCTAATAAGTATAACAAATGTTTAATTTCATTATTAGACATATGAAAAACTAGGTGTGTTAAACTAGGTTTATGTTTCAAGTTTATGAATCATAAAAGTCTTAAAAGTTTAACATAAGTTTTATAAGTTTTTCAAGTAATATAAAACAAGTAAGTTTTATTAGCAATAAGGTTTCTCACAAAACCTAGTAAAACGTTTTGTACACCTCGTTTTAGGTATACATGTAAGATCGTATAAATTCTTGAAACTATAAGTTTTAAAGAATAGTTCTTAAGTTTTAAAAAGGTGTCTTGTTGGACGTTTCAATCCTTCAATGTCACACATTTTAAACAAGGATTAAGATTGGAATAAAAGTTTAAGTTTAGTTTTAAGACTTAAACAAACCCAAGAAAATCTTAGATCGAAGTACTATCCACCTAATGGAACACCTCACTTGTTCAACGATATTCATATTGTAAGGATAAAGAACCTTAGATATGGATTCAAATCATTGCGAGTGTTAGGGTGCGTAAGGTTCTGTGATAATCGGGAGTCCCGGCGCAGAGCATCGCACTGTCTTAGATGGTCTGATCTACTTTGGTGATAATCGGGAGTCCCGGCCCAAAAAGTACTTGAGTAGAATAAACATACTAGACTTTATTACTAACTTAGAAATGTACAATTAGATTGTACAAAGTTGTAATAAGTTAAAAGTCTAAAGATTCTACGACCCCTAGGAATCGTGTCAAGTCTTGATACGATCGGTAAGGAAGTTACCTACCAGAAATAGCATGTCTCGTCGGGAAGTGCCCAAACCTTGCGGCGAGAATGTGATATATGGATCCTAGGCCTAAAATATTAATTATGGGTTTATAATATATTTTAGAGAATGTTTGTTGATGATTACTAATTAAACTGGGTTTGATTTGTAGATGGCAGCAACAACCATAACGACACGTACCAACAATCTCTCACTACGCTTGTTTCTAGAAAAGGACGAATTGACTGGGTCAATGTTTCTCTATTGGAAGCGTGATCTTCGGATTATGCTTACGCATGAGAGAAAAGGAAATGTCCTAGAAAAAGAAATGCTAAATGCTCCTACCGCAAATGCTAGAAATGAACCAGGATAAGCATATTACGCTTATAGGGTGTTCAAATCTCGCAAGGTGGTTAAAGGAATCATCGGTAAGTACTCACGTCATGAAAATGAAAGAGTACATGGATTATATTAGGTCACCCAGTATCATTGCAGTTGGCAAACAGTAATGATACTCAACTCGTTGTTAGATGACTATAAGTCTTGTGTAGTCAACTACAACATGCATAACATGGAGCAATCCATTGTTGAGCTACATTCCGTGCTCAAGACTACTGAGTTGATTTGGGGACCAAGTTTAAAAAAATGATCTCATAGTAACCGATGATGGTAGTGATCAGAGAAAGAGGCGCAGTGGAAAGGGAAAGGATAAAACCGATCCCAGCCACGGCATGCCTAAAGGGTAATGGAGTCAAACAAAAGGGTCAAGAAGGTAAAGCCAAACAAGAACCGAAAACGGTGTCTTGGTTGTGGCAAAGGTCAAAGGGTAGGAGGCAATGCTTGCTCCTTAGTTGACTTGACCAACTTCTAGATACTCGCTTCCTACTTGTAAAAGTTTATTACAAGTAAATCAACTTTAGCAATCGTTTATTGCATAAGATGATAAGTGAGATGACCGGCATGAGATAGTGATGATCCCACGAGCACCAAGTTTTTTATAATTCAGTTTTTTCAGTGGATTCGTTTTTTAAACAATTTACTTTATTGTTTTTGGATAATTTTACTTTTATGATTAAAACAAGTTTCATTTTGGTTTTAATTAAATTATCGAATCCATGGTTGAATTATAATGTGTGCATATGTGATAATTACACTAGTCAAGGTTTATGACTAGATTGTAAGTCAAGTTTTGATTTACTTATATTTCATGTTTATATTTATATATTTGTTTGATTGTTGTATAAATAAAGTCTTGATAGCTCAAAGTATTTAAATGCTAGTAATTAGAAAGTTTTTCTAATGAAAGTGCTTAAAAGTTTTATGGAAGCATAAAGTTCAAAGGTTATTGAACTTAATTAAAACATCTTAAGTAATAGTTATTACTTATGATAGTAAGTTTTAAAGTATTAGTATTAATATAGTATGATTATATTAGATATAATCAAGGTATACTTTAAGAGTATTATTACAAGTCTTTTATACTTGTAGTAAAGGATTTAATGAAGTCATAAATTCCCTAATAGGAATAGTTGGATATTCGATTAATCCAAGTAAAATGACTTAGACATTAAATAAACTCTTAAGAGAAACAAACTATATTATTTAAGAATTAAAGGGTATTATTGCAAGTCTTTTATACTTGTAATAAATACGTTATTTAATCAAGTCATAATTCCCTAATAGGAATAATGGATATTAGAAAAAAAATCCAAGTAATGACTTTGGCATTGAATAAAATTCTTAAAAGAATACTAATATATTTAAGAATTGATAGTATCGTTTCAAGTGTCTCATACTTGTGAGATACAGTAATCAATAAAAGATCATGATTCCTTAAAAGGAATATTGGATATTCGCAAATCCAAAGGATGATCTTAATTATTGATAGAATTCTTAAAAGATTAAACTACAAGTTATTGACTAGGTCAAGGTGGTAGTTTAAGAGATGCTTAAGTTCCATAAAAGTAAGTGGGAGCTAAGACTAACGTAATTCATTAAAGGTGTTAGTGAATTCAGTAAGTTAGCTAGACATTAACAATAAGGTTTTACCATGTCGTTAGCCAAAGAGTTAAGAGAAATAATAAATGATCAATTAGATTATTGCAAACCTAATAGCGTGATCACAAGTCTTGTGATTAATTATTGCATATCTAATAGGTTGTTAAACACTTTAGTGGATAACACAATCATTTAAGGAAATTTCTTTAACTAGTAAAGATATCTACAAATCAAGTAACTAAAAGAGGCTTTAGTTACAAGGATGATTTATGAATTCAAGAAACTAAGGAGTTATTTTCCAATCCTCCTAGGTTTACCGAATTACATAAAAGGAAAGACTAGAATATGTTCTAAATTGTTGCAAGAACAATATCTAGCAAAGACAAAAGTAATAGTATTCCTAAATACTCGTCTTATGTCTTTAGTTTAATAGAAATTATTGGTTTAGTGATAAAGTTACAATCTAGGTTGTAAGAATCATTAAGTAATCAACACAAACGAAAGGAATAAGTAATGATCCAGTAATAATTCAGTATCTATGTCCAGTGAGGAATAGTACATGAGTTAGTATCATTTTTATTCAGACTTTGTATGTTTTACAAGATCCACGAATAAAAGTATATTTATTCAAGAAGACACAAAATCCGTGACTACTCGTCTTGGTGGGAACCTCGATGGGACGTTAACGTCATCGCGATATTTGGTGGTAGATTCGAAGTTCTTCGAAGATAGCTACACAAGTTTTGTGTAAACCAAATATCGGTGATATTTTGTTGGAGGCTCAACGAATATTGGATTGACCACCGTGACAATACTTCGTGGTTGAAAAGTTCAAAAGTATTGTTCACTAGGATTGTCCTTAAGCCTGAGGTATTTGGTTTAGGATACGATGACTAATGTGCTTTGGTTCAACTTAGACAATACTGTAATACGTTTGTCATACGAGGCGATACTGGGTACAAAGGAAGTTGTATTTTTAAATCGAAATATACAAGATGGTAATTGCACCTCCTCTTTAGGAGAGATATTTATAGGTCCTTTGACTTGATAAGAAACTGGCAAGTGCACGGCCGTGCCCAAACGAACTGATCTGTTCTTTGTCGTTTATCACAGCAGTTTGAATCAAGAAGTCATGAAATGATTTCGAATACAGGAGTTGATAATTTCTACCATGCTCGTATTCGTTATCACAAATATCGTGCTGCAAGGGATGAGCCTAACATAGTTTGCCCAAGAAGTAGAGACAGAGTGTTCTTTACTAGGAGACGCTATTAAAGAGTTTTTCATAAACCATACCTGGGTTACGTAAGCTGTTTTTATGGGGTTGGTTACCTACATGCCCATCTAGAAGGCCACTGTAGCTCGTATCATAAAGATAAAGGTTACAGACTTGCACAAGTGGGAGTCTGAAGGAATTGTGTGCACAGTCAGTCAACCTATGATGATACATCCATGCCTACGAAACACTTAAGGGTCACACCGGTGAGTACATGTAATACGAGCAAGATAAGCAATGACACTACAAAGAGGAATGATTCATAATAGTCATTATGAATCAGTTAAGTATTAAGTTAAGTTTAACTTATTACTAGATTAGTTTAACTAACTAATTAATACAAGTAGTTGTACATTTACTAGTTGAGTAAATACACAATGTGTTAATTAAAGGGTATCCATGATATGATTTAAAGCAATTAAATCATATAGTAATTGGATAATATTGTTGTATAAATTATATAAAGGTTATTATATAATTAACTATTAGAAGTATAAATACAAGTATATAATTCGTGTATATGGGTAACGAATTATTAGTGTATTAATACTAGACATTTAGTAGTTAAGTGCAACAATAATAAAGTAGTTAAAACTATAAGGGATGAAAGTGTAAAAAGGAAGTTTAATTAAGAAATTAATCTTAATTAAACTAGAAGGGCCCTAAGTGAAAGTCCTTCTATTATAAATAGAAGGCTTGGGGTTCCCTTGTAAAGTGCTCATTTCCCTCAACCCTAGCCACGAAATTTTGGCCTCCCTTCCTCCATATTTCGGCCGAGCAACACAAGGAAGAACACAAGTCTTGTGTTCTTCGTGTTCTTCGTTCGTTCTTCGTGTTCTTCGAGTTTCGAAGAACAAGTTCTTTGCTTAGATCAACTAGAAGATCGCTTGGTTTGTTCATCATCAGTGGATCTATCTTAAGCAATCAACAAGGTATGTTTTGGGAAAACCCTTTCTTCCCTTCTCCCTCTTGGACGAATTCGACCAAAGAACCCTAGGGTTCTTTGGTTGATGGTCGAACGAACCACACAAGCAATGTGTGTGTTCGAGTTCTTCGTACAAGGTTTCTTTCTTGTTAACCTAATCTAAATCTCCAAGATCCCAATCCTTTAGGGTTTAAGGATTAGGTTTAATCCCAGTTCCGCATTTAGGGATTAAATCAGCTAGTTGGTTTAACCGGTCAAGAACAAGTTCATGTTCTTGGTCAGCAAGGTTCGAACCAAGCATGCTAGGTGGTCGACACAAGTGGTTGATCGAGTACAATGAAACCCTTCAGGGTCGACCACCTAGTGTACTTGGTCGAACCATAATGGTAAGAACATGATGGTGTTCTTGGCCGGTTAAACCAACTAGCTAGTTCAATCCCTGAAAGCGGAACTGAGATTGAACTTAATCCTTAAATCGTAAAGGATTATAGGAACTTGGAAATCAAACTTGATTAACAAGAAAGAAACCTTATTCGAAGAACTCGAACACACACAATGCTTGTGTGGTTCGTCGACCATCAACCAAAAAACCCAAGGGTTCATTGGTCGAATTCGAACAAGAGTAGAAGAAGGAAAAAGGATTTCCCAAAACATACCTTATTGCTTGCTTAAGAAATTCCACTTATGATGAACAAATCGAGCGACTTTCTAGTTGATCTTAGGAATGAACTTGTTCTTCGAACCTCGAAAGCACGAAGAACGAACGAAGAACGAAGAACGAAGAACGAAGAACGCCAAACTTGGTGTTCTTGGCTCAATTCGGCCGAACAAGGAGAGGGGAGGGAGGGAGTGATTTCGTGTGATGTACAAGGGGTTTTAGAGTTACCCTAAGCCTCTTATTTATACTTAAAAAAGTTACGCTTAGAACCCTTTAGTTTAATTAAGATTAGATCTTTAATTAAACTTTCCTTTTAACACTTCCATCCCTCAACTTAATACTTAACTGATTCATAATGACTAGTATGAATCATTCCTCTTCGTAGTATCATTGCATATCTTGCTCGTATTACATGCACTCACCGGTGTGACCCTTAAGTGTTTCGTAGGCATGGATGTATCATCATAGGTTGACTAACTGTGCACATAATTCTAACAGACTCCCACTTGTGCAAGTTCGTAACCTTTGTCTTGACGACACGAGCTACAGTGGCCTTCTAGATGGACATGTAGGTAACCAACCCCATAAAAACAGCCTATGTAATCCAGGTATAGTTTCGAAAAACTCTTTAATAGCGTCTCCTAGTAAAGAACACCCTGTCTCTACTTCTTGGGCAACTTTGTTAGGTTCATCCCTTGCAGCACGATATTTGTGATAACGAATACGAGCATCGTAGAAAATATCAATCCTGTATTCGAAATCATTTCATGACTTCTTGATTCAAACTGTTGTGATAAACGACAAAGAACAAATTAGTCCGTTTGGGCATGGCCATGCACTTACCAGTTTTCTTATCATGTCAAAGGACCCATAAATATCTCTCGTAAAAAGGAGGTGCAATTACCATCTTGTTATATTTTGATTCAAAATACAACTTCATCTGTACTCAGTAAGGCCTTGTATGACAACCATTTCAGACTTGTTTAAGACGGACCAAAGTACATTAGTCATTGTATCCCAAACCAAATACCTCAGGCTTAAGGACAATCCTAGTGAACAATACTTTTGAACTTTTCAACCACGAAGTATTGTCACGGTGGTCAATCCAATATTCGTCGAGCCTCGAACAGAATATCACCGATATTTGGTCCACAACAACACTAGTTGTAGTTATCTTCGAGAAAAATCGAATCTCCACCAAATACCGCGATGACGTTAACGTCCCATCGAGGTTCCCACCAAGACGAGTAGTTACGGATTATATCTTTTGAATAAATAAACTTTTATTCATAGATATTGTAAAACATACAAAGTCTTGAATAATAATGTGATACTAACTCATGTAGTATTCCTCACTGGACATAGATACATAATTATTACTGCATCATTACTTATTCCTTTCATTCATGTTGATTACTTAATGACCTTTACAATTTTACTTGTAACTTTATCATTGATCTAGTCATTCCTATTAAACTAAAGACATAACACAAGTGTTGGAAAAACACTATTACTTTTGCCTTTGCTAGATTTTGTTCTTGCAACATTGTAGAACATATTCTAGTATTTCCTTTTATGCAATTCCGTAAACATATAAGTATTGGAAATAACTCCTTAGTTTCTTGAATTCATAAAATTCACCTTGTAACTAAAGCCTCTTTTAGTTACTTGATTTGTAGATATCTTGTTACTAGTTAAAGAAATTTCCTCAAATGATTATGTTATCCATGGGAGTGTGAATAACTATTAGATATGCAATAATTAATCACAAGACTTGTTGTTAATATCCTACTAACTTCCTACATTCATTAATGCCTATAATGAATATGCTAGTCATAGCTCCCACTAAATTTTATGGAAATAAGCATCACTTAAACTATTACTTTGACCTAGTCAAAACCAAGTCACTAGGTGGTCGACCCAATGGGTTGATCAGTGCTATGAAACCCTTCAGTGGTATCAGAGACAAGTTTAGAAATCTAAACAAGAATAACAAAGTTTTTGTTTGTTTAATTTCCAAGTTTTTCTTTATTTTTGTCCTTCTTCATTTTCTTCCTTGTGTTTTTCGAAAAAGGGTAAGAACCCTAGACCAAGAATATTAAATTAGTTTATTTTAATTGGTCATAAGGATTCAACCCTAGAAATTTCGAAAACCATAAAGAACCCTAGGACCAAGAACATTAAACTAGCTTAGTTTAATTGGTCAAAAGGATTCTTTCCCTAACCCTAGAAATTTCAAAATTTAGGAAGAACCCTAGGTACAAGAATGTCAAAGTTTTTGTCGAAAGGATTCTTTCCTTTTTCCATTGATCTTCAATATCTAGGACCAAGAATATTAAACTAGCTTAGTATAATTGGTCAAAAAAGATTCTTTCCTTTCTCAAGATTTTCGAGATTTAGGAGGAGACTTGGACACCAAGTTTGATTAAACTAGTTTAGTTTAATTGGTGGAAAAGTTTCTTAATACACATGTACAAATTAGGTGTAATATTTTTATTAAGAATGTTATAAGGTTTTAAAGAAATATTATATATATATATATATATACAAGATTAAAAGGAACATTAAAAATAAATGTTATTTTGATCATTTAGTTGTAATATTATGATAACTAGAAATTTGTATTAAGTTATAATTAAACTAGAAATGTACAAAGTTGTAAACAACTAGAAATTGTACAAAGTAAGGTTTTATCATAATTAGATAATAATACGAAAGTTATAAATATTAGATTGTATAAAGTTATAAGTAATTATAACTAGTTATTTATACAAGTATATTACGAGTTACGTAAAAACTAGGTTAGTGATCGAGGGTAAAATAACATAGGAAATTTAGAACCTATATTTAACTAAGTCTAAGTTAAATATAAGAATGTTTCAAACAAACTAAGATTATTATATATGGTTTATATATAATAAGTTTATTAGTATTCACCAAGTTCAAACTAGTGATTGTGTTTATGCTTAAGTTCCATCATGGTTGCTGGAATTAGTGGGACCTACACAAGAAACTCACAAAGTTTACAAATGTGTCCCTAGGACATATTTTGGAGAATCTAATAAGTAAATGTTTAATTTTATTATTAAACATAGAAAAACTAGATATGTTAAATTAGAGTTATGACTTGTGTTCGTAAGTCATAAAGAATTAAAATCTCTATTTTAAAATTTTAACATAAGGTTTAAGAGTTTTTCAAGTAAATAAAAAAAGTACGTTTTATTAAAATAAGGTTTTTCACAAAACTTAGTAATATCTTCTTGTACGCCTCGTTTTAAGATATACAAAGTAAAATCGAACATATTTTAAAACTTAGAGTTTTAAAGGTAATTTTAGAAAGGCGTCTTGTGGAATTAAGTACACGAATCGCACGTTTTAAATTTAAGGATTAAAATTGGAATAAGGTTTAAGTTTAGTTTAGATTTAAACAAACCCAAGAAATCTTAGATCGAAGTACTATCCACCTAATGGAACACATCACTTGTTCAAAGATATTCATATTGTAAGGAGAAAGAACCTTAGATATGGATTCAAATCATTGCGAGTGTTAGGGTGCGTAAAGTTATGTGATAATTAGGAGTCCCGGCGCAGAGCATCGCATTGTCTTAGATGGTCTAATCTACTTTGGTGATAACCGGGAGTCCCGTCCCAAAAAGTACTTGAGTAGAATAAACATACTAGACTTTATTGCAACTTAGAAATGTACGATTAAAATTCTACAAGGTTGTAGTAAGTTATAAGTCTAAAGATTCTATGACCCCTAGGAATCGTGTCAAGTCTTGATACGATCGGTAAGGATGTTAATACCAGAAACAGCATGTCTCGTCGGGAAGTGCCCAAACCTTGCGGCGAGAATGTGATATATGGATCCTAGGCCTAAATATTAATTATGGGTTTACAGTATATTTTAGAGATGTTTATTGATGATTACTAATTAAACTGGGTTTGTTTGTAGATGGCAGCGACAAACACATCGACAGACACCAACAAACTCTCGCGACCTTTCTTTCTAGGAAGAGAGAATTGACTGGGTCAAATTTCCTCAATTGGAGACGTGATCTTAAGATCATGATCAGACAAGAAAGGAATAGAAATGACCTAGAAAGAAATGTATTGAATTCCCCCTGCCAAGGATGCGATGAACGAACCAGGACAAGCATTTTACGCTTGTAAGGCGTTCGCTTCTTGCAAGATGGCTAAGGGAACATCAGTGAGTGCACACGTCATGAAAATGAAAGTGCACGTTGATCACCTTGCTAGACTTGGTCACCTAATGCCATTGCAGTTAGCAATTGACACTATACTCAACTCGTTGTCGTGTAGCCAACTACAACGAACACAACATGGTTAAATCCATTTCCGAGCTACAATCCATGGTCGAGGCTGTTGAGTTGAATATTGGGACCAATTCTAAGAGGGATCGCACACTGACTGATGATGGCGACAGAGAAAGGCAAAATGGTAAAGGAAAGGGTAAAACCAATCCTAGCCAAGGAATGCCGAGTGGTAAAGTGATCAAGCATAAAGGCAAGAAGGTGAGACCTAACATAGCGAAGGCCGAGAATCGGTGCTTCAAGTGTGGAGAGGTCGGGCATTGAAAATTGGATTGTCCAAAGATTGACGGTAGTGGAGGACTTGCTACTTCCTAAGGTAACAAGACCAAACTTCTTATTCACTTTAAGATACTTGTAAAGTACATTATGAGTAATCTAACCTTTGCAATTGTTTATTGCAGGGGGGAAGTGATGGTAGCCTACAAGAGATGGATCCCACGAGCACCAAGATTTTATGATTCAATATTTTTCATTTGGATTCAATAAAACAAGTTTTGATTTTAGTTGTTTTTGAACAAAATTACAATTTTCTATTTTATGATAAATTTCGGTTTTTAAGTTTATCATCATTGAATCCATGGTTGAATTATATTATGTGTGCATGTGTGTTGATTATACTAGTCAAAGTTTTATGACTAGATTATCAAGTCAAGTATTGACTTAATAATGATCTCATTGCTTATATTTGTTTGATTGTTGTGATAATATCTTAGAAGCTCAAATTACTTAGATACTAGCAATTAGAAAGTTTTTCTAAATATAAGTGTCTAAGAGTTTTTATGAAAAGCATAAAGTTCAAGGTACGTTGAACTTAATTTAAAATGTCTTAAGTAATAGTTACTTATAATAGAAAGTTTAAAGTATTAGTATTAATATAGTATGATTATATTGGATATAATCAAGATAGACTTTAAAAAGTATTATTACAAGTCTTTAATACTTGTGATAAAGGAATTTAAAGAGGTCATAATTCCCTAATAGGAATAATTGGATATTCGTATAACACAAGTAAAATGACTTAGACATTAAATGAGCTCTTAAAAGGGATAGGACTATATTATAGTATTTTAGAATTAAAGGGTATTACTGCAAGTCTTTAACACTTGTAATAAATACAATTGTTAGGTCCCAACAACCCTGGATTACTTTGTATAATTGATATATTAATTAGACTTAAGACAATTGAAGTGATGAACACGATATTAGAGTCAAATGTGTAATTCCACTAAGTGTGGTATGCTGCGGAATAGCAATACCACTTGATCAATTACAAAAGATATGAATGTGTAAAGTAAATTGGTAAGTACTCCTTAGCCAAGTGATCTCTATTTATATTGATATAGAGATCTTACAAAATGGGCAAAGGAGTAATGGAAGGACTGGTCAAGGAAAGTGACTAAGATCAAGGGATTTGATCTTAGTCAGTTACATTCGAGAATGTAACTCAGTCCTTCCACTCAGTATTGGATATTCAATACTGAGTTCCAATATTGAGCGGCCAATACTGCCTGCTCAGTATAGGATCCAGACTTAGCTAATTTCTACAAACTATTCTAAGCTAGTCTAGGTTGTCTTGTTATCTTAAGATCCTAAAGGGGTAAGGCTTTTTGCCTTAACAATCTCCCCCTATCTAATGATAACAAGACAATATTACAAAGAGAATTTAAATACAAAACAAAAAATAAGAAGACAACAGAATCTTCTTCTTCATCAAAACAGCTGAGTCTTCTTCTTCATCTGCTGTTGATGGATTCATGCTCATAGAAGACCTCTTGCTTGATATGGATGAACTCTTCTCTCTTCTTCAGTTCATCCCGTCTATTGTTAAGCACAACAACAATCTTCTTTCTGAACCAAGAGTCCTCCTTCTTGGTTATCATTCATTTCAGTCCAACCAGATGATTGATTGGGGCTTTTGGCATACCTGCTTCAGTGATAAAGCACTCCCTATCCTCTGGATCAGTGTACATATATCCACTGGTTGGATATATGGTGCTCTTTTGATCCTGAAATACAAGGTTAGGAGGTACAGGGTATGTGTTAAAATATCTGAATGTGTTAAGGCATTGAGGTTTATTATTCTTGTAAGCTTCAGTCATCACACTGAGTGCCATGTAATCCCTTGCTATAGTATGCCTTTTTCAAAGCATACTGCAGCAACAACCCAGATTTCATCTAACATTACTTGGGCTTCAGAATATCTTGAGGGCAGCTCCTTTATCAGTCTGGTAATCTTGATCCAGTCTTGGAGTCCCATGTTCTGGATATCATGAAAGAAGATCTTCATGGGAGGACTGACTGGTCCAGTGCAGATTGCAACTATGGACCTATCAACAATTTTGACTTTGATTTTGTTGATATCAATATTTAGCCAGTATATGTCCCTCACGCTGAGAAATGTTCTGTTTCTCAGCATACCCATTATGTTCTCCCTATACCTTGTTCTTTGAGCCACAATGTTCCAATACTGTTGTAGAAGATCATCTCCTTTTCTTCTTATTCTGTGAGATTTTGATGGAACACTAGTCTCAGTATCAGTATCTAGATCTTCTTCCTTGAAGGGAAAGAACTTTTGTGCCTCATCCTCAATCTCTTGAGCAGTCATTCTGGAAACCTCCTCAGTATCACGAACAGATCTTCTAGGTCTGGTGATTAAAGGAGCTGGATCAGATTCCTCACTTGATTTAGAGGACATGACTACCCTTGTCATTCTTCTAGTTATTGGCCTTCTAGGAGCCCTATAAGCCACTTCAGCATGAGGAGAGTGTGGTTCTTTTGGAGGCTCTTCATCATTGGAGGATAATGATGAAGAGCTTTCTTGATTAGCCATATCCAGTGCAAATTTAAGAATGTTCTGAGATGGCTCTAGATTTGGTTCTTCATCTTCATCATCAGCAATATGCCAGACAAAAGGCCTATAAACAATGATCTGCAAGTTTTTCTCCTCTTGAGCAAGAGACTCAGTTTCAACTTGCTGAGGTTGGTCAGTCTCCCCCTGAGCAGATGGCTCAGATGGTTCTTCAAGTTGTTGCAGGACTGACCTCCCTCTTTGTCTTCTTCTCTCATACTGGAACCGAAGGGGTTCAGTATGAGTAAGTTGTTGATGTTGTTGTTGTTGTTGTTGTGGAGGTTGATCTTGATTCATTTTTCTTCTTTTCTCCCCCTGAGCAGATGGCTCAGGTTGATCAACCTCACCTTCTCTTTATCTCTTCTCCCCCTTATTGTTTTCATTGGATGGGGAAGGAAGAGGTTCAGTATGACCACTTATGTCCCCTTCTGGATCATCTTGAGTAGGGGAGGGCATAGGCTCGGTGGCAGCATCAGTATCACCCTCAGGATCAGCATTGGAGGGTGATTTCCTTGGCTCAGTATCATCTCCACCTTCATCTTCATTGTTTCCACCATGTTGAGATTGTGGAGTTGGTGGAGGTCGATGTTGCTGTTGGAGTAGTGCCACTGACTGTTTTAGTGAGTCAATTTCACTACTCATGGTGTTCATCCTAGCCAGAATATTGTTCTGAGTGTTCTGCATGGTCAGGATCTGCTGCATTATTGTTTGCAGGGTCACCTGTTCTTCTTGAGCCTGAGTTGCATCAATACCCTGCACAGATGGTGCTAAAGAAACAAAACAGAAAACTGGTTTGTAAGAAAGGTTTATCAAATAGAATTGTGTTGTTGCTTAACTCTATAATCATTTAGACAGAATTTTGAAGTCTGTATTTCATCTGGTTTATGATGAAATATTGTGAACTAGTGCAAAGCACGTGTAAGATATTTCATTAAAAAGTGAGTGTGAATATTTTTGTAGCTCAGTATAGGATAGGTCACATTTTTCTGAAAAGGTTTGGGTTTGGGAAATCGAAGCTTGATATGTGCTTCTTTTTATTTTCAATGTTTATCACTCGGCATTAGAGTGATAACAGAAATGTGGCTAAAACCCCATGGAAAATATTTGGCTATTGTGGCTTAAAGGTTTGTCATCACTTCTTAAATCATGTGAGCCAACTCAAAAATAAGTTGGACATGATTCAAGCAGCACCAGTGGGTGTCAGTGTGACACCAACCACCATTGTCTCTTTAAATGATGAGACAACTGTAGACTGACAGTGATCAACTGAGTGCTCAGTGTATCAATGTTGCATAGCAGCAGTGGGCTAACTATGTTGGCCATAGTAGGAAATTATATTTTAAAGATCGTTTGAGACTTTTGTCAGTATTGAGTTGGTATTGGCCAATACTTAGTCTCTATGGGGGAAAATATTATATATATAGAGGTTTAAGGTTCTATAGAAATTCATACCTGAGACTTTGTCAGACACCCTTCTCCCATCTTTAGAGGTCGATGCTGGATCATTTGTGTGTTGATTTGAGCCTCCAGCACCCTCTGGACCTATTTGGCTTCTTGGTTGAGCACCTTCCAGTGTTTCTTGCTCGTATTGGATCTCCACATCAAGAGGAACATGAGGTTCCTCAATTTGTTGAGCAATAGTTTCTGATTCAGGACCTGGAAGGGCTGCAGTTGCAGCAACTAAGTTCTGCTCTTCAAGTGATGCAGTTAATGAAGGAACTTGTGTGTGTTGCACATCTTCTGATGATAGGGCCCCCATCAATACTGAAGTCAAGCTTCTTCTTCTTCTCCTTAGAACAAGATGTTGTACTTCTGGTGACTCGGTATCAGCTTCTGATGCAGTATGAGGAGCATCAGGATCCTGTTCATGTTGTGGAATGATAGGCTGCACTGGTTCTTGTACTGGTTGAGCATCCACCATCTCAACATCTTGATTATCATTACCACCACCATTATCATCATCACCACCAGAATCATCTTCATCATAATCATCTATGTGAGCCTGAGCAATGGCTAACATATTGGCACTGAGTGGTGGTTCATCTACCCTTGGTTGATGAAAATATATCCTCTCATGAATTGGAGGAAGATCAACTGTAATGCCATCAAAATCATCATACATTGCATTTGGCATTGAGTGCTGAAATATAAGAGACAGAAACCTGCAAAAAGGAACATTAGGAGCTCGGAGTCTGGCTTGAATGAGAGAAGCCAACTCATTGAATATCCATCTTGCATAGTCAATCGGTCTGTTGTGGTACATGGCATATACCATCTGCATCCCAAAGTCATTAATTTGATCAATGGCTCCTGTTTTGTGGGTCATACACCGGATCATTGTGGAAATCATAATCCCCCACATTGGGCCAAATTCATGCCTCTTGATTATGCCTGTTGTCTGTTGTCTGCCTAGGATAGGCAAGACTGATCGTGCAGTATGATTATATTGGATATAATCAAGATAGACTTTAAAGAGTATTATTACGAATCTTTAATACTTGTGATAAAGGAATTTAATGAGGTCCTAATTCCCTAATAGGAATAATTGGATATTTGTATAATCCATGTAAAATGACTTAGACATTAAATGAGCTCTTAAAAGGGATAGGACTATATTATAGTATTTAAGAATTAAAGGGTATTATTGCAAGTCTTTAACACTTGTAATAAATACAAATGTTAGGTCACAACAACCCTGGATTACTTTGTATAATTGATATATTAATTAGACTTAAGACAATTAAAGTGATGAACACGATATTAGAGTCAAATGTGTAATTCTACTAAGTGTGGTACGCTGCGGAATAGCAATACCACTTGATCAATTACAAAAGATATGAACGTGTAAAGTAAATTGGTAAGTACTCCTTTGCCAAGTGATCTCTATTTATATTGATATAGAGATCTTACAAAATGGGCAAAGGAGTAATGGAAGGACTGGTCAAGGAAAGTGACTAAGATCAAGGGATTTGATCTTAGTCAGTTACATTCGACAATGTAACTCAGTCCTTCCACTCAGTATTGGATTTTCAATACTGAGTTCCAATACTGAGCGGCCAATACTGCCTACTCAGTATAGGACCCAGACTTAGCTAATTTCTACAAATTATTCTAAGCTAGTCGAGGTTGTCTTGTTATCTTAAGATCCTAAAGGGGTAAGGCTTTTTGCCTTAACAACAATATTTAATCAAGTCATAATTCCCTAATAGGAATAATGGATATTTGAGAAATCCAAGAAATGACTTTGGCATTAAATGAGATTCTTAAAAGATACTAATATATTTAAGAATTGGAAGTATCGTTTCAAGTGTCTTATACTTGTTAGATACGTTGATCCATGAAAGTCATGATTCCCTCAAAAGGAATGTTGGATATTTGCAAATCCAAAGGATGACTTTAATAATTGATTAATTCTTAAAAGGTTAAATTACAAGATTTTGACTTGGTCAAAGTAGTAGTTTAAGTGATGCTCATTCCATAAAATTAAGTGGGAGCTATGACTAACATACTCATTAGAGGTATTAATGAATATAGCAAGTTAGTAGGATATTAACAACAAGGTTTTACCAAGTCGTTTGTCAAAGAGTTAAGAGAAATAATAAATGGTCGCTAATTAGATTATTGCAAACCTAATAGCGTGATCACAAGTCTTGTGATTAATTATTGCATATCTAATAGGTTATTCACACTCCAGTGGATAATATAATCACTTAAGGAAATTTCTTTAACTAGTAACAAGATATCTACAAATCAAGTAACTAATAAAAGAGGCTTTAGTTACAAGGTGAATTTTATGAATTCAAGAAACTAATGAGTTATTTCCAATACTTCTATGTTTACGGAATTGCATAAAAGGAAAGACTAGAATATGTTCTAGAATGTTGCAAGAACAAAATCTAGCAAAGACAAAAGTAAAGTGTTTTTCAAATACTTGTCTTATATCTTTAGTTTAATAGAAATGACTAGATCAGTGATAAAGTTACAAGTAAAATTGTAAAAGTCATTAAGTAATCAACACGAACGAAAGAAATAAGTAATGATGCAGTAATAATTTTGTATCTATGTCCAGTGAGGAATAATACATGAGTTAGTATCATTGTTATTCAAGACTTTTTATGTTTTACAATATCCATGAATAAAAGTCTCTTTATTCAAAAGATGTAATCCGTGACTACTCGTCTTGGTGGGAACCTTGATGGGACGTTAATGTCATCGCGGTATTTGGTGGAGATTCGAGTTTTCTCGAAGATAGCTACAACAAGTTTTGTTGTGGACCAAATATCGGTGATATTCTGTTGGAGCCCGACGAATATTGGATTGACCACCGTGACAATACTTTGTCGTTGAAAAGATCAAAAGTATTGTTCACTAGGATTGTCCTTAAGCCTGAGGTATTTGGTTTGGGATACAATGACTAATGTACTTTGGTTCATCTTAGACAAGTCTGAAATATGATTGTAATATGAGGTGTTATTGGGTACAAAGGAAGTTGTATTTTGAATCGAAATATAACAAGAATGTAATTGCACCTCCTTTTTAGGAAAGATATTTATGGGTCCTTTGACATGATAAGAAAGTTGGTAAGTGCATGGCCATGCCCAAACGAACTGATTTGTTCTTTGTCGTTTATCACAACAGTTTGAATCAAGAAGTCATGAAATGATTTCGAATACAGGAGTTGATATTTTCTACCATGCTCGTATTAGTTATCACAAATATCGTGCTGCAAGGGATGAACCTAACAACGTTACCCAATAAGTAGAGACAGGGTGTTCTTTACTAGGAGACGCTATTAAAGAGTTTTTCGAAACTATAAAGGGTTACATAAGCTGTTTTTATGGGGTTGGTTAACTACATACCCATCTAGAAGGCCACTGTAGCTCGTGTCATTAAGATAAAGGTTACGAACTTGCACAAGTGGGAGTCTGTTGGAATTATGTGCACAGTTTGTCAACCTATGATGATACATCCAAACCTACGAAACACTTAAGGGTCACACCGGTGAGTGCATGTAATACGAACAAGATATGTAATGATACTTCGAAGAGGAATGATTCATAATAGTCATTATTAATCAGTTAAGTATTAAGTTAAGTTTAACTTATTACTGGATTAGTTTAACTAACTAATTAATACAAGTATTTGTACATTTACAAGTTGAGTAAATATATAATGTGTTAATTATAGATTATCCATGATATGATTTAAAGCTATTAAATCATATAGTGATTGGATAATATTATTGTCTAATTAATTATTAAAGGTAAAAAACACAAGTATATATTTCGTGTATGTATATACCGAAATATATAAGTGTATAATACTAAGACATTTGATAATTAAGTGTGACAATCATAGCTAGTAAAACTATAAGGGATGGAAGTGTAAAAGGATAAGTTTAATTAAGAGTTTAATCTTAATTAAACTAGAAGGGCCCTAAGTGAAAGTCCTTCTATTATAAATAAAAGGCTTGGGGTTCCCTTATTGTTGTTCAACAACCCTAAACGAAATCCTTGCCCCCCTTCCTCCCCATTCGGCCGAATTATGCAAAGAACAAAAGTCTTGTGTTCTTCGTTCTTCGTTCTTCATTCGTTCTTCGTGTTCTTCGAGTTTTGAAGAACAAGTTCATTGCAAGGATCAACTAGAAAGTCGCTCGTTGTATTCATCATTAGTGAACTTTCTTAAGCATGCAATAAGGTATGTTTTGGGAAACCCTTTTCCCTTCTTCTCCTCTTGTTCGAATTCGGTTGATTGTTGATCGACGAACACACACAAGCAATGTGTGTGTTCGAGTTCTTCGAATAAGGTTTCTTTCTTGTTAATAGAGTTTGATTTCCAAGCTCATAATCCTTTAGGGTTTAAAGATTAGGTTTAATCTCAGTTCCGCTTTCAGGGATTAAACTAGCTAGTTGGTTTAACCGGCAAGAACACCATCATGTTCTTGTTAGTATGGTTCGAACCAAGTCACTAGGTGGTCGACCCAATGGGTTGATCAGTGTTATGAAACACTTCACCTAGTGGCCCATTAAGCCCATTAGGCCCATTAGGCCCATTGGGCCCAATCTAGGCAATTTAAGCCTAACCCAAGCCCATTTCATTTCATTTCGAAGCCCATTTCATTTCATTTCGAAGCCCATTTCATTTCATTTCAAAGCCCATTTCATTTCATTTCATTTCGGTACATTAAGGCCCAATAACCCTAATTCATACCATGTCACAAAACACAAATCATAACACAAACCGTATATCATAATCATTTATTTATAGATCGCATGTGCGTTAGCGTAGTGTTAATTTGATGATTATTGCGTTTAGGCGCTAGGAGTCTTTGAAGAGATTCTTTGAGGTTTATCGAGAGCTAAGCTTTGTCCAGGTGAGTCCACAAACCCCTTTACTACTTTTACTATTTTATAAACTTTAGGGTGGAAAACATAATCAAATGCAACTGTTTTACTATGATTGTACAACAACATCTATACATTTTCATTATCGCGTTGGCATGACAAACAACTATTATACCGGACTAAGGTGCCAGCAATCATTAACTAGTGGATCTAGACCATGGATATGCAGATAGTACTATTGGCTGACACTCATCCTCCCAACATTATTTGATCATTACTTGGTTTATCCAAGACATCTTTCGGGAGTGTATATCCATAAAAGAACGATAACATACTGGAGTTGAAGTGTTGATTGTGGACTTAGGGGTTGGTATATTAAATCAATAGACTAGCTACCTGCTGGGGATAACGGTCATGCGATGTCAAACATAACAACTTGTTCAACACATTTTCATAAACAAAACTAGTAATTGTAGATCTTCTACAATCACACTTCACTTTTCATACTTACTTCTCATATCATATGAGTGTTGAACATTATACTTTTTCAGTCATAAATATATTTTCATAACAAACATTTTGGGTAGCAAACACTTTATCTTTACAATAAACAATAACCCTTTGGATTCACTCAACATTATTTTTTATTTTTTATTTTTTATTTTTATTTTTATTTTTTAAGAAAAAGGTCAAACTAAAAAAGAGCTTCGGCATTGCCATCACCCTTTTAACTAGCTAACCATGAATATATATCAAATAAATTGTGTTACAAACATACAAACCAGAAATCACCAAACAATACAAACACCTATATCAAAATACAGAATTTAGACAGCAGCCTATACAAACTTGATTTGCATCTTTACATTCCAATCTTTTGCCACTCTTAAAACCTGCTTAGAATTCTTCACCTTTACGCACATAAGCTGTAAACGCACACTTTCAATAATAATGGAGGTCAGGCTTTTGGCATCCATGCTGCAATTTCCAAACAATCTCACGTTTCTTTCTTTCCAAATGTGATATACTGTAGCTGCCAGCACCATTCAACATTATTGTTCACCCCTTTTATACTTATGTTTTCCAGGAGATTAGGTGCACAATGAGAGTGGAGGATATGAGCAGTGGATTGTCGTGAGCCATGAATGAACATTTAAGTTTACGAATAATCACTTAATTTTCAAAACCTACTATTTTTAGTAACTACTATTTTTTAGAACTTTCCATTTTTAGAAGGTAAATCATTTCATTATGTTATTTACGTAGTTGTTTGTTTACATAATTTTTGCTATGTTGCCATGAACGTTACACCTCCATTCTTCCGTAAAACATTTTAAATAAAGTAAAACTCATTTTTGGCGTGATGTTACAACGACCGTACGAGTGCACATCCTCTTTTGCGTAAGAGGTTGGGTTATGAAAATACTACAAAAAATTGAAACGTGGTATGATAAATACGGTGTCGTATTTATGATAGTGTTATTCTTTGAGTTAATTGTTTAAACGAGTAGTTGTGGCTTATGAATATATACATCATATTTATATATTAATATGTAATTAATTTTATTAAAGTAACTTGGATATTTATTATCCTATATTACACTTTAAACTCTATAAGAAAATACTAAAAGGATACTATTTGAAAAAAAAGGATAAAAAACTATTTATATACCGTTCATCCCATAGTAAATGTTACAATATTATATAAATATGTATTCAACTTGGCTCGTTTCACTGTTGTATGTGTTCGTTTACCTCTTTATGAAGTAGCTATTAATTTTGTTACCTCTGTCAACTCAACTGAAACAACATGGTAACCAGTGCTATGTCAATTTTTTACTAGGTTGAGTATATTTTGAAAAATTCATAATAGTTGGAGCGAATTACATTTAAGGTCATTGGCCACAGTCCCTAAACTTCATTAAGTACACTGGGAGTCCCTGGTGTATCCATTTTGTTGCACCCGTAGTCCCTGAAGCAAACGAACGTTTATTAAAGCTGTAAAATCCCCCATGTGCACATCACATGATGGGTAGTATGGTAATTGTCCACCCCTTCCTCATATTTAAAGCCGGGTAAATTACATGGAAGGAACTTGTGGTATACTACTTATTACAGCCTTAGTCTCTGTACTTCATTTATTACACCGTTAGTCACTGGTGTATAAACTTTATTACACCAATGGTCCCTGATGCCCTCAATTTTTTTTAAATGACCAAAATACCCTTATGGCCTTTTGTAATAAAGCAAATATAAAGACCTTTGAATGTAATAAGTGATAAACCTCATGTATCATCCGTGAAATTTATTATGTTAACTGATTATTTTTTTCTTTTTTTCTCTTGGATTCATATTCTTCAATCTATATTGTCGCGCCACCAACCCCCTTAAAAGTCAATCCATCTCAAACTCCTAAATGCGATTGGATTCTCCAGTTGTCCGGCCGCTAGTGACGCTCTATCGACCTGCCTGTGCAAAACACCAACTCCTATGTCAACGTGCATCAATTGTCTGAATCAATTCAGGTCGATAGAACGTCATCATCGGCTGCTGGCATTATGCAAACCACATGTAAGAGTTTGAGATGTACAAGTTTTCAGGGGTTGCTGGCGCGACGAAAAAAGTGGAAGAATATGGATCCAAAAGAAAAAAGAAAAAAAAATCAATTAACATAGATGAAGTTCAGTGCAAAAGGGACCATGGGTGTAACAAAGTGTATACACCAGGGACTTCCGGTGTAATAAATAAAATTCAGGGACTAAGGTTGTAATAAATAGTATACCATAGGGACCTACCAATCTACCATGTAATTTACTCGGGTTAAAATATGAGGAAGGGGTGACAATTACCATACTACCCATTACGTGATGCGCACATGGGGCATTTAACAGCTTTAATAAACGCTCGTTTGCTTCAGGGACTACGTGTGCAACAAAATGGATACACCAGGAACTCCAAGTGTACTTAATGAAGTTTAGGGATTATGGCTGCAATAAGTGGTAAACCACAGGGACCGTAGATATAATTCGTTGTAATAGTTGGATAGATAGGATCATATCATAAAGTATGATGAAAAGTTGAATATATTTTTAAATTTTAGCCGTTATTATGTCATAGATTATATATGTAATGAACAGTATAAGATTGGACATGTAGATCATGGGTACGCACCCGAATACTTGAGACTCAATTTCAGAAGATTTGTAGAGCTGATAACTGAACCGTTTTATATTAAATGGTTTCAGTCAGATAAATTTAGTATAGATTCGGTCGGAGCCGTAACTATAATTAGAGTTGATTTCAAAGACCATCCCTACAAGTTTTGGGAAATGGAAACACTAGACCGCAAGGTGGTTCGTACAATGTGAACATTGATATTAATAGCTATAGATAATTTGATCTCACAAAGAGCTTATTCGTACTTAGCAATTTTTAATCATACAGAATAATTTCATGTCAAAGGACAATTATATCATTAATGAAAGGGGTGAAATGTACAATGTGATAAAATGAAAGAAAGAACCTTATTCATTTAAAATGAAATTACACTATATATATAAAGATTGCTCTATAAAAATCACTTCCTTATATACAAGTATATAAGTGTATAACTCAACTCCAATTTCTTTCCGTTGTAATAGTAATATGTTACGCTTTTCACAATTTTGGTATGGATAATTTCTAATAGTAATATGTTACGCTTTTCACAATTCTGGTATGGATAACACGATGTGTTATGATATGTCTGATTTTACATTAGAAATGTATATATAATATAAACCATATTAAAATAATACAATTACATAAATCGATAATACCTTAATTTTTAAAACACCTTTTAAATCATTAAAAATACAATTTTCATATCATTTCAAAATATGTTTTAACAAAAACCTTTTAAAAGATTGTCAGATTATTAAAATCCGGTGTTATAAATATAATATCATAACCATAGCATAACAGGATCTACCTATAAGCTCCCGAGCTAAACATCTCTATGTCACTTCTATCGCGACCTTCTAATCCTTCAATCTCGAACCTGAGTACATAGCAAAAAACAAAGTAATACGTCAGACAATATAGTCTCGTGAGATACATGGATTTTCGACACATTCTCAAATATAATAAAAAATCATACTCATTTCTTTTCTTTATTCGCTTCTTATCTTTTATTAATATTTACTAGTAAGCTAATCGTAAGCTTACCCATCACATAATCAGATACATGTAAGCTATTCATAAGCTTACTCATTTTATCACATACGTTACAGATCATTCCGAAGCAAACTCCCCCGATGTGGGTTATCATAACAAGATCACATGGTAATTGGGGTTCTCCCAAACTTACCAAGTTCACAAACTCCCCCGTCTCGTGGGTTATCGTAATCCCTTTTTTTATCGGGTTATCATAGTCCCCCTATTGTCGGGTTATAGTTCACATAGATATACTACCTTTGCGCATGGAGGTACCGCCCCAAGTAGCAATCTCACTCCCCTATAAATGGGTTATCGTTATCCGGATACTTTTGTTACACACATTGATTTTCATCAAATACATGCCTATGCCCCACCAATTCATAATCGAACATTAATTAGAATACATCTATTCTAATTATCATATTATTCTCATTTAACATAATCATATTTCGTTTGTCTTTTCTCATCATTATCGTCATAGACTTTACCATTTAATTCACTAATAAGATTCACTTCTTATTATTCATAATCATAAATATTTTATATCTTCATTGACTAGAGTATATATATAATACTAGTCACTTCATACTTATCCTCTTAACAATTCAATCATTGTCTTTATTAGTATAGTTTACTAACAATACTCGATAATTAAAATCATTGTTATTAGTTTTACTAATACATATTATTAATAAACCAATTATCATACTTTCTTAATCATTATCCTTATTTATACACCTTATTAATAAAGAATCATTACCCAGTTTTCTTTATCATAAACTCTTTAGAAATCATCAATCATTTTAGACATACTTAAATAGTCTATTATTCTCATATCCTTATCTTTTCAATCATATCTTTATTAAAAACATTTATTAATAAAGACTCATAAAACATCATGGTTTTCAAAATCATTTGTTATTTACCAACTTTAAAAGTCTCATGTACTCACTTTATCCAAGCTTACTCCAAATGTGTCTCTTGAACACAACTCTTGCTTCTCAAGACTTGAAAGCCTCAAATCCTTTCACCAAATCCCTATATATAAATCATCCCCAGATTTAACATCAGACACCGTCATTAACTACATCCCTTATCACTATTTAACTACTAGCATCATTCTTCCCCAATTTGACAACTTATAAAACCCTAGGTTTTCATAGATCTTAAAATCTCCATAAATCCATGTTATGAACATGTTTTCCTTGTTAAAATACCATATATCAAAGTTATATAAACCCAATTTCATCACCCATTACAAACCCTCCAAATCGTATAACCATTTTCACCATTTTCACCCAAAAACATCATCGATAACCTAAAGGAGTAGAGATTTACCTTATACTACAACAATGGAGTGAGAATCTTAAATATTGGGTGTGAAAATCGGTTCCAATGGCCTCCTCACACTCAAAATCGTATACTCACACTTGAGAAGAAGTTCTAGGTTTAGAAATTAAAGAAATGGCAAAAATCCCGATTTTAACTTGTTCTAGACAAAATCGCGCCGCGAACCACCAATTTGCGTCCGTGTACCCGCACCCCGCGCAAACTCGTGCCGCGAATCCTAAACTCGTCTCCATGAACTAAAGTTGTTGTTCGCTTAACTCGAGTCCGTGATCCTAAACTCGAGTCCGCGATCCTAAACTCGAGTCCGCGATCCTAAACTCGTGTCCGCGATCTGAAACTCGTGTACGTGATAAAAAACACGTGTTCACGAGAATTCCCACGAGAATTCCCAGAAATAACATTTGATTTTCAAACTTGTTTCCAACCAAGTCTTGACCCTTTTTCGATTATCTCGAGTTCCAAACAACCCAATAATTAATAAAACACATCAAAACCATAACTAGCATAACTAACATATAATTCGTATAAATCTCGAATTAATATTAAAATATACGAATTTAAAATTACGGTCATTACAACTATCCACCCCTTAAAAGGATTTCGTCCTCGGAATCAACTCAAAGATTTCCAATCCGCATTAAACCACGCATTCCGCTTCCACTCTCTCGTATTTATTACAACCGAACTTTCCCAATTATTATCCAATAACATTTATACATTTAAAGACTCATTTTACTCCGTTAGGCCCAAATGGGTCAAAAATTCCATCTTGATTCCATAATAACCGAACGGGTCAAATTTGCATAATTTGACTATAGCGCTTTCAATCATTTAACCAAATCCTTTTAGCCACATAGGATCGATATGACCCAATCATTACTATTAGCAAATTAATCACAACGATAGTCAATGTCTAGCTTTGACCAAGCTGTCAACATCGTCAAATCTTTGACTTAAACACAAAGTCAACCATACTTTGACAATTTACTCACTCACTAAAGGTTCCATTAATCGTCCTTTCCTTTACAATCGACCTTACATTCATGGTTCATCAACAATCATACTCGATTCCCAAACTCAACTCGAAACACCCAACAATCAAAGTCGTACACCTCCGACTATAATTATTTCTATTAATCAATTAACCATTATCATGCACATACAGATGATACATTAAGATATTATCATTGCCTAGCCATTCTAAGGGAAAGTCAAAACCCAAATTTGACCAGAGTCACAAATCCACAAATCTTGACCAATCTTGACTTATGCATAGAGTCAACCATAACTTGCCACAATAACGAACTCCTTACTAGTGAGGCATCACTTCTAAACCTTTTCATTTCCAATTCCAATATATATATATATATATATATATATATATATATATATATATATATATATATATATATATATATATATATATATATATATATATATATTTCCTTTCTCAATTGTCTCCTTTTTCCTTGATTTCAATTTCTACAATCGGTTAACAATTTCCTTTTTAAAGCAATACCAATCCCTATTACTTTTTAACTTTCATTCAAGTACTTATACCATTTGAAATTTCTTCTAAACGTCCTCCTACCATACTTGTAATTCCGATTACCGGCTTTAGGGCCTCCATCACATCCAAGTGTGGCCTAACCACTTATCTCATCTGATATTCTCCACTCCTCGGTTCCTAATAAAAATTTTCCTCTTAGAAGCACCTTTGTTCATAACTGATAAACTTGTATGCATCTCGTACACATATCTATACTTAAACACGACCCGTGTTTTTAACACAAGTTCTCATTTGCCATAAAATCATATCAATAATTAACCATACAGTTCTACATACGACAGATACAAACATCATAATACTGACACATCTTATCATACTTTAACTATCATATCGAGATAATCAGAAAACCTCCAATCCACCAAGATCCAAACTGTCACAATGATCGGAAAGCCTCCAATCCAAAGTGACTCATCAAATCTCGTCAACCGGAAAGCCTCCGATCTAACGAGATCCATACAATACCATTCTATCTTGCGTACAATCCATGTATGCATCATTCACTTAGCATCATGCTATCATTTTCTTTCATAATTAATCATATTCTTTATTCGACTTACAATTCTCCACATTTCACATAATATTACCTTCCTAAAATCATATGCTTTTCATATACCGTTACTCCCACCTATACCTCTACACCACACGGTATACACATAATCATTTCTAGTGTTTTCCACCAATCTACACATTTATCAATAGTCTTTAGTCGATTAATTTTCTCATCATCAAAATTTCCAATCTTTCACCACTTAGGTAACCACCATTACATCCAATTATCCACATTTTTACCGAATCACCCGCTCAACTCGAGTCAACCAATTGACTCCGAACCATAATCCAAACATAATCTATCACACTTTTTCTATGTATTTTTTCCAATAATTAGTTGTTACCATTGACTTAGCATACCATTTCTATGACATTTTACCATCAATTATCCTTTTACCCTTAGTATCGAATCCATCATCCATGATACAAACTTCTGTCATAACTAATTGTCAAATTTTTACTCAACCATTTTGGATTACTAAATTTTTGTCATTCCCGATGCTTATCCTTTCGAACATATTTTCTATTTACGAGTTTTAAGACCTCACTTTATTTTTAATCATTCATTTCCTTACCATTCTCACATGACGGTACTTCATCACTTACCCTTATTCCCGTAAAATGCTACAATTTTACTTTTGAACTTTTTAGTTATATGGTTATCCATCCATATATACCATTCTCACTAAGTCTTAGTACTTCCGCGTACTACCATCCTTTCATTGAAATCATTTACTATTCCCGTGATAATATATCTTTTAATATCCTAATCATCCGCGACAAACCAATCGCCAACTCACCTAGGCATTGAAGGGTTTCATTGTAACTGATTGACCACTTGGGTCAACCTCCTAGTATGCTTGGTTCGAACCATACTGACAAGAACATGAACTTGTTCTTGCCGGTTAAACCCACTAGCTAGTTTAATCCCTAAAAGCGGAACTGAGATTAAACTTAATCCTTAAACCCTAAAGGATTGGGATGTTGGAAATCTAAACTAGATTAACAAGAAAGAAAAAGACTTGAACGATGAACACCAAGAACCCTAAGGTTCTTGGCTTACGGTTCGATCGAACACACTGAAACACACATACTTGTGTTTCGGTCGAATAGAGAAGAAGAGGAAGAAGAATTCTTCCAAGCAATACCTCAGTCGCTCAAGATAGATCCACCAGTGATAAACACAACGAGAAGCCCTCTAGATAAGCTCTTGTAATGATAAACTATTCGACAAACTCGAAGAACACGAAGAACACCAAGCTTGGTGTTCTTGGCCCTTGGTGATTTCGACCGAATGGAGGGGGAGAGGAGGGGGAAATTTCGTGGCAAGGGTTCTCTATTAGAGGAGATTAGGTTAAGCCTAAGATCTTCTATTTATAATAGAAGATCTTTCACTTAGAACCCTTCTAGTTAATTAATATTCAATACTTAATTAAACTTTCCCCTTTTCGTTTCTAGCCCTTATAGTTTAACTAGTTTATTATTGTCACTTAACTATTAAATACTATGTATAATATACTTTATATATAATTCGGTATAAATACCGAAATATATATACACTTATATTTATACATTTAATAATTAAATATATAATAACCTTTATATAACTTAGACAATAATATTATCCAAACACTATATGATTTAATATCTTTAAATCATATTATGGATAATCTATAATTAACATATTGTATATTTACTCAACTAGTAAACGTACAAATACTTGTATTAATTAGTTAGTTAAACTAATCTAGTAATAAGTTAAACTTAACTTAATACTTCACTAATTTATAATAACTATTATAAATCATTCCTCTCCAAGTATCATTGCATAACTACTCGATTTACATGCACTCACCGGTGTGACCCTTGAGTGTCCTATAGACATGGACGTGACATCATTGGTTGACTAACTGTGCACATAAATCCAACAGACTCCCACTTGTGCAAGTTCGTAACCTTAGCTTGATGACACTAGTCCTGCAGCGGCCCTCTAGCAGACAATACAGGATAACCAAACCCATAGAATATCTTATACCCAGGTATTGTTTAGAAAAACATATTAATAGCTTCATCTAGTAAAGAACACTCCGTCTTTACTTCTTGGGTAACGTGTTAGGTTTATGCCTTGCAGCGCGATATTTGTGATAACGAATACGAGCATGGTAGAAATTATCAACTCCTGTACTCGAAATCATTTCTTGACCTCTTGAGTTAAAACTGTGTGATAACGACAAAGAACATATCAGTTCGTTGAGCACGGCCGTGCATTTTCAGTTTATCATCATGTCAAGGGACCCATAAATATCTCTCCTAAAAAGGAGGCGCAATTACCATCTTGTTATATTTCGATTTGAAATACAACTTCCTCTGTACCCAGTAAAGCCTCGTATGACAACCATGTTTCAGGCTTGTCTAAGACGAACCAAATTACATTAGTCATTGTATCCCAAACCATAAACCTCAGGCTTAAGGACAATCCTAGAGAATAATACTTTTGAACTTTTCAACCACGAAGTATTATCACGGTGGTCAATCCAATATTCGTTGAGCTCCAACAGAATATCACCGATATTTGGTTTACACAAAAACTTGTGTAGCTATCTTCGAAGAACTTCGAATCTACCACCAAATACCGCGATGACGTTAACGTCCTATCAAGGTTCCCACCAAGACGAGTAGTCACGGATTTATACCTTTTTGAATAAAGAGACTTTTATTCATGGATATTGTAAAACATACAAAGTCTGAATAACAATGATACTAACTCATGTATTATTCCTCACTGGACATAGATGCCGAATTATTACTGGATCATTACTTATTCCTTTTGTTTGTGTTGATTACTTAATGACTTTTACAACCTTAATTGTAACTTTATCACTAAACCAGTCATTTCTATTAAACTAAAGACATAAGACAAGTATTTAAAAAAAATACTATTTCTTTTGCCTTTGCTAGATTTTGTTCTTGCAACAAGCTAGAACATATTCCAGTCTTGCCTTTTATGCAAACATTGGAGGATTGGAAATTAACTCCTTAGTTTCTTGAATTCATAAAATTCTCCTTGTAACTAAAGCCTCTTTTAGTTACTCGATTTGTAGATATATCATTACTAGTTAAAGAAATTTCCTTAAATGATTATGTTATCCACTGGAGTGTAAACAACCTATTAGATATGCAATAATTAATCACAAGACTCGTGATCACGCTATTAGGTTTGCAATAGTCTAATTAACAATCATTTATTATTTCTCTTAACTCTTTGGTAAAAACTTGTTGTTAATATCCTAACTAAATTACTATATTCATTAGTACCTCTAATGAATATGTTAGTCATAGCTCCCACTAAATTTTATGGAAACAAGCATCACTTAAACTACTACTTTTTGACCCAGTCAAAACTTATAGTATAACCCTTTAAGAATTAATCAATTATCAAAGTCATCCTTTGGATTTGCGAATATCCAACGTTCCTTTTGAGGGAATCATGACTTTCATTGATTACTGTATCTAACAAGTATAAGACACTTGAAAGGATACTTCCAATTCTTAAGTGTATTAGTATCTTTAAGAATCTCATTTAATGCCAAAGTCACTTCTTGGATTTCTCAAATATCCATTATTCCTATTAGGAAATTATGACTTGATCAAATGTTGTATTTATTACAAGTATAAAAGACTTGCAATAATACCTTTTAATCCTTAAATTATTTAATATAGTTTGTCCCTTTTAAGAGTTCATTTAATGTCTAAGTCATTTTCCTTGGATTATACGAATATCCAATTATTCCTATTAGAGAATTATGACTTCATTAAATTCCTTTATCACAAGTATGAAAGACTTGTAATAATACTCTTTAAAGTCTATCTTGATTATATCCAATACTATATTAACACTAATACTTTAAAACTTACTATCGTAAGTAACCATTACTTAAGATGTTTTAAATAAGTTGAATGTACCTTGAACTTTATGCTTTCCATTAAAACTCTTAAATATTTTCATTAGAAAAACTTTCTAATTACTAGCATCTAAGTAATTTGAGCTTCTAAGATATTCACATAACAATCAAACAAATATGAACATTGAAATCATTATAAAGTCAATACTTGACTTTATAATCCAGTCATAAAACTTGACTAGTATAATCAACACACATGCACACACAATATAATTCAACCATGGATTCAACGATAAAACCTAAAAAAACACCAAAATTTATTATGAAATTAGAAAGTGTAATTTTGTTCAAAACAACTTAAAAACGAAAATTGTTTTACTGAATCCATACGAAAAACACTGAATTAAAACGTGGTGCTTGCGGGATCATTATCTCATGTTAGTCCATCCCACTTTCCATCATCTCATGCAATAAACGTTTGCTAAAGTTGAGTTACTCGTAATAACTTTTACAAGTAGGAAAGGAGTATCTAGAAGTTGGTCAAGTCAACTGAGTAGCAAGCATGGCCTTCTACCCTTTGACCCTTGCCACGACCAAGAAACCGTTTCTTGGTCCTTGCGTTGCTTGGATTTACCTTTGAGACCTTTTGTTTGACTCCATTTCCCTTTAGGCACGCTGTGGCTGGGATCGGTTTTATCCTTTCCCTTTCCACTGCGCCCTTTTCTCTGATCACCACCATCATCGGTTACTGCGAGATCATTCTTAAACTTGGTCCCCAAATCAACCCAGTAGTCTTGAGCACGGAATGTAGCTCAACAACGGATTGCTCCATGTTATGCATGTTGTAGTTGACTACATAAGACTTATAGTCATCTAAAAACGAGTTGAGTATCATTACTGTTGCTAACTGCAACGGTATTGGGTGTCCTAATATGATCCATGTGCTCTTTCATTTTCATGACGTGAGCACTCACCGATGATCCTTTAACCACCTTGCGAGATTTGAACACTCTGCAAGCGTAATATGCTTATCCTGGTTCATTTCTAGCATTCGTGGTAGGAGCATATAGTATTGCTCTTTCAAGAACATTTCCTTTTCTCTCATGCCTAAGCATAATCCGAAGATCACGCTTCCAATTGAGAAATGTTGACCCAGTCAATTCATACTTTTCTAGAAACAAGTGTAGTGAGAGATTATTGGTATTTGTCGTTGTGGTTGTTGCTGCCATCTCCAAATCAAACCCAGTTTAATTAGTAATCATCAACAAACATTCTCTAAAATATATTATAAACCCATAATTTATATTTTAGGCCTAGGATCCATATATCACATTCTCGCCGCAAGGTTTGGGCACTTCCCGACGAGACATGTTGTTTCTGGTAGGTAACATCCTTACCGATCGTATCAAAACTTGCCACGATTCCTAGGGGTCGTAGAATCTTTAGACTTATAACTTATTACAATCTTGTACGAATTTAATCATACATTTCTAAGTTGCAATAATGTCTAGTATGTTTATTCTATTCAAGTACTTTTTGGGTCGGGACTTCCGATTATCACCAAAGTAGATCAGACCATCTAAGACAATGCGATGCTCTGCGCCGGGACTCCCGATTATCACAGAAACTTACGCACCCTAACACTCGCAATGATTTGAATCCATATCTAAGGTTATTTATCCTTACAATATGAATATCGTTGAACAAGTGAGGTGTTCCATTAGGTGGATAGTACTTCGATCTAAGATTTTCTTGGGTTTGTTTAAGTCTAAACTAAACTTAAACCTCATTCTAATTTTTAATCCTTAATTTTAGAAGACTTGCGATTCGTGTACTTAATTCCACAAGACGCCTTTCTAAAATTACCTTTAAAACTCCAAGTTTTAAACTTGTTCGATTTTACTTTGTATTCCCTAAAACGAGGTGTACAAAAGATATTACTAGGTTTTTGTGGAAAACTATATCTTAATAAAAAATACTTGTTTTATTTATCTTTAAAAACTTTTAAACCCTATGTTAAACTTTAAAATAGAGATTTTAATTCTTTATGACTAACGAACACAAGTCATAACTCTAATTTAACATAACTAGTTTTTCTATGTTTAATAATAAAATTAAACATTCACTTATTAGATTCTCCAAAATATGTCCAAGGGACACATTCATAAACTATGTGATTTTCTTGTGTAGCTCCCACTAATTCCAACAACCATGATGGAACTTAAGCATGAGCACAATCACTAGTTCGAACTTGGTGAACACTAATAATGTTATTATATAAAAACTATATATAATAATCTTAGTTTGTTTGAATCATTCTTATATTCAACTTAGACTTAGTTAAATATAGGTTCTTTAAATATCCTATGTTATTTAACCCTTGATCATTAATCTAGTATTTTACGTAACTCGTAATATACTTGTATAATTAACTATTTATAATTGCTTATAACTTTATACAATCTAATATCTTATAACTTTCGTATTATTATCTAATTATAATAAAACCTTACTTTGTACAATTTCTAGTTGTTTACAACTTTGTACATTTCTAGTTTAATTATAACTTAATACAAATTTCTAGTTATTTAATATTACACCTTAAATGATCGAAATAACATATATATATTTATTGTTCCACTTTAATCTCGTATATATATATATATATATATATATATATATATATATATATATATATATATATATATATATATATATATATATATATATATATATATATAGTGTCCGATTCAGCACATAACCATTTTTAGCGACAGAACCACAGAACTATTTTAAGAATTGATCTGAACCGTCTATATTTCAATCTATGGCTGATATTTAGGATGTATTATATTTATATTTAATTATTAAAAAAATCCGGATTTTTGTCCATTTAGGGGTACAATCGGTATTTAACATAGAGTGGTTTCTTTTAATGCGTAGTCTACATTCCATTCGTGTGCAAACTTTCCAGATATCACGTTTGTTACTTCCCGTACAATCACGATACTTTCTAAACAGAAAATCTTAAAATTGACAACTGAATATCCGAAATCTTATACATATTTTGATTTTGCATAAAATCAAATTCCAAATCCCCTTGATTATATAGATACGATCGGTTCTCTGTTAAAGAATTAGGGTTTTTTGCACAAATCGAGGTGGAGAAATTGAAATCGAAGCTTCAATAGCGATGTCAGGTGAGTAATTTCTTCGTAATCGTTCTTCTATTAACGAAAATTTTCATATCGTTAGTGTTATATTACGATTCTTCGTAATCGTTCTTCTCAATTTGGCCGAAATTGATTCTAGGTACGGAATTGGATGAAATAAGGTTTTTCTATTTTGAATTTTATCATCTGCATTATATTTATTTTTTAATTTTCTTAATAATAATATTTGAGGATACAGTATATACTTTGATTGAGGAAACAGCACCGAATAGTAAGACAACGAGGAGCAATAAACATCCCACCAGAGAAGAAAATAAGGAGATTCCGGCGATGCAAATAAGATCTTGTGCAATTGTTATGTTATTTGTTCAGATTTAGATGATGAAGAAAAAGATCGACTTGATCGTAAACGGAAAGGGAAACGCAAGTTTGGTGAATCATCTAACCGAGATGAAGCTAATGTTATTCGTGCAACAATATCGTGTTGAATCTTAAAAGTTCTTAATCAATATCGTGTTATACATTTGATGTTTTTGATATTACATTTGATGTTTCTATCATTACTGCACTTGATGTTTTTGTCATTACAAAATTTGATATTAAAATGTTCTCGTATTATTTGTTTAGTGATATTACATTTGATGTTTCTCCACTAATACATGTAGTGTTTGTCACAAATTTGTCTGTTATGTGATAACATTTAATACTTTTCTCGACACTCATTTAATGTCTAATGAATAAGTCTACTTGCAGGTCGTGAACATCCAATGTATAATGAATAAGTCTACTTACGTAATGATTATAAAAACGGAATTGCCATATTTTTAGGAATCCAACCAGCATTTATTCGGTTTACATATATAACCGATTTGTGCAATTTGACTTTAATACCCTTTTCGTTTAATATTAATAAAAACATATTAATTATTAAATGCTGCGATTTGATTGGCTGGAAGAGGGTTCTGTGGTTCTGTCGCTAAAAATGATTCTGCGCTGAATCGCACCCTATATATATATATATATATATATATATATATATATATATATATATATATATATATATATATATATATATATATATATATATATATATATATATATATATATATATATATATATATATATATATATATATATATATATATATATATATATATATATATATATATAGAAGTGGGATCCTGTGAGGACTCTTTTTTCGGTGAGGACTCGCGAGGACACCTCATAAAAATTTCAAAAAAAATATATATAACCCACCATGATTATTACTATATTTGACAAAAAAAAAATTCCAAAAAAAAAATTATGATCCACTTTTTTTAGCGAATCATAACAATGATCCATATTTTTTTTGTGGATTATTATTATGATCCATATTTTTTTTTTGGATCATTTTTGGAATTTTTTTTTTTTTGATCTTATACATAGCGATTTAGATATTTAAAAAAGGAATTTTTTGAAAAAAGTTTGTTTTGGATCATTTTTAGAGTTTTTTTTGGAGTCCTCACAGTCCTCGCGAGGAAAAGAGTCCTCACCGGATCCGGACCCTATATATATATATATATATATATATATATCACTTTGTGTTAAGACAGGTTAGTCAAAATCTTTTATAGTAACAATTTATTTGGATTTAAAAGTATACATTCTAAATGTTTGAAATTGTAAATTATAAAATTTTAGGGGAGATAAAATATAAAAGTTAAGGATTAAATATATAAAATTAGAAAAGGTTTTAGATTGATTATAAATTGAAAAAGAGAGAAATTAGAGAGGATCTACAATTAATATGCGAACAAAAAATAACAATAATAAGAAAACTATTTCTAATGAGAAACAGTTGATGAGGACTGAACTTCCAAGCATCTTGTAAAAGTATCAAATGAATAAAATGATTAATTAATGTTGGGCATTTGACAAAAGTTCAGAAGCCCATGTTTTAAACTATGGGCCGCTCCGTTGTTGATTTGTATTGTCTTTTATAGTTTGAATTTTTAAATTTGAATACATCTTTTTCCTTTTTACTATAATACATTTATTTTACTATAATACATTTTACAACATGGGTGAACAGTATTATTTTGTTTAATTAGGCGCTTTTTCCGTATTTAAAAGTAATAAGGAAACATTACTTAAATATGTGATCTGCCCAACTGGAAATATGTGATCTGCCCAACTGGCAATATGTGACCAGGGTTCGAGTCAATTTAAACATGCTAGTCAATTTAATTTACTTTTTTTATAGATGCCAACTATGACAAAAAAAAGTTCTCTTTTAATTTTAGCCTTTTAACATTTTTTAGATTCTAAATATTTTTATTTTAACCCTGTTTGTTTTAATACGTTACTTTTTTTTCCAAAAATTGTAATGTGCAAATTAGCTAAAATACAACATTTCGAATTCTATTTTACAACTCAAATTATTTATAATATCTAAACTATTAAAAATGTGAATTTATGATTGTATGAATATGAGTAAACGTTATTTTACGTATTATATCAAAATCTCCCGCGGTATCGCGCGGGGTAAACATTACTAGTTCGACACAAAAGCAAATCGTGCACCAATGTCTAAATATATTTCCAAGAATATATTTTTAACTCCAAAAATTTTCTACCGAGCAGAGAACTCGCAACCCGAAATCTTATGTATTTCATATAAGCAAGATTATAAGAGTGAAAATTTTTAATTGTGCGATCAAGATAATAAAAGGCATGTTTGGGAAAACTTATTAACAAAGTTTTTAAGCTTATTAGCTTAATAGAGTTGCGTTCAAGGTGGTCCATGATTTTTACAAAGTCCCGAGGAACAAATCTTAACCAATGATCAATATGATCTAATGGTTAAGATTAATTACATACTTTATACATAGAGGGGTATTTTGGTCATTTGGCACTAAAAAAAACTTATTTTATTTTATTTTATATTTTTATTTTAAAATTTTTTTGTTTTTTTATTTTTTTTATTTTTTTTATTTTTATATTTTTAATTGAGGGGTATTTTGGTCATTTTGAAAAAAAAATATTTTTTTATTTTTATTTTTTATTTTTTATTTTTAGTTTTTTTTATTAAAATTATTTTTTTAAAAAAAATTATTAATTTATTATTATTTTTTTAAAAATTATTAATTTTTCATTAATAACACATAATGTTATTGCATAGTAAATCACATGTGATTGCATAGTAAATCACATGTGATTGCATTCTGAATCACATGTGATTTAACTAAAATATGATTTTACACTAAAATCAATGTGATTTACACTAAAATCACATGTGATTAAGTTATACACGTAATTATCAAATAAATTTTATTTTTTTAATAAAAATAAAAAATAAAAAAAAATAAATAAAATTTAAATTAAAAAATAAAAAATAAAAAAAAATCGAAATTTTTTTAAGTGCATATTGACCAAAATACCCCTTCATAATAAAAAATAAAAAAAAATTAAAAATTTTAAAATAAAAATTTTAAAATAAAAAATAAAAAAATATTTTTATTTTTAAAAAATGACCAAAATACCCCTCAATATATAAAATACTCCCTCCGTCCCACAAAAAACTTCCCATTTGGCTTTTGCACATTTTTTAGGTAATAGTTAGTGGTGGGGTAATTGATAATACTTTTGATTAAAATATAAGGTTAGATTGGAGAGAGAAAGATAGTTAGTGGATATTAGTGGTGGGGTTTTTAATAATAATAGTTTTTTATTGGGTGGAGCCCACCAAATATGGGAAATGGGAAGTTTTTTGTGGGACAAAAGTTTAGAGTGAAATGGGAAGTTTTTTGTGGGACGGAGGGAGTATGTGATTAATCTTGACCATTAAATCCTATTGATCAATGGTTGAGATTTGTTCCTTGAGACTTCCTAAAATTGATAGACCTCTTTGATTGTTTCTCTAGCTTAAATGAACTTGAGAATTTAAGTTTATTTGAGTTTAGTAAGCTAATAAGCTTGAAAATCTTGTTAATAAGCTTTCCCAAACATGTCCATATTATTATCATTGTTAAATTTTCCATGTTCTAGTCTTATTTCTAGTTATAAAAAAAGGTTAACTACGAAACAAAAAATTCGCTTAATTATGAAGTAACTAGAATTGTATACATGCAAAACAGTGACATTAAATAGTAAAATCGCATAAAATGTTTTGTGTGTGTTTGGTAATACTCCATGTTTTCTTCTGAAGCAAACTCCTAAACATGTTCATTGAAAATGATGTTGCTTTATAGGAATTGTTACTTAATTATATTTTTATGACACTATATATATCTTGAACAGAGAAGTCATTTTCCTTTACCCTATTACAATTTCTTGTCATATATACACCAACTTATACACATTGAATAATTTCTGCTATATATCCCCTAGATCAAGATTCAATAAGTATTAAATAATCACATAATCTGACAACATTCCTTTTTTCATGGGTAGGGCCCACCAAAAAAATTCTTATGTCTTGTAAATTACTCAGTTCGTCCTTAAAAAAAATTCTCATTTCTAATGGGCACAAGTATTTAGGAGATAGATAGTTGTGGGGTCTATGGTGATATTTTTGATTAAAATATAAGGGTTTTTTTTAGAGAGAGTATTTTTAGAAGATAATTAGTTGCGGGGTCTATAGTTTTAATACGGCCTCCGTATCAAAATAAGTGACACAAATTAGCTTACATGTTTTTTGAGATAAAATATTAAAGGAGAGGTTAAAATAGATAAAGTACATAGTTAGTGGAGAATGAGTCTCACTTTTCTTGAATAAAGTGATATTAATTAGTTTTAAAAGTAAAAGTAATGGTATAAAGGTAATTTTACTTTATTAAAGTTGATAGTTAGTGGGTGTCCCACTATTTTTACCAAATAAGGAAAGTTTCCAAAGTGTGTCACTTATTTTGATACACCTCAAAATGGAAAATGTGTCACTTATTTTGATACGGAGGAAGTATTATTTTATTAAGTGGTCCCTCACCATTTGAAAAATGAAAACTTTTTTATGGGACAAAATGTAAAGAAGAAAGGAGAAAATTTTTTTGTGAGACAAGGGAATACAAATTTAATTCTTCTGTTGAAATTTTCATCTTTTTGTATCTTATATTTTTTTTTCATTGGAGAAGGGTAATCGTGGTCTTTTCTTCATAGGTAAGTGCTACTTAATAACTACTTAGAGATTATGGGTTTGATTTCTCATTTGTTAAACGTTTATCAGATTATTAGGTGGTGATCATACGTAACTAATTAAAAAGATTAATGTACAAAAAAGCAACTAAATTTATGCAAAAAAAGGATACACGATAACTAACAAGTAACGACATAATTATCCTAAACACCCTAACAATGATCCATTCGTCTTCAGAGACCTTTACCACCATAACCCGCATTTCTGAATAATATTTGCTTAATTTCTTCTGAACTCATCATCGCACGGTTTTCCAATGCCTGGATATCGAATTTGTATTATTACCAAACACCATATATGCATTAAAAATAAAACGTAAATGAATAATAAAAAGTATACCTCAGAACAAGAAGCTTGAAGAGTGAAATCACCAAAAGAACTTATAACACATTGTTGAATGTCTAGGCCTAGTGCTTCAATTGTATTCACCGTTGAGAATAACAAACCGGGCCTCGTTGAACAACAAATTCGAATACGAGTATCGATGTTTGTCCTATCTACTTCAAACTAAGAAAAATAATTCAAGAAATTAATGTGTGTTCGTTATGAATTTAATTTGTGTTTTTTTATAAATGAGCAAGGTAGAATAAAAAATTAAAAATGACACCTTTGGTGGATTTCTTGGTTGTGGTTCGTTTATTTTGAACTCCTTTGTGAAGCTATTTGAATCCGATTGCGAATCTTGTGCCTTCAAATTTTGGATCTTTTCCATTAGATCTTTCATGTACTCTATTGTATCCCCAACTATTGATGTTCTATCCATCTTATTATAGCAAACAAAATATAAATTAGTTACGATTATGAAATAAGAAAGCAAATTAATCTTGTTAATTACCTTGCTTATTCTAGGAACAATTGATCTAAGCATCGAAAGACGATCATTTAACCGCTTTCTTCTTCGTCTTTCCGCCATTAAATTCTTGGAGGGTTGCCCTACAACCTTTTTAGATTTACTCTTCATTTCCCCATTACTTGATATTTGATTATCAGAAACAACAACTTGCTTTTTATCCTCGTCTTGTTGCTCCACATTTGTAGGGATTAATCCAACCATTGATCTTGGTTTATCATCGTATTCATATCCATATCCATAACTGTAATCACAATCATATGTTAGTTGTTCATATGAGGACGAATTTGAAACATTAAGAGGTGTGAAGGTGTCAAGATTTGGGTAGAAACTAGTGGGTTGTATAGAGGATGAAATGAGTTGTAATAACGAAGAATTAGAAGCCAAAAATGAAGCATCCTCTTCACTAAAACTTGTTGGGAATAGAGCTGGAGGATCTTCAGGAAATGTGGTCAAAGTGTTATTGATTGGAGTCAAAAGGTCTTCAAGAAAACCTTGTGGTTGACTATTTGGATTCTGCATCTCAATCTAGCTAGCAAATTGGTGATGTAAGGAGAGTGGAATTTGAGGAATGTAATTATAAGGTAAATGATGAGGTTTGGTTTGGTTTTCTGTAAAATGATTAATTATTAAAAAAAAGGGAAATCTTGTGATATGGGGACGGGGTGGTTTGACCCACAGATGTGTCTGTACCGAAAACGATGCACTTTGGCACCATTGACCTTGTCAGGCTCGTCGTACCCTACTACTATACATCATGACTCATCACCATACAAATCTATAATATTCTTTTACAATCAAATACTTCCTCCGATTTAAAATAAGTCATACATTGTTAGTTTCACGGGTTTTGAGGCAAAATATGATAATGATAATTAAATTAGATTAATTGGATAGTTAGTGAGGAATGCGTCCTACAAATTTTGAATAAAGTGAGGATGATGATGTTTAAAAGTAAAAGTAAGGGTAAAGATGTCATTTCACTTTATAAAAGTAGATAGTTAGTGGATGTGAGTCCCCCACTACTTTTTACCAAGTAAGGTAAATTTTCAAAGTGTATCACTTATTTTGATACACCTAAATGTGAAAGTGTATCACTTATTTTAAATCGGAGGAAGTATATTATATGTATGAAAAAATTATATTATTTTGTATTAAATATTTTTTACTTCATCATTCTATTTATATTTATTAAATTTTTTTTTGTAATTTTTTTTTTTGATTTTGAATATTTATATTGATTTAAGAATGTAATAAATGAAAAAAAATTAATATGAACATTTATATTAATTAAACGAGTAAATGTCACGTTCATATGAATGCAGATACTTGTTTTTTGTATTTACTTACTTTTAAGAGGTAAAGATGAATTTTATCTACTTGTAGTTTGTGCATTAAGAACTATTTTAGTTCAAATATTTTTTAATTGATTATATTAATAACTATCTTATAACACGTGATAAATCACACGTTGCTTATAAAATTTGTTGTAATTTTTATAATCTTCTATTTCCATAAGAAATATATTATTCATTGATTTTTTTTAACTTTTGGATCTAAATTGATAAACAATTATATAATTACATTTTAAATAAATCTGTTAAAAATTCATCTTAAATAAATAAGTGCAAACATAAGTACGTGACTCATTTGACCCGTTTAAGAGACCAAACTGACCCATTCATAGGTAAATTAGTCAACATTGCAGCCTATAAAAATGTAGTAATATTTAATAAATGGATGTTTTGTTGCTACCCATCTTGCAGATGTTTGAACATGGTGTAACCATTAATAACCTCATACTTATTATTGGGGCACAAACAACCCTAAAAATATCGAAAATCCCAAAATAGTTTTGTTCTAAAACTGTTGAGATTGCAGAATTGTAGGTAACTTAGACCAGCTGAACCTAGACAATCACAAATAAAAATAAAAAATAATTTAAAAATGTAATAAATTTATAAAATAAAACAATAAAAAGTTGATGAATTTGAAATTAAATGTACCATGATTGGTGCTGGAATTGTAGCATAAACTGCTCCAAATTTACTTGCATATTGTAACGAATTTGACTCGTTGCCTACCCTATCCATTTTGCCATTAAGCTGATTGAACATGCCAAAAGTCAACCAAAGTCAAAACCATTTAATTCAACATTCTTTTATTATTGTTGAAACAATAAAAACACAATAACTACAACTTTGGAGACAGTGTTTTTGTCAATCTGACCCGTTTTGAGCAGTTACCCAACCTGTGACCCACCTATCTTGTCACCTCTACAAACAACTAACTGAGAATCGAAACGTTAATAATCAAGCTATCTGAGATCTGCACTACACCTCAATTGCCCACACGGGTCAATGCCAAAGGACCAACATATTCACTTCAAAAAAACGTTATGAAAAAGAGGAAAAAATGTGAACTGAAAGTGGAGAGAGTTACATAGATACTGAAGATCCATTCACTGTTCTAAACGCACCAGATAACAAAATGCCAATTACTTAACAATAAAAAACAATTTATATAGTAAGGTTTAAAAATGGTAAATTCACACTTCCTCTAAAACATGGAAATTCCAACTTTTTTGAAACTGGTAATAATATAGAAGAATAGTTTACCTACCAACCAATACCAGGCCAACTATAGAAGGAGGGATGTGAGTTGCACTTTTTTGAATTCAAAACACTAACAATCAACCGATTATGCAACAACTTCAAAAATGTAGAGAACTAAGAATACTTTGAATGAAGCTCTAACCCGATTTAACGAATCTACAATCTATATACCATATGTACTTGCTAGGGTCATGTCCAACTTTGGGCATACACACCATCAAAACGGAGAATCTGCTCATGTTCCTGACCAGGTCAAAACAGGTTATTTAAAAAACGTATCAAAAAGAGTCGATACGGGCTAGGTCAGCCATTGAATGACACACCAAAATGGAGACTTTAATAGTAGCCTTTGTCTGATGTTCTATAATCTCTCAACAACTATCATATATTATGCAATGCCTTCTCAAATCTGTCTTTATCTTCCTAAACCATCATATATGAATAAATTAAGATCAACTTCGCACAAAATTGTGCATATAAACAAACATGACATTTTATTTAGTTTTTAATGCAAACAGTAATTCCTGACCATTGTGAACTGGGCTCAATTTTCTGTGGTTCCTGCTTTATAGATTAAATAGTCATATAATATAATCATAATCTCTTTTAATGCCACAAAATGAATGACTTTCTGGTAAAAAAACAATTTCAAATTTCACCTAGGCAAAACATCAAACACTTGGTGGGTAAAATATTTAATCACACTACCTCATAACTATGAGCACCAAATAAAAAAACCGTTCTAACAACTTACAATTAAAAATGAAGAATTTAACCACCAAAGCAGTTAAGGATAGAAAAAATGGTACAAAGTTGGGATTTATTCACCTGAACGGCAGTGGACACTATGGAATCTGATTCCTCTATTCTAGATTAAAACCACCTACATAATGGAATCTGATTTGTATCCGTTTCATCCAAACCCTCACTCCAAATTTTTTAAAAAAACTTTGTGATAAAATTGCCAAACTTGAAGAATTTGCTCTTTGAATTAAAAACTAAGAACCCACCTGAAGAATTGAATACCTTCGGATTCAGGCCATTGAGGGAGAATATTTTATTAACTACAGAATTTAGTGAGCGACGCCAAATCTTTCTATGGATTGCTTTTTTCGCCTCTTTCGCCGTCAAGGTGCCTATGGTACCAGTTCATATTTGGTTACCCGAATGGATTAGGGTGGAAAATATAATTGTCGCTGAAATCATGGTCGAAATCAAAGGGGGAAGAGGCAAGGTGATTAGGGATTCAATTCGAGGGTGAACATAATCACGGCTTTAGCATATGACGTGGCATGTGACGTGGCTTACATAGTGAGATGATATTATGACATGGCATTGTCTATATGTCAAAAACCTTCTTTTATATGTATAAAAAATTTTCTGAAAACTACAAAATGACGATAGATTTGTAATGGGTGATTTCCTAATTTGGACCAAATGAAATGAAATCTCCCCAAAAATAGACTTGGGTTTCAAATCTTCCCAAAATACCTCGTGCAACTACCCCCGCGATTGTTGTCACACCACGCCAAAAATGAGTTTTACTTCATTTAAAATGTTTTGCGGAACAACGGAGGTGTAACGTTCATAACTTTCATGACAACATAGCAAAAATTAAGTAAACAAACAATCACGCAATAAGGAAAATAAAAATAGTTTCACTTTCTAAAAATATAAAGTTTCCAAAAATAGCAAGTTTCCTAAAATAGAAATTGTTTGAAAATGCAATGATTGTTCGTAAACTTAATGTTTTATTCATGGCTCACGACAATCCCACTTCTCATATCCTCCAGTTCCATTGTGCACCTAATTACCTGGAAAAACATATATATAAAAGGGTCAACAATAATGTTGAGTGAATCCACAGGGTTCATGTTTATAATAAAAGTAAAGTGTTTACTACCCAAAATGTTGTTATGAAAATAAGTTTATGACTGAAAAAGTATAAGGTTCAACACTCATATGATATGAGAAATAAATATGAAAAGTAAAGTGTAATTGTAGAAGATCTACAATTACTAGTTTTGTTTACGAAAAAGTGTTGAACAAGTTGTTATGTTTGGCATCGCATGACTATTATCCTCAACAGGTAGCTAGTCTATTGAGTTAATATACCAACCCCTAATTCCACAATCAACACCTCAACTCCAGATTGTTATCGTTCTTTTATGGATATACACTCCCGAAAGATGTCTTGGATAAACCAAGTAGTGATCAAATAATGTTGGGAGGATGAGTGTCAGCCAATAGTACTATCTGCATATCCATGGTCTAGATGCACTAGTTAATGATTGCTGGCAACCTTAGTCCGGTATAATAATTGTTTGTCATGCCAAAGCGATAATGAAAATGTATATGTTGTACACTCATAGTAAAATAGTAGTATTTGTTTATGTTTTCCACCCATAAGTTTATAAAACAGTAAAAGTAGTAAAGGGGCTGTGGACTCACCTGGGCAAAGCTTAGCAACAGAAAGGACAGAGGATTCCTTCACAGACTCCTAACTTCCTAAACGATATAACTTTCTAATTAGACTAAGCTAACACATGCGATTCTAGTTATGATATAAGATATATGATATGCGATTAATGTTATGTTTTATGTTTTGTGACATCGAATGAACTTGGATCATTGGGCCTTCATGGGCCGAAATGAAATAAAATGAGCTTCGAAATGAAATGAAATGAAATGGGCTTGGGTTAGGCTTAATGGGCCTAGATTGGGCTTAATGGGCTTAATGGGCCTAGATTGGGATTATTGGGCTTAATGGGCCTAGATGGCCTTAATGGGCCACTAGGTGGGACACTTGGGCCTCATGTTGGGCTTAGGTCCGATTAGGTTGAGCCATGGATTGGGCTTGGCCCAATTGGGTTCGGTTTGGATAATAATGGGCCAAAGGTTTGGGCTTTGGTCCAAATGGGTTTGGATACTAACGGGCCAACTAAAGTTTGGGCCCGATGGACTAAGATAGATTGAATGGGCAAAGTACGGGCCTTGGCCCGATTAAGTATTCGGGTTTGGGTCCACGGTCATGGGTCAAGATCTGGCCTTGACCCGATTTTGACTTATGGGTCAAAATTAGTCCAATCTAGAGTCAATATTGGTCAAAATAGTCAACAAAAGTCAACTATGGTTTCTAGATTTCAGCTAGGGTTTGAGTTCGAGCCTAGGGTTGGCTGAAGGCCAAACCCTACGGGCTTGGGTGCTAGATCGGGTCTAGGGTTCGAGTCTATGGCTAGCTGCGGCTAGATTTCGTTGTTTTGGTCATACAAGTCTAGATCTAAGGCTAGGCACAAGTAATACTTCTAGATCTAGGGTTTCAGAGGTCAAAAGTCTAGGGTTTAGACAATAACAACAACGAATCAAAGAATCAACGAAAGACTAACAAGACAATAACGAATAACAAGTTTGGAACGGAATCCGTATGCATGGTGTGACCATGCACACGTACGGCTCGGAATCAACACAACAAGCAAATGCCGAGACCTCTTGGCCTTCAGCCTAGGTCTCGGTTTGGTCGAGTATGGTAACGAAAACAAGTGTAGGGAACCGAAAATCATACCTTGAGATTGAGATCTAGAAGAAAACGAACAAGAAAGGCAAGGATCGAATGGGGATGCTTCAACTCGAACTCGGGACTTGCTTTAGGGTTAGGGTCGGCCGAATTCAAGAAACGAACAAAGGGTTTCGGTAATGGGGTATATATATGGGAGATTTTAGGATTTGGATGGAAGAGTTTGAGTAGGATTGGGTTTCATTCAAATTGACTTAGAGATAAGGATCAACAATAGATATACCTCACCACCAATGGTGGTTCGGCCGAGCATGGGTTCGAACAAGAGTCTAGGCCGGCCACTTAGTGGTCGGTCAAATGATTAAGGTGTCGGGTTTAGCCTTGTTCAATTCGAGTCACGTTTAAATTAATTAAATTTGTTTATTGTATAACCGATAAAAGTTATTAGTTTTAGAGTGTTTTAGCTCAATGTGTCACCATAAGAAAAATAATATGTTGTGTTGACTAAAATAGTCAAACACTAATGTATGGTGTAATAATTGATGTTTTGTTGTGTGTTTGGATGCCAAAAATAGAAATGTCTAAATATAGAAACTTTCTAAATAAGGAAAGTTCTAGAAATGAAATGAGATTACATACCGGAAATATCGAGTTGTCACATTCTCCCCTGGTTGAAGAAATTTCGTCTCGAAATTTAAGACGAAGAACGAACAGGAGAGACAACGAGAAAAAGATGAGGATATTTCCTTCGCATTTGGTCCTCACGTTGCCACGTGAATTCAGGACCTCTTTTGGAGTTCCATCTGACTTTAACGATTCTGATCTTGCTTCTTCTTAGCTTTTGCTCTTTCTAGTCAGAGATTTCGATTGATTCCCCAGTGAAATGAAGTTTGTCGTCGATAATAATTTCCTCAGCAGGAATAATAAGCGAGGGATCATGAATAAACTTCTTCAAATTCGACACATGAAATGTGTTATGCACGTTGATGGGCTCTTTAGGAAGGCGAAGACGATAGGCAACATCACCGATTCTTTCAATGATTTCAAATGGTCCAACATAACGAGGACTGAGCTTTCCCTTCTTGCCAAAGCGTACAACACCTTTCCAAGGCGCTAACTTTAGCAACACGTGCTCGCGAACATCGAACTCTAGAGGCTTTCGACGATTATCAGTGTAACTCTTTTGTCGATCTCTTGCAGCCTTGATACGATCTTTGATCTTGAAGATCTTGTCAATTGTTTCTTTTAGAATCTCAGGACCAGTAATCTGACGATCACCAACATCAATCCAACAAAGTGGCGAATGACACTTTCTTCCATACAGGGCTTCGAATGGTGCGACTTTAATAATTGTATGATAACTATTGTTGTACGAGAACTCAACTAGAGGGAGATGAGAATCCCAATTTCCACCAAAATCAATAACACAAGCTCTTAGCATGTCTTCCAAAGTTTGGATTGTTCTTTCAGTCTGACCATCGGTTCGGGGATGATAAGCAGTACTCATATCGAGGCGAGTACCGACTGATTTTTGCAATGATTGCCAAAAACGAGATGTGAAGCGACTATCACGATCAGATATGATCGCGACTGACACACCATGCCGAGATACGACTTCTTTTAGATAGATTCTCGTTAACTTCTCCATTTGGTCAGTTTCTTTAATAGGAATGAAATGAGCTGATTTGGTCAATCGATCAACAATTACCCAAATTGTATCATGACCACTAGACGTTCGAGGCAGCTTGGTTATGAAATTCATAGAGATTTCTTCCAATTTCCATTTAGGGATCTCTGGCTGTTGTAGAAGACCGGACGGCTTCTGATTCTCTACTTTCACTTTGGCACAAGTTAAACATTTGCTGACGTAAACTGCGATCTCTTTCTTCATATTCGGCCACCAGTACAATTCTTTGACATCTTTGTACATCTTGTCAGCACCAGGATGAATAGAATAGTTGGATTTATGGGCTTCATTCAAGATGACGTCGCGAACACTTCCATGATTAGGAACCCACAAGCGATCCATGAAATAAAGGGTTCCATCCACCTTTGCTTCTAATTGCTTTTCCATACCACACAAGGCTTCACTTTTGATGTTCTCTACCTTCAAGGCTTCAGTTGGAATTCATGAACTTGGGAAGATAGATTAGAACGAACAGAAATTGGAAGGGCTCGAACATGACGAGGTTTAGGCGGCTCTTTCCGACTTAAGGCATCAGCTACCACATTAGCTTTACCAGGATGATACTTGATCTCACAGTCGTAATCATTCATCAACTCTACCCATCTGCGCTGTCTCATGTTGAGCTCTTTATTATTGAAGATATGTTCCAAGCTCTTGTGATCGGTAAATATTGTGCACTTGGTACCGTAGAGATAATGTCTCCAAATCTTCAATGCGAACACAACGGCACCTAGCTCGAGATCATGAGTTGTATAATTCTTCTCGTGATTCTTCAGTTGTCGAGAGGCGTAGGCAATTACTTTGTCATGATGCATCAATACACAACCTAGCCCTTGGTGCGAGGCATCATAGTACACCACGGAATTGTCCATTCCTTCAGAAAGAGATAGAATAGGAGCATCACATAATTTAGATTTAAGTGATTGGAAGGCTGATTCTTGCTTTTCACCCCAGACAAATTTCTCATCCTTATGTGTTAACACCGTTAAATCCTTTTCAGTCTTTGAGAAATTTTCTATGAATCTTCTATAGTAACCAGCAGGACCAAGGAATTGTCTCACTTCAGTCGGGGTCTTTGGAGCTTCCCAATTCTTTATAGCTTCTATCTTCGCAAGATCAACGTGGATACCTTCCTCGTTGATAATATGACCCAGAAATTGGACTTCACGCAACCAGAATTCACACTTGGACAATTTGGCGTACAACTTCTCTTTCTCCAACAACTCAAGAATGATTCTTAAGTGCTCTTCATGCTCTTCTCTTGTTTGCGAATAGATGAGAATATCATCTATGAAGACGATAGCGAATTTGTCGAGATATTGCTTGCACACTCTGTTCATGAGATCCATAACACAGCAGGTGCATTGGTCAAACAAAATGGCATTACCAAGCATTCGTAATGACCATAGCGAGTTCTGAAAGCAATTTTGGGCACATCTTCATCACGAACTTTTAACTGATGGAAGCCTGAACGAAGATCAATCTTGGAATAGAAACTCGATCCTTGGAGTTGATCGAATAGATCATCAATACGAGGAAGAGGATATCGATTCTTAATAGTTTGTTCAATTCACGATAGTCAATGCACATTCTCATTGAACCATCTTTCTTTTTAACGAAGAGGACCGGAGCTCCCCAGGGCGAGAAACTCGGTCGAATGAAACCAAGATCAAGAAGTTCTTGAAATTGCGATGAAAGTTCTTGCATTTCAAACGGTGCAAGAAGATAAGGAGAACGCGCAATAGGAGCGGCTCCTGGAATCAGATCAATACGAAATTCAACTTGTATCTGAGGTGGCAGTCCAGGCAATACGCCAGGAAAAACACCAGGGAATTCACGAACGATAGGGATGTCCTCAATCTTACGATCTTTGGACTTTGTGTCAACGACATGAGCAAGAAAGGCTTGGCATCCTTTACGAAGATATTTTTGAGCTTTCATAGAGTTTATGATTTTTATGTTTTTGTTTCGTTGTTCACCGTGAATCATTAATGTTTCTGTTTTGGATATAGGGATTCGAATTTGTTTGTTATAGCATATAATTTCAGCATGGTTTTTAGATAACCAATCCATCCCTATGACGATATCAAAACTACCTAGTTCTACAGGCACAAGGTCTATATTGAAAATGTGATCACCTAGGTCAAGCTTACAACCTTTAAAAACTTCACTAGACCTAACAACTTTGCCATTCGCTAGTTCGATCTCATATTTAACTTTCAAACGTTCAGGATTTAGATTTAAGAAACTTTTAAAGTCGGTCGATACGAAACTCAAGTCGGCTCCCGAATCAAATAAAACAAAAGCAAAATGATTGTTGACGATAAACGTACCGGTAACGGTATCATGATTTTCGCGAGCTTCCTGAGCATTCATAACAAATGCACGACCACGACCATTCTGACGATCATTTTTGTTGTTGGCATTGCGGTTGTTGTTGCGATTGTTGTTACGTGTGTCGTTGTTGCCGTTCTGATTGTTGTTGTTGTTCTGAAGCTTAGGGCAACGATTACGATAATGGTTAGGATCACCACACTCGTAACAAACAGGATTCTTAGGTCGATTGTTGGATGAACATTTTGCTGAAATTGTGACCCCAGCGGTCACACTTGTGGCACTTCTCACACTGACCATCATGATGCCAATTACACTTCTTGCACTTGTGCTTGCTTCCAGCATAAGGCTTAGAATCAGGATTAGACTGATTATTGTTCTGATTAGAGGCAACATAGCTCTTAGTCATCTGATACTTGTTCCCTTTGTAGTCTCGTTTGTTGTCGTAGGAACGCTTCACGTTTTCATTGTTCGAAGTTTCAGAGGATTTGCTAGACACAACTAGCTTGTCTTTGAACGATCCACTTCTCATAGCATCATCTGTCAACCTTGTTGCACGATTCACAACATCTTCAAAAGTCTTCAGTTCAGAAGCAATAACATGAGTACGAATAAGATCATGCAGACCTTGAAGATACTTCTCGATACGCTTAAATTCAGGGGAAATCATATGAGGGACGAGACGAGCGAGTTCTTGGAACTTAGTCGTGTAGGTAACAATATCAGATCCAACCATGGACAGATTCCATAGTTCCACTTCAACTTTCTGTAGCTCTCTGCTTGGACAAAACTTCTGAGTCAACTGATCTTTAAACGCAGTCCAAGTCAGAGCGTTAGCATTATCACGACCTAAGACTTGCACTTGGGAATTCCACCAGGATAACGTTTCCTTGGTCAATGTGCTAGCAGCAAACTTCACCATATTCTCAGGGGCACATTGGATGATACTGAAAATATATTCCACCTTCTCAATCTAGTGGATGATGGAAATGACACCTTCAGATCCAGAGTATGTCGAAGGATGACAGGATGTAAAGGTTTTAAACGACTGACCTTGACGATTAGCATTGGGATATGAAGTTTAAACAAATAAAGAAAGAAAAGGAAAATTAGGATGAAATTAAAGCGAAAATAAACGAATCTTCTCTTGTGGAGTCGAATAATATACCGTTGTTTCCATTGCTAGCAGCACCACCGGCATTTCCTCTTGCTGCGTTCATTTGAACCATCGCTTCCGCGATTCGGCGTTCCACCATTTGTTCAACAGTTTATGCATTTCCTCCTCGAGCCATTGATGAATTGCTGATACAAGTAATACGATTCAAAATAAAGAATTAAGAAAAGAATATTATAGAAGGATTATAAAGAAAAGATATACTTATTATAAGAATCAAGGAATAGATATACAACAGACGTAGTAGTAGTAGACGTATTATAAATAGGTGTAGATATAGTAGTAGTAGAGACGTATAGAAAATACAATTTATAGAAACAATATGATTATACTAAAATATCACTTTTATTAAACACATTCCTAATACATAATAGGTTTAAAAAAAGTATGGCACAAACGCCAATAATGAATAAAAGAAAATACTAATTTAAAAACTAACTATTTAAAATAGCTAAACATAAAACCTAATAATAATAATGAAAAAACAAATATAGACGAAATGTAGATGACTAATCATCTTCCTCCATTCTAGATTAAAACCACCTACATAGTGGAATCTGATTTGTATCAGTTTCATCCAAACCCTCATTCCAAATATTTTAAAAAAACTTTGTGATAAAATTGCCAAACTTGAAGATTTTGCTCTTTGAATTAAAAATTGAGAACCCACCTGAAGAATTGAATACGTTCGGATTCAGGCCATTGAGGGAGAATATGGATTAGGGTGGAAAATATAATTGTCGCTGAAATCACGGTCGAAATCAAAGGGGGAAGAGGCAAGGTGATTAGGTATTCAATTCGAGGGTGAACATAATCACGGCTTTGATGGATTTATGTGCACAGATAAGTACACGTGTCATCGTGTCCAATGTTATAAGGCACTAAAGGGTCACACCACTACACACTCAATAATGGACAACCGAATAAAGTAAGTTGTGTGGAATAATTAACTAGTTAAGTTAATTATAAAGAAGAGAATAAATAATAATACTTCCTCCGATTCAAAATAAGTGATACATTGTTACTTTCACGGTTTTTGAGGCAAAATTTTATCATGAGGGTTAAATTAGATTAATTGGATGGTTAGTGGGGAATGGGTCCCACAATTTTTAATAAAGTAAGGTTAATGATGTTTAAAAGTAAAAGTAAGGGTAAAGAGGTCATTTCACTTTATTAAAGTAAGTAGTTAGTGGATGTGGGGGCCACCACTTTTTACCAAATTAGGTAAGTTTTTAAAGTGTATCCCTTATTTTAATAGACCTAAATATGGAAAGTGTATCACCTATATTGAATAGGAGGAAGTAAGTTAATTATTATTTGTGAAGATAGTTAAATATTAGGTTAAGTATTTAACGGACAGTTAATTAACTGTCTATTAATTAACTAGTAAAAGTCCAAGGGTTTAAAGTGTTAATAGGAAGTTAATTATGAGATTAATCATAATTAAACTCCATGGACTTAAATGTAACTTAAGTCCTTATAAATAAAGGCTTAAGGTTAAGGCTTAAGGGTTACACAATCACATTACTCAAACCCTAATCTCTCCTCCCTCTCCTCTCGTGTTGGACGGCCGAAAACCCCAAGAGGGTTTCGGATTGCTTGTTCGACCGAAGCCACACAAACACACAAGTCATTGTGTATTGCTTCGTTGGTACAACGCGGTCTTGTAGCGTGTCCAGGTGGTGCAGTAGAGGTGGATCATTCTTTAGCAATCTAAAGGTAATGTTCATAATCCCCTACTTCTTGTGATCTCATTGACTAGTAGAGATCCAGTAATGTGGGATTCAAGTTCCGCCATGTGAATCCTACAAGGTTTTCCTACAGTGGTATCAGAGCTCCCTACTAATCTCAATGAGATTCGGTTGAGTTTCTTTTCGTCTAGAAAAGAACCCCAGAAATTTTAAACCAAGCCTGTGTTCTTCAAGTTTTGAATGAACATTGGATTGAATAGGGTTCTAGATAAAGGAAACTAGGTTTCTTTTTTTTCTTTTTTTTAGTAAAATAAAACCTAGTATGTTTGATCCAAGTAAATTATTTAAAGTCCTTAAAAATTGGAATGAATGGGTTTTAAGACAAAAATTTAAGAAAAGGTTATATTAAACTTTTTCGTTTAAAAGTTTGACGTTTTATTTGTTTATTATTATTATTATTAACGAAATAATATATATATATATATATATATATATATATATATATATATATATATATATATATATATATATATATATATATATATATATATATATATAAAACGGTAGTCGAAACCGAACCAACCGAGACTCGATTAGGACTCGGTTAGACGACCGAGTGGTCGACCAAAACCGAACCCACCGAGTTTCGGTTGGGGGTGTTTCTTGGAGACCAAGATATCCTTTTGATTTTAGTCCAAGATATGGTCTAAATCAAGAAATAGAATCTACAAGTTATTATGTAAGATTTTATTATTATAAGTCAATCTATAAGTATTTAGTTGACTAGATTATTTAACTTTTTCGTCTAAATAATAGTAATAAGTTTAATAAACATTTAAATTAAACGTAATCATTTTAATAGTTATTAAAATCAAGATAATTATGAAATTAAGGAGGAAATAAGAAATCAGTTTATGGGTAACTTAATAATTATCAGTTTATTTATTTAATTAAGTATGACATAACCCAAAAGAAGTGACATTGTGTTTATTTTAATTTTTCGAATATTTTTATTATTTTTCGGAAATTTATAAATTTTTATTTTTTAAAATATACAAAACACAAAACCAAGTCTTTGGGGTTATGACATAGCAATTCTCGAAATTGCATGTATTTATTTTTATTTCTTTTATTTATTTTAGTTAAAATAAAAAGATGGTGATTATAAACAGTTTGTTTAGAAAACCAAGTTTTAATAATAAGATGGTGATTATAAACAGTTTGTTTAGAAAACCAAGTTTTTAAATTAATAATGGCAAAGTAAACAGTTTGTTAATAAACCAAGTTCTATAAAGATAAAATTAAAGATGGAATTTATAAACAGTTAGTTTATAAAACCAAGTAATTAAAAACTGGCTAACATTTTTCGAACAAAGGAAAATCCTTTTTAGAAAATCTTAGATCAGAGTTCAACCCATCTAATGGAACACCTAACGTGTTCAACGATATTCACATTGTAAGGAGAAAGAACCTTAGATGTGGATTCAAATCATTGCGAGTGTTAGGGTGCGTAGGGTTTTGTGATAATTGGGAGTCCCGGCGCAAGGCATCGCAGTGTCTTAGGTGGTATGATCTATTTTGGTGATAATCGGGAGTCCCGACCCAAAATGCACTAGAGGGATTAAAACATGTACAAGTTTGTTGTTCTAATTGATATCCCGAACATCTAGGAATCGTTTCTAGTCTAGCGTCGCTATACCTACCAGAAATAGCGTGGCTCTAATGGGAAGTACCCAAACCTTGCATTAGAGGGCGTGAAATATGGATCCTAGTCTAACTATTATTCTAATCATACTAACCGTTTGTTGTTTTTCTTATAGATGTATGTACCATCAGAAATTCCGTTTTACTCAACAAATGAATCGCGAAGGTTCATCACTGGAAAAAGGAAGCTTACTGGTCCAAACTACAGAGTTTGGAAAGTGCACTTTAGGAGTTACCTAAAAGCACAAAATCTACTGTACGTGATAGACGAGGTGCCCAAGGGACAACTAGGGCAAGATGCCCAGGATGATGAGCTTGATGCTTATTATCAGTATCTGGCAAATGAATCACAAGTTATGTCAATTCTTATTCTTACTTCATTATCAGAGCTTACTGATAATCTACGTAAGAAACCATGCTATGAGTTTGTGCAGTATCTTGAGGAGACGTTTAAACATAGTACTGAAGAAAGTAAGCAGTTCGTTTTGCAAGAAATCATTTCGTCAAAGATGAAAGATGATCAACCATTGAGTGACCATCTTATTAACATAAGAAGGTTACTAAATTGTCTCACCCTAGTTACTAGCACATCAAACCAGCATGAACAAGTCTTATTCTTGTTTGGATCTCTCACTCAGTACTATCAGGATAAGGTAGTGCGTTTAGTCGGGAATTTTGATCCGTGTGTCGCGGGTCTACATGAGAAGCTCTTGTGTATACGCGATATTCAAAGTCTAGAGGAAGAATCTCTCCCCGAGGTTCCAATGGATGAGTTTGATGTATGGTTGAGAGGCTTTGCTTATTTGTGTTGCCCAGCTTGTGGCAGCAAGGATATTTGCGAGCACACGTCCGATGTGGGACTGTTGGATGCTGACTTTGTCAGCGATTCAGGTAACTTTATGATTGATTGTCTCGTTACTTCTAGTGAATCCTGGGTATTGGATACCGGATGTGGTCATCACATTTGCAATCATTTGCAGAGATTTAAGAAGAACAGGAGGCTGGGACAAGGAGATGTTGAACTACGAGTAGGCGAAGGTTCCAAGGTTGGAGCTGAAGCCGTAGGAACTATCTTCTCAAGTTGCCTTCTGGAAGAGTTTTGGAACTTAAATATTGTTATTATATTCCTAGACTTATTAAAAATGTTATTTCGTTTCATTTACTTATAGACAGTGGTTTTTATTATGAGTTTTATAGAAAAACAATTTCGTGTTTAAAAGATGATATTTTATATTTTAACGCAAATTCTCATAATGGTTTGTACACGTTAAATCCAAATAACATAGAATGAGAAATTTATCATATAAGTAAAAGATCCAAGAGTAACTTGAATCAAACTTATCTTTGGCATTGTCGTTTAGGTCATATAAACGAGACTCGCATAAAGAAGCTCCACGATGATGGAATTCTAGAGCCATTTGATTTGGAATCATATGCAATATGCGAAGCTTGTTTATCTGGCAAGATGACAAAAGACCCTTTCAACCATTACAATGAAAGGGCAGGCGAGTTGTTAGGGATTATACACACAGATGTGTGTGGACCCTTTACTCCAGAAGCTAGAGGTGGATACCGCTACTTCATTACCTTTATTGATGACTTCAGTAGGTATGGTTATGTCTTTCTTATGAGACTAAAGTCTGAAATCTTTGACAAGTTCAAAGAATATCAGAGGGAAGTAGAGAACAAACTAGGCAAGAAAATTAAGTCACTTCAGTCTGACCGAGGAGGCGAATATTTGAGCCAAGAGTTCGACGATCATTTGAAGGAATGTGGGATTGTTTCACAACTCACACCTCCGTATACACCTCAGATGAATGGTGTATCAGAAAGGGGGAATCGCACCTTATTAGACATGGTACGTTCAATGATGTGTCGCGCCCCACTACCACTATCATTTTGGGGACATGCACTCGAGACTGCAGCATTCACACTGAATAGGGTTACGACCAAGTCAGTAGAAAAGACTCCGTTCGAGCACTGGACAGGGAGAAAACCAAAATTATCTTTTCTCAAAATTGGGGTTGTGAAGCGTACGTTAGACGTAACTTCACAGATAAACTAAACCCCACGTCAGATAAGTGTATCTTCGTTGGATATCCAAGAGAAACCTTAGGATACTATTTCTATCATCGAGAAGACAACAAAGTTTTTGTTGCTCGGAAAGGTGTCTTCTTGGAGGAGAAGTTTCTAGGAACTGAAACTCCAAGAAAAGAAATAGAGCTTCAAGAAATTGAAGAGAATGAAGATCCACCGACGACTTTAGTCGAACCAGTAGTTCAACAAAGAATTGTTGATTCCCAACCAGACCCACTGGTTGAGGAAGAAGAAACATGCAATCCGCATAGGTCCAGTAGACCACGCCAAGAACCAAATAGGCATCTTTGATTCATGATCGATGAAGATGATGGTAGTCTACTAGAACCCTTAACCTACAACGAAGCTGGTGACGGCATAGAGTCTGAAAGATGGCTCGAGGCTATGCAAGAAGAGATGCAATCCATGTATGACAACCAAGTCTGGGTGTTATCAGACTTGCCACCGCAGTCACGAGTTGTTGGATGCAAGTGGGTTTTCAAGAAGAAAATTGACATGGATGGGAAAGTGCATACATACAAAGCACGACTCGTCACGAAGGGTTTCACGCAAACACATGGTGTGGATTATTCTGAAACCTACTCGTCAGTCGCTATGCTTAAGTCTATTAGAATGCTTATGGCCATATCAGCATATTACGACTATGAGATATGGCAAATGGATGTTAAAACCGCCTTCCTTAACGGGGAGTTGAATGAGGACGTATTCATGATACAACCGGATGGTTTTACTGATCCAAAGAATCCTGATAAAGTATGCAAATTGCTAAAATCCATTTATGGATTGAAGCAAGCATCTAGAAGTTGGAACTTACACTTTGACAAAAGAATCAAAGAATTTGGTTTTGTCAAGAGTGAGTTCGAGGCATGTGTCTACACAAAATTCAGTGGGAGCATAGTAATCTTCCTAGTCTTGTATGTTGATGACATACTGCTCATAGGAAACGATATACCAGCATTACAAGGAGTAAAATCCTGGTTAGGTAAATGTTTCCAGATGAAGGACTTGGGAGAAGCCGCGTTTATACTGGGTATAAAGATCTACAGGGATAGATCTAGGTGGCTTATTGGACTTAGTCAAAGTACATACATTGACAAAGTACTGAAGAGATTCAGTATGAGTGATTCCAAGAGAGGTCTCATTCCAATGACACATGGCATTACACTGAGCAAAGCTCAGAGTCCCACATCTAGCAAGGAAATAGCTAGGATGAGTTTGGTACCATAAGCTTCGGCAATTGGATCAATCATGTATGCCATGTTATGTACTAGGCCCGATATTGCTTACTCCATAAGTCTTACGAGCAGATATCAAAAGAATCCTGGTGAGCCCCACTGGGTGGCTGTCAAGAACATTCCCAAGTATTTGAGAAGGACGAAAGAAATGTTCTTGGTCTTTGGAGGTTCGATGGAAGAATTTCGTGTAACTGGTGACACAGATGCAAGCTTCCAAACCGACAGAGACGATTACAAATCTCAATCAGGATTTATCTTCACACTAAACGGAGGAGCTATATCTTGGAAGAGTCAGAAACAAGATACGATAGCAGATTCGACTACAAAGGCTGAGTACATTGCCGCAAATGATGCTGGAAAGGAAGCCATGTGGCTTAAGAATTTTATCGAGGATCTTAGAGTTATTGCCAGTATCTCTAGACCCATCGAAATATTCTGTGATAACAGTGGAGCAATAGCGCAAGCTGTTGAGCCAAGAGAGCATCAAAAGACCAGGCATGTACGCAGGAAATATCACCTCATACGTGAGTATTTTAGAGAAGGTGATATTATAATTAAGAAAATACCAACGGACGACAACGTTGCTGACCCGTTAACAAAACCACTAGCTGGACCAAAGCATGAAAAACATGCGCACGCTATAGGCATACAGTACCTAGATATTGGTAGCTAGTAATTTTGATTGTGATTCATAGACATGTTTGAAATCGACACATTATGTAATAACATTTCGTGGGATTGAAATAGGAGGTTTTACGTAATATTTTCACATTGTCTATTCTTAACATGTTTTAAACCTATCCTTGATACGCAAAGTTTTTGAGTATCTAAAATGTCTGTGGTTGCTTGAATTTAGTGGGAGCTAGATTCAAGAGATAATACCATTATGAATATTTGTCTATTTCATAGTTATTGAATAGAGAAACAAGGGTTGTTAAAATAAATATTCATAGATGTTTACAGAGTTTGCTAAACATTAGACGTGACCAAAAGATCGAGATTACTTCATGGAGCCCAAGCATGAGTAATTTCGAGTAAATGTCCTCTGACCTGAGACATTTTGGTTTGAGACACGATGACTTCTGAACTTTAGCATTTATCTAACGTCACACCGTAAAAGGGTGACCATAATGAACTTGACTAAGACATCGGAAGTCGTGGGCAAGATAACGCAAATGTCAAGATGGAATTTTCACCTTCTATAACTAGAGGAGATATTTCATGGCCGCTCGACGATTAAGACTACTGAAATGCGTGGCCGCGCTCGGATAATGATTAGATCATTCGGTAATCCGTTACTGCAGAAAGTCGAAATCAGAGTCGAGAAAATTCGAGTATATAGAACAAGATCCCTGCTCCATGTCTATTACTCAAATTAAGAAATATCATGATGCGAAAGGAAAATCTGTTAGTGTTATTCATTGTATGTATATTATCTCTGGATGTAAGAGTTCTTATAACGTAGTTATCCTAAATGTCTGGCTAGGGACCGCTTTAAGCCAACGATGATCAGAAAGTGATTCTTAACTTGCACAAGTGGGAGTCTGAAGGATTTATGTGCACAGACTAGTACACGTGTCATCGTGTCCAATGTTATAAGGCACTAAAGTGTCACACCACCACACACCCAATAATGGACAACCGAATAAAGTAAGTTGTGTGGAATAATTAACTAGTTAAGTTAATTATAAAGAAGAGAATAAATAATAATAAGTTAATTATTATTTGTGAGGATGGTTAAATATTAGGTTAAGTATTTAACAAACAGTTAATTAATTGTCTATTAATTAACTAGTAAAAGTCCAAGGGTTTAAAGTTTTAATAATAAGTTTAATTATGAGATTAATCATAATTAAACTCCAAGGACTTAACTGTAACTTAAGTCCTTATAAATAAAGGCTTAAGGTTAAGGCTTAAGGGTTACACAATCACATTACTCAAACCCTAATCTCTCCTCCCTCTCCTCTCGTGTTCGACGGCCGAAAACCCCAAGAAGGTTTCGGTGCTTGTTCGACCGAAGCCACACACACACACAAGTCATTGTGTATTTCTATGTTGGTACAACGCGGTCTTGCAGCGTGTCCAGGTGGTGCAGTAGAGGTGGATCATTCTTTAGCAATCTAAAGGTAATGTTCATCATCTCTTTCTTCTTGTGATCTCATCGACTAGTAGAGATCCAGTAATGTGGGATTCAAGTTCCGCCATGTGAAGCCTACAAGGTTTTCCTACAGGCTTTAGCATATGACGTGGCATGTGACTGGCTTATATAGTGAGATGATATTATGACATGACATTGTCTATATGTCAAAAGCCTTCTTTTATTATGTACAAAAATTGAAAACTACAAAATGACGATAGATTTGTAATGGGTGATTTCCTAATTTGGAACAAATGAAATGAAATCTCCCCAAAAATAGACTTGGGTTTCAAATCTTCCCAAAATACCCTGTGCAACTACCCCGGCGAGGGTTGTCACACCCGCCAAAAATGAGTTTTACTTCATTTAAAATGTTTTGCGGAAGAACGGAGGTGTAACTTTCATGACAACAAAGCAAAAATTAAGTAAACAAAAAACCACGCAATAACGAAAATAAAAATAGTTTCACTTTCTAAAAAATAGAATGTTTCCAAAAATAGCAAGTTTCCTAAAATAGAAATTGTTTGAAAATGAAATGATTGTTCGTAAACTTAATATTTTATTCATGGCTCACGACAATCGCACTGCTCATATCCTCTAGTTCCACTGTGCACCTTATCACCTGGAAAAACATAAATTTAAAAGGGTCAACAATAATGTTGAGTGAATCCACATGGTTAATGTTTATGATAAGTAAAGTGTTTGCTACCCAAAATGTTTGTTTTGAAAATAAGTTTATGACTGAAAAAGTATAAGGTTCAACACTCATATGATATGAGAAATAAGTATAAAAAGTGAACTGTAATTGTAGAAGCTCTACAATTACTAGTTTTGTTAATGAAAAAGTGTTGAACAAGTTGTTACGTTTGACATTGCATGACTGTTATCCTCAACAGGTAGCTAGCCTATTGAGTTAATATACCAACCCCTAAGTCCACAATCAACACTTCAACTCTAGTACGTTATCGCTCTTTTATGGATATACACTCCCGAAAGATGTTTGGATAAACCAAGTAGTGATCAAATAATGTTGGAAGGATGAGTGTCAGCCAATAGTAGTCTCAGCATATCCATGGTCTAGATCCACTAGTTAATGATTGCTGGAAACCTTAGTCCGGAATAATAATTGTTTGTCATGCCAACACGATAATGAAAATGTATATGTTGTACAGTCATAGTAAAACAGCAGCATTTGTTTATGTTTTTCACCCCAAAAGTTTATAAAACAGTAAAAGTAGTAAAGGGGCTGTGGACTCATCTGGGCAAAGCTTAGCAACAGAAAGGACAGAAGATTCCTTCACAGACTCCTAGCTTCCTAAACGATATAACTTTCAAATTAGACTAAGCTAACACATGCGATTCTAGTTATGATATAAGATATATGATATGCGATTAATGTTATGTTCTATGTTTTGTGACATCGAATGAACTTGGATCATTGGGCCTTAATGGGCCGAAATGAAATGAAATGAGCTTCGAAATGAAATGAAATGGGCTTGGGTTAGGCTTAATGGGCCTAGATTGGGCCTAATGGGCTTAATGGGCCTAGATGGGCATAATGGGCCACTATGTGGGCCATTTGGGCCTCATATTGGGCTTATGTCCGATTAGGTTGGGCCATGGATTGAGCTTGGCCCAATTGGGTTCGGTTTGGATAATAATGGGCCAAAGGTTTGGGCTTTGGTCCATATGGGCTTGGATACTAACGGGCCAACTAAAGTTTGGGCCCGATGGACTAAGATAGATCGAATGGGCCAAGTACGGGCCTTGGCCCGATTAAGTATTCGGGTTTGGGTCCACGGTCTTGGGTCAAGATCCGGCCTTGACCCGGTTGACTTATGGGTCAAAATTAGTCCAATCTATAGTCAATATTGGTCAAAATAGTTAACAAAAGTCAACTAGGGTTTCTAGATTTCGGCTAGGGTTTGAGTTCGAGCCTAGGATTGGCAGAAGGCCAAAACCCTACGGATTTGGGTGCTAGATCGGGTCTAGGGTTCGAGTCTATGTCTATATTCGGCTAGATTTTGGTGTTTTGGTCATACAAGTCTAGATCCTTGGTTAGGCACAATAATACTTCTAGATCTAGGGTTTTAGAGGTCAAAAGACTAGGGCTTAGACAATAACAACAACGAATCAAATAATCAACGAAAGACTAACAAGACAATCACGAATAAACAAGTTTGGAACGGAATCCGTATGCATGGTGTGACCATGCACACGTACGGCTCGAAATCAACACAACAAGCAAATGCCGAGAGCTCTTGGCCTTCGGCCTAGGTCTCGGTTTGGTCGAGTATGGTAACGAAAACAAGTGTAGGGAACCGAAAATCATACCTTGAGATTGAGATCTAGAAGAAAACAAACAAGAAAGGCAAGGATCGAATGGGGATGCTTCAACTCGAACTCGGGACTTGCTTTAGGGTTAGGGTCGGCCGAATTCAAGAAAGGAACAAAGGGTTTCGGTAATGGGGTATATATATGGGAGATTTTAGGATTTGGATGGAAGAGTTTGAGTAGGATTGGGTTTCATTCAAATTGACTTAGAGATAAGGATCAACAATAGATAAACCTCACCACCAATGGTGGTTCGCCCGAGCATGGATTCGAACAAGAGTCTAGGCCGGCTACTTAGTGGTCGGTCAAATGATTAAGGTGTCGGGTTTAGCTTTGTTCAATTCGAGTCACATTTAAATTAATTAAATTTGTTTATTGTATAACGGATAAAAGTTACTATTTATAGAGTGTTTTAGCTCAATGTGTCACCATAAGAAAAATAATATGTTGTGTTGACTAAAATAGTCAAACACTAATGTATGGTGTAAAAATAGATGTTTTGCTGTGTGTTTGGATGCCAAAATTAGAAATGTCTAAGTATAGAAACTTTCTAAATAAGGAAAGTTCTAGAAATGAAATGTTATTACATACCGGAAATATCGAGTTGTCACAAGCGTGCAACGTGTAACTCCACTTTGACGCCGCCACGTGTCCGAGTTAGTGTTGCTCAAATAGTTACTAGTGCTCATGAATACTGCTCAACCTTGTTACTATTGCTCGTTAATACTGCTCAAACTTGTTACCACTGCTCGTTAGTACTGCTCTCCACTTAGTGTTGCTCGTTAATGCTACTCGTTAGTGCTGCTCCCAGTTAGTGCTGCTCCCAGTTAATGCTGCTCCCAGTTAATGTTGCTTGTTTGTGTTGCTCCCAGTTAGTGCTGCTTGTTTGTACTGCTCCCAGTTAGTGTTGCTTGTTGGTGCTGCTCCCAGTTAATACTGCCCAAGTCGCACGGAGTATTATTTCTACACATCCTACAAATTCGTGACCAAGTTAACATCATATTGATACAAATAATAAGTTAATTGTTGATCTGAAGATTCAAAGTAGGTCTCGTACATGTAAGTGGATAAGTTATGATAACTGATAACTAGATTATACATATTAAGTACTCCGTAATTGGTTATATCTTAATCCTATTTTTGATGTCATATTTCCCCGCAATTGCTTATGTGTCCATCGATTAGAGCAATAATTTTGTGTTCGTCTTTCATCCTCATGTCAAATTCTGGCCGTTTCCATCGTGATTGGTAAAATTTTGACCCATATATGGTAATTGATTTAGGAAATTTCACGAACTAATGTTTTTACAGGATAATTTAAGTATATGTCACATCATCATATTTTATGCAAGGTGATTTTTGTAAGAGCTAATATCAATTTTCATTAAATAAAATACAATACAATTGGAAAATGACTAAAACAAATACAAGATTGAAACAAGAATAAGTAGAAACAAAGAAGAAACAAGTTTTGGTTGAGTCTCGTGAAATTCACGATCTCCTTAAAATAGATTCGTCGTCTATCTCCCAGGGTGAAACAACCGAGTAGTTTTACACTACCGAATATAATCCAAGCCAGAACACTTATCGAAAGTTCTTGTGTTTAAGGATCACTAAAATTGGAGAGAGCAAATTATGATACTTGTAAGTGAGTAGAAAAGTATACGAATTTGTGTGTATCTTCCAAATGACCAAACCCACTATTTATAATGGAAGATGGATGGAAGATGGTCAAGTTGATTAATGACATACATTATTGTCATTAAGCCAATTCATTACAAAAAATCAGAACCACTCATTCAAATGTATATTTTAATGACAAACATTAAAATTATAAATAATATTATCAATATTATTATTTGAATACTTTCACTAACTCAAGTGACAAAAACCGAGTGGTAAAAACTGAACCCCCATGAGTCGATATCTCATTCACCACAACTACATTTTGGATATACAAACCATTAATTATATATAATTAAATATATAATTATATGTGTCCAGAATTTTCCAACAATCCCCCACATGAATAGAGATCGACCGAAAACACAACAAAATTTCGATAAATGTTTAACAGTTAAGTCTTGCAATGGATAGGTAGGTGTTAGCCTTTGAACCATCCCTTGAGAGGCACACTTAGTCTCCTAGCAGTCAGTAGACGCGATGTCCTTGAACTGAATCCGCCTTTTGTGTAGACGACAGTATACATTCTCACAAGACTCTCCCTAACTTGTTCATATCCTCTTATCGTGCCCATCTTGGTCATGGACACTGCCTGGTTCTGCGAGAGCTACTAAGAATTGTGCCCCAACAATTCCATTCGAAACAGTCCCACTTTTCCCTCACATAGGTGATTCTCTATAAGAAATTATTAAAAGTCATAGTGCTTATCCTCATTGTCACTGAACTAGGAATGGACTAGGAAGTAGTACAATGTACTCCCTTTAAGAATATTTGGAGGAATTCCGTTACCCCTACAATGACATCCCTTCGTTTATACAATTAGGTTGTCCTATTGAACCTAGATCTTTAAATCTCCAGTCAACTAGGTTAGGTTTCCTTCGCATAAACTTTATTCCAAGGGTTTTAGTCCCATTCCATTATAACTAACTCTCTACTTAAGCCTTTTCATAAGCGGATCCGCGATGTTATCATTTAACTTTTGATACTTAATCTTGATAACATCAATTGAGAGTAGTTATCATATCGTATTATGTCTTACTATTATACATTGTACACATGACTAATGTAAATATAAGACAACGATATATGCCAATTTGTACTTCAATTATTTGGAATATCTTCCTTAATTGATGTAACTTTATTAAGATGAATGAATACCTTAGCAAGGTACCCCTACATTCGTACGTATTTACAAGACTGTTTTCTTTCAAACCAAAATCAATACAATGTTTCATCTAACCCTCACGAGGTATCTTATATCAAAGATAAGTAGTCGAAACGCGACATATCCCCACATTTGTACAAATTAATGTATCAATTGCTTCATTTTTACTTTTCTCTAAAGTAAAATTACACTATTTCATGTACATCAAGGAGTTTTGGTTATTTCTTTCAACTAAATGGAAGGATGAATTTTGTCAATTACCTATATAACATTTTACAAAGAAAAATTCTGTTCATCAACAGTTGATGAGCAGTAGTATTTTTTTTTTTTTTAATTTTAAAATTTATATAGAGAGATAAATTGTTTAATAGCAAAATCGTCCAGTCAATCGGAAGCAGTAAAAGTACAATTACAATAACCTTCCTTCCTTTACACACTTCTCCTTGATTTTTTCTTCAGTCAATCACAACAACTTTTCTTTCTTTACACTTTTCATGTTCTTATCCCCACAAAATCAGGAGTGCTCCATTTCTTTTGATTCCGATCTGAACCTTATGTCTGCTTATGGTGCTTGATTAACAACCTTTAAAGATTCAGAGAAAGAAAGCGAGTGAGGTTATGTTCACAAGGTCAGTTTTTCTGATCTACGTCTGTCATCTCCTTCATTCTCTGCTATAAAAACTTCATGATTCATCATACTTCCGGTCGATCAGATTGTGTTTTCGTCAGTTTTTTATGTTGATTTCATCCTAATCATACTACCACTATACCTATAATTAAAACTGATTTAAGCAAGTCATCTTCAGGTATCCATGGATAAGAAACCAAAGCGATTGATGTCATCTTCTCCACTGAAAAAACCCTAAATTTTGTATGTGTTACATATATTGAATTCGTTAATTTCTTTTGAAATATGGAGCAATTTAAAGAGAAATTCGAAGGTGAGCTCATAGTAGCTCCATAGAGTGAGTAAGAAGTCGAGAATTTTTCGTAGCTCATCGGGTGCGGGTGACATGCTCTCTCGAACAAAGCCAGTGACGTGCTCTCTCCAACAAAACCGTAGTTTTTACAGAAAGAGGAAGAAGCAGGTTTTTACTTTTTTACTTTTTCCTTTTTTCAAATATTAATGTTTTGTATTTTGTCACATTTTTATATTAAATTGTACTTTCTCAACAAGTATAAAAATCCAAAAATCACATGTTTTTGGCATAGGTCGAACCAGTAATGGAATCGGTTTGGATGTCAATCCTGCCTGTTATATTTTTAGGGGTATAGAAGCAGAAGCTGATGACAATGAGGAACCTTTAGTCTACGAAAGTGAGTTCTCATTTATTGTATTCTTTTTTAATTTTTATATATATATTTTTTAAATTAATATTTTATCATACCAAATACAACAAATGTTTTGTTCGGTGTTTCTTTGAGAGCTGATGTTAGAAATCCAATGGAACTTCTTTCAAATTTGGTTAGGAATAAGTGATGTATAAATGTCTGGAACTAAATTTTTTTAATTGTGTCATGAATTGGCTTTGTTAGATGTTGACCATGAGATATAAAGAACCCAATTTTTATGCCCTAAATAGATGCAAAATATGGAATTATAAATACAGATTTAATAATATGTTGTGTGCTAATTTTAACACCAATTGTAGGCCTATTAAAGTGAATTTATTATCATGATTTCTAACCTGTACAAGTGACAAACGAATGAATCCACTGCACTAATTCCCATCTGGTTTAAAAGAAGAACAAAGAATAAATTAACTTAAAAATGATGAATAGCATAGAGGTAGCATTTTGACCCGTATGAATGGGTCGATTTGAGATGTGTGTTATTTTAAATGGGTAGGTCAGATAAAAAAAGTTTAGGTAAAAGAAAAATGAGTCAAACAGTTTAAGAGTCAGTCAAAGTCTATTTTGATAAATATAACCATTTTACATCATTGTAAGGAAAATGTCATAGAATACCAATCCTTCAGCAATATACATTTTGGTGATTATAACTTCTTTTTTTATGTATCCATTTTGGTATTTATAAGTTTTTAAACATGCGTAATTCGGCTTAATTTTTTGGTCCCTTTTGGGTAATTAAATTAGTTTCTTTCGCCTATTTTTGTGTTATTATTTTGCCCTGCAATTTACCAAAGTGAGCTGTATAATAACCAAAATGGATTTGGAAAGTTATAACAAAGTATAATTATATGATACCAGGAGTACCAACACTTTTTGTCCAAATTCTTCGACTTTATTGTATAGTTAGTGGGTCAAATATGACTAGAATAAAAGTAACAATTGATTAATTTATTTGATGTCAATTTTGAAGTTAAAAAGTAATAATTGAATTGTACATGATTCAAATTCAGAATCATTATTAGTATTCCTGATTATCTACGGGTTCGGGAGTTTTAAGCATAACACAGGTAATTGTTACATGAATTTGAATGTTGTAAACTTACTTGCGATTCTAACAAATAATTTGAATGAAAGAGTTTTGATTTCACAAACGAAAAACTCGAACATCTTAATTAGGATAGTTTTATTTTATTATATTCTAATAAATTACTTGGTTTGAATGCAGCATGTTTCCCAAGACTACTCAAGAAACATTAGCTCAAAAGATGTACCAAACACATCCGAAGCACATGCAAAATGTTTGCATGATTGAATAGATCGGTGCTTTTTTATCCAGGTTTGCAATTTCGTAGTTTAATTGACTGACCGGTGTAATAAATTTTAATTATTTGGTGAATGGGGATAGTGATTCTTTGACCGAATTTGCTTTCTAACTAGCAATGTGCATGGTACAGGAACCGAACCAAACCGCTGGAACCGACTAGAAGTGCTGAAATGCTACTGTATTACATGCTTAGTTGCAGATTGTTGTTAACTTCACGTAGCAAAGATGTGTGCAATGAGATGAATGCTAGAATATGTGTTCATGTAAATGTATTATCTAAATTGGATTCTTGGAATTTATTTAGCAAAATGGCAAACAACACAAATGATAATTCAGATATATATCATCTAGCAAATAAAGTAGGTGAAAGATGTGCATGTTTACCGAATGTCATTGTAACAGCTTTACCTTAAACAAGGGTACATTTTCTTTTTTCTTTTTCCCAATCACGGATTGTGTGTATGCTCTTACTTGCATCAACTAACATTACTAAACTTCTGAACGGGTTAAATTGTCCAAAACTTGAGATTGTGTTACTAAATCTCCGCTCTCATAAATATAGTGCGTATATTTGCAACCCGTAGCGAAGCGCGGGCCCAATACCTCGTTTGTTACATTTGTGACTTTGAATCAATGTGGAATGTTGGTGGTATGCCATTTAATTTATTATAACAAAATTATTTAAATTTATATGGAATAATCAACCATGTTAAAACTTTAACAATTCAAAATAAATGAACAACTTTATTAGCATTTTATCAAAATTGTGGTTAGAAGTTGTCATATTTAATTTTAATATTTTTACCAACAATAATTCCACATTTTGATAACACAATTCCATTGGATTCAACCACAACCCGAATAAAAAACTTAGTAAGCAACCATCCGGTCACAAGGTTCTTATGAATCTCCGGAACATACAAAACATTGCTTAATGTGACATCATTTCTGGAAATCATCCTTAAGATGACATTTACTTCACCATTTATATATGTGGTAGTCAAGTTTCCAATAAAACATTTTTTGCTCATTTTCAACATTTTGAAAATGATAAACATACTTTTATCGAAACAAACGTGACGGGTTGCACCTGTATCGACGTACCACCCAACTAACTTCCGATAATTAGGAAATCATGGCCACAATATGCACATCTTCCTTCATATGCATTACCATAACTTTTGTCATTTTAATCAAATAAAAAATGCAAATTTGACCAATTAGCCTCAACAATCAAAATGTTTCAATTAGTAGTAGAATATATTTCAAGTATCATCTTTTTTCCAAGAATCAACTCAAGAAGCCAAAGATTATCTTGTATCTTACTCACTAATATAAACCAAACTTTTACCAAGTCTCACAATTTGAAAGTAAAATTCTAGATGCCAAAGCGATCCATGAATATATAATCCGAAGAATTTAACTTTTACCAAATTTGAGAAAATTCAAGTAACCAAAGTTATCTTGAAATCTTAAAACAACAAAACCTTTTTATTTCAAAAATCTTATAATTTCCAAATATCTCACATTATGAGACTATATTCAAGAAACCAATGTAATCTTGATATGTATAAAATGAAAATTAACATTTTCTAAGAAATTCTCTATAAATTAAGAGTAACAACAATAATATAAAATTTCAAACCCAAAACATGTAATTTCCAATTAGTTTCATAAATTGAAACCATATATCAAGAAGCCAAAGCTACCTTGACACGACGAAAAAGGAAATCACTTGAACATATATTATTTTATAAACTCTATAACCATCAATCACAAGTTTCATAAAGAAACACCAATAATTCTCAAACTTTGAAAACAACATTTCTAGATGCCAAAGCAATCTATAGATAAAAATCCCAAAGAATTTTAGCTTTTCACAAATACGAGAAAATCAAGTAGCCAAAGCAAACTTGAACACCAAAACAATTTTAAATCCAAAATTGTTTTAAACAATATATCAAGTTATTTAAAATCAAACTTTAAACACTTGATATAATAAATTAAATCCAAAAATTTGATTTAACAATTTAAACAAAACAAAATTGAAATTTTTTCTAAAAAATCAATTGAACCTTTTGTTCTAAATAAACGTTTCAATCACCACTTTTTCCGAATTTATGCTATCAACAAGCAACATCTGAAAAAATGTATTTTCCAACCGGTATTAGCAAAGAGAGGAAAAATCTATTTTAAGTTTGTAGGAGCTAATACCAATTTTCATTAAATAAAATACAATACAATTAAGAAATGACTAAAACAAATACAAGATTGAAACAAGAATATGTAGAAACAAAGAAGAAACAAGTTTTGGTTGACTCTCGTGAAATTCACGATCCCCTTAAAATAGATTCGTCGTCTATCTCCCAGGGTAAAACAACCGAGTAGTTTTACACTACCGAATATAATCCAAGCCAAAACACTTATCGAAAGTTCTTGTGTTTAAGGATCACTAAAATTGGAGAGAGCAAATTGTGATGCTTGTAAGTGAGTAGGAAAGTATATTAGTTTCTGTGTTTCTTCCAAATGACCAAACCCACTATTTATAATGGAAGATGGATGGAAGATGGTCAAGTGGATTAATGACATACGTTATTGTCATTAAGTCAATTCATTACAAAAATCAAAACCACTCATTCATATGTATATTTTAATGATAAACATTAGAATTATAAATAATATTATCAATATTATTATTTGAATACTTTCACTAACTCAAGTGACAAAAATCGAGTGGCAAAAACCGAACCCCCATGAAACCCGGGAGACGAGTGTAGATAGGTTCAAGTTTCCACTAGTTCATTTGTTTGATTTCTTTGTTCCGTACACCCCACTTTGAGAGTCGATATCTCATTCACCACAACTACATTTCGGACATACAGACCATTAATTATATATAATTAAATATATAATTATATGTATCCAAAATTTCTAACAATTTTTTTTTGGGTATATTTGTGTTATGTAGTGATTTTGCCTTGCCCGGAAAGAAATACTCTATTTGCGTTTGTAAAGTTATTAGTTACGTATGCAAGGAATTATTTGTCTAAACATCAGTACTATTTTATCCAAACAATCACAATTTATATGTCTATAAATAAAGGGAATTGATATTGGTATCTATTAAGTGTGCTTACTTACGTATTTACCTACTTGATCAGGTTAAATGTCAAAATCAATTAATTATATAAGAAAAAAATATTAGTAGATTATACATGTCACTTTATGAGGAATTGGCAAATGAAATATGCACAATTAGTATGCATTAATATCATTCTCATAAATAAAAATTACAAACAATTCCTTAATGCATTACAATCATGTGCTAAAATCACGATAAAAAATGATATCTTACACATTCTTGAAAGTTAATTTTTTTCTTTCGATATTGGAGCACACATTCCTTTTTCTTTTTTCTTTTTTGCAAAACCAATAGTGCTTTATTTTTCCCATTTTTTAGTGATATTATGTTTGTCTACAATTTACCTTTCTTTAAAGTTTTTGAATTGATCCATCTATAATTAATATAACTATTCTCAGTTGGGTCAATTAATTGGTTTTATTCCTCTAACATAGTAACATATATAAATAGAACTTCAATTTTTTCAATTTGGTCAATTATTTGGTTTTATTCATCTAGCTTGTATAAATATAGATCATGATTTGCACTTTGAAACAGACATATTAAGATTAAGGTTTGATTTGTCATATGTGTATTACTTTTTTGTAGAAAATAATGATTGAATTCACAACTATTAATGTAAATCTTCTTTGTTGGTTATCGCCTTATGGGTATTCAAAACTTAAGTCACAAAAAATAAATTGGTCACTGAAATACAAAACATTTCATAAGCTCTGTGTCACTTCTCTAATGATACAAAAAAATAAATTGTGCAGAATAAGAACGTCAAGATAATCTTCGACAAATATTTTTATACTTTTTGCATTGGTATTTATTTTTACAATTACAATAAGGATCAAACATCAATGTTCGCACTCCGACAAACTCAAGGTCAGCTCTGGACATTTGTAGTATTTAAAAGTTAGATTAAAAAAATATCGTCTACAAATCTTAGTCACCATGTACGCCTATACTTAATTGCTTATTAATTAACCTTTCCTTGTCATTATCATAGGGATCCAATAAAATTCAAAAAAAAAAAAAAAATCTAACGAATAATGCAGACACTGTCGTTGTTAAGGCGTTAACATTTCAGAAAAACAACCATATGAGCACGTGGTGTTCAATGATTCAAATCAACAAGGCTCCACCGATCGCCATCACCATCCAACAACATTTGTAGTATTATCTATCCTTTTGGTCAAAACTAAAGTTTCCTATATATCACATTTAATCACATATCCCACAATGTGGTTTTCAAAGAAGCAGCAACTTTAAGTTGTTTTGGTGGCCCCTTTTACATATAGGTATGTGGGTCTGATTGCTTATGACATTTAATGTGGTAAAATTTTTGATGTGGTTGACCATAACATTACCCATTAGTCTAATTCTAAAAAAAATACACTAATCCCTGTTTCCAAAACGTACCACATTTTTTGTCCGTAAAATGCCCCATAGATGATATTAGGTAATGAATTGTAAGATATTAAGATGCGATTACACACCAAGTAATTTCTACTGTTCAGTTTTTTTAATTTTTTAATTTTTTAATTTCGAGGTCCTAAAGTTTTTTGTTCACCGCTAATGGTGGATGGTTTCTAGTCACGGTTCTTTTTTATTTAGATACAACTTAACATTTCAACTGAACAACCGATAGTGAGAAGTAATATTATATTAAGATATAATTAAAATTTAAGATTTACATCTAAGTATCAAGACTAAAACTTAGAGAGATGTTGAAGGTAGTTCAAAAATTTTATCTAGTCCCAAGGGATAATTAATAGTCATTGGATCAAGAAAAAGTGAAAGGTCAAGATCAAGATTCAAACCACACAAGCACATGTGCTTCAATACCTTGAACATTTGGTGGTGGTCGTGACTGGAAACACATGTGTTTGAAATACATGTGTTTTGAAAATAAATGAGTGTATACGTACAACCAAGCACGTGTGTTTCAAGTAATGAAGCACATGCGTTTTATAACGTTAAGCACATGTGCTTCGTGATTTAAAGACAAATGAATTGCTTGTAAGTTACATGTGTTCAGGAACAAAAAACACATGTGCTTAGCTTTATGAAACACATGTGCTTCATAATGATATGTTTGTTGTAACGACCGAGATTTTGTAAATAAATAAATTGTACAAAAATATGATAAATAAGGATAATTCATTTCAGAACCGTAGGAATTGGTTTCGTATCATTTGGACACCGTATGAGAAAGTTATGGACGAAACCGGGTCGAGACAAGGACCGAAAAGTGCAGCCTAGCTGACTGGAGGAGTTCACGGCGCGAAGTGGAGATGGCGATCGTGAACTCCACTCAGGGATTTGGGGTTTTTCAGACACAGAGTTCCCGACCAGTTACCGATCGCGAAGTGGTCATGAAACGCGAAGTTCGCGACGCGAACTTGAGTTCGCGATCGCGAACTGGTTAGGTCTGTATAAAAACGGGTTGAGGCTAGGGTTTTGACACCTACACCCCTAGAACCCTACCAGCTGTTATTTTGGAAGAAGTTCGCGATTGTTGCTGTTCTTGAGCTCAAATCTTCATATTTCTTGGAGATTATTTATCTAAGGTAAGAATCCTTGTTAGTTTATGCATCTCTTTGGTATTTTGAGCTCTATTTGGGTATTAATGGTGGTTTTGGGAACCAACCACATCATCTTTGGGGAAGATGATCTATCATGGGTGTAAAACACTCATGGTAAGCTTGTAATCAATGTGTACAAACTGGATTTCGGTTTTATGGATAGAAATCTTGAACTAGGGTTTGAGATTTCCACCAAGTGGTATGAACTTGGTGGTTGGGAATGTTAAAATGGATTAACTAGTAGTTAGTTATGGTTTATGACTAGATTTGTGATAATTTTGATATTAGGTCAAGAAGAAGTTGAGATTGGAGGTACTTCCTTGATTGGGAAGTAGAGAGTGTGTTGATTTACACAAGTATTGGATAGCATTGCTAAGGTGAGTACATGTGATCTTTCTGAGTACATTGTAAACCATGTTTTATGTATTGAAATGATTTTTGAGTCTTTATTAGATAAATATTTTTAATAAAGAAAAGATTGATTTGATAAAGTATGAACTTAATTGAATTGAATTGAATTGAATTGTAAGTTGACTTGCTTAGTTACTACTAGTACGATCGAGTTGTGATATGGGCTTTGACCCAAGTTGATGATTTGTTATGTGGTAGCTAATCGATTGGATCCTAGATAACCCACACAAGTTGGGGGAGTTAGTGACACCTACTTGGGGCGGTACCACGATGTGCAAGGGTAGTGTGTCGAGAAATAGATAACCCGTAGAACGGGGGAGTTTGAGATAACCCGGAAATCGGGGGAGCAAATAGATAACCCGGAAACGAGGGAGTTTACCTAGATAACCCATATCGAGGGAGTTGTTTCGGGGAGGCCCGTTACGTATGTGTTTGGCTTATGGCAAGCCTTAGAGATTGATTGACTATGTGCAATTTGATAATTAATTAATTATTATTTTATTGCAAATTATTTCTAACCGCGTCTAAAACCCATGTTTCTCACGAGACAATATTTGTCTCACGTACTACGTTTATTTTGGCTATGTACTCAGGTTCGGGAGCTAAGGACTAGGCGGCCCGTAGTAGTTAGCATTTGGAAGTGATTTAGCTCGGTGTGCTTATTTAATTCCCTAGACATTGTTTTGATATATTTGTAACACCGATTTTTGATACTAGCAATTACTCCGAGTGTTTTATCTAAATTTACATTTTTGGATATTTGGTTTGTAAAGACATATATTTTATAATTTTAAAAGTTTTAAATTCGATTGAAAAATTGGTGTGTTAAAACTTGGTATCAGAGCATTAGTCTAAGTGAATTAGGTTGGTTACCCACCCTAGACTTAGACTTTGCTTTTGGGACATTATGTTCTATAGGAAGTTAGGTTGACCTTTAAGAACTAGGGTTGACCATTGAGGGAATTGTTTTAAATCGAGCTATTCTTATGTTTAATTTTGACTTTTAGTCAACTTATTAGATTCTAATTGGGTTGACATCTTGTTATAGTAAGATGGCTAGAACGAGAAGTGGTCGATTGTTGGATGGGGAACAAGCTTCGAATTTGAATCAAGATGGGAATGGATTGGCCAATTCGGGTATCGGGAATAACCATACTCCGGTAACAATGGAGGCCATTCAATCCATGCTCACTAATATGAGAAATGTGATGCAACAAGATGTTAACCGGATCATTAATGATCGGTTGAACTTAAGAGATGATGATGAGGAAAGGGAGGAAGAGGAACGTCTTTTTGAGGAGGAGAGGGAGGAAGGTGAAGATTACCCTCAACTCACTAAGACCAAGTCAACGGGGAACACCAACCCGACCGAGAAATCCTCCAATGGGGAAAGTGGTGAAGAGAGAAAGATTGAACGTGAAGGATGTTCTTACAAGACATTCCTTGCTTGCCGTCCCGACTTCTATATCAGGAGTACGGAACCGAAAGTGACGGTTCAATGGATTCAAGAGATTGAACGTGTGCTTGAGAGTAGCAAGTGCAAAGAGGAAGACGTGGTGACTTATGCCTCACGATTGTTTAAGGATGATGCTCTTACATGGTGGGACACCGTGTATGAAACTTTGGGAAAGAAAGCTATTTACAAGATGTCGTGGGATGAGTTCACTAGAAGACTCAAGGAGAAGTATTATCCCGAAAGGGAGTTAGAAGAGTTGTTGGAAGAATTTTTGCACTTCAAGAAAGACAATTTGACCTTGGATGAGTATACCAAGAAGTTCACAGGATACCTCCCGTTTGTATCAAGTACTTACCCAACCAAACGTAGCCGTGTGGTTCGGTTTGCTAATGGGTTACCATGGGAGTATGAACTCGAAGTGAAGAGGGCGACCACTCTTGATGAGGCGATCAACGTCGCCCGAAGTGTTGAAAAAGTTAGTAAGAGAAGAGTGCAAGAGAGGTCGGTTAGCAATGAGAAGAGGAAGTTTGAGAGCTTCTTGGGACCATCCAAGAAAAGTAAGTTTGCCCCGAGCAGGTCAAAGTAAGGTAGTGTTGGTGGTTGTAGAAAGTGTGGTAGGGACCACAAAGGTGAATGCAAGGCGGATTCCAACGGTTGCTTCAAGTGTGGTCGTTTTGGCCACAAAGCTAAAGATTGCAAGGTTAAAAGCCTTGATGAGGTGGAGTGTTTCTCATGCCATGAGAAGGGGCATTATAGTAATGTTTGCCCAAAGAAGGGAACCGAAACGTTGGTGTCAACCGCTCACAAGAAACCGGAGCCGTTGAAAGTCAAAGGGCGTGCCTTCCAACTCACGCGAGAAGAAGCCAAGGAGACCCTTGACGTTGTCTCAGGTACCTTATTCATAAACTCCATACCCACATATGTTTTGATTGATTCGGGTTCTACTTATTCTTTCGTGTCTCATGAATTTGGTGTTAAGTTTAAGGTTCCACTAGAGTTACTTGATGATTTGTATGAAATAGAAGTAGCCGATGGGAAAACCTCTATGGTTCAACATGTCTATAGGGATTGTGAATTAGAAATCGATAGTAAGAAGTTTAAGGTTGATTTAATGCCTATGGGGATTATGGCTTTTGATGTGATTATTGGAATGGATTGGTTGGGAATCCACCAAGCCAAGATTTTATGTGGAAAGAAGTTAGTGTCGATCAAGTCTCCCGAGAATGAGAAGGTGTATATTTATGGAGAAAAGAGGCATCAAATGCCAAACTTGTTAACCGCCATTAAAGCAAGAAAGTGTTTATCGAAAGGGTGTGCATCATTTATAGCTTATGTCTTAGATGGGAGAAAGGAGAAGAAGTCGGTTGAGAATGTGAAGATTATTCGAGATTTTCCCGAAGTTTTTCCTGATGACTTACCCGGTTTGCCACCGGAGAGACAAGTCGAGTTCCGAATTGATTTAGTTCCGGGGGCGACGCCGATTGCCCGAGCCCCGTACCGTTTAGCCCCAACCGAAATGAGAGAGTTGATGGCGCAACTCCAAGATTTACTTGATAAAGGTTTTATCCGTCCTAGTTCGTCACCATGGGGTGCATCGGTCTTATTTGTGAAGAAGAAGGACGGCTCGAGGAGAATGTGTATTGATTACCGAGAGCTTAACAAGATGACGATTAAGAACCGTTACCCTTCGCCAAGGATAGATGATTTATATGATCAACTTCAAGGAGCCGATTATTTCTCCAAGATTGATATGAGATCGGGTTACCATCAAGTTCGTGTTAAAGAAGGTGATACCGAGAAGACGACCTTTAGAACTCGTTATGGGCATTATGAATTTTTAGTTATGCCATTCGGTTTGACGAATGCCCCGGCAATTTTTATGGATCTCATGAATAGGGTTTGTAAACCATTCCTCGATAAATTCCTCATCGTGTTCATCGATGATATTCTTATTTTCTCAAAAACCGAAGAAGAACATGAAGAACATTTGAGGCAAACTTTGGAAGTCTTGAAACGAGAAAAATTGTATGCTAAATTCTCAAAGTGTGAATTTTGGTAGCGGGAAATTCAATTCTTAGGTCATGTGGTATCTTGAAGCGGGATAAAAGTTGACCCGTCTAAGATCGAGGCGGTGAAGAATTGGGAAGCACCTAAGACCCCGACCGAAATTAGGAGTTTTCTTGGGTTAGCCGGTTACTACCGAAGGTTTATTGAAGATTTTTCCCGAGTGGCGGTCCCACTCACTAGACTAACGAGAAAAGATGTGAAGTTCGAATGGGGGGAAAAGCAAGAGGATGCTTTTGCCTTGTTGAAAGAGAAGTTGTGCAATGCACCAATCCTCACTCTACCCGACGGTATGGAAGATTTCGTGGTGTATAGTGACGCCTCGAATAAGGGTCTCGGTTGTGTTTTAATGCAAAGAGGTAAAGTGATAGCTTATGCTTCAAGACAATTGAAGAATGCGGAAGAAAGATATACAACACACGATTTAGAGTTGGCGGCGATCATCTTTGCCTTGAAAATTTGGAGACATTACTTGTATGGTACAAGGTGTATTCTATACACGGACCACAAAAGTCTCAAGTATGTGTTTACACAAAAAGACTTGAACATGAGACAAAGGAGGTGGATTGAGTTGATTGGTGATTACGATTGTGAAATTGTTTATCATGAAGGAAAGGCCAATGTGGTAGCCGACGCCTTAAGTAGAAAAGTTTATGAAAAACCGGTTAAGGCTAAGTTAATGCGGATTGATGTGATATCTAGCTTTACTGAAAGTATAAAAACCACACAAAAGGAAGTGATGGGAAAAGACGAGTACAGACAAGAGAGATTGAGAAAGAACCAAGTATTTGAAGAAAATGATCAAGGGCTAAAAACCGTGAACGGTCGGATTTGGGTTCCGAAATTCGGTGGAAACCGAAAAGTGTTGTTGAATGATGCTCACAAGTCTAAGTATTCGATTAATCCCGGAAGTACAAAGACTTATCAAGACTTGAAGAAAATTTATTGGTGGCCCGGGATGAAGTCGAGAGTAGCAAAGTACATATCAAAATGTGCCACGTGTGCACAAGTGAAAGCCGAGCACCAAGTGCCTTATGGTGTTGCACAATCGTTGCAAGTGCCGGTCGTGAAATGGAATGACATCACAATGGATTTCATTGTCGGTCTCCCAAAGACTAGTAGAAATCATGATGCCATATAGGTGATTGTTGATAGATTAACGAAAAGTGCGTTATTCCTAGCTATTAGGGAGACCATGCCACTTGAGAAATTGGCAAAATTGTATGTTGATGAGGTTGTCCGTTTGCATGGGGTACCATTGTCGATTGTGTCCGATCGGGATGCAAGGTTTACCTCGAGATTTTGGAGATCACTCCAAGAAGAGTTGGGGACGAAGTTGAGATTGAGCACGGCTTACCATCCGCAAACCGATGGTCAAAGTGAGAGAACGATCCAAACGGTCGAAGATATGTTGAGGTCGTGTGTATTGGATTTTGGTGGTAAATGGGATGAACATTTCCCTTTAGTTGAATTTTCATATAACAATAGGTATCACTCGACCATTAAGATGCCCCCGTTTGAGGCTTTATATGAGAGAAAATGTAGGACGCCTTCTTGTTGGTCAGAGGCGGGTGAGACGAGACTCACGGGTCCCGAGATTGTAAAAATAACAAACGAGAAAATCGGATTAATTCAAAGGAACATGAAAGTGGCACAAGATCGCCAAAAGAGTTATTCGGGTTTGAAAAAGCGACCTTATGATTTAAATGTCGGTGATATGGTGATGTTAAAGGTGTCGCCTTGGAAGGGCGTGATGAGGTTTGGTAAGAAGGGCAAATTGAGCCCAAGATATGTTGGGCCATTTAAGATTTTGAAATGGGTCGGTTTGCAAGCATTTAAGTTAGAATTTCCACCCGAGTTGCAAGGTGTCCATGACACCTTCCATGTTAGTAATTTGAAGAAATTCTTGGGTGAAGTGGAGAATATTATCCTACTCCAAGATTTGCGGGTCGATGCGCCCAACCGATTGATTGAAGAGCCCGAGGCCATATTGGAGGCCCAAACAAAGAAATTAAGGAATAAAGAAATTGAGTTGGTGTTGGTCAAGTGGAAGCATTCCCTTGGGCCAAATTTGACTTGGGAAGTCAAAGATGAGATTAAGAAACGCTACCCGAACTTTGTTGCTTATGATGCGATTCCGAGGACGGAATCCTCTTAAGGGGTAGATAGTTGTAACGACCGAGATTTTGTAAATAAATAAATTGTACAAAAATATGATAAATAAGGATAATTCATTTCAGAACCGTAGGAATTGGTTTCGTGTCATTTGGACACCCTATGAGAAAGTTATGGACGAAACCGGGTCGAGACAAGGACCGAAAAGTGCAGCCTAGCTGACTGGAGGAGTTCACGGCGCGAAGTGGAGATGGCGATCCTGAATTCCGCTCAGGGATTTGGGGTTTTTCAGACATAGAGTTCCCGACCAGTTACCGATCGCGAAGTGGTCACGACACGCGAAGTTCACGATCGCGAACTGGTTAGGTCTGTATAAAAACGGGTTGAGGCTAGGGTTTTGACACCTACACCCCTAGAACCCAACCAGCCGTTATTTTGGAAGAAGTGCACGATTGTTGCTGTTCTTGAGCTCAAATCTTCATATTTCTTGGAGATTATTGATCTAAGGTAAGAATCCTTGTTAGTTTATGCATCTCTTTGGTATTTTGAGCTCTATTTGGGTATTAATGGTGGTTTTGGGAACCAACCGCATCATCTTTGGGGAAGATGATCTATCATGGGTGTAAAACACTCATGGTAAACTTGTAATCAATGTGTACAAACTGGATTTCGGTTTTATGGATAGAAATCTTGAACTAGGGTTTGAGATTTCCACCAAGTGGTATGAACTTGGTGGTTGGGAATGTTAAAATGGATTAACTAGTAGTTAGTTATGGTTTATGACTAGATTTGTGATAATTTTGAAAGAAGGAGTTGAGATTGGAGGTACTTCCTTGATTGGGAAGTAGAGAGTGTGTTGATTTACACAAGTATTGGATAGCATTGCTAAGGTGAGTACATGTGATCTTTCTGAGTACATAGTAAACCATGTTTTATGTATTGAAATGATTTTTGAGTCTTTATTTGATAAATATTTTTAATAAAGAAAAGATTGATTTGATAGAGTATGAACTTAATTGAATTGAATTGAATTGAATTGTAAGTTGACTTGCTTAGTTACCACTAGTACGATTGAGTTGTGATATGGGCTTTGACCCAAGTTGATGATTTGTTATGTGGTAGCTAATCGATTGGATCCTAGATAACCCACACAAGTTGGGGGAGTTAGTGACACCTACTTGGGGCGGTACCACCATGCGCAAGGGTAGTGTGTCGAGAAATAGATAACCCGGAGAACGGGGGAGTTTGAGATAACCCGGAAATTGGGGGAGCAAATGGATATCCCGGAAACGGGGGAGTTTACCTAGATAACCCATATCGGGGGAGTTGTTTCGGGGAGGCCCGTTACGTATGTGTTTGGCTTATAGCAAGCCTTAGAGATTGATTGACTATGTGCAATTTGATAATTAATTAATTATTATTTTATTGCAAATTATTTCTAACCGCGTCTAAAACCCATGTTTCTCACGAGACAATATTTGTCTCACGTACTACGTTTATTTTGGCTATGTACTCAGGTTCGGGAGCTAAGGACTAGGCGGCCCGTAGTAGCATTTGGAAGTGATTTAGCTCGGTGTGCTTATTTAATTCCCTAGACATTGTTTTGATATATTTGTAACACCGATTTTTGATACTAGCAATTACTCCGAGTGTTTTATCTAAATTTACATTTTTGGATATTTGGTTTGTAAAGACTTTTTTTTTATAATTTTAAAAGTTTTAAATTCGATTGAAAAATTGGTGTGCTACATTTGTCACTTGTTCTGATTTTTTTTCTTGTGTACTGAAACACATGTGTTTCATAACGTCAAGCACATGTGCTTCGTTATTCAAACACAAATGAGTTGCTTGTAAGTTACATGTGTTCAGGAACAAAAACACATGTGCTTGGCTTGTGAAGCACATGTGCTTCATACTGATATGTTCGTCACTTGTTTTGATTTTTTTTTCTTGTGTACTGAAGCACATGTGTTTCATAACGACAAGTACATGTGCTTCGTGATTCAAACACAAATGACTTGCTTGTAAGTTACATGTGTTCAGGAACAAAATCACATGTGCTTGGCTTTATGAAGCACATGTGCTTCATAATGATATGTTCGTCACTTGTTTTGATTTTTTTTCTATGTAGTGAAGCACACGTGTTTCATAAAGTCAAGCACATGTGCTTCGTGATTCAAACACAAATGACTTGCTTGTAAGTTACATGTGTTCAGGAACAAAATCACATGTGCTTGGCTTTATGAAGCACATGTGCTTCATAATGATATGTTCGTCACTTGTTTTGATTTTTTTTCTTTTGTAGTGAAGCACATGTGTTTCATAACGTCAAGCACATGTGCTTCATGATTCAAACACAAATTACTTGCTTGTAAGTTACATGTGTTCAGGAACAAAAACACATGTGCTTGGCTTTATGAAGCACATATGCTTCATAATGATATGTTCGTCACTTGTTTTGATTTTTTTTTCTGTGTAGTGAAGCACATGTGTTTCATAACGTCAAGCACATGTGCTTCGTATGCTCCCTTGTGTTTTTAGAAACTAATGTTTTTAGTGACTTGAAACACATGTGTTTCGTGGCCTGAAGCACATGTGCTTCGAAGTAATATGATGTGTTTTAGTGAAGCACGTGTGTTTCAATACATCTCTACCACCACCACCCCCATTACCACCAGCACCTTCCCTGTCAGCCACCACCACCACCGCTGGCCGCCGGCCACATGCGGCGGCCGGCGGTGGCCGGAGGCGGCGGCCGGCGGTGGCTGTAGGTGGGGGATTTGATCTTGACCATCTTGATCCAGTGACTAGGATTTATGCATTGAAACTAGACAAATCCTTTAGACTTCTTATAATACAACTCCTAAAACATATTTAGAAATCCAAACCATGAACTTCAATTAGAACCAAATTAGTTTGTCTTCTCAGCCATCAGTCTTCCTTTTCCGTACAATAAAGTTTTCATGCTGATAATTTGATATACATGTTATAAAACAACTGACCAATTAACATATTATATGTTATGTGTAACAAGAGGTGAGGAAAAAGCAGAACACGTTTCATTGATCTATAATCAGTTACAACATAACAATTCCCACTGGACTTGTAATTATTAAAACTAATACAAATTCTAGCATTCTACCAATTTCCCATAAGGTACCATCCATCAGGAAATGTGGAGTTATGCGAACTTATATAAAATCCATCATGTTTTACTAGCCAATAACAATTTTGCACATCAAACACGCTTGCATCGTTACAAATACTATACATGTATTCATTAAAAACGGTAATATTTTTATATTTTGGGCCCCACCAAAATTCGGCTCTATAGTATGTGTGCAATGGTACCACACCAAACTTCCAATGGAACTCTTGATTGAAAGCAAGTGTCTGATTTCCTTCATTTGCTCCATCTTTCTTGGAGACATGGGCTACAATGTTATCTTGAATGCCATTGGTGATATACATCCTTAAAATACGAAGCTCATTTTGCTTAAAGCAATACCAAATGGTAGTAGCATTGCGACGATAAATAAGGCATGAATGATCAATTTCATACTTGATTCGTATCGGTTGTGCACTTTATTAGTCTCAAATACTTACATGTATATATAGAGGATGGGGTTAACATTACTGAGATATTTTCATAAATATGATTTATTGATGTAACGTGATTTTTTGTCAATTTGGAAAATGTATGAATACGAATATACGATTACCAAAAGCTTATCATTTATTATCTGTCGATAGAAACAATATATTACATAATCAAAGACGTTGAATTGCAAACATAAGTTGCAAATTGCAATATGGGCCCATTTAGTTTCATGATGAGAAATGTCCGTTGATGTTATAAACATCTCTTTTACGTATTTAGATTCTTTGGGCTTCTTACGCTAATGTTAGATAACTTATACAATATTACTAGTGATACGGGCCCATTATTACTTTACTAGTAATATTAGGGTAAATTAAACTATAGTTAGGTGTAACCTTATATTTTCTTGTACATTTTGGACGGCTAGAGAAAAATCTGTCAACGGCCACAATAATATTGGCAAATGATATGTTATAGCCAAAGGTTCGACTTTTACAAGTAGAGCCTGAAAATGAATTTCTTTAGGTTTGCGTATTTTTATATAATGTTGTAAAAAGTAGAGGTGAACCAAACCAAAACCGATAAAACCAAAATCGAAAATGAGGAATTTTAAAAACCGAACCGATTACATGTTTTCACTTTCTGAATGGTTTGGTTTTGGCTGGTTTTCGGTTGGGTTCGTTTTTTCGGTGCAAATACCCTAGACCAAAACGACTATATAATAAGATCTTATAACGATAACACCATCAACGTTTTGTCTTCAAATCTGTATTATTAAGGGATTAATTAAGTGTTATTGGGTTAGGTTTTATAGAAACATGGCTACAGAATTATAAACAATATCTTTGTTGGGCTGAAACATTCCATTCCAAGTTTCCAACTACTCCATCAACAATATATATATATCCTCATACTTTTTCTTACATTAGATAGAAATGTCATCCTATTCAGCTGTATATGAGTTTTCATATAAAAGGAGATAGTGGGTGTGTGGCTATCATATACCTAAGCTTAGGTGTGGAACCACCTATAACTACATAGATTTAGTTGAAAAAAAAAGTCAAAACGGTTATTTTTACAATATCTTGTCACTTTCTCACCATATTAAAACACTTACATAATATAAAAACACCAACTCAACACCATTTCAAGAATATGACATTTGTTCAGTATAAACATCATTTCAAAAATATGAAACTTGAATCACCGATTCAACAAAAACGTAATTAATATTTAAGATAATTAATAAGTTTTAGACGGGATTTGATATACTAATTAGTTTATGTAGTGAGTTATAAGTTTTTTTTAACCTAAATTATGTAGTTTTAAATGGTTCCACACCTAAGCTTAGGTATGTGACAGTCACACACTCACTTTTCCTGATGGGTCACATTTATTGTAATCAATAGTCTAGGGGTGTAATGTGTAATTAGTCAATATTAGGCTTAGGTATAAATACCTAGTTGTAATCTAATACTTGGAATTTTTGCCGACTATTGAAAAGAACGTATTATTTGGCAAAGCTTCTTCTTCCATCTAATCTTCCAATTTCATTGTTATTGTTGCTTAATCCTTGAATTCACATCTCTCAATTGGTATCGGAGTAAAAATCTTAATTGATAAGATCCAAATCAGTAGAGATTAAGCACGTTTTTGAAGTTTTTGGAGAAGAAGAACTCAAATCTGAAAATCAGAATTAAAGGTATGGATCATCATTTTCTGTAGTTCATTAGCTTCCTCTTATAATTCTAAGTACTTTAGAATCAAGTTTCGATTGAATCCATCAACAATTGACCTAATTTCGTGATTTTAATGAAAACCATGAAAACGCACTTTTTCCACTGTAAAATCGAAATTATCGTCTGATTTGTTGTGCCTTGATCGGGTTTATTGAATCATTTCGTGCGAAATTCATTTTCGAGCATATTGGGATTTGAATCACTCGATTTGGTTAAGAATTGAGCAAACTAGGATCGATTTTGTAAACTTTTTGGGTGGTTTCGTTCGTCACTGTGAAGAACGATCTCGGCTCGGGAACAGTAACATCTCGACTCGAGAACAGTGAACTTCTCGGCTCGAGAACCATCAAACATATCGGCTCGAGAACTTTTCCATCATCTCGGCTCGAGAACCTCAACATCTCGGCTCGAGAACTTTTCCATCATCTCGGCTCGAGAACCTTATCATTTCGGCCCGAGAACTTTCATCAACATCTCGGCTCGATATCTTCCTACATCTCGGCTCGAGATCTTTCAAACAACTCGACTCGAGAACCTTCGACATCTCGGCTCGACCCGAAGCCGAGATCTTCAACTTCTCAACCCAAGATCGTGTGACAAAAGGGGTTATACTAAAACGGTCATATCTTCTAGCTCGGGTGTCCGTTTCAAGCTCACGCGTAACCAAATCGAAGCTCGAGACGAAAGCATTGACTTCAAAAAACAGCCTTAGGCTGTTCACCCAACTTCCCGGCCCAAAAACACTTGTTTCAATCACTTTATTCGAGTTTTTGTGATTTTTCGGTCAATTTCCAAACTTTGTTTGGCCCCAGTTTTTGGCTCGATTGTCATTTTTGGCCAATTAGAAATCTGGGACATATTTAAAGTGTCTTTTGTCATATCCGGCCTCAATGAGAATTTTTCAAATTTTTTTTTTTTTTCTTCTGGTAGTAATTGAAGTTTAACCATACAAACAATGACATCAAGAGAAGCACTATTGATTGGGTCTGATCTAAAACCTCCAGTCTTATTCAGATGAGAGTATGCTCAGTGGAAGAAAAGATTTCTCCACTTTATTAAGAACCAAGAGCTAGCTACTAAAATTCTCGAGTCTCTTGAGAATGGAAATGCTAAATTCTATGAAGACGTTGTTGATGCTCTTGATGCAACTCCTCCAGTTGTTGGCGGTCGATTTCTCATTCCTCCTGCTAGATATAATGCTCAACAAAGGCAACGTGCCAAAGCAGATTTACAAGCATATTCGTTCATGCTTCAAGGTTTACCGAATGACATCTACAATAGCTTAGATAGTCTTGAAAGCGGTAAAGAACTTTGGGATGAAATAAGAAAACAAATGGAGGGAACAATTCTTGGGAATAAGGCTAAAATGGTGACTACATTAAATTCCTATCAAAACTTTAAAGCCACAACCGGGGAAGACTTGCAAATCACTTATCATCGATACTGTAATTTGTTGAATGATCTCCGCAAAACCAACCTATCAAAGGGAAGTCTAGAGATCAATATCAAATTTATCAACAGTCTTCTTCCCGAGTGGGAAATGTTTGGTAACAGTGATATGCAGCATAAAGATCTAAGTCTGATAGATATTCATGAGCTGTATGAATATTTGTACCAAAATGCACCAATGGTGAATAACATAGCAAAAACAAAACAAGAGACACAGGATACTCTTGCACTTCTTACCAAACAACATCATCAGTTATATGAGGCTGCTAAATTGAAAGAAAAAGCATAAGAACCCACTCCTTTAAAAATTGATGATATGGATAAAGAACTTCAAGAAGTGTTACAAGCCATGTCACTCATCTCTAACTATCAGAAGAAATATTATTCAAGGCCCACAAACAACCATCTGCGATCTTCATCCAACTTTAAACCTGCTCAATCTACTTCAATTTCAAATGATAAGCCAAACATGACACCTTTGGATCCTACAAAGAAATGCTATAATTGTGGTGTTGCTGGTCACTTCTCCCGTGATTGCACGAAACCTAAAGTTCGTGATTCTGAATACTTTAAACAGAAGATGTTGATGGCAGAACAAATTGAGACTGACAAAGTGTTGTTAGCAGAAGATCTTCAGTGGATGGAAGATTCAGATCAAGAAGATGAAGAACATGCTGCAAACTTGTGCTTCATGGAAAGAGAGAATGCTGATATTTCTGACCGTGTCAATGAGGAAGCCAACAAAGAAATTCAAGTAATCAGTTCTCGCTTATCTAATTCTGATTATCCCACTGATTCCTATACTTGTTTCGATAAAAATCTGATTTCTGAAATTGATTCTCTAAAACATACGATTTTGCTCGAAAAAGACATGAATACAAAACTTTTGGAACATTTAACCGATTTAGAAAATCAATGTGAACAAACTGCTCATCTAGGTGAACAACTTGTTCATCATATTAAACAAAATAAATTTTTAAACTGGGAAATCAAGATTTACAAAAACAAGTATAAAAAATAAAGGTCAAATATGAATCTGAAACTCAGAATTTGTCACATACGATCTCAGAAAGAGAAATTGAAATTCAATATCTTAAAAGATCAAAGGATTCTATATCAAATGAACGTAATGATAAAAATTCCAAATTATATATTGAAACATTTCATGAATATCAACTTACAAAGAACTGGTTGGCACGTAAACAACAAGAATTTGAAGATAATGAAAATCAATTTAAATCTTTAAACGAACAAATCAAAGAATTAATAGACAGATTAAGCAATCAAATAAACCAATCATCACAAGAGATAAATAGTCAACAGTCAATCATCAATCATCTCACCTACGACAAAGATCAGCTAGTCGCTCACGTTAAACACCTTGAAGAATTAATTGCAAAACGAGGAAACACTAATCAAAAAATTCATTTGAATAAACCAAAAGAATTTAAATACTTCAATTGAAAACAAGGTCTAGGTGCGGACAATTCATGATATCTTAGCAAGGCGTGTAGGGTGCTTCCAACACTATATGACTATAGTTACATGCAAAGAGATATCTGCAGAGCTTCATGAGAGTAACCGATGAAGAAAAAGAAATTGAGACATTCAATAGAGCAAAGAAAGAGAATGCGCAAATCAGTTTCAACTATGCCGAATTGAACAAAACATATGAAACTAAAAAGGCTAAATTTGAAAATTATGAATATTTTCCAATAATAACTCCAGAAGAATTTGAGATTAAAGGGAATGCTAACGTTCAACAAAAAGTGACTCGAAAGCTTTAAATTCCATCCTTAATTCTCGAAAAGAAAATTTGCCAATTGGAAACTGAAATTGATGAAACACATAAGGCATTTTTATAAAGAAAAATTAGTTTTACAAACCAAAATTTATGACTTAGAAGATAAACTTGTTAAAACCAATTCTTCTTCTGTTCAAAATGATTCTCAAATTGATTCTTCGGCTCCAACTGCAACTCTTGAAATGCCTTCTACAATTAAAATCCCTATTATTTTAACAAGAACTTCTGACTCAACTGTTTTAAATGTTTCAGATAAAACCTTAGAATCCAAGCTTCAGAAGCCCATGCCAGTCGGAGACAAAGGAGTATATCAGATTAAGAAGTCTAAGTCATCCGGTTCTAGTATGCTTAAGTCAAAGGAACTTAAGAAGTCTAGTTCATCTTCGTTTTAAGCTTCTTCTTTTTTTGTTAATAATAAATGTAATAACTCCATGAATTTTATTTCTCCTAAATTGGCTTTTGGTACTGTTTATGATTCTACTGTTTATCGTCATGTGAATCATACTGTTAATGGTAATAATATGTTTGTTAAATATGATATAACCGGTAAAAAGATATATTGTGACAAACAAACAAATAAACAAATTTCTCAGTATGATGAACGATATTTTATTAGGCTGGATGCTCCATGTGGTCCTAGAAACGATGTTCTACATCGATCTGGTACAATCATTAAGTCCTGCAAAACTTGTTTCCCGTACTCATGCAAAACATCTGTTTCTCGTCCTCTGAACTATAAACGAAAACATCCATCTCCACAAGCTTTCAACAGTGATGCATGTTCGTTCCGCTACCCCATCCATCTCTGATAAAGTTCTGCACACTCAACGTCACGTATCTCGAAGAATCTCCACACCTAAATCATCAAATTCAAGTACTTCTTCCAACTCTCCGAAAACCAAATCAAGAATGAGTGACACAAAATCCACGTTTGTTCAATACAATTGGATCAAGAATGAACATTCAAACTGGATTTTACATTCCCCCGAGAAAAAGTTTAAATGGTCTGTCAAAACAACCAACACAGAACTGTCTCTTAGCAATTCCCCAAAATCTCTAAATTAATCTCTCAGTAAAATCTACATAAAACATCCATAACTAATCGTACAGGACCCATAATTGATTGGGTACCTAAATTGTTTTAATTGTTTTATGTAGAATACATGGTACCTTGATTCTGGATGTTCAAGGCATATGACCGGCAACAAGGAATTGTTAACAAATTTTAGAGAATATTATATGGGCACTGTTCGGTTTGGTATTGATCATTTAACTGCCATCATGGGCATTGGGGATATCATTCGTGAAAATATAATCATTCGAAATGAAGAGGTGTGTTTAGTCTCAAAAGCAACGTCTAATGAGTCGTGGCTATGGCACCGCCGTCTTTCACATCTTAATTTCAAAACTCTTAACAAGTTGGTCAAGGGAGGCCATGTTTATGGTCTTCCAGATGTTTCTTTTGAAAAAGATCATCTTTGTTCGTCTTGTGAAATGGGAAAGATGAAGAAGACGTCACACAAGTCAAAACCAGTTCAAAGTACATCTAAACCGCTTGAATTGCTTCACGTGGATCTATGTGGACCAATGAGTGTACAATAAATTGCTGGTTAACGGTATGTGTTAATAATTGTTAATGACTACTCACGTTATACCTGGGTTCACTTCTTACGTACCAAAGGTGAAGCTGCTGATATTATTATCGCCTTTATCATGAAAACTCAGACAAATTTGGAATTAAAAGTCAATACCATTCTGACTGATAATGGAACTGCGTTTAAGAATCGAACCCTAGATTCTTTTCTTGAATCCGTTGGTATAACCCATCAATTTTCCGCTGCTAGAACTCCACAACATAATGGAGTAGTTGAACGAAGAAATCGTACCTTAGTTGAAGCAGCCCGTACAATTCTTTCATTTTCAAAACTACCTCTATCTCTGTGGGCTGAAGCAATCAACACGGCATGTTTCACTCAAAATCGTTCTATCATCAACAAAACCTACAACAAGACTCCGTATGAATTGATAAATAAAAGAATTCCAAATGTAAAATTTCTCCATATTTTTGGGAGTCGTTGCTTCATCTTAAATGAAAAAGACAAATTGAATAAATTTGAAGCTAAAGTGGATGATGGAGTCTTTGTTGGGTATTCACGTGAATCTGCATCGTTTAGAGTTTATAATCGATCAAATCGGACGATAAGAGAAAGTGTAAATGTTACTTTTGATGAGACATTTCCTCTTGATTCACTAACCTCAGATATTGAATCTCCTTTACCCTCTTCATCTCCTTCCACCTCTGAAAATGACTTCGATGTTCTGTTTGAACACTTTTATGATGAATATCATAATATCAGACATACCTTACTTCAGGAGGCTGGCGTTCCATTTCCTTCAGCCGTAGATGTTCAGACCATCGCTGTCCCTGAGATGCACATTCCAAGTTCCCCTAATTCTCCACCTCCAACATCTGCTGCTCCATCTCCAGTATCAAATTCAGACTCTTCTTCGTCATCAATGGGAACTCAATCATCCCCGGATGTTCCTCCACCTCCTACTCAAGTTGCCGGTGTTTCTGATGTTGGAATTATGTGCATAGTTAGTCAACATATGATGACACATCCATGCCTACGAAACACTTAATGGTCACACCGGTGAGTGCATGTAATACGAGCAAGATATGCAATGATACTACGAAGAGGAATGATTCATAATAGTCATTATGAATCAGTTAAGTATTAAGTTAAGTTTAACTTATTACTGGGATTAGTTTAAACTAACTAACTAATACAAGTATTTATACATTTATCAGTTGAGTAAATATACAATGTGTTAATTAAAGATTATCCATGATATGATTTAAAGCTATTAGGTCATATAGTGATTGGATAATATTATTGTGTAATTAATTGTTAAAGGTATAAAACACAAGTATATATATTTCGTGTATATGGGTACCGAAATATATAAGTGTATAATACAAAGACATTTGATAATTAAGCGTGACAATAATAACTAGTAAAACTATAAGGGATGGAAGTGTAAAAGGAAAGTTTAATTAAAGATCTAATCTTAATTAAACTAAAATGGTTCTAACCGTAACTTATTTATGTATAAATAAGAGGCTTAGGCTATCCCTAAAAGACCTTACACATCACACGCGTACTTCCTCCCTCCCTCCCCTTCGATCGGTCGAACATCAACAAGGGAAGAACACAAGCTTGTGTTCTTCGTGTTCTTCGTGTTCTTCGTGTTCTTCGTTCGTTCTTCGTGTTCTTCGTTCAATGAAACCCTTCAGTGGTATCAGAGTGTTGGTTTAGAAATCTAAACTAGATTACCAAAGTTTGTTTGTTTAATTTCAAGTTTTTCTATTTACTTTTTTTTGTTCCTTTTTCTTATTCTTCCTCATAGATTTCGAATGAGGGTAGGAACCCTAGACCAAGAATGTTAAACTAGTTTAGTTTAATTGGTCATAAGGATTTTAACCCTAGTGTTTTTCGAAAACCTAGAAAGAACCCTATGACCAAGAACATTAAACTAGTTTAGGTTAATTGGTCAAAAGGCTTCTTTCCCTAACCCTAGCATGTTCGAAAATATGAAGAACCCTAGGATCAAGAATGTCAAGTTTTTGATCAAGAGGATTCTTTCCTTATTACTTGATCTTCAAAATCTAGAACCAAGTATGTTAAACCAAGTTTTTGGTTTAATTGGTCAAAAGGGATCCTTTCCTTTTCTTCCATAGATATCGAAAATTAGGAGGATACTTGGACACCAAGTTTGATTAAACTAGCTTAGTTTAATTGGTGGAAAAGTTTCTTAGGCTTTAAGGAATTTTCGAAAACCCTAGAAGTAACCCTAGGACCAAGAACATTAAACTAGTGTAATTTAATTAATTAAAAGAATTAATTAAGATGATAATCTAAAACCTAGATAATTAAGCAAGTTCGTGTTTAATTATTATTTTAGTAGATTTATTGAAACTAGTTCTTTAAACCTAGAAACTTAGACAAAGTTTTATTGTCTATAAGATTTGAATTAAAAAGTTTAAATAAATTTATTAAGGTTATAATCTATCCTAGAATTTAAACAAAGTTTATTGTTTTAGATAGGATTGATTAGGATTAATCTTTTAATAAACAATGTTTTTGATCAGGAAAGTCAAAACCCTGGTTTGATTGATCAAGAACAAGATTAGGTTTTGACTAATTAATAAAAGGGAATTCATAAGAATTAAAAGAAGTGTTAATTTTTAAGTTCTAATATTAACAAGATGTATTTATATATATATATATATATATATATATATATATATATATATATATATATATATATATATATATATATATATATATATATATATATAATTTCGAATTTTAAATATTTAAAAGATAAAATAAGTTTATACGTATTTTAATTAGATCAAGTTAAAATACATATGTATAAATTAGATGTAATATTCTTGTTAGAATGTTATAAGTTTATTTTAAAGTAATGAAATACATATATATATATATATATATATATATATATATATATATATATATATATATATATATATATAGAAGTGGGATCCTGTGAGGACTCCTTTTTCGGTGAGAACTCGCGAGGACACCTCATAAAATTTCAAACAATTTCGAAAAAGATATATATAACCCACCATGATTATTACTACATTTGACAAAAAAAAATTTCAAAAAAAAAAATTATGATCCACTTTTTTAGCGAATCATAACAATGATCCAGATTTTTTTTGTGGATCATTATTATGATCCATATTTTTTTTTTTGGGATCATTTTTGGATAAAAATTTTTTTTGGAACTTATTCATAGCGATTTTAATGTTTAAAAAAGGAATTTTTTGGAAAAAGTTTGTTTTGGATCTTTTTTAGAGTTTTTTTTGGAGTCCTCACAGTCCTCGCGAGGAAAAGAATCCTCACCGGATCCGAACCCTATATATATATATATATATATATATATATATATATATATATATATATATATATTAAGTACAAGATTAAATGGAACATTAAAAGGTAATGTTATTTTGATCTTAAAAGATAATAGTATAACTAGTTATTGTATAAGTTATTATATAACTGAGACTAGAAAGAACAAAGTTATAATTTCATTATAACTACAAATTGTACAAGTTAAGATTATATATGATAAACTAGAAATATACAAAGTTATATATTGTTATCATTATTATTATAAGGTGTATAAAGATGTAAGTTATTATAACTAGATAATTATACAAGTATAATATAAGTATTTTACAAGTCATGTAAGATACTAGATTAATGATCAAGGAATAGATAACAAGAGAACTTTATAACCTATATTTAACTAGTCCAAGTTAAATGTAGGAAAGGTTTAAACAAACTAAGAATTATTATATATAGTCCTTATATAATATATTTGTTAGTTTCACCAAATATAGACCACTGATTGTGGTTGCTTAAGTTCCATCATGATTGTTGGAGCTAGTGAGAGCTACACAAGAAAATCACATAGTTTATAAATGTGTCGCTAAGACATAAGTTTTGGTCGAATCTAATAAGTCAAAACAAATGTTTAATTCTATTATTAAACAAGTGAAAAACAAGTTGTGTTAAACTAGATTTATGATTCAAGTTTATGAATATTAAAAGAATTAAAAGTTTAATATAAGTTTTAAAGTTTTTCAAGTAAGATAAAACAAGTACTTAGGGCTCCCCTGTGACTAACTTAGCGCACTTCCGATGGTAGCCATTGGGCTAAGTTCCATCGGTGGCTACAGGAGCGCAAAACCCTCGCTCGGCCGCTCTCACAGGCTACAAGAGCGAGGCGAGGTTTGGAACTCTACTGCGAGAGGGACGCCTCGCCAGCCGGGCTTTTATTCCATTCCATAAGAGGAAGGATATCGAATAATCAATTCACCACGTTTTTGACAGATCCGGTCAGGTGTTCATAATCTGGAGTAAAAGGTTTCGAACCTTTGCATGTCGGTACCAAAAACCGATGCCTTTGTTTTATTATAAATAAGGTTTTTCACAAGACCTAGTAAAACGTTTTGTACACCTCGTTTTAGGAATACATATAAATCGCGCAACGTTTTGAAACTGTAAGTTTTAAAGGAAAAGTTCTTAAGATTTAAAAAGGTGTCTTGTAGAATTCTTGAATTCACAAGTCACACATTTTAAACAAGGATTAAGATTGGAATTAAGGTTTAAGTTTAGTTTAACACTTAAACAAACCCAAGAAAATCTTAGATCTAAGTAATATCCACCTAATGGAACACCTCACTTGTTAAACGATATTCATATTGTAAGTATAAAGAACCTTAGATATGAATTCAAATCATTGCGATTGTTAGGGTGCGTAAGGTTCTGTGATAATCGGGAGTCCCGGCGCAGAACATCGTTTTGTCTTAGATGGTCTGATCTACTTTGGTGATAATCGGGAGTCCCGACCCAAAAAGTACTTGAGTAGAATAAACATACTAGACTTTATTGCTAACTCAGAAATGTACAATTAGATTGTACAAAGTTGTAATAAGTTATAAGTCTAAAGATTCTATGACCCCTAGGAATCGTGTCATGTCTTGATACGATCGGTAAGGACGTTACCTACCAGAAATAGCATGTCTCGTCGGGAAGTGCCCAAACCTTGCGGCGAGAATGTGATATATGGATCCTAGGCCTAAAATATTAATTATGGGTTTATAATATATTTTAGAGAATGTTTATTGATGATTACTAATTAAACTGGGTTTTATTTGTAGATGGCAGCAACAACCACGACGACAAGTACCAACAATTTCTCACTTCGCTCAATCCTCGAAAAAGACAAGTTGACTGGGTCAAACTTTCTCAATTGGGAGCGCAATCTTCGCATTGTGCTCAGGCATGAGAGAAAGTGGTATGTCTTGGAAAGAGCAGTACCAAATGTCCCTGCCGCAAATGCTAGAGCTGAAACGAGGCAAGCTTACGATAAGCATGTCTGTGATGCACTCGATGTGAGCTGTCTGATGCTCGCCACTATGAGTCCCGAGTTTCAAGCGGGACTTATGGATGTGCCTGCATTTGAGATGATCCAGCAACTTATGGATTCATTTCAAGAGCAAGCTCGCACTGAGAGGTTTGACATCAATCGCGCCTTCAACTCGTGCAAGATGGTCAAAGGAACACCGGTGAGTGCCCACGTCATGAAAATGAAAGGGCATATGGATCACCTCGCTAGATTTGGTCACCCCATTCCGTTGCAGATGGCAACGGATACTATACTCAATTCGTTGTCTGATGACTACAAGCCTTTTGTGGTCAACTACAACATGCATAATATGGAGAAATCCATTGCTGAGCTACATTCTATGCTCAAGACAGCTGAGTTGAGTTTGGGGACCAAATCTAAGGATGTTCTGATGATCGGTAATGGCAGTGGCGGTGGGAAGAAGAGAAAAGGGCATGGTGGTAAAGGAAAGGGTAAAACAATCCTAACCAAGGAGTGCCAAATGGTAAAGGTGCCAAACAAAAGGTCAAGAAGGTGAAGCCTAACACAGCGAGGAACGAGAATCGGTGTTTCAAGTGTGGCGAGGCTGGGCACTGGAAAAGAAATTGTCCAAAGGGTGCAAGTGGTGGAGGAATTGCAAGTTCCTCAGGTAACACAACCACACTTCTTAATCACTTTTAGATACTTGTAAAGTACTTTACGAGTAATCTAACTTTTGCAATCGTTTATTGCAGGAGGAGATGGAAAGTAATGATGACCGGCATGAGATAGTGATGATCCCACGAGCACCAAGATTTTATAATTCAGTATTTTATGGATTCAGTAAAAACAATCTTTATTTTATTGTTGAATAATCATTTTTATGTTAAAACAAGGTTTTTGGTTTTAATCAATTCGAATCCATGGTTAAATTATATTGTGTTATGTGTGCATGTGTGACAATTACACTAGTCAAGGTTTATGATTAGATTGTAAGTCAAGTTTTTGATTTACTTAATATTTCATGTTTTATACTTGTTTGATTGTTTATGAATGAATAATATCTTAAAAGCTCAAGGTACTTAGATACTAGAAATTAGAAGTTTTTCGAATACAAGTATTTAATAATTTTATGGAAATATAAGGTTCAAAAGTTATTGAACTTAGTTAAACCATCTTAAGTAATAGTCATTACTTATGATAGTACGTTTTAAAGTATTAAGCATTAATATAGCATGATTATAATGGATATAATCAAGATGAACTTTAAGAGTATTATTACAAGTGTCTCATACTTGCAATAAAGGATTTAATCAAGTCATACTTCCCTAACAAGGAAAGTTGGATATTCGTAAAATCCAAGAAATGACTTAGAGATTAAATAAACTCTCAAAAGGTCAAACTATATTAAAGCATTTAAGAACTAAAGGAATTAAATGCAAGTGTTTCATACTTGTAATTAATACATTATTTAATCAAGTCATAATTCCCTAATAGGAATAATGGATATTTAAGAAATCCAAGAAATGACTTTGGCATTAAATGAAGTTCTTATAAGAATACTAAAGTGTTTAAGAATTGAGAGTATCATCTCAAGTGTTTTATACTTGTTAGATACAGTAATCAATAAAAGTCATAGTTCCCTAAACAAGAATATTGGATATTTGCAAATCCAAATGATGATCTTAATTATTGATAAAATTCTTAAAAGATTAAACTACAAGTTATTGACTTGGTCAAAGTGGTAGTTTAAATTGATGCTTGAATTCCATAAAAGGTAGTGGGAGCTATGACTAACATGATTCATTAAAGACATTAATGAATTTAGTAAGTTAGTAAGACATTAACAACAAGAAATTACCAAGTCGTTAGCCAAAGAGTTAAGAGAAATAAATGATCATTGATTAGATTATTGCAAGCCTAATAGCGTGGTCACAAGTCTTGTGATTAATTGTTGCAAATCTAATAGAATGTCCACACTCCAGTGAACAAGTTAATCATTTAAGGAAATTTCTTTAACTAGTAACAAGATATCTACAAATCAAGTAGCTAAAAGAGATTTAGTTACAAGGCAAATTTTATAGATTCAAGAAACTAAAGGAGTAATTTTCCAATCCTCCTATGTTTATCGAATCATATAAAAAGGGCAAGACTAGAATATGTTCTAATGTTGCATGAACAATATCTAGCAAAGACAGAAGTAATAGTATTTTTAAAATGCTCGTCTTATGTCTTTAGTTTAATAAAAATGACTAATTGTAATTAGTGATAAAAGTTACAATTAAGAGTCATTGAGCAATCAACACAAAAGCAAGGAATAAGTAATGATCCAGTAATAATTCCGTATTTATGTCTAGTGAGGAATAATACATGAGTTAGTATCATTATTATTCAGACTTTTGTATGTTTTACAATATCCATAAATAAAAGTCTCTATATTCAAAAAGGTATAAATCCGTGACTACTCGTCTTGGTGGGAACCTTGATGGGCCGATAACGTCACCGCGATATTTGGTGGTAGATTTGAAGTTCTTCGAAGATAGCTACACAAGTTTTGTGTAAACCAAATAACGGTGATATTCTGTTGGAGCTCAACGAATATTGGATTGACCACCGTGACAATACTTCGTGGTTGAAAAGTCTAAAAGTATTGTTCACTGGGATTGTCCTTAAGCCTGAGGTATTTGGTTTAGGATACGATGACTAATGTACTTTGGTTCGTCTTAGACAAGTCTGAAATATGATTGTCATATGAGGCGTTATTGGGTACAAAGGAAGTTGTATTTTGAATCGAAATATAACAAGAAGGTAATTGCACCTCCTTTTTAGGAAAGATATTTATGGGTCCTTTGACATGATAAGAAAGTTGGTAAGTGCATGGCCATGCCCAAACGAACTGATTTGTTCTTTGTCGTTTATCACAACAGTTTAAGTCAAGAAGTCAAGAAATGATTTCGTATACAAGAGTTGATATTTTCTACCATGCTCGTATTCGTTATCACAAATATCGTGCTGCAAGGGATGAACCTCACAACGTTACCCAAGAAGTAAAGACGGAGTGTTCTTTACTAGGCAACGCTACTAAAAGAGTTTCTCAAAAACTATACCTGGGTTACATAAGTTGTTTTTATGGGGTTGGTTACCTACATGCCCATCTACAAGGCCATTGTAGCTCGTGTCATTAAGATAAAGGTTACGAACTTGCATAAGTGGGAGCCTGTTGAAATTATGTGCACAGTTAGTCAACCTATGATGACACATCCATGCCTACGAAACACTTAAGGGTCACACCGGTGAGTGCATGTAATACGAGCAAGATATGCAATGATACTACGAAGAGGAATGATTCATAATAGTCATTATGAATCAGTTAAGTATTAAGTTAAGTTTAACTTATTACTGGGATTAGTTTAAACTAACTAATTAATACAAGTATTTGTACATTTATCAGTTGAGTAAATATACAATATGATAATTAAAGATTATCAATGATTTGATTTAAAGCTATTAGGTCATATAGTGATTGGATAATATTATTGTCTAAATAATTGATAAAGGTATAAAACACAAGTATATATATTTCGTGTATATGGGTACCGAAATATATAAGTGTATAATACTAAGACATTTGATAATTAAGTGTGACAATAATAACTATTAAAACTATAAGGGATGAAAGTGTAAAAGGAAAGTTTAATTAAAGATCTAATCTTAATTAAACTAAAAGGGTTCTAAGCGTAACTTATTTATGTATAAATAAGAGGCTTAGGGTTATCCTAAAAGACCTTACACATCCCACGCATACTTCCTCCCTACCTCCCCTTCGATCGGCCGAACATCAATAAGGGAAGAACACAAGCTTGTGTTCTTCGTTCGTTCTTCGTGTTCTGGGACTATCTTAAGCAAGCAATAAGGTATGTTTTGGGAAAACCCTTTCTTCCTCTCCCTCTTGTTCGACGGACGAAAACACCAAGAACCCTAGGGTTCTTGTTGAGTGTTCGATGAACACACACAAGTAATGTGTGTGTTCGAGTTTTTCGTACAAGGTTTCTTTCTTGTTAATCTAATCTAGATTTCCAACATCCCAGTCCTTTAGGATTTAAGGGTTAGGTTTAATCCCATTTCCGCTTTTAGGGATTAAATCAACTAGTTGGTTTTAACCGGTCATGAACACCTTCATGTTCTTGCCAGTATGGTCGAACCAAGTAAACTAGGAGGTTGACCCAAGTGGTCAATCTGTTCAATGAAACCCTTCATCTGATTTAATCATTGCACCAGCTCAAGCTCCAAAGTTGGTGATTAATTTCTCAAAATTCAATGTTCAACAAGACGATCCTCCACCTTCTACATCCAATACTCAGACTGCTATGATCCCACATCCTGCATTCACTGATACCTCTAATATAATTTCATGTCAACTTCCACTTCCTGACTCTTCTGTTCAAACCCGTAGAGCAACTGCTGATGAATGCCCATACTCATCTTTTTTATGCTCTAATGAACCTAAGAAATTCAGCGAAGCTCTAAGAGACCCAGACTGGATTGTTGCAATGCAAGAGGAAATCAATCAATTTGAAAGATTGAAAGTTTGGCATCTCGTTCCAAAACCACCTGGGAAGTCTGTCGTTGGTACGAAATGGATCTTTAAGAACAAAAAGGATGAAAATGGGATTGTTATTCGAAATAAAGCACGCCTGGTTTCTAAAGGGTATTCACAACAGGAGGGCGTCGATATGAAGAAACTTTTTCTCCGGTTGCAAGAATAGAAGCCATCCGTATCTTTCTGGCATATGCAGCACACAAAAATTCTACAATCTATCAATGGATGTAAAAACTGCATTTCTAAATGGCATTCTCAGTGAAGAAGTTTTCATTCATCAACTCGAAGGTTTTGTTGATCCACACTTGCCTAACCATGTCTACATTCTTGATAAAACTTTATATGGTTTGAAGCAAGCTCCTCGTGCGTGGTATGATGTGCTATCAAAAATTTTAGTCGACTCTGGTTTTTCAAAAGGCAAAGTTGACACCACTCTATCATCAAACGTCAAAGGGAGGATATCATCCTCATTCAGATCTATGTAGATGATATTATTTTTGGCTTCACAAATCCTAAATACTGTAAATGATTTTCAGATCTTATGGTCAAAAGATTTGAAATGAGTATGATGGGGGAGATGAATTTTTTTCTGGGTCTACAGGTTCGTTAGTTACCCACCGGGATCTTCATAAATCAATCAAAGTATATCATTGATTTGCTGAAGAAATATCTGATGGATGACTGTGAACAAATTTCTACACCAATGTCACCTGGCTCAAAATTGAATGCTGATCCCGACGGTAAGCTGGTTGATGTAACAAACTACCGAGGCATGATAGGGTCCTTATTATATCTAACTACTAGTCGACTAGATATTATGTTTTCTACTTGCATTTGTGCTCGCTATCAAGCTGCTCCTAAAGAGTCTCACCTTCAAGCAGTCAAACGCATATTTCGTTACTTAAAGGGTACTCGAGATCTTGGTCTTTGGTATCCCAAAGAAACCTTGTTTGACCTATCTGCATTCTCTGATGTTGATCATGCTGGCTGTATGTTGGATCGTAAAAGCACATTTGGAGGTGCTCAATTTCTTGGTGATAAATTGGTGAGCTAGTCCTCACGGAAACAAAATTGTGTATCTCTTTCAACTGCCGAAGCGGAGTATGTTGCTGCTGCAAGCTGCCTATCCCAGGTAACTTGGATGCAGTCACAATTGAAAGACTACGACTTTTCATGCAGTTGTATTCCTTTATATTATGACTCACGCAGTGCAATTGCAATTTCATGCAATCCTGTTCAACATTCTAAAACTAAACATATTGATCTCCGATATCATTTTATCAAAGATGACGTTGAACAAGGAAATATGGAAATGTACTTCGTATCCACTGATTTTCAGTTAGCTGGTTTATTTACCAAGGCTTTAGACAAAAAACGATTTAACTTTCTAGTGTCTAAACTTGGTATGCTAAATCTCAAAACCTAAACCGTTTCTACTCGTTAAATTTCAATTTTGTTTCTACAAAATGTTTTTCACTGTTTTAAATCTTTCTTAACGACTTATACACAATTCAGTGTATAACTCGCATTTCAATTTAATGGCTTATGCACACATTAGTGTATAACCCGTTCCTAACCGTTTAATGGCTTTCAAGTACATCTGCTTGAAACCGGCTCATTATCCGTAAATCTCATAACTGTATAAATTCTTCTCCACCCCTCTACTGCTGTTAAAAGGTACATTTCTGATCTACAAACTTTTTCACTATCTTTATTTTGTCGAGGGCGAGAGATAATAATTCTAGGGGGAGAATTAGTATTTCAAGGGGGAGAAACTTAAAATAAAATAAAAATAAAATAAAAAAATAAAAATAAAAAAATCCATGTAAATCATTCTTACAACGTAACATCATAAACGCTAATCAATTGCACATGAGCGTTATAGTTCACTCTCACATAACTCCTATGATCTGTTATAACCGGCATGATCTTCCTCAGGAGCCACCTACAATATAGGACATACTGTAAAGGTCTATAGGTCTAGGTGAGCATAATCAAGTATCACGGGATCTTGATTGGGGTGCGCTAAATACATGGTAAAATGAAACGAGGGTGTAGTTGAAAATTTTAAAAAGTAACCTTGAGTGAGGAGGGTGTGACAGGGTTAAAGAAAACGAAAAACCCTTACCAAACCGATTAAAATCAGGGTCGTCACGTCTCTATCAGGTTGCATATGTTGCTCTCTAATATTGAAAAAGGCATCATGGACCCAGTGATGCAATGCACAACCCCCCCCCCCAGTCACTCAAGTATTTCTTAAAAGGTACTTGTTTCATTTTCACGGAGACTAGTTCATATGCTATCGACATCTCACTTGGAGATTGTTGATATTGAAAAAGAGGACAATTCTCTCCAGTCCTCGCCATCGTTTGTCCACAAATTGAGTCTAGAACCGACATAAACACCGTTAGGACACATGCAATCTACCTAGCATATCTTTGTGATATTGCCGGAACATTTATAGTGATACCAAAATTATTGGTATTCCACGATGATTAAATGGAAATCCTACCAGTGCTAACATCAAAGCCTGAATGTAGGTCACACAGTTTTTGTAATTGTTGTGTTAACGGGCAATCTATGTGATCCCGAGTTACCCTGATTGAGTATGGTGCAAGGAATTGATGATCGTACTCCAACATTATCAACAACGATCAAAAGCTCAAATGATAAATGAACGATTGACTTCATAGAATTAAACGATAATATATTAGACCGTATTCCTACACCATAATCAATGTCAAAGATGTCAGATTTTTATCAACTATGATCTGGGTATAACTGATGAAATCTGTTATATATTGATTCATTCAAAATATGAATATATCATTATTCAACACATCTTTATCAATGGGCTTTAAAGATTCTTCCTAATTCCACCTCGGAGAACTTCACATTCTACATGATGATTCAGATTACTCTTGTTCATCATGAGGGGGAGAATATACTACAGAAGTTCTCTTCATAAAAAAAAAATGCTTACAATATTTAGGAGATTATCAATACATAAGTCCAGTTTACTCCACATTAAAAAGACATATGCACCGGTTAAGGGGGAGTAAACAAGAAACCAAAGATCTAACGAAGATATCAAACAACTTCCGTAGTTGAATTTGGTGATTCGTTCACCGGGGAGTGAATATCAAAATGTTCAATCCAACTCCCGTGAAGAAATAATTGTCTGTATGAGGGGTAGCGTAAACTTCATCAACATTTTACCCTAGCAAAAATTATCAAGAATCATTGATCGACACAAATCCACAATCTTCAAGAAAAGACTTCCGCTGTTAATCTCTCTATCATTATGGGTCTTATTTTTAGTCGATCAATATGTATCTTCAGTCAAAAGTCTTCAAAATTCATCTTGTTGGTTGAAAAGCTACAAGAAGAATTCGTTTTCACAGGTTAACAAAGCTCAAAGCTGATCCTGATACATCATCATTCAACGAAATATCTACGAGGCTCGGCTTTTGCTAAAGATGAAGACTTCGGAGATATGCTTCCCAGACTATTATTACAAAGGGGGAGATTGTTGGGTCACATTTATTGTAATCAATAGTCTAGGGGTGTAATGTGTAATTAGTCAATATTAGGCCTAGGTATAAATGCCTAGTTGTAACCTAATACTTGGAATCTATGCCGACTATTTAAAAGAACGTATTATTTTGCAAAGCTTCTTCTTCCATCTAATCTTCCAAGTTCATTGTTATTGTTGCTTAATTCTTGAATTCACATACCTCATTTCCCAATATAAAATATAGTTATTATAAGAAACATAATTCGGATCACAATATTTCCATTTAATATCTTCCCCTATATATGGAGCTATATATGATTTGGTTTTGACATGTCATCAGTACGCAGCTCTCTGATTGGTGGACAATGTCACGTGTAAATCCTTCATTGGTCAAATCATTCCTCACAAACTTCCTAAGCCTTAAAATGCACCAGTTAATACTTACCGGAAAATGGAACACACACTTAAAGGTGTAAAAAAAACGCTCTTACGGAAGGAGGGAAGTTTGGCAGCCGGAAATCAAATTCCGGCGAGATCCACCAGTAACTTTGCCTAAGTTTTTGAAGTGTTGGCCGGAAAGTCATTCCCCACAGGATGACCGAGGCCGATCATCAAGATCAGTGCCGGAAGCCACCGGATTTGGTGGTTTCTCAGTCGACGGCGGCGAGCCCCACGACGGCGAAAGGAGTTCCGGCGAGAACTGCGAAAAACCATCCGACCCATTCGACACGGAAGGATGTGATTAGTCCAGATCCATCTTCAATTTTGGCATCGCCGGCCTCCTCCGTGACGGAAAACGAATTTCTATTCCGGCAGAAATCGCCTCGGCGGCAACCGGTGAAGATGAACGAATTAAGGTTGCGGACCACCACCGTTCGACTCGGAATGGTCGAAATAGGGGGGGTACACCTCCAATTTCCGTTTCGTCGTTCGCCGGTGCAAAACCCTAATTTGGCCGGAAAATCGCCGACGGCGGCGGACGGCGCCGCGGTGGATTTGCAGAGTTTACAGTGATATTTGTGTGATTCAAGTGGTGATTTGCTTTCATTTTTAGGGTACGATCTACATATGCAAGTCCAGATCATCTTTCTTCTTTCAAAGGTTAGTATCATTATTGTTATCTTCATATCCGGAAATATTCTTCATCATCTTCATAGGTATTCTTCCTCATCATCTTCGACGTATTTTTTTTTCTTGCGTTTTTCTTCAGCAATTTTTTGGTGTTCGGTGATTAGCGACGTTTGAAATGTGCACGAGTGAGTCTTTGTTTTTTAGCTTACAAAGGAGCTGCTACAACTCGATCCCCTGTAAAAGATTGATTGTGCACACCAGGTGTTTGTGAAATGTCCCAATGTGGTCGTCGAAAGAGCTCCGTGCTCGAGATATTGGGAAAAAGGATAAGGTCTATCTTTTAGGTTTTATACAATTTTGTTTTTGTGTATTTACGGATATCCATCAATTGGAGATCTTAAATCCATTGTTGAGAAATCAGAAAGCTCTAATTTTACTGATCATATAATTAATGTGACCTAATATAAATACGATTCAGGTATTTAATCTTTTTGGGACCACCAACATTTCTGTTTTGGGATCGCCGGTGCAAAACTCTAAATTGGCCGTTTTGGGACCACCAACATTTTTCTAAATCTTTTATTTATATAGTTCTTTTAATTTCTTATAATTAATTTTGTATTAATGTTTATACCAATGTAGATCATGTTTTCGATCAAGATTGCTCGAATTCTAGCGTTTATGACCACCTCATCAAGGACATTATTCATGATGTTGTTGATGGTTTTAATGGTAATTGTTTACTAACTATAATTTTTTCTATAACTAATTAAATTTTTAATCTTAAAATTATTTGCTATGTGTAGGTACTGCATTTGCATATGGAAAAACAAGTAGTGGAAAAACATTTACAATGAACGGGTCAGAAAATGACCCGGGAATTATTCACCGAGCTGTTAAAGATGTTTTGTTTGTTTTTAATCGGAATGCATGTCAATATCCATGGTAAATGCAGAAATCTGGATATTTTTTGGATTAATTTTATTTTCCTTATTTTTAGGAAATTTCTGGATTTTTTCTGGAATTTATTGATATTTTCTAGAATTTTTTGGAATTTCTTGAAGTTTTTCGGGTCAAAACGGACTGTTTTCGGGACCTGCAGTTGTTTGGTTATTCTGATCAGGCTGAAATTTTTTGGAACGCCTGGGATTATGAATTCCCATTTTTCAGAATTCTTTGGGATTTTTTTGAATTATTTCGGGAAAATTCTTTCAGAATTTTCGGTATTTCTGGTGGTCTGATCAGCCTGCAAAGTTTTATACAGCGTTGGAACAATGGTTTATATTTTCAGGGATTTTATGAGATTTATTACGATTTTTTCTGGATGCTATTAACCACTTCAAGATTGTCCCTAATTTACTTGAAAAATATTGGGTCAAAATGGGTTGTTTTGACAGTTTTGGCAGTTTGGTTGCTTTTATTAAGTTGATTTTTTGTGAAAGACTTAGGATTATGATTTCCCATTTTTCAAATTTTTTTGGGATTTTTCTGAATTTTTTCTTGAAAACGGGCCGAATGAGTTTTTTCTGGACTGTTTGGTCAGTTTTAGACAGTTGGGGTGGATTTTTGAAGCTGGATTTTTTTGTGGGCCTTAGTTGCATAAATTCCCATTTTTATGGAGTTTCTGGGATTTTTCCAATTTTTTTCTGATGTTGTTGCTGCTTGGTGCATATTTTCGGTTTAAAAAGGTAGCAGAAGGGCAGATTCTGTTCCGATGGGTAGATCATCTTGAAAATTCTGGAGCTGATTGGAACTATTATTTCAGAATTTTGGAGAATTTATGGGATTTTTCTGATTTTTTTAGGTGGAGTTGGCCTATCGGGTAACTTTTCTTCTTTTTGGGGTGGTTTTGGTTTAGGTCAAAATTGGTGTTATAAGGGGGTGTTGGGAGGTTTAGTTGCTATGATTATAGTAGGAATTAAATGGTGTTATAAGGTGGCATTAAATCTTTGCACACACGCACTGACATCCATTTTAGTTTCTAATCATAGCTATAGGTTAGATGTAACACCCTAAAATTTATAAGATTTTAAAAAAATTTGTGTGCAAGATTATAATCAAAAAGTCCCATAAATAACTCCCAAAATAATTGTTTAATATAAAAATGTATTTAATGCGGAAAAGTCTTAAATAAATTCGGAGTTTTAAAATAATAAAAACGTTTCACATCCGCACTCAGAAGTAGTACAACAGTCAACCGTCCACCTTCTCTTTTCCTTTGCTAGTAACTGAAAATGGGAGGGAGATTTTGGGTCAGCGGGGAAGCTGAGTGATTAAACTCAAAATGTAAACAACTACAACATACAATACATGAGGGCACACAAGTGAACTCCTACTCATTTGCTACTCAGTTAATTTCTCAGTTTTCGTATCTTTTAAATTTATATAGCGCGCTTGTGTAAATCGAGTCGAGAGATCAACCTCGCCTCTCCTTACACTAAATGCCACTCAGGCTACCACACAGAATTACCACACAGAATTACCACACAGAATTACCACTCAGATTTATTAATTATTTTTATGTGTTCAACTCATAACATAAACCACACAGATAGCCCTGTCACATAGTAGCACAAAATGACTCGGTACCGGCTCAGATACTCGGCACGTCTGTCTCAGATCAGTGGTATATAAAAACGGTCACTCAGTTACTCAGGTAACAGATCAACACACAGAAAGTAAAAACAGATCAAAACAGTTAACCACATCAGTCATGCACGTATCGTTATAACTGAATACACGGTGAGAATACTCACCTCGAGAAACGTAAGCTCCAACGGGTTCACGGGAATCAAAGATACAACAAGTTATCTCCTAGACGGACCTAAAACATAAATCGAAATCCCGGATTAAAAACCGATCCCTTAACTTTATTTAGAAACTGGCAGCACCCGTCGGTCTTACGGGAACTGCTATAACTCCTAAACTGTTCAGTAGATTTATCCCATATTTTTACCACAGAAACTACACAACCAGAACTACATATCTCTGTGAGACGGTCACTGGTCAAACCAGATTCTAAGGGCCTCAAAACAGGGTCGCAAGACAGACATGTCGTACAGGTCACGTTCCTAACAGCAGCATATTAAAACCTACATATCTTTAAACCGTAATTCGGATTGACGAGCGGGTTGCGGCATTGAAAAGCTAACTCAGAAAACAAGGTCCCAGCACGGGCCAAAAGCTAAAAAAAATTATTTAAAGTACATCAAAACCAGCTTAGAACTGGCGGGCAGATTCTGCCAAAAACTATAAACTTTAAAACCCGTTTGCAATCCCGACCCATTACCGGAAATTCCGATGCCATAAATTGTACCCGTTACTCTAAGATTCAGATTAACATGAATCATGAATAATATCCCAACAAGAACAACTCAACAAGAATGTTTCCCCGATTTTATAAAAACATGTACATAAATCAATTCACCGAGACAACCCGAGGCTCGGCCTCGGTTGTCCGGTTCACAGACCCCGACACGAACAATTGGACAACTAAATAGAGACAATACAAGATACGACAATAAGCAATTCCTCTAGATTGATTTGAGAACTCGGCGACAAGCTACTAATCTGCAATCCTAGACTTCTCATGGACAACAAATTAATGAGTCTACTTAATAGAATAAATTACATATAGTTACGGATAAAGGACTACCGCTTAGGTCGATGCTTGAACCGAGACTCGATTGATGATTCCACTTAGCTCGGTTGCCACTCCTTGATTGGTCTCTCCTGCTCGGTTGACAAATAAAACGTAATTAAATTCAATTATAAAAATCGGGGCGTTACATTAGATTTCGGGAATTTTGATGAAATGCAGGAGTGTTGCATACAAATTTGTATCCCAAAAGTAGAAGGAGTTTTAACCCATCTTGACCTGCATGCTTTCTTTCATATTATAATGCATGTCCTTTGTTTCCAGCCCGACTTTGTTTATATTCTATATTTATACTTATGGGTTGGAATGGGTTGGGTTGGAGTAGGATGGTGTATGGGTAGACTAGATACTATGGTTAACTTAGTTCATAAATTATTGGAGCAGGTGGCACACATCTTTTGCATACACTCACTGACTCCCCTTTTAGGTGTTAACCATAGTGATAGTTTAGGTGTGGATTTATTATGGTTATGCATGAGTTTTACATACTAATTTGTAGCATCACTTTTTGCTGACAAAACTTCAGCAGTTGTGGGCAACAGGTTAAGGAAGAAAAACATTTCATTTGTATGGGGTTGAAGTGTAAGAAAATGTTTTTTAGTTGGAGATAAAAAAAAGTTGTAATTTTTATGGTTATGTGTGAGTGTGATTGGGTAGAGATTCAATCTGGTACGCCCCACCAAATTCGTATCCATCTTTCCTTCATTGGACATCCTTTGATAGGTAGTGTTTTTGAGAGTTTAGTTATATATTTAATTTATGGATTTATCAATTATTGAGAGAAGAAATAATATAGGTAAAAAGAGATTATCAAATTTTGTACAAACTCATCATTACAGCTATCGATTCTTATGTCATTTTTAAAATTATTAATATTTGTTGGTATTTTTCTATAATATAAATCTTGAAGCATCCCCGCCCAGTCGGGCGGGCTATGAAGCTAGTTTATATATATCTCATTACCATTTTTGTTATTAGTGTTAAATCACATAGCAAAGAAATAGAACACTGAACAATGTTTAATGGGAGCTACATATTTACTTGATCACATAGGGTAGTTTTAGGAGATGATCGTAACGATAAGTGTAAAACAACCAATTTTTGTAATAAAAAAAAGTAAGTAAAAGCAACAAAAATATAGTACAATAATTATTTATGCTCTTTCTTTGACAATAATATTGTGATCACTACAAGAAAAAAGACATTTGGTGATAAAAAAATAACATAATTATAAACACATCATTCAAGCATTTCAAGAAAAAACATCATTTTTGAAAACTCTATTATTTAGGGTCCTACTATTTGAACACTCCTTTATACCAAATAAACAATTAATTAACATGATTATTTACGTTTTTTTAAACTTGGATCCAAATAGTAGAAAGAGGTGTTCAAATAGTCAATCTCATTAACCATGCAAACAAAAACAAAACAATATGATAAAAAATATCATTTCATTGAATAGGTTTGTCATTAACAAAACCGTATTTCTATGTAGCTAAAACATTTTATGATAAAAACTTCAAACTTTTAATCTAATTTTCAATGACATTCTTTTTAATTTAGTGACACTTTTACGGGTGTCATTAATTAAAAGAGATTTGTATTGCAGTAAATATGTAGTTTGACTTGCCTTAACAACTTACCTTATTATTTATAAAAAAAATATTCAATAAAATAAAATTAAAAAAGATCTTTTAAATCACATTAAGACACCATGAATCAATTTGATCAAACGCGTTTAACTTCTACAATAAATTTCTATAAGAATAAAGAGACCTATACATTATATATGGCTATCGACAAAACTTCAATTTGTAGCTTTTCATCTTGATGGGGAATTTTAGTTTTTTAGTACTTCTTTTTGTACATCGGTTTTCGAATATATTCCAAAATTAGAAGCAAAAATTACTTTTCTTACTTAATGCATGTTTCAAAGTATTTCTAACCACTTTATATTTATGGAATCTAGTACTTTCTCTAGCATTATCACATAAACTTGTTCTTAGACAAAATCCAAATGGCCACATAATAAAAGTTATCATATATATAACGTAAACCAATAGAAAAAGGGAAAGAATAATCGAGAAATGTCTTGACTTTACTTTATAACTTTACCAATCATAAAATCGGTGCACAACACCAATTTTTCTCTATAAATTCTAGAGCCAACACACTATCTATCACTCAATTTCTGCTTTGTAAACATCATGAATGAACCTAAATACGCTTACCCCTACCCTTACCCTGCTCAAGGTATGCATATATCTACACTTTTCTGCTACATGTTATTTTACTTATGATTTTCAAAATAAATAACGATGATAATTTATTATCACAGGCGGAGGAGGATATTATCAAGGACCGCCGGTGATGGCACCGCCACAATATGCCGCCGCACCTCCTCCCAGAAGAGAATCTGGTTTCCTTGAAGGCTGGTATGTATACCCTCTTCTTTTCTTTTCATTAAAAAATTATACATTACTAATGATGATGATATAATCTAAAATCATACAACTTAATGACTTATGTTGATCTCAAATTTTATAGCAAGATTTTTCTAATTCTTCTTTTGAAGATAGATATGTATATTTGATTTATTTGATGATAGAAATATTATATATAGTTTTACTTTGGGAGATGATGTTACTTTAGAACCTTTTATTATTCATTTTACTTATTTCATAAATACACATGTCTAAATTAAGGAATAACATTTAAAAAGAAAATAATGAATTATACATTTCAATTTGATGAGCAGCAAAATAAAATAGAAATATTTAGTAGAATGTAATATAGTATAATTTTAGTTTTTAGTTTTTAAATTTTACTTATGAGTTCATTTTGGTATGCAGTCTTGCGGCTCTGTGTTGTTGCTGCCTTCTTGACGAGTGTTGCTGTGATCCAACTATTATTTTCTATTAAAGTATCATCACTTGTTACCATTAATAGACAGTTGTATTGTACGTACAACTTTTTTTTGGTGTTGTAAAGTTCTTTTTCTATTGTCGCTTTTTGCCGTTTAAAATAAATATAAATATTATTTTACTAACTTCTACATATATTAATATATTAGATAATTTTTCCTATGAAAAAAAAGACACTGCGTAAAAATAATTGCAAATGACTATATTTTGAAAATATAAAAGTAAATGCTAGTTATATTGGCATTGAAGAAAGAAAAATAAGTAAGTAATGATTATCTTATTTGTCAATCCCAATGTAACTACTAGTGAATTTAGTAGAAATTTTTTTTTTTAGGTTTTAATGAAAATGTATTTATTGTCTTATTTGTGGTGGTTATCAATATTCGAAAAACCAACAACTACCACTTCCTGTTTGTGTGATTTTTCCATTACTAGCAGGGTACCCGCGCAATGCGACGGCGGGTACCCTGTGATTATATTATGCGACCACTAATTGGTAGGCAGGGGTAGCAGTAGTGATGGTGGCGGGTCATGATTGTGTTCGTTGATATAGTTGGTGGCGCTTGTCCAAGTAAGAAAAATATATAATAGTAGCTAAGTTGGTTAGGAGATTGTATTAATAATAAAAAGTTACAAGTTGGCATAAAAGTCAATGAATGTACGTGGGTTAGTTTTCTCAGAAGGTAAAATACTCTCAGTTTATTATATTACCAGCATCAAGAACCTCGATATTGGATTTTGGATGCACGATCTAAATCATCTTAATATTTCTGGTTGCATTGAATCTTAATCATCTTCATCTAAATGTTGATTAATTTATAAAACTTCAAAGTTACAAAATATTTCTGGTTGAAGTACGAAGCAAAGTGGTAACGGTTTTCCCTTAAAGTTGTTGCAAAATATTATTGTTCAAAGTTACATTCGGTGAAAATTAAAACTAAAATCATCAGCACAAAAAACAAGTCCGATACATTCTTAATCAAGTTAATCTATGAGGCCAACAACATTCTTAAGTGACAGTGTTTCGTATCAACCAGCTTCACATTTTACTAACTTCTTCTCTTCACCTTTTTTTCTATAACAGATTCAACTTTAAGATGTTTTTCCCTAAGTTTTAATCTTTTAGTTGTTTCTTTTAAAATAGAGTCATCAACGTGTTTATGATATTTCAAACCTTAGATCATACAAAATTAACGCAATGACATAAATAACTAAGGTATTACACCATATGTTCCTTACATCACACAAAACTATCTCTATTAATCCTTTAAATCTTAAAAAGTTGAATTACCGCCATCACCAACTATCTGAACCGCCACCTTCAACATCCACCGCCATTGCTGCCACCACCCACCAATTTGTCACCGTCAAATATAGTCAAAAGGTACCGGCCGCCGTATCATTACCTAAACGGGAGCACCTTTGCTGACTCTGTACAGCAGCCTCATTGGCATCCTGTTTTTATGTTCTTGAGGACCGATCTGCCATCAAAACATCTACTCCTTTTGCAAAAACCTAAATAATCAACTCAAGTCGACTAAAAAGATGTTAAAAATTACAATTTTATTTATAAAATCTTTATGAACTGACCTCGGTTAGGTTATTATCAGCTGCTACACTTGTTTAATGTTAAAAGTTCTGTTTTGTCACCACAAAGAACCTCCATTACCACCATTTCATCAATGGCTGTCATGCTTTTAGTAATGGCTCCCTACTGAATTAAACCATGAAGACCTGATATTATAGAGTAAAATACTCCACAAAAACACTATCGTCAGAGCCTGTTAGGGAAAATCTAAAGCATATTTTGGCTTTAATTTGAACTTGATTAATATCATAAGAAAACACTCAATAAAACTAATGATGAAGCATTATATTTAAATCCCTAATCAGCTATAATTTTAATAATGAAACAAAAATATATACAAGAATTAGTGAACAGAAATTAAAAATACATTGTATAACTTACAAAATATCATAATATAGAATTGTCTATGTTAATTAAGATTTACCTTGCCCGCTTATTATTATAATTCACTTGCAACTCCTCTAGACTGCAGTCACTGAATATAAGATAAATAATTGCGAAAATGATTAATTATGTTAATTATAATTTTAGGTATAAAATGGACTTACCTGCTACTTTTCATCTACCCTTTTTCGGAGCAGAAGGTGCTGAACCTTATGGTCATGATTCAAAGTTTGACTTGAATGTGTCTCATAACCTTGAATTATCGAAGTTACAAGAACAGACTTTGGCCGATTTTAACTTACAATAAAATACTAAAATATTTAGTATTTAAGAGACTCAAAAGAAAAAATTAGGGAGCACTTAGTTGTCACCATAAACCGGGAATTCCCAGCTTAATCTCAAGCCTTCCTCACAGTTGCTGGTGTCAAAACTCAGTTGCGAAATATAACCATCAACTCTCCACCTTAAATCAGTTTCATTTATGAAATCTTAGAACCAAATCAAACATAAAAGAACATAACCTTAAAAATCGAAGACGAAATACCAGAAACGGGAGAGACACGATGCTTATCAATAATAGATATTAAGTAAACACTGGAACCGAAAGGAATTAAAGCAATTCAATTAAAATACTTGCCTCAAATTCGATGTTGGAGATGTCAAATTAGGATATCTGTGTTTTGAATTAATGGAATTGTAGAATTTCTCCCGTTGATTTGTTGTATTTGTTGGATGATAAACAAACCAAATCAATAACATTCAAAACATTCATGTAAATAACATTTAAAACCTGAGCAAACTCAATAACATTCAAAACCCTAAACCTGAGCAAAATCAGTAAAATTCAAAATCACTAAACCTGAGAAAATCCGGATGGTAAATCTCCTCTAGAACCTTGGTTGTCATGACTCAAGACCTCTGAGATCACAAATTTAAACTTCATTTGTGTAAGAAATCATATCAGTATATCACCATATTGTATAAAATTAATACAGTAATCATTAATAAAAACTTACAATCGATCAGTAAACCATTTAATTTTGACATTATCAAATTGACAATCAACTCCACTCCATGGATGCTGCTGAGGAAATCAAAATAAATTTTCAATTAAAACAAAATCAAAATTAATACTCGGACCAAAATGCGGTTACTCTAGGTCATGAATGATGGAATTCCAGTTCTACATGTCTTAATCACGAAGCCATGTTTGTATCTGAGTGTTCAATTCAGCATAAATTATCATTCACAGACAAATACGGAACCTCAGATTCACATAAATTAACAGAATTTAGAATTCCATTTTCGTTTCTGGAGATCTGTCGTATTTGTAGGCTGAATTGTAGATGAACTGATGAAGCATGCTTGAAGGAACTGAGGTTGAAGGAATCAAGGATTGAAGGAATCGAGGGGTTTGGAATTGAATTGACGAGAGAGGCTTAAAGGAACCAGTGACGGAAGAGGTTGAAGGATTCGAGGGTTTGAAAGAACCAAGAAGGAATTGAATCGACGGACGAATAAGCGAACGTAATACGGGATAGACTTGAAGGAATCATTGTATCTTAGGTTATATTTAGATATTTGGAAAGAAATGAATTTGATACCTTGTAGCTCAACTGGTTAATGAATTCGCATTGTGTCTTGAAGGTATCGAGTTCGACTCCTGCTTTGCGCATTATTTTTTAAAAACCGAATATTAGACAAAAAAGGAAAGAATTTGGCTGAATTTTCAGCCAGCTATTTAAGGAAAAGTCCTAAATGCTTTATGAGTAGTAGATAGATATATATATATATATATATATATATATATATATATATATATATATATATATATATATATATATATATATATATATATATATATACTAGCAGGGTACCTGTGCAATGCGGCGGCAAGTACCCTGTCATTATATTTGACGGCGATCAATTGTTCAGTGGTTGTGGTGCTAGTGATGATGGCAGACCCTGGTGGTCGCGAAATGTGAAGTGGTGATGGATGGTGGTGTTGTTACATTACCAGCAAAGGGTAAAAAGTCAAAAAAGGGGTCATATAACAACATGATATATGATATATATTAGAATTTATGACAGGTTGAGTTATGGAAAATTGGAGAGTACCCTTTTTGGTATAAGAAGTCTAGCTAGAGATGGAGTAAGTTTTGGTCTCAATGCAACTCGTTGATTTCCTCAATCTTGAAAACAATAAAGCTGCAGTTTTAAACAATTCACTAAAATGAATATTTTTCAGTTTTCACAATGCAAAGTGAAATTGATGTAATATGTTCAAGTGCGATAAATGCAACGAATGAAATTGATGTAATATGACTCTATAGGACTAACAAACTTCTAGGACCTTCGCCTTTGGGAGTTCCAACAAACTTCAATGCCTTCTCATACTGAAATACTCCGTATTAAATAATTTAGATGTCAATCATTTTTAAGAAATGCAGGATTTTTATTAAAAAAATAATACTAACCATTACTAATCACAGGTCTTAAGTCAACAACCGTCTTCCAAAGGATCTTCCAATTAACTGTTCATATTAATTATTGTAAGACAACACAAAGTGTTGCTGATAATTTTCCTAAATAGCATACAACAATAATAATTAAAATCCATAAATAGAAGGGAAAAAAATACCTGCTAATAATTTTGATGGTGTTTAACGACATAATTAGTTTGTTGGTTTGAATTGTACACAGCCTTAGTATGTGTTTGAGAGTCCGTGTCTAGGCCTCACAATTTGTTGCTCCTGCATAAATACATCATTCTTAATTAACTACTTTATCATATTTGATTCAATGAAGAAATCTGAATCGAGATAACTTATATTTGCGGCCATATATATCGCCAAACTGATGCAAACAAAAAAATAAATAAATCAACCACCCAAAGCCAAAACTAAACCTAATTTTTTGTTAATCAGGGCAGTTGCTTGAAGGTGCAGTCACATACCTTGAAGGTGCAGTCAAATACCTTGAAGGTGCAGTCACATACCTTGAAGGGGCACCGTGCAGTCAGCGTCACTGGTGCTTGAGGAATCAATTTCCAGTAACCTGAGCCACCAAAATACCAACCATGACACACAAATCACAACATCGAGACCCATTACACAGGCATGAGTAGGTGCCACTGCAGTCGAATTTCTCATCTTTATCAACCGTTTCAGTTTGGATTTCTTTTTCAGGTGGTGATGTTGGTTCGGTTGAATCATATGAAGAAATTGTAGTGTTTGAATTCGGACGGCTGTGAAGAATCATTAGGGGTTATTGAAAATTGGCATCGTGCGTGTTGGGATATATGAATTGATTGTCTTTTCGCTTCCGTCGATTGGAATAACCGACGAAGATTTCAAGATTTTTAAATTCAGAACAATGAAAGCAAAAGGTATATATCTCATCAAACGTAATCGTAGTCATATGGCTTGATAGCGCAGTTGGTTAGTGCATAATGCCAATAAGGTTGTTAGGGAAAGGCCTAGATGCTTTATAAGTAGTAAAGATTAATGCACCTACCTACATACATCCCAGTTTGTGCATAGCGGATTAGCGTTCTTGATTGTACATCAAATCGAGACTAATCAAAACTAAAGATCGGCTTAACTAAATTGTCCGATTTCAACCATGTAGTCGGAAAAACAAATACAGAAAAAAGAAGGCGCTATTATCAATGAATTTACGTTTGAAGAAAAGAAACAAGTTTGATTCAATTTTAAAGGTTTTTATACAAATCGAATTCTAACATTTCCACATTGGTTTTACTGAAGAGTAGATTGTATTATTTTATAGTGAGTCTTCTTACTCATTTTATCAATACAATTATATAAATATCCAAATCAAAGAATGAAGTTAAGAAAGATAATTAGCGAATTCTGAATGTAAATCAGTTCATAGATAGGAGGAATATGAAAAACATTTAGGTGGTTGTGGCGGTGAGTTATGGTGGTATGGGGTGGCAATGGCTGATGGTGGTGGGTGGGATGGTGATGGGTGGGATGGTGATGGGTGGATAAACGTTGTGGATAAACGTTTTTTAAAGTTTAGGTAAAATATACGTTTTTCAAACTTATAAAACTATCATCTAAAATTTGAAGTCTTTTCTTTGTGGACCTCAAAACGATATATTGTTTTTTGTTTTCCTGAAAAACAAAAAAATGTTTTTCCAATAGGGTCTTCTGCTTGTTTGTGAACATAAAACCTCGAAAGATCTTTTGAAAAAAACAAATAACACCTTAGTATAGATATAGATAGAAGAATGTAATGGTAAAACTTTTTATAATAAATATTTCATTTAATAAAAATCATTTTAACATTAGAAATAACTCTCATTCGACATGTTTTTGGTCTTATATTTGATATAAACAAAGAGTATATAATTATATACATAGTGTTGGATCCCAACAAAACAAACGTGTTGCATTACGTCCAAGTAAAGACAAGAAAGTAGAGGACACACACTATTTTCAATGATTAAGAGTTTAAGTACACACTAACTAAAACTTTATACTTGAAGTGACACTTTTGATCGCTCAAACTAAGATCTTATGCAAGGAGAGTTTATCAGCTGATACCAACAGCTGAGATTGAATGCCTGAGTATTAACCATGAAGGAGTTAATACCAGACAATAACAAACTCTCAGAGAATGTTCTTGTGTTATGAATGTTAAAAGGTGTGTGTAAATGCAAGCATTTACGTCTCTATATATAACCCAAGAACCATGTTTCTTTGTCCACAAGTTAATCCACGTGTAAACATATTATTCCTTGATATAGACTTGTCCATGGAATCATTAAATACACTTGCATATGTTAGAGTCCTGATTGTACTTTGTGTCAACTTCTTTTACTACCTTTTTTGTCGCACAGTGAAAAGGTGTACTATGGTAGTACAAAAGAAGTTGATTTTCCCTTTTTATGTTTGGAGGAACAAAGATGAAGTTCTGAAAAGTTATCTTCTATTCCAAAATAGAAGATCTTCATCGTTTTCTTCTTCTTTGAGCGAGAACGGAAAATGTTAAAAGTGTCAAGAACATTTTCCACCAAGTCTTTATCTGCAGCAGATACCATCAGCTGATTCAACTATCAGCTGAATGGTCTTCTTCAGGTTTCTGTCCTTCGGCCATATACTTCGAATGATCACACTATATGTAGCTACTGATTTGACTTGATTCCTTTAGCTAAGTACGTACTCAGCTGAAGGTTTATGAATATACTTGTGCTTCAGCTGAGATACATACTTCAGCTGATTTAGTTTTCTTAGCTATTGATCATCAAATCTTATTTACATAGTCTGGGAACTAACAATCTCCCCCTATTTGATGCAATCCAATAGTTGTATAAGTATGAACCTGTAATGATTCACCTGTTGAATCAGCTGAATGCTTATGTACTTTGACCCTTTGGGTTCTTTTGATTATTTTTATCTTCTACAATATTTTTACAAGTATATTACAAAATAATGATTTTCTATTGATATGAAGCCGATGAAGTGCATAGAAAAATCATAAAAATTACAAGTCCTATTATTTATTCGTTTAGGACTTTGTGGAGCAACAAGCTGATGGCTGAATCGATTCTTGTCTTCATTTCTTTTCCTTCAGGCGTAGAAGGATCCAACAGTTTGTGATAGACCATAAGATGTTCAATGTCGCACAGGTCTAATTCGTCAGCTTGTTGAAAGCATGGCCTCTTCTTGTCATCCAGATAGCAAAAACCATGATTAGGTTCTTTGACAATTTTCCCAGGGACCAAGGTAACTCCCATGGGAACGGTTCTTGTGAAGCCGATTCTTGGTCGTTTTGTTAAGGCAAAAAGCCTTACCTCTTTGTGAATCTTAGGATAACAAAACAATATAGAATAGCTTAGATTAAATATAGATTAAAATAGCTAAGTTAGTAGTGATACTGAGTTTGGCCAATACTGGCCACTCAGTATCAGCACTCAGTATTGGAAAACCAATACTGAGCAGAAGGACTGAGTCATGGTCAGTATAGTAACTGACTAAGATCAAATCCCTTGATCTTAGTCATTACATTTACTTAGTCCTTCGGTTACTCCTTTGCCCATAATGTAAGATCTCTATAGCATTATAAATAGAGATCATCTTGCAAAGGAGTAAGTACCAATTTACATATTCATAGCATTCATCTTTGTAATTGTTCAAGTGGTCTTGTATTTCCGCTACAAGCCACACTTAGTGGAATAATATACGTTTGACTAAATTACTGTGTTTATCACCTTAATTGTCTTAAGTAAATTATAAATCTAACAATTATCAAGTTAACCAGGGTTGTTGTGACCTAACAACTGGTATCAGAGCAGGCTAAATTAAATCTTATTTAGGCGATCTTTTAACCCTGGCAGCCATTCCTTATACTTATCCTTCCCATACTCAAAAATCAAAAATGTCTACAATTGTTGCCCCATTCATGTCTGGTAAGGGAGTGCCCATCTTTGATGGAAAAGATTTCCATCAATGGAAGCTTAAGGCTCAGTGGTATCTTGAATCAATTCATCATGAGATGCTTACTGTGCTAAATGATGGCCCCATCATCCCACAAACTGTGGAACCTGTTGCTGCTACTGATGATGCTCCTGAGAGCACAAGAACAGTTCCTAAACTGAAACACACCTGGACTGATACTGACCGTCAGTTATTCAGTCTAGACTCAAGAGCTAAGGGAGTGATTGGTAATGCTGTTACCAAAGAAATACTGAATGCAATTATGAAATTGCCAACAGCAAAGGCTATGTGGGATAGCCTATCAATCACTTATGAGGGCACACCCAAGGTGAAGTTGCAGAGGAAAAGCAATATGAGAAGAAAGTATGAAAACTTCTTCTCTACCCCAAATGAAGACATCACTACTCTCTACAACAGGTTTAATACTGTTGTCCATGATTTAATCAGTGTAGGCATTGTAAAGGAAGAAGGAGAACTTGTTCAAAAATTCTTGGATAGTCTTCCTCAACAGTTTCTTGACATGACAAATTCTGTCAATGCTGCTAACAACATTGAGTCATACACTCTCCAAACTTTGTATGGATTAATGTTGAATCATGAAGAGAATAATGCTGCAAGACTGATCAACTGGAAGAAAACTGACAAGTCTTCCACTGGTATGGCTCTAGTTGTGCAACAGGCATACACTGTAACAGAACCTGAAGAACCAAAAGTTGATCTTGCTGAGGCTGAGGCAGAAGAGCTTGAAACACAAATGGCTCTTATGTCCATGAAGCTGGATCAGTTGAAAAAGAAGAGGCTTGGTGTTAGCTCTTCCAATACTGATCCAAGATCAGGTCTTTGCTATAGGTGTGGGAAGCCTGGGCATATTGCTGCTAATTGTCATACCAAGTCAACTGAAACTGATCAAAATGACAAGATTGCATACCGAGCTAAACGGTATAGAGATAAGAATGTCAAACTGAAGAACTGGAGTAAGGGGAAGAATGCGGCAGGGAATGGTGCACCTCATCAAGCACTTTACTCAGAGGCTTGGATGGATGAGGAAATAAGTGATGATGAGGAAGAGATTGAGAACAAAGCCTTTATGGCTTTTACTGAAGAAGATTTGAAGAGCTCCTTTGAGAGAGATATCAAAGAAGCTGAGAAAATGAGTGTCCATACTGATTGGGATTCCACTCAGCTGTACAAGGTGAGTTCCTTTCAAACTTATTCAGATAATGAAAAAGAAAAGATTTTTGAGTATATGATTGTTGATCTTAAAACTTTAGTACAGAGAGAAAAGGCATTAAAATTAACAATTCATGAACTTGAAAGGGTAAATAATGAACATTTAGATAAATTAACAAAATTTAAAGATTTGGAACTAGATTTTTTAAACTTACAAGACATTAACCAAAGATTAGCTGATAAAGCTCATTTACACAAACTTGAAAAAGAAAAATTTGAAAATCAGTGTAAATCTTGGGGAAATGCATCCATTAAACTAAATAGATGTCTAAATCAACAATTTCCAGAAAATGTAAGGGCTGCACTTGGTGTTGACCCTCAATTAAAAAATAGTAAAAATTTTGCTGATTTATTTGAAGAATTTTCGGATATGAACCCTATTCAGTTTGTAAAAGCAAAAACATTTTGTGAAGTAGGATGTCAAACTGAACCAGATGATGAGGATAAAATCATTTTTGAAGGATGTCAAACTGAATCAGATGATGAGGATAAAATCATTTTTGAAAACTCAACTGGTCCTTCCATCTGTTCTAAGTGCTATACTGAACTACAAGAGCTCAGTATTGAATTTCCTGAAAAAGAAATTTTTGATACTGATCTCGACATAGTACAGTATGACACTTCTGCTGTTCCTCCATTTGAATTATTATTTAACACAACTACGTTTGAGATATATAAAGAACCTGATAATACAGAAAAGAAACTTACTACTACTCCAACTGTTTTAACTAATACTGAATCCACAGGAACAGCAAAGTCAACTACTCAAGAATCTAAAGAACCTGTTCAAGTTGTCATTCTAAAACATGATAAAAAGAAAACAACTTCAACAGGATCTTCAAGTGTCAAAAACAAGAAGTCAACTGATAAAAAGACTTCTATGCAAAATAAAATCAAAACACCAGAATCATCTCCTTCAAAAACAATTAAAAATAAAATTAAAACTCCATTAAAAAATGAAAAAAATAACATTTTAAAATCAATTGGTGATCAGATTAGAATTCTGAGTCAAAAGTTTGCAAAATTCACTAATACTGATCAACCAAAAATTAAACAATTTTCAAAAATTCCTTATGAAAATATGTTTCGAAACAGACCTAGAAAATGTTATAGATGTCATCATACTGGACACAAAGGAGATGAATGCTGGACTGATCTCTCAAGTCCTAGGTACTCAGTACCAAAGAAAAGGAGAGAAACTCAGTCAGTATCACCAAAGAAAACCTCAAAGGTTATTTCTGAAGTGATATTGACCTCTCCTCCAAAAGAGTTCAAACCAAACCCTGTTTCTCCTACCAAAGGTCCCATTCAAAAATGGGTTCCTAAAATGAACTAATTTATTATTTGTGTCTTGTGCCGGGTGACAGAAAATGGTATCTAGATAGTGGCTGCTCAAGACACATGACTGGCAGTATGGAGTACCTTCTAAATTATACTCCAGAGAAGGGCCCTTCTGTCAAGTTTGGAGATGATTCAATAGGGAAAACAAGAGGGTATGGAGTTATCAAAGCAGGCAACATAACTTTTAAAAGAGTTGCCTATGTGGAGGGTCTTAAACACAATCTGCTCAGTATCAGCCAGATGTGTGATGATGATAATGAAGCTCGATTCAGAAAGATTGCAGGGATCATCTACAATGATAAAGGGCAACCTGTACTAGTTGCCAGAAGAGAAAAAGATGTTTATGTGGTCAATCTGTCTGAAATAGACCCCACCATTCGAGTTTGCCTGCTTTCTAAAGTCAAACCAGAATTACATTGGTTATGGCACAAGAAGCTCTCTCACATAAATTTTCGTAATATTAATGAGCTCAGTATCAAGAAACTGGTGAGAGGGTTGCCCACTATTACTTATTCAAAAGATAAGTTATGCTCAGCATGTGAAATGGGCAAGCAGAAGAAGAGTTCATTCAAGTCAAAAGTTAATCACTCCATAAATGAACCTCTTACAATGATTCATATGGATCTTTTTGGTCCCATCAGCACACCATCTTTGGCCAAAAAGATCTATACATTAGTCTTAGTTGATGAATTCTCAAGATACACTTGGGTCATTTTTCTCAAGACTAAAGCTGATGCAACAACAGAAATCATTGCCTTCATTAAGAGAGAAGAACTTCAAAAAGGCAACAAGGTCAAACAACTTAGAAGTGACCATGGTACTGAGTTCAAGAACTCAGTATTGGCTGATTTCTGTGAAGAAAAAGGAATTATACAAAACTTCTCTGCAGCCTACACACCACAACAAAATGGTGTTGTAGAACGGAAAAATAGAACTCTTATTGAAGCTGCGAGAACCTTGTTATGCCATGCTGGACTGGCACTGAGCTTCTGGGCTGAAGCTGTTAATTGTGCAAATTTTACTCAAAACAGAGCTACTATAGTCCAGCGTCATCAAAAGACTCCATATGAGTTATATAATGGCAAGATTCCTAACGTGGAATATTTTCACATCTTTGGGAGTAAATGCTTTGTACTCAGTACTAAGCAAAATCTCAATAAATTTGCTCCCAAAGCAAATGAAGGCGGGTTCATGGGCTATTCTCCACACTCTAAAGCCTTCAGAGTATATATCATCTCCACTAAGATGATTGTAGAATCTATTCATGTTACATTTGATGAAAATCAGAATGAGCATTCTACCTCAGCAAGTGAAGACATCAGTGGCATAGAAATTCTATGCAATCCAGAAAACTCCATTGCTGAACAGCCCAAGTCTCACCCATACTATGTTGATCACAGTATGCGTGATACTGATCAAGAGACATCTCAGTCTAACGTCATTATAACAAATTCTGAGGTTCCCATTACTGAGAACCCCAATACTGAGGTCCCAATTCTTGATTTTAACATCTCCACATTTGAGGAAGGAGAATCCTCCAATACTGCTCAAGAATCCACACCACATCTGCAAAATTCAGAAGAACAGCAACCAGTATTGTCGGATACTGATCAGGATTCATCACAGTATCAGGCAGACAACCCATCACCACAACAGGATATTGTTGATCTTGCTTCAAATGTTTCCTTAGGAAATAATCTAAGGGAACACAGAGACCATCCTCATGCCAACATTATTGGTCCCATTGAACAAGGTGTTCAAACAAGAAGAAGGTTAGAGTTTGAACCCCAAGCAACTGCAAACTTCTGTTTCTTTTCAAGTTTCTTATCTACCATGGAACCAAAGAAAGCTGATGAAGCTTTATTAGATGAAGACTGGGTAGAAGCTATGCAAGAAGAATTGACAGAGTTTGAAAGAAATAAAGTTTGGAACTTAGTACCACCTCCTGCTGGTAAATCTATAATTGGTACTAAGTGGGTATTTAGAAACAAAATGGACAAAGATGGTGTTGTCATCAGAAACAAAGCAAGACTGGTTGCTCAGGGTTACAGGCAAGAAGAAGGTATTGACTATGATGAAACTTTTGCACCAGTTGCAAGAATTGAAGCTATCAGGCTGTATCTTGCATATGCAGCTTTCAAGAATTTCAAAGTTTATCAGATGGATGTCAAAAGTGCCTTTCTTAATGGAAAACTACAGGAGGAAGTCTATGTCAAACAACCACCAGGTTTTATTGATCCTAAATTTCCTAATTACGTTTTCAAGCTTGATAAAGCTTTATATGGGCTCAAACAAGCTCCCAGAGCCTGGTATGATACCCTGTCTGAGTACTTAATTGAAAATAAGTTTATAAGAGGTAAAATTGATAAAACATTATTTTCAAAGAGAAATGGTTCTGACATTTTACTCATTCAAATATATGTGGATGATATTATCTTTGGCTCCACTGACAAGTCAATGTGTGACTGGTTTGCAAAGATAATGTCATCTCAGTATCAGATGAGTATGATGGGAGAACTTACTTACTTTCTTGGTTTACAAGTTGAACAAAAGCCTGATGGCACTTTCATAAATCAAAGTAAGTATGTGCATGACATGCTTAAGAAATATAAATTTGAAAATCTATCATCCATGCATACTCCTATGGGTACTCAGGATAAAATAAGTAAAGATGAAACTGGTAAACCAGTATGTCAATCCACATACCGAGGTATGATTGGTTCTTTACTTTACTTAACAGCTAGCAGGCCTGATATCATGTTTGCAACCTGTTTGTGTGCTCGGTATCAGGCTGATCCTAAAGAATCACATATGAAAGCTGTTAAGCGAATTTTTAGATATCTTTCAGGTACTCCTAACATGGGTCTTTGGTATCCCAAAGACTCACACTTTGATCTTGAAGGGTACACAGATGCCGATTTTGCAGGTTGTCGGTTAGACAGGAAAAGTACAAGTGGAGGATGTCAGTTCCTCGGTGGCAGATTAGTTGGCTGGTCATCCAAGAGGCAAAATTCAGTTGCAACTTCTACTGCAGAAGCAGAATATGTTGCTGCAGGAAGTTGCTGTGCTCAACTTTTGTGGATGCAGTACCAACTAATGGACTATGGGTTTAACTTCCAGAAGACTCCTATACATTGTGATAACAAGAGTGCTATTGCTATCACTGAAAACCCAGTCCATCACTCAAGAACCAAGCACATTGATATCAGACACCACTTTATTCGAGATAATGTGGAAAAGGGTAAGGTTGAGGTAGATTTCGTTCCTACAGATGACCAATTGGCCGATGTCTTTACTAAACCTCTCTCTGAGGAAAGGTTTATGTATTTACTAGCACAATTGGGTATGCTGAATCCTTAAAATTACTTAAATTTTTCTGATACCGACTGATCGGTATTGCTTTCAATACTGACCAAGTCAGTATCACTAGTCTGATTTATCAAAATTTTGTAAATTTTTATTTTTTTTAATTTATAGATTAAATTAAATGTTTTTCAAATCTTTTATATTTTTTTTATTTAATTTTTTTTTTAACTCGGTATTGAAATCCTGGAGTAACACACCTGACTTTTAACCTCAATACTCCCTAACGGTAACCTTTCTTAATAGGAAAGTTACCGTTAATACAGGATAAGGCTGTCAAATCAGCCGGTTTAACTTCCCAATACCGTAAATATCTTTCAATTAAGTATAAATAACCGTTTTTTCTTTCATAATCACTTTTCTTACAACAGTTATTTCTTAACTTAATTTTCGATTCTCTCTGCGATTAACGATTTCAGTTTCTCTTTGCAAGCAAATTTTTTTTTAATCCAAATCACAGATGGCAAACTACCGATTCTTTGCACCGGAGGCTGCACCGGCAACACAATTCCGAAACGATGAATTACCAAAGTTTGCGAGGAACAACATCACAGCCAATTTTGATATTCCTCAAGCTTGGGCGTGCCCTGAATTCACACAAATGATAACATTTTTGAAGCACTGCCCAATCACTCAAGCACTGATTCGATCTCCCAGAGCAATTTACCCAGAAATGCTCTGTGAATTCTGGTACTCTGCCAAAATCGACTCACCAGATATGATTACCGGTTGGGTGATTCGTGACCAAAGAAGAACTTTCGTCTCAACAGCAATCATTCGGGAAGCTCTGGGTCTTCCTGCTCATGCTCAATATGAGCCCTTTGTTGGCAGAGTCGAGGCTCGATCAGTATTACCACTTATTGGAAGAAGAGGAACCACAGGAATAATTAAAAGAAACGAATTTGGTCCAATGTGGGGTATACTGATCTCTACAATCATTAGATGTATGACTCACAAGACTGGTGCCTTGGACCAGATCAACGATTTTGGTATGCAGATGGTTCATGCCATGTACCATGGAAGGGATATCGATTATGCTCGATTAATTTTTGAAGAATTAACATCTCTGATTCGGGCCAAAGTCAGAGAATTCAACGTTCCTTTCTGCAGATTCCTTTCTCTCATCTTTCAGAATGAGATGCCTGCAAATATATATGATGAATTCAACAGTCCAAGAGTGGATCTTCCCCCTCTTCATGAGAAGATTTTCTTCTACAGGCCAAGAGAAGGAGAGCCTGTAATGAGTCACTCAATGTGGGCTATAGTCCAGGCACACATCAATGATGCAGAATCTTCTGATACTGCATCAGAAAATAATGATACTGATGATGACAGTGGTGATGATGGAAATGATGATTCAGATACTGAGATGGTGGAAGCTCAACAAGCACTAGTTTCTTCTCCACCAGCACAGGATCCGGATGCTCCTATTATTGAAGAAGCTTCTGATACTGAGCTCTCAGAAGACACACCACTAGTTCTTCGAAGAAGAAGAAGAAATCTTTCCCCTGTTCCTATGGGAAATATGTCATCAGAAGAGATGCAAACTGAACACATTCCATCTTTAACTGCATCTCTTCAAGTCCAAAGTGCGGTTGCCGCCAATGCTGACCTTCCAGGTCCAGAACCAGAACAAAATGCTCACCATCTTGAGGCCCCTCATGACCCTCTTGATGTCGAACTTCAGTTTGCCCAACAAACACTGGAAGGTCCAGCTAGCAGAAGAGAAGAAGCTCTTGAAGGTGCTGGTGCCTCAAATCAGAATCAAATTGATCCAGCACCGACCTCTCATGATGCCAGAAGAGAATCAGATAAAGTCTCAGGTATGAATTTCTAATCTCCTTCAACTTATATATATATATATTTTTCCCCCATAGAGACTATGTATTGGCCAGTACCAACTCAATACTGACCACCGTCTCAAACGAACTTTCAAATATCTATACTCTTATGGCCAACATAGTAAGCCCACTGCTGCTATGCAAAATTCATATACCGAGCTTTTCACATGATCATTATCAGTCTACAGTTGTTTCACCCTTTAAAGGAACAATAGTGGTTGATGTCACACTGACACCCACTGGTGCTGCTTGAATGATGTCCGACTTATTTTGAGTTGGATAACATTGTTCAAGAAATGATCCAAAACCCCTTAAGCCACACTTGCCAAAAATTTCCATGGGTCAAAGCCACATTACTGTTATCACTCTAATACCGAGTGATAAACATTGAAAATACCAAGAAGTATATCCCAGACTTCGAATTCCAAAACCAAACCTTTTAGTAAATGTGACCTATCCTATACTGAGCTACTTCAATTAACACACTCACTTTTACTAAAATACTTCTAACACATGCTTTGCAGTAGTCCACAATATTTCATCATGAACCAGATGAAATACAGACTTCCAACTTCTGTTTATATGATTATAGAATTAATCAACACCACAATTCTATTTGATAAACCTTTCTTACTAACCAGTTTTATGTTTTTTTTGGTTTCTTTAGCACCATCTGTGCAGGGTCAACGAGCTCAAGCTACTCAGTCTCAGGAAGTCCATGGAGCTCTACAAACTATTCTCAACCAAATCCTGGCTATGCAGACCACTCAGAATAACATTCTGGCCAGGATGGATGAAATGAGTACTGAGATTGAAACTTTGAAGCAATCAGTGGCATTCCTACAGCAACAACAACAGCCTCCACCACCTCCACAAACTCCAATTGAAGGAGGTAATGATGAAGAAGGCCCTGCCACTAACCCTAGAAGATCACCATCTCCTGCACATACTGAACCTATGCTTTCCCCAACTCCTGAAGAACAACAGGGAGACATGGGTGGTGATACTGAACCCATTCTCTCCCCATCCAATGATAACAAAAAGGGGGAGAAAAGACAGAGAGATCAAGAGGTTGATCAACCTGAGCCATCTGCTCAGGGGGAGAAAAGGAGAAAGCTGAATGAAGATCAACCTCCACAGCAACAACAACAACAACATCAGCAAACACCTCATACTGAACCTCTTCGGTTTAGATATGAGAGGAGCAGACAGAGAGGAAGATCAGTCTTGGAACAACTTGAAGAAGAACCATCTGAGCCATCTGTTCAGGGGGAGATTGATACTGATCAACCTCAGCAAGTTGTGTCTGAGCAAAACAACTTGCAGATAATTGTGTACAGGCCTTTTGTGTGGCCTATTGCTGATGATGAAGATGAAGAACATCCAATGGCATCAGAAGATTTTTTAAACTTTGCACTGGATGAAGCAAACAAAGAAACCTCTTCATCATCATTCTCTGATGATAAAGAGCATACAGAAAAACCTATCTCTCCTCAAGCAGAAGGACCTTCTAGAATTCCTAGAAGACCAATAACCAGACGAATGACAAATGTGGTTATGTCTTCAGATTCTAGTGAAGAAACAGATCCAGCTCCACTGATCTCTAGACCGAGAAGATCTGTTCTATACACTGAGGATGAGATTGAAGCCCAAAGGTTCTTTCCTGTCAAAGAAGAAGATCCTGAAACTGATACTGAGGCAGATGACTCTTGGAAGCCTCATGGTGTTAGAAGAAAAGGTGATGATGTTCTCCAACAATACTGGAACATCATTGCCCAAAGATTCAGATATAGAGAAACCAGAATGAACATGCTGAGGAACAAAATCTTTCTGGATGTGAAGAACATTCACTGGCTAAATGAATTTGTCAACAAAATCAAAGTCAAAATTGTTGACAGATGCATTACTGCAACATGCACTGGGCCAGTCAGTCCTCCATTGAAGTTCTTTCTTCATGATATCCAGAATATGGGTGTACAAGACTAGATTAAGATTGCTAGACTGATTAAGGAACTGAAATCCAGATCTTCTGAAGCTCAAGTGATGATGGATGAAGTATGGGCTGTAGCTGCAGTTTGTTATGAACAAGGCATTTTATATGCAGCAGATTATAGGGCACTCAGTGTTATGACTGAGGCTGTCAAAAACAACAAGCCTGAGTGCCTGAACACCTTCAGAATGTTCCCTAAATACACTGTCCCTTCTAACCTTATATTTCAGGATCAGAAGAGTACCATATATCCAACATCTGGATATATGTACACTGACTCAGAGGACAGGGAATGCTTCATCACTGAAGCAGAACTGCAAACAGCTCCTATCAGCCATTTGGTGGGCTTGAAATGGATGATAACCAAGAAAGAAGATGCTTGGTTCAGAAAGAAGATTGTTGCTGTGCTAAACAACAGGCAAGATGAACTGAAGAAAAGAGAAGAGTTCATCCATGTAAAGAAAGAAGTCTTCTATGAGTTTGAATCTATCAAGAAAGAATAAAGAAGAAGACTTTGCAGCCTGCAGTTTATTTTGTTTTTATATCTCTGTATAATTGTTTTGTTATCATTAGATAGGGGGAGATTGTTAAGGCAAAAAGCCTTACCTCTTTGTGAATCTTAGGATAACAAAACAATATAGAATAGCTTAGATTAAATATAGATTAAAATAGCTAAGTTAGTAGTGATACTGAGTTTGGCCAATACTGGCCACTCAGTATCAGCACTCAGTATTGGAAAACCAATACTGAGCAGAAGGACTGAGTCATGGTCAGTATAGTAACTGACTAAGATCAAATCCCTTGATCTTAGTCATTACATTTACTTAGTCCTTCGGTTACTCCTTTGCCCATAATGTAAGATCTCTATAGCATTATAAATAGAGATCATCTTGCAAAGGAGTAAGTACCAATTTACATATTCATAGCATTCATCTTTGTAATTGTTCAAGTGGTCTTGTATTTCCGCTACAAGCCACACTTAGTGGAATAATATACGTTTGACTAAATTACTGTGTTTATCACCTTAATTGTCTTAAGTAAATTATAAATCTAACAATTATCAAGTTAACCAGGGTTGTTGTGACCTAACACGTTTAGCGTTAAGTATTGAGGAACCAACTTCAGTTGATCTGGGTTCTGCAAAAGTTTCAGGAAGAACAGACTTACGTTTCTCCCCTCTTGCAAAAGAGCTTTCACCAGCAGGTTCTCTGATTGTATCAGCTTGAGGTTCACGCAATTCAGCTGGTATGCGATTTGCCAAATCAGGAGAATATCTTTTGACCTTATCGCATAGAGTCTTGAAGGAGTAGATTGTGATCTTTACCTCATTTTCCAGATCTGCTATGTTAGGAGATGGTTTTGCAGATTTGGCAGGTTTTAACAGCTCATTCCATCCACCGTAGTTGAAATGACTGCTGACTTTGTTCAGAGACACCTTTTCAGCAACAAAGGGCCCTCCATCTCTATTTATGATGATTTCTTGTGGGGAGCTGGAAGAGGATTTAGGGCACCTTATGCTCGTGGTTCTTGCTTCTTGCCTACGTTTATTAAGAACCTTGTTGAACAATCTGATGTTCTCAACTTTTTCTGCTTCAGCTCTCTGATATAATTCTTCTTGTTTTTGTATGTGGAGAGCTAGAGCGGCTTCAAGATCAGCAGAGGTTCTAGCATCTTCTATAAGAAGAGCTTTAATCGTGGCAGAAGTAGATTCCCCCTCAGCAGGTTGAGGATTCACCTGTACAACAGGCTGAGGGGATTGGATTTGCGGGGTTTAGACTTGTGGGCCCTCAACTGATTCAAAGGAATAAACGATTTTAACATAATCAGTTGAGGTTTCTTCTACCCTGAGACCTTCAGCAGTGGTGAGTGTTGATTGCGTTGTTGTCTCACATGCTGAAGAAATTACCTCAGGTGTTTAAATAGGGACGAGTGTTGTTGGAATTTGAGTCTCGTCTACTGAAACGTCTTCTTCTTCTTCTTGTACTCCAGTAGAGGTGAGTGGTGGAGAAATAGGAGTCTCACCTGCTGGAGTATCTTCTTGAACATTGGCTCCAACAGCAGAGGTGACTATAAGTTGTGAATCAAGATGTTCACCTGGTTGTTCTCCTGCTGATGTAGCTTGCTCTTTCTCCCCTTCAGAGAGTGCCTAAAGAAGTAAGGAACTCTCTGGTGCAGCAGTAGGATGAACAACAACGGCACCCTCATTTAATTTTTGAAGAATGAGGTCAAGGGTGCCTAGGAGACCAGTGACTTGAGAGGTCAACGAACTAACCTCAGTCTCCAATTTATCCATCCTTGTGGACACAGCAGAAGGAGAATCTTCAATACCCTTAGAGAGTATTGGTCAGAAGAGATTCTTGATTTGATTGTGCAAGACCAATACGATCAACAGCTGAGACAAGCGGAGAGACCTTGGAATGCAAGGTGTTCAGCTGTTGTTCAACTTCTGCTTCAGTTGCCTGGGCTTCGGAGAGAATTTTATCTTTTTCGACTCTGTCAGATTCTCGAATGCAGTTCAGCTCTCTATGAACGTATTCTTTGAGAGTGTTGAACTCACTTGGGTTGCATCGAATCTGATCAGCAAGAAGAACCAGCTGAGGAGTCTGAGTGTGAACCTCAGTGTACAGAGAAGCAATGCTGGAAGAGATATTCTCAGCAATATCAGCAAACTTCTTTGGAACATCCCTGCGAAGGGTGTTCATCTGCTGCCACATCATGGCCATCTAGGTCGAATCTGGGATGAGACAACTCTAGATATCAGAGCAGCAACGACTCTGATGGGAATGCTTTCTCCAGCTTTGCTAGATTCAGCATTGGACACATGGACAATTTGGGGAGAGGGGTCCATTATGTCTCCAGCTGAGAGGGTGATCTCAGCTGTGGAAGAAGGTGTTCCTGATTTAGGAGGAATAACTCCTATGGGATGCTCAGTAACTGTGGAGGGTGAGTTGGGTCCAGCTGAAACTTCCGGGTTTCTGTTAGAAGGGTCGATATCAGCTGTCAAGTCATCTAATTGAAGCCAAGGTTCATTTGTTGCCTCGTCTGGAGACGAGTAATAGGTCAAGATGGGCTCCTCAACAGAATCAAACATCATGGCAAATGCTGTTTGAGTACCTTGAGCTTCAGTCTCACCAGTCGGCTGACCTGGTATAGAGACAGGAGGAGTAAATCCTCTGGGTGGTGTATCAGTTGCCTTACAGCTCAGTTGGCGTATACGTTCGCGAGCACTGGCAGCTTGGGTGGATGCCTCAGTAACAACTGGGTCTACAGTTGTCTCTTCATCGGCGGTGGTGGTTTCCTCGATCTCCAGCTGGTGTAAGCAGGTGACGTTGTGGGAAACAGAAGGAACAATTTCAAGAATAACTTGGTTTCCGGTCAATCTGTCATCAATTGCTGTCTCAGAAAGTGATGAAGAAGTTGGTGGTGGTGTGTGTGCAGCTGACTCACGGGTGGCTTGGTATGAGCCAAAAACTTCACCAGCAGTCTGTCGAGAGACTGAGGTTGCTTGCGGAGTTTGTTCCCTTGTTACAATGACTGATAACGAATCAGTCGAGGAGCTACGCAGAAAGGTGGAGCCGGCACTAACTCCTAAAAAACGAAATTGCCGTTTTGAATGTTGTTGACCTGGTGAGAGATCAGCAGGAGGAAGAGAAGAAAGATGTGAGAGAGAGAGAAGTGATCAGCCAGGAGTGTTTGACTAGAAACTCTGATAGATTGAGTTCCTGGAAAAACACTGCAAAAATGAAAATGAGAAGGATTAACCCCAGATGTTGGCAGAGCTTCTGATCGTAATCCTCCCAATCTTGGACTCGAGTGAGTACCTAGAGGATCATGGCTGAATTGTGATGATGCTGCGAATGCAAGTTCAACATCATCAGTTGCCACATCATCACCACAGGTGGTCGTCCCTCCTCGCATCAGCTGAGGAGAAGAAGGACCACGTGAAGTGGGAGAAGATGGCGGATAGGAGGGATATGGTGTGGGAGAACGACGAGCTGTTCTTTTAACTCGTTTCTTCACCACCAGAGGAATAACTTCCTCAACCTCTTCCTCCACATCATCAGGGAGTGAGGTCCCTGTTGAAGTGGGATCTTTTTCATCAGCATCTAGAGGACGTCTAGCAGCTGAAGAACCCTCCAGATGAGAAAAGGACATACCTTCTTGTAGGGCAGATTTCTTCGTTGTGGTGCCCTTCTTCTGATCCCTTCTGGATCTAGTATGATCTTTAATGATCTTCAGCATGTACGAGGAGAGGGGATTACCTTTTACATCTTCCTTCTTGGAGGAGAAGATGGTGTTAGATAATGGACGAACATGAAACCAATCCCCCTCGAGGTCATCGTAATCTATCTCCAATTTGTGATACATCACATGAGCGATGCAAAGAGTGAAGAATCTGATATAGGGAATGTGAATTCCCTTTCCTTTGACCTTTGTTTTGACCTCCTCGAAAACCAGTTCCCATAATCAATCCGTTGACCAGTGATTAGGGCTTCAGCAAAGATCTGAAGGTTGGAGTTGCACTGGTTGTGAGACCCATGGGTACCTCCGATGCACTGAATAATGTGCGTGAAGAAGTAAGCCCATGGTCTCGACAGCTGAGACTTCTTAAAGATGGGGACCCTGTCATCTTCTTTCTCTAATCGATATCCAGTGATACCGATCAGACTTGCCTTCGCCTCCTCAGATGATTTCATCTCCTGAGGGAGTTCACAGGGGAACAGATAATCAAACCCGCAAGCCGTACGGAAATCATCAACAGTAATGGTGATTTGATGATCTCCAACTTGCGCAACAATGTTGTCCCCATAGGTAGTGGCGGACAACCAGAAATCACACAAGAGGTCATAAAAACTCTTAGTGAATCGAGTGAATGCACCACTGACAAGACAGTGACGCAAAAACTTTCCGACCGGACGGTAAACCTCCTTGAGGTTCTCCGATGGAGAGGTGTTTGCAACCAAGTTCGAGTTTTGAGTGAACTCGATGGCTGCTCTGGTGAGAGGAGCTTTTGAGGGTTTCTTAGACATTTGGGAGTAGGAAGAAAGACAAAGGTTTGAAAGAGGATTAGGGTTCTTGAGAGAATTATGAGAGGGAAATTTGAGAGTGGTGAGGAAGAAAGTGAGAGGGATGTGGGGTATTTATAGAGGTGGAGATGACATTTTGGGTAAACTTTTGAAATCCAACCGGTTCAAAAATGGACAGTTGGAAACCAACTATGGAAATGTTGGTTAGCGTGCAAAGAAATCGGTACGATGTGACAGTGAGGGTTAGTGGTGTCGTTTCGGTGTCAGGGATGTCTTGTCCCTCATAAATGCCAAATATTTCCACTTGAGTGAAAATATTCACCACACGAAATGTGTGGATAGGGATGAAAGATTCATTTTTCTTGAAAACCAAACGTTTTAACTTATAAAACCTGACACTTATCATTTTGAGATGTTTTGTTCAGCTGATTGATAATTTGAAACGTTTTAAGTCAACTGAATGTACTAAGTGACAAGGTGAACTTATCAGCTGTTGATAGTACTTCAGCAGATGATTTAAGCATTTAACTTACCCAGCTCGCTGATTAGAAAATTGAAACGTTTTTCATCTAAAGGTTTAGTAAACAAATCAGCCAGCTGAAGGCCTGTTGAAATAAAATGAAGTTCCACGTCACCTTGTTCAATGTGATCTCTAATGAAATGACACCTTATGTCAATGTGTTTGATTCTAGAATGAAGAACTGGATTGTTGCTGATTGCAATAGCACTTGTGTTATCACAGTAGATAGGTACTTTGCAAAACTTCATATCAAAGTCAATCAGCTGATTCTTCATCCAAAGGACTTGAGCACAACAGCTTCCAGCAGCAACTTATTCTGCTTCAGCTGTAGAGTTAGAAACACTATTCTGTTTATTGCTTGTCCAGCTGACTAGCTTGCCACCTAGCAGCTGACAACCTCCAGTAGTGCTCTTTCTATCCATCTTGCAACCTGCAAAGTCTGAATCTGAATAGCTAATTAGATCAAACCCGGAGTCTTTGGCATACCAAAGACCTAGGCTTGGAGTACCTTTAAGGTACCTTAAAATTCGCTTTGCAGCTATTAAATGAGATTCTCTAGGATCAGCTTGATACCTAGCAAACATAATGTGTGGTATGCTGGCAGTAAGATAGAGCAAAGACCCAATGATTCCTCTATAAAATGTGACATCAACTGATTTTCCAGTTGTATCAACATCTAAGTTATTAGGAGGAGCCATTGGAGTCTTCATAGATGATGATGAATTCATATCAAAATTCTTTAAAAGATCTTTGATATATTTTTCTTGGTTTATAAAAATTTCATTTTTAGATCGCTTAACTTGTAAGCCAAGAAAATATGTCAATTCACCCATCATACTCATCTCATATTTTGTAGACATAAGTTTTGAAAAACATCTACAAAGTTTTTCATCAGTAGCACCAAAAATTATGTCATCCACATAAATTTGAACAAGAATGATATCACCTTTGATTTTACGAATGAATAAGGTTTTATCAATCTTTCCCCTGGTAAAATCATTTGCTAGAAGGAAAGTGGAAAATGTGTCATACCATGCACGAGGAGCTTGTTTCAACCCATACAACGCCTTATCCAATTTAAACACATAGTCTAAATACTTAAGATAGGCTAGAAATATTCTTGCTCTTGCAGCTTTCCGTTTAAGAACACATTTTTCACATCCATCTGAAAAACTGTGAAGTTTTGTAAGCAGCATAGGCTACAAATATTCTTATAGCCTCAAGCCTTGCTACTGGAGCAAATGTTTCATCGAAATCGATTCCTTCCTCCTGTCTGTATCCTTGTGCAACAAGTCTAGCCTTATTGCGGAAAACCACACCATTTTCGTCCACTTTATTCCTAAAAACCCACTTGGTACCAATTATAGTCTTACCAGTTGGTGGGGGCACCAACTGCCACACTTTGTTGACCTCAAATTGGTTGAGTTCTTCCTGCATCGCTTGAATCCAGTTGGAGCTTTCTAAAGCAGCTTTAATATTTTTCTGTTCTTCAGCCGCTAAGAACCAAGACCATAAGCATAGATTGCATGATGCCTTACTTCTTGTGACCACTCCTTGTTGTGGATCTACAATGACTAACTCAATTGGATGTTCAGAGGTCCACTTAGATTGAGGAGCAGTTGTAGAAGAGGAAGACTCAGCAGAAGTTGATCCTTGTTGAGCAGCTGAATGCTCAGCAGAATTCATTACTTCATTTTAAACTAATCTTCTCGAAGTATGAAGATGTGGCCTAGAATTGGTTCTAGCCTTGGATGATGCTCTAGCTGTTGGAATTTATTATTGAACAGTTGCAATATCTACAAGGTATGTAGGAGCATCATGAAATGTATCATCTGAATCATTTATTGGTACATCAAATAGATTCAAGTCATCGGAGAATGCTTCAGCTGTATCACCAGTTGGGGGTACAGTTGTTCTCTGAGATGTGTCAGACGATTCAGCAAAGGTGGGATTGAAGGCCTTCGAGTGTTCTTCAGATGTAACATGGATAGATTCTTCCAATGTTTGTCTTCTTTTGTTGAAAACTCTGTATGCCTTAGATACAGTGGAATACCCCAAGAAAATAGCTTCATCAGCTTTAGAGTCAAATTTACTCAGTTGATCTCGTGTGTTTAACACAAAACACATGCACCCAAACACATGAAAGAAGCCAATGTATGGTTTCATTTGACGAAAAATCTCATAAGAAGTTTTCTTGTGTCTCTTCACATAGAGAGACCTGTTTTGAGTAAAACAAGTTGCATTGATAGCTTCTGCCCAGAATTGTTTTGGCATGTTTGACTCAGCAAGCATTGTTCTTGCAGCTTCTATAAGGGTTCTATTTCTTCTTTCAGCAACACCATTTTGTTGAGGTGTTCTAGCAGCTGAAAAGTTTTGTGAGATCCCAACTTCTGAACAGAAGTCTTCCAATGTACTATTTTTGAATTCAGTACCATTGTCTGATCTCAGCATCTTGACCCTTGACCCATTTAGAAGTTCCATCTTTTTGATGAACTAGATAATTTCATCAGCTGCATCACTTTTGTGACGAAGAAATATAACCCAAGTGTATCGTGAAAATTCATCAACGATAACAAGTGTATACTTCTTACCACCTAAACTCTCAGTACTCATAGGACCAAAGAGATCCATATGGAGCATATGCAGGCAACTGTCAATGGAGAAACATTGCTTTGATTTGAATGAGCTTTTATGTTGTTTACCTTGTTCACAAGCTGAACAAAGCTTATCTTTTTCATATTTGACTTATGGTAGGCCATTCACCAGTTGACCTCGAGCCAGCTTCGATATGTTTTTTGAAGTTTAGGTGAGATAGCCTTTTGTGCCACAACCAATTCAGCTCTTCACTGGAATGAGAAAATAGACAAACTTCTTGATTATAAGGATTCATTTCAAGTGTGTAAACGTTGTTGTTTCTTGGTGCAATTAATACAACTTTTCCACTTTTATCTGTCACCGTTCCTTTGTATTCATTAAAGTTCACTGAGAACTTTGCATCACATAGTTGGCTAATGCTGATTAAGTTGTGTTTCAGTCTATTCACATAACCAACTCTAGTGATCTTTATAGATCCATTTGAGATGGATCCATAACCTTCAGTTGAGCCTCTACCATTATCACCAAAAATTACTGGAGGACCAGTACTAACTTCGAACTCTTCTAGCAGGGATTTGTTTCCAGTCATATGTCTTGAGCAACCACTATCTGGGTACCAGATATGTTTGCTTTGATCACCTTGCATAAAAGTTGAAAGAGTTAGTTCTTTTTGGGAACCCACAATTCTGTGGGTCCTTGTGATTTCTAGCAGGAACTCACAGGGGTTGGTTTTTCAATAGACTCACAAGCTGAAGTTGGAGAAGGTCTTAAGCTTGTGACGTCACACTCACTTGTCATATGCCCACGCTCTCCACACTTATAACATTTTCTATTCTTTTGTTGTGGAGTTGAGGGAGAAGCAATAGATTTGGGTATAGGACCCAAAATCCCTTTCATTTTCTTATTATTAGAGATAGTCAGAGTTTGAACGAGTGAGGTCAGCTTACTGACCTTTCCTTTCAGCTGTTTGATAGAACCAACTGAAGAAGGACTTGGAGTGTTTTTAGGAACACTCTTAACTTTGTTCTTTGCAGCTCGAGTACGCACTCCAACTGGCTCACCCTTGAAGTGTGTAAGAACAGTTTTCTTTGTTGTTGTCTTGCTAGTCTTCCTTTGAGGTCTAGAAGATGAGACAATAAGTGTTGAGCCCAAGATAGACTTACTTGGTTCAACAATTACTACAGTGGGTGTCCTAACAACTATGGCTGTGGAATCAGCTGCTGATTCTTCACCAGTAGTTTCAGAAGATTCTTTTGTGGACATCTCAATAGCATAGGTTTTGGTAGACTTAACAAAGCAACCGAACACCAACTCTTCAGTTGGCACAGAAGCATAAGCTGACGAGTAGTACAGATAATCCGTACTGCTATCAGGTACAAAGGCTGCAGCAAGAAAATATCCTATTAATACAGCTTGTACTTGACTAGGAATCTGTGAGTAAGCACATTCACTCACACGTTTGGATGAACGTGACCACGATTCACAAATCTTTTTAATGGCTCCAAGGTTTTTAACTTTTTCATTTAGATCATGTTGAAGAACTGAGTTTATAAATTTAGTTTCAGAAAGTTCTTCTTTTAAAGTTTTGTGATCGGTTAATCTTTCTTTTAAAAAATCGTTTTCTCGTAGAATAGCATTATGTTTATCCAAACATTCACCTTTCAGCTGATCAATAAAATGCAAGTCACAGATAATGGAATCAACAATTTCTTTGGCTTCTGTAGCCTCATCAGAAATTTGAGAGGTTACCTTTTTGTGAACTATGTTGACCCATTGATATGAACCAGCATCATCAGCTGTAATGCTTTCATCAGCACGAGCCATCAAACACATGGTGGCCATTGGTTCATCATCATCAGAGGAGCTGTCATCAGAGTCAGCCCAATCGTGAGTTCCAGCTACTAGACCCTTGTCAGCAACTTTGTCTTCAAGTGCCTTTTTCTCCTCAAGAATCTTTTTGGTGAAGGCTTGTAGCTTTTTGTATTTTTCTTCAATGGACTCACCAGCTGAAGATGATGAACTAGCTTTCTTTTGCTTGTAGTCGTTAGCATAGTGTCCCTTTTTGTTGCAGTTGTAGCAAGTTATCTCAGAGATGTCAGGTGTACTTCCAGAGGGTTTGGAAGGTGCAGCTGATGAGATAGATTTCCTACCTGTGCCTCTAGCTGAAGAGCCAGATTTTCCTTTGAAGAATTTTCTGTTTTTTAACAAGTAAGACAAGCTCAGTTATAAGGGCTTCATTGTCTTCATCTTCATCAATCTCTTCGATAACGACCTCAGGCATGCTGAACAGATCAACAGCTGAAGTTGCATCAACTTCATCATCTGAGGGATGATATCCAATCTTGCTTGGTTTGTTTATAGAAACAAGAGCAGCTGAAGATCCTGAGGAACTCGCTTTTGAGTCCTTTGGAGGTTGAAATTTGTTGAGCAAAGTTCTCTCATGGCTAAGAAACATACCATAGAGAGACGAAATAGTATAATCTTTTAGAGTAGCAGATGTACTCATGCAAGTTATAATAGTAGCCCATTTAGAAGGAAGAGCTGCCATGAACTTACACATTTTGGACATATCGTCCTTTTCAACCCCATGAGACTTCAGCTCGTTTAACAGAATATATGTTATAACGATTGAACATTTGAGCTATAGTCTCACTAGGCTTGGCTTTGAACAGCTCGTAGGCATGAATGAGCATGTTTTTGTTATGTTCACGCACAACAGATGTGCCTTCATACACTTCAGCCAGCCTCTCCCACATTTCTTTGACTGGGTCACAAAATTGAATTTTGTGATACAGTTCATCACCAACTGCTTGAAAAAGCATATCTCTTCCTTTATTTTCAAGATGGACAGAACGTCTATCGGCGTCTGACCATTGTGCTTCTAGTTTCACCACATAGTGTTCTGCTACATCAGCAGTTGCAGTATTAAAGGTTTGAGGGATGTATCTTCCTATCGTTATATTATCTTGAAGTCTTGGGTGATAGGTAATCATGTGAGACAACATACGTGTCTTCCACATGGGGTAGTTAGTTTGATTGAGTTTGGGAGGTTTTCCAGATGATGGAAGATCAGATGTAGGTTCAGCCATAACAGATGCTCAAAGTTGATGGAAAACAACTTTGACACTTGCTCTGATACTAGTTGTTGGATCCCAACAACACAAACGTGTTGCGTTACGGCTAAGTAAAGACAAGAAAGTAGAGGACACACAATATTTTCAATGATTAAGAGTTTATTAAAACAACTTAATGCGGTACAAAGTTTGCAGAAATAGATAGTACACACTAACTAAAACTTTATACTTGAAGTGACACTTTTGATCGCTCGAACTAAGATCCTATGCAAGGGGAGTTTATCAGCTGATACCAACAGCTGATTTTTAATGCTTGAGTATTAACTATGAAGGAGTTAATACCAGACAATAACAAACTCTCAGAGAATGTTCTTGTGCTATGAATGTTAAAAGGTGTGTGTAAATGCAAGCATTTACGTGTCTATATATAGCCCAAGAACCATGTTTCTTTGTCCACAAGTTAATCCATGTGTAAACATATTATTCGTTGATATAGACTTGTCCACGGAAACATTAAATGCACTTGCATAGGTTAGAGTCCCGATTGTACTTTGTGTCAACTTCTTTTACTACCTTTTCTGTCACACAGTGAAAAGGTGTACTATTATAGTACAAAAGAAGTTGACTTTCCCTTTTTATGTATGGAGGGACAAACGATGAAGTTCTGAAAAGTTATCTTCTATTCCAAAATAGAAGATCTTCATCGTTTTCTTCTTCTTTGAGCGGGAACGGAAAATGTTTAAAGTGTCAAGAACATTTTCCACCAAGTCTTTATCTGCAACAAATACCATCAGCTGATTCCACTATTAGTTGAATGGTCTTCTTCAGGTTTCCGTCCTTCGGCCATAAACTTCGAATGATCACACTATATGTAGCTGCTGATTTGACTTGATTCCTTGAGCTAAGTACGTACTCAGCTGAATGTTTATGAATATACTTGTGCTTCAGCTGAGATACATACTTAGGCTGATTTATTCTTCTTAGCTATTGATCGTCAAATTTTATTTACTTAGTCTGGGGACTAACACATAGTTACTAGTTTCATACCCCGCCTAGATGGGATGTTAGTTTCGAGAAATAATATGCATAACTATGAGAAGAAAAGTATAAATAAACGTGCTTTTATACATGAATAATTATTAACAAAAATTGAAGCTGAAATAAAATTTATATGTAGTTGATGAACCTTGGATATGCAATTCTGATTCATTTTTCAAGAAGTTAACCAATTCAATCTACAATTCGACATCTTTGACTTTTGACTCATATTCTTCTTTCTCTTCTACCATTTTCGCTTGATCATTAGTCAAATTTTCAACCTTTTTTCAAAAATCCTCTATCTGAATAACAAGTTATGCAATTTGAGTCTTTTTGCTGACTTTGTTTCGGATTCAGCCTTCAAATCTTCTGGATCTTTCACACGTGCAACATATACTTGCTTTTCTTGTATCAGTTTCTGCTCATATGCCATTTTAGCTGCTAAATCTTTTTTCCCAAATATCTATCTGGATTAAGTATCTAAAATTTGTTGACTACTTTCTCTAGTTGACTTTCTGATTCAACTTTTTGGCAGTTAAAAGTCACTATTTCTTCTTCGATTCAACTTTTTGACTTTCTGTATGGGTAATAAGCTCTTTCTTATTCTCCAATGGTCAACTTTTTGGTCAACTCTTCTAATTCTGAGTTTGCAGAATGAAATTGTTCCCTGAGGATATCTGTTGTTTTCAATTTACTATTTTTGCTGCCTTTTTTGCTTAGGAACCCTTTGGATCTGAATTATATGTGGAAACTTCAATTAATTCAACAAGTTTGTTTCTTTCATCATTGTTTTCTTCTTTAAGAAATTCTAAAATTTTCTTGTAATTATCCTCCATTTCTGCAAAACAATTCTTTATTTTTAGTAGATTGTAAACAAGTAATGCAGATTGTAGAGATCAACAACACAAGTTCTTTTAATAAATAACTATACCAAAATCATGGAAATGAGCTAAACATAATAGATCATGAAGTTAAAATTTCTAGCTCTTTTGCAAATTAACCATTGTTTTAATAGTAATTAACAAAGTAAATGCAATAAAGTAAATTAAAAATGGCAATTATTTTCACATTTTTGCAAGGACAATGATTTTCACATAGATTTCCAAAATAAAATCAATATAAATTACTCTCTACTAGAAATGAAATTCATATGATAAACAACATTCATATGATACACAATTACTCTCTTAAACACATGTGATCCATCTTGAACTAATTTAAGCGTTCAACCCTTTAAGCAACCTTCTGCAATTTAGGCTAATGCAATGAGTTAGTGATTTACCTAAAAAATAATGCAATATATAATTCTTACTAATTCGTTTTGTTTTATTGCAGCAAGTAGATGTTGGCTACTCCCCGCACAATAATTAAATTTGACGAAAAATTGGTTACCAAACACCATAAACTAATTGTGTTAACCAAAGACATGTGAGTCAAGAGTTTGTATTTCCGCTACCGTTTTGTTTTAGTGCAAGAATTCGTCACACTGGGTTCTATAATTGTGTTCTTGATTAGTTTAATGACAGTTACTTTAGTATCCATGATCGTTGCGAACAAAAAGAAATATGGTTCTTTTTGTTTGGAAATTTGAAAGCAAGAAAGTAGAATAGTGAAAGAGATATATTTGAAGGTATGATGAAATGGATTATTTGGTTATGTATTTAAAGAGTGTTTTTATTGGATAAGGGGTATTTTAGTGGGTCTCAAAAGAGTATTTTTGGTTAAGTTATGATAGAGGGGGTATTTGAAGTTTTAAATGTGACATGTAAAGTAATAATGTACGTTGAGTTGACACTGATTTGATGTTTTGGCTTGAGTCGCCACACCTGACCCTGTAACGTTTAATCCCTTTTCTACTACTCAGTTCTCACGCCTGCAGCTCACATAATGACGCCATCCACCACAACCCACCACAACAAGGTCGGTGTGGTTAATGCAAGCCACCAACCTCCATGGTGTGTGTTGTGTTGTAGGCGCCTTACCAGATGCCCGTAGTATACACAATATAAGAATCAATATCATTTCTCATTTGTAATAAATCAAAACCAGGATTTACGATTGAGAATTCATTTATACATCACAACTTTCATGTCATACACCATATTGTACAAATTTTACAACTAAACGTACAACTATAATAAGCAACGATTATGGTAGAAACATTAAAAGTTGTGCTGTAAAAAGAGAGATGATATTGAGTCATATCATTTGTATGTACTCATGTGTCTACCAATTTAATTGTGACAAGTGTCGAAATCAAGTGATGATATGAAAAAAAAAATTAGTCGATTACAAATATCAAGCTTAGAAGTTGATAAGATTATGGGTATGACTAAAATGAAATAAAAAAGAATTTTGTTAACCATTGGCCTTAAAGTAATGATTAATGTTACTAATGTACAAGTCTTAAAATAGAAATACAATGATTAGTGTTCAAATAAATTAAAACTTTTTTCTTTTCTTAAATAATACCCTAAAAGCATTTCAAGAAAAAAAAAAACCATTTCTCGTCTGTAAATCACCTTCTTTTACAATATGGTTATTAGTCGTTTACAAATGAAATTCAAAAGGAGAAAGAATTTCATGCATCGATCACAACGTCCACGTGTCAATGGTAAAACAATCTTAGCCCTCCATAACAAATTTCTGCCTCAATCAGTTGCGGGCAGCTCATCAGAATACATCAGTACGGTGAAAGAAAAATCCACGGCTCACAATCTGCCCGAACTATAAACCGGGCAGATACCCTGCCCTATAAAATTGACACGATAGCGACCACACTTTCTCACCCGCCTTTGTTCTGTGAGGAAAACAGAGGGCCTTCAAATCCAAACCCTCGCTGTTTATATTTCTCCGGCGACCACACTCTCCGTTCATCACTGCATGGCTTCCCGCCATTTTTTCGCCGGTGATTAGAGAACCGAACCTAGTTATAGTATTACTTGAGGACCCCTTTTTTTTCTTTCGATTTTATCGCCATTGTGATTCCTATGGCATCTGCGATTTTAACTAGCAGAAATGAACCTCGCTCCATTGATTTTATGAGTAGATTCACTAACAATAACAATCTTAATTTCACGAGATTACAGAATATCCCAAACCCTAACCCTAGTTTTAGCCATTTCAACAATGGTAACACTAGCAGCGATGTTTTTCGGAAATATCACGAACAGCTGCCGTCTTCTGCTCTTCCACAAGCCACATTTATGCGTTCATCGATCAATCCATTACCGGCGAACTCCTACGGCTACAGGTACATTACATTTCGTCTTGGTACGTACACTAGAAGAGAGCTTAAAGAGCTGAAAAATCGGTTAATGTCGGATCTAGAACGGGTACGGGTCCTCCGGCATTGGATCTCTTCGACGCCGGTGCCTAAAAATAGTTATCATCTACCGCAGCCGGAGCTACCAACGCCTCGAGAAGTTGCCGTGAGAGCAAAAGAAAGCCAAAAGAGCACTGTAGGCCAGAAAAGAACGAAACCTTGTGCGTCCGTCAGAGAGTCGAAGAAGCATTGTGGCCGTGTGAAGAACAATGCGCAAAGGAGGATGAGGAACTGTAAGCAAATTTTGGGTAAGCTGATCACTCACAAGCACGGCTGGGTTTTCAACACTCCAGTTGATGCGGCTTCCTTGAAGCTATATGATTATCATAACATAATAAAAAGCCCTATGGATCTTGGAACGATTAAATCAAAGCTTGGTAAAAACGAGTACGAATCTCCAACCGCATTTGCATCAGACGTGCGATTGACGTTCGAGAATGCCATGGTTTATAACGGCAAGGGTTCTGACGTTTTTGCTATGGCAGAGCGTCTTCTTTTGCTGTTTGAAGAATTGTTCAATTCAGCTCCTGTTGTAAACCAAGTAGTAAAGAAACAAAATCGTTCAGCAGCAAAAATAGTAGAAAAAGCTGTTAAAAATGCAGCAGCAGCTACTGTAATGGAAAATCCAGTTCTAAATGTTGCTGCTGCTGATTCGGAGAAGCCATTGATGACAACTAACGAGAAATCAGAGCTCGCAGATATCCTTGACAGCTTGCAACTGGGGACGGAAGGTATGGAGCAGATAATGGCGATTGTAAAGAAGGGATCATTGGGGTTAGAACACCAAGGAGATGAAATTGAGCTTGATCTTGGAGTTCTTGATAACGAAACACTTTGGGAGCTGCATAGTTTCATTGGCAGGTTCACCAATAAGTCAATGGTGACTAATTTGGTTTCTTCTGTAGAGACTAACAATGTAAGTGTTTGATATTGATTTTGTTTAATTGTGAATTTGATTTTGTACTGTGTTTGTGTATCAGTGTAAGTATCCAGGTAGTGAAGAAGAAGATGTTGATATAGGAGAGGAGATGATGTTGACCAATTTGCCTTGGGTCAAAATTGACAAGGATAGTGTAAATGTTAGTAGTAGCAGTTCAAGTTCTGATAGTGATTCATCATCTAGTGGTAATCTATTCATATAAATAAATATTTTGAATTGAAACTAAAATATAAGGTTTGGGTGCAGATTCTGGTTCTGGAAGTTCATCAGGGAATGAAGAGGCTAACTCAGACACCAAAGGGGTTTTTCAATTGGGAATGGATGAGTTTGCAGGTGTAAAGGGTTAACAAGGAGTAGATTTAGGTTAATTAGGGTTTAGGGGAGAGAGTTAATGATGTATTTGATAGTAGTAGCACACCCACCTTGATTGGGAAAAAGAAGTTAGAAATGTAGTTTGGGAATATGTAAATAGTGAAAAGTATGGTTTTCAGTAGTAAATGAAAAGATTTTTACTTTAGTTTTCCTACTGCCTTATTAGAAAGGGTTGAAACTATGATTTGTTTGGGAAATTATAAGACCAAGTGACTAGACTTATAGATTTTGTTGAAAAGAAATACAAACAGAAAAGTTGATTCAAATGAAGGATTAGACTGGAGATCCATGGTATGTAAGATTAAGATACGAGTAGTAGTAGAGAATTCAAAATAAGTATGAGAATAATGTTACCAATTCTGTTAATCAGCATGTCCTTGAATCCAATCCTGTTTTGAACAAAATCCCAATTCGTCTTTCTTATCTCTCTATCATATCATATGGAGGTAAGACAGACAGATGGAGGTAAAGGGGGAACAGAACACAACATATTGAAAGAGGAAAGATGCCTTCTTTCTTTTTAGTGGTGCAGATTTTAAAAATAATTCAAGATAACCTTTCCTCCTCCTCTCTCTCCCTCTTGTTACTTGGACAGATGCTAAGACCCGTGCCAACGGCACGTCGTGGGCACCCGTCGTGGGGATTTTTTGGCCGTCGCCCGCCGACACCGTTGGCACGGAGGCGTCATGTGGGCCGTCGTGAGCAAGCCGTCGTGGTGAGGACGGGGTGGAGCGGGCGTCGAGGTGCGAGGTGGGTCCGGGGGATCGTCCGAAATTGAATTGAAATTCAATTTTTTTTTATTCAAATAATTAATATTACACACAACCTATATAAAAACCCACTATACTCTATCATTTTAAACACACAATCACATTTTCATCTACTCACAATCACATACTTCCTCTCTTCCTAACTTTCATAAATTTTCTCTCATTCAATGGATCCAAACGATAACGCCGATGATTACTGGCAAGATTATGTTAATGCAACATCCGTCTTCGATTTGAACCAAACTATTGAAGGGCTTGATTATCTGGATCAAGAAGAAGCTGAGAATTCCACCGTGCCAAGAGCACCACGAAGATATATACCAAGAGATCACGTTAGTGCTGCTGAACGTTTATGAAATGATTACATTGCCGACAATGCCGTTTTCCCCCCGGACTACTTCCGAAGACGGTTTCGCATGTCGAAACCTTTGTTAATCCGTATATGCCAGGCTATACATTTTTATAATCCACCAGGTCAACTACCGTCGTATTTTGATTATTACTGTCAAAAGAGAGACGCTACGGGTTACCCCAGTTTTAATGTATTTCAGAAGTGTACCTCTACCATACGTCAATTGGCGTACGGTTGTGCTGCTGATTTGTTTGATGAGTACCTACACATGGGTCAACAAACAGCGTACGATTGTTTGGACAACTTTTGTAAATGTATATTCCATCTATACTCGACTAAGTTTTTGCGAAAACCAACAACCCATGATGTCCAACGTTTACATGCCAAACGTCAAGAGATACATGGTTTTCCTGGAATGCTTGGTAGCATTGATTGTATGCATTGGCCTTGGAAAAATTGTCCAACGGCATGGCAAGGCCAATACACACGTGGTGATCAAGGATGTCCCACAATAATGCTTGAAGCTGTTGCGTCGTACGATTTGTGGATATGGCATGCGTACTTTGGCCCGGCGGGTTCGAATAACGACATAAACGTCCTTAATGAATCAGATTTGTTTGATGAAATAAGGCAAGACATGTCTCCTGTAGTTCCGTTTACTATTTCGGGTGAGCAATTTACGAAGGGTTATTATATAGCTGATGGGATTTATCCGGAATGGGCAACGCTTGTCAAGTCGTTTAAATGCCCAATTGAAGAAAAGAACATGAAGTTCAAGCGGTTCCAAGAATCCGCTAGGAAAGATGTCGAACGAGCTTTCAGAGTGCTTCAAGGACGGTGGGCAATCATTAAAAACCCGGCACGACCATACAGTGTGAACAAAATACGACGGATCATGTACACTTGTGTGATATTACACAACATGATTACAGAAGATAACTGCCGCGCAATTTGTCCAATTGAAGAAGACTATACAGCTAACCCGGATAATCACCCACAACGTACATGGCAAGAACGGGTTGCAGCCCAATTGCGTATTGAATAGGAGATACGTGATCGAGTTGTGCATCATAAACTTCGTAATGCCTTAATCGAACACATTTGGAGCCTCCCGCCAAACTACCGTCAACGTTAATTTTTTTTTTCTTTTCGTAATGTTTTTTTTTTCCGTAATGTTTTTTTTTCCGTAATGTTTTTTTTTATTCGTGTTTTTTTTTTGTTTTTTTTAAATCGTAATGTTTTTATTTTTATTTTTATTATTAATGTAATGTTTTTTTATTTAATGTAGTGTGTTTTTTATTAATTAAAATGATGATGTGGAAAGGATGATATGGAAAGGATGATATGGAAAGGATGAGTTTAGTGATGAGTTAGTGATGGGTAGGGTTGGCACGACCGTGTCAGTAGCGTGTCAGTAAGGATGTGATGACGTGGCGCTAGTGATGGGTTTAGTGATGGGTAAGGGTTGAGAGAGGCCTAAGAGCATCCCCAATGGTTAACCTCACAAATGCTTATTATTTTTGTCATATCAATATTTCACTAACCAAAAAGCTATTCCTAAATAACATTTTCAATGGTTAACCTTCTACAAAAAAAATTTCTTTTACAATATTTCTAATTTACCTTTATCTATCTCAAATGTTTCATAAATACCCCTTATATATAAATTGACAAAAAAAAATTTTACATCTTATAAAGCTTAATATTTTTAAAGATATTTCATACAAAAATATTATAATAATTGACATTAATATTTAAATTGATAAAAATATTACATTGCAAATATTAAAAAGAACATTGAAAGTATGTTAAAAGGTTTAAAATGAAAACTTATTAAAAATAGGGGACCAAAAAAGACAAACCTTGAAAGTGTGTTAAAAGGTTAGTAGAAAAAAAGTCATTACAAAAAGCTTTTAAAAAAGCTTGTAATTCCAATGGTAAAAAGTCATTAAAAAACTTATTGTAATAGTAATAAGCTTTTGAAAAAGCTCCCATTGAAGATGCTCTAATCTCCCACCTATATATGGAGCAAGGACATGATTTTAATTTGATGACATGTAACAATAACATTGCTTCTTAATGATGACATGGACGCTGACTCAAAGGGCATAATAGGCAATTAACTACTTCTTTATATGGAAATATATTAATGTCTTCCCTCACTTCGTTTTTTTCCCATAGCTTTGTTTATTATTTGTAAACAAAAAATTTTAGGAAAATCAAAGTTCTTAAAATTAAATTCTTACGAAATGAGTTTAGTCATAAAAATTTGAAAAAAAAAATGTCATGGTTGTAGATTGTGAATTCAATGATTAATTCATAGATTAAGCATAAACAAGTGATAACATAGGAAGATTAAGATGGATGAAATATTTGAACACTTTGCTATTGATGAGGGCTGCTACAATTTGGGCAAAGGTTATGCAAAATACGTTACTACTTACTATATATACCTAGCCAAAGTTTCGACTAAATACAAAATGGTTCCTAGACTATTGGTTACAATAAATGTGACCCAACAATGGTTCAAACATTTTACGAAAAAAAATCTTATGATCTAAAAATGTAATTTAAATTTATTATGATCACAAAATGTTATAATCTCAAAAATTTTAAGAAAATCAAAGTTTTTAAAATTAAATTATTTACGAAATGAGTATAGTCATAAAATTTTGAAAAACAAATGTCATGGTTCAAATATTTTACGAAAAAAAATCTTATGATCTAAAAGTGTAGTTTAAATTTATTATGATCACAAAATGTTATAATCACATAAATTTTAAGAAAATAAAAGTTTTTAAAATTAAATTCTTTACGAAATAAGTATAGACATAAAAATTTGAACAAAAAAATGTCATGGTTCAAACATTTTACGAAAAAAAATCTTATGATCTAAAAATGTAATTTAAATTTATTATGGTCACAAAATGTTATGATCACAAAATGTTACGATCCAAATTTATTATAATCCAATTTTATTATGATCGAAAGTTATAATAATCAATGTTTAAAAATATTATGATCCAAAAATATTATAGTCTAAACATATTATTATCAACACTCACACATGAAATTGTTGATGAAACTATGTTTAGCCTCGATCTTTACACCACATAATTCTTGTATACTATAAAAATGTCAGGTGTCACGCATCATGTATTGAAGTTAAAGATAGATACTCCTGTAATATGTATGCAAAACATTGATCAGAAAGTAGATTTATGCAATAGAACTAGGCTAATATAATTGAAGGTATGATCGTGACAAAGTTTGTACATTTTTGTTATCCCACGTATGATTATTAGTCCTTACGACAAAACTATGCCTTTCAAATTGAGCCGAAGACAATTTCCTATTTAAGTACGTTTTTCAATGACTATTAAAAAAACCATGGGCGAACATTGTCAAGTGTTGATTTGTTTGTCCAAATATTAGTATTCTCACATGACCAGCCATATGTTGATGTATTAAGAGTAAAGAGAAACAAATGCTTGAAAATTATTTGTTGCGACCAAGATGGTAACTATACAAACTCAACAACAAACGTCTTATACAATAAAATTTCGTTTTCTTTTTTGATTTATTTTTACCGATTATTCATGTACAACAAAACCTTTAATCATCATTTTAATAATAGTTGACCATATAATTTCTTACGTTTTTTTCATCATTCTATATTATATTTCTTACAGCTAGCCCGTCCATCGGGCGGGTTATGAAACTAGTATAAAATATATACCCATCAAATTCAGACTAAATTAATGTTTATTTTTGTGTTAAGAGTTACAAAAACTTAGATAACATGTCTATTACCCTTTGAAGATCTTCAGACCTAAAGTTATAAACAAATTTTACTAACTAAATTTCAAATTCGTGCAAAAGGCATACTACTTTGACTCTTAAACCTTGAACGTTATTATATGATCTATATCAGATAAATTCAGAATTAATGATATCCCTAAACCGCTAATAAACACTGGAATCGGTTTTGGATAGTTGCTCCTAAATTTCGAAAGAGTATAAATTCGTTTAAGCACATAACATTTAGACTAATCGTTTATTCTCTATTTAAATATGCCCATAATTGTTGGACTTCATCTATGTCTTATCTCAAAACAAATTTTGTGAAACCCTTGGCGATCAGGGGCAAAATATTGTTTTCGGAAAGTAATTTCATTTATTTTTTGACTTTTACATGCTTAGAAATCCCTGGTGATTTTGACTTTAATATGCTTAGAAATATATTCAAGAGCATAATGGTGATGTTGACTTTTTATTTGGGAATAAAATTTACAATTTTCACAGTCAAAGATAACTTTAATTTTGGTGCAAGTTTATTTAAAAAATTAGAAGAACTTTAAAGTTTAGGAAAATGCTAATGACAGCCCTTAGGGTTGTCATTAAGAAGACAAAATACACAAAAGATACCCCCTGAATTTTGGGAATATTACTTTTTTAATCAATGTACAAGTTTTTTATGCATGTTAGTGACAGTCCTAAGGTCTGTCATTAGCAAAACCCTAAAGTTTAAACTACAATATACTCGTCACCAGACATACCTTCTAGCATCTTTTCAGTATACCTTTTATCTAAAAAAAATTCATTTCCTCTTCTTAGCATTATACGTTTTTATATGGTTCGAGTAGGGTCCAATATGAACGTGTTTGTGCATATATAAACGAATGAGTTTCGGGTTCGGGATTTTGTGCTTTTTGGTTTCAGAGCAAGTAATAATAAGTAAATCAAATGCTACCAAGTGTGTGATATATCATCTTAGTAGTTACTAGGGCCAACTATTGCTTCAGTAAGCTTCGATTTAGCATCTTTGTAGATACCCATGGCACCAAAAATTGACATGTTTATTTTCTATCATTTGTACTTCACGTAACGCTATGTCGATATCCATATTAACCAATCGAGAACGACATACAATCGGTTAAAATGATGCTTTCTTGAATATTCATTGAACCTATCAAATCTATAAAATCACACAACCGTTGTGGTACTTTCTAATATAGTAGCAAAACAGACGATGAAGGAAACAAGAAAAATCATTTTCATATCCATCAATGGGTCCAGTTTTTAAGTGACAAACGATTACAACAATGCAACTTTGGAAATGCCACCTAAGTATTCTATGCACATAACCAACTGTAGAAAAGGTCTTTCGAATTCCTTCATCAACTTCACCCTCACAAAATTTTCAACTTCTAAAAACGGTTTCTAACAAAATCTTGTTAATTTTGTATTGGGTTCGAAACCAAAGTTCTTAAAATGAGTCATAATCATAAGGGCAGTGGCCCTGATATAGTGATTGATATGACCAAACCCATGAACTATACGGGTGGGTTAGAGTTTACAAACCTAACATATACGGTCATGGAGAGAAAAAAGAGTGATGAAGGAAAATGGGTGAAACAAGAAGCCGATTTATTGAACAAGATCACGGGTTATGCACCGAAAGGGTGTGTAACCGCAGTTATGGGTCCAAGTGGTGCGGGTAAATCTACCTTATTGGATGGGTTAGCGGGCCGTATTGCTAGTGGTAGTCTCAAGGGGAAAGTGTCGTTGGATGGGAGTGAGATGAGCCCGAGTTTGATCAAGAGAACATCGGCTTAAATTATGCAAGATGACCGGCTTTTTCCAATGCTAACAGTTTATGAAACCTTGATGTTTGCTGCTGATTTTCGGTTAGGGTCAATCACGAGGGTGGAAAAGAGGCAACGGGTTGAGACTATGATTGAGCAACTCGGGTTATCGGTGAGTAATTAACATATTTCTTATGAAAAATTCTTTTAATGTCATCCAAGATTATTCTTCTTACCTGTATAATAAGTGCATGTACCAATTTTAATTAGTTTACTTTTAAGGGTAAATGTCAGAAATTGTCCCTGTGGTCTTGGGTTTTCTGGCATTTTGTCCCTAAACTTTTTTTTTCAAAATTTTTGTCCCTGTACTCTTTAACATTCTGGTTTATCGTCCTTCCGTCCAAATTTGGCTGTTAATTAACCCCACATGCTAAACATGTGAGGGTATTTTGGTCTTTTGTGCACCTTTCTTCTTCATCATCATAAAACAAGGACCCTAATTCCCTACTTGATGAACCCTAATCCTAAAAATATAAAAACCCACAGCAAATTAGATATCTATTATATTACTCCTTTAAAAATTGAGGGAGAGGAATCAATTAACACCAACACCATCATAAATCAAATCCCTAATTAACACCTTCCCCTCTCGTCTTGTAACCACCACCGCCACATGACCCCTCCACTTGAATGCAGCAGACCAACACCAAAATCAAACCCAGATTTGGTTTTCAACCTTTAAACCTTTCCCTCTCGTCAGAATCGGTTGCTGATCTACAACCTCTAAAATTAAACCCAGATTTGGTGGGTCATGATAATTCTGAAATTCTGGGTCACGCCAAACGAATCGGAGAAGTTGCAGGTTTTAGGGTTCTTCAATCGGGGAAGTTGCAGGTTTTAGGGTTCTTCAAACGAATCGGGGTAGTTGCAGGTTTTAGGTTTTCCAATAATCAAAACCGCTGACATCGGTATTTCAAATGGTTCGGTTTTTTCGGGGCGGTTTTTTCGGGTTTTTCGGTTTCGGTTCGGTTTTTCGGTTTTTATGCTCACCCCTAGAATTAATAGATTAAATTGCATAATCAATTTATTTTTTTTATTTTTGATCAAAATGCATTTTATACAATGAACTGACTCACTAGGTCTTCTATTAATCCTGAATTATTAAAGATATAATATTGTATTCTAAACTTAAAAAAATGCTCGATTTAGTACCATAACTTATTAATTTGATTGCATTTTTTTACTTGACCTACTTTCATTTGAGTTTTACACGGACCAATAAATATACATTCATCTCAATATATTGAGATTAAAAGCAAATTGCCTGATAAAAAAGACTAAATTAGTGAGTCATGGTACTAAATCGACCATTTTGCCAAGTTAGCGTGCTGCATCTTTAATAATTTAGGGTAGCAGGAGGAGACATAATCAGCCAAGTTCATAATATTAAACTACATATTTTGCCTTTAATTTTCTTACAGTGCATCCCCAGGGTACTACACGTACTTGAGTGATATCATACCGGAACCCCGACACCAGACAGTAGTGACTACATGTCAGGATCGAATAACTCAAACAAGTTATTGAATCACAGACCTATTAACAAAGAGAAGTTACATCGGATTAACACTCTTGTTATTTGATTAAGAACAACATAAACTGTAATCAAATAAGAATTATTAAGAACACAGTTTATCACAAAAAGCTTCAATGTATATTAATGATCAATCAATACACATGTACGTTTACAATTCGTAAGGAACTATATATAATAGTCCTTGAAGCCTAAACATTTAACCTAGTTATTCTAGGATACTATTACAATTGAATTTACAAAAGATATGCATTCTAAACTAACTAAACTAGAATCTCGGACACGATTAGCTCTAAATATAGACGTCAGTAGTATTCGCACCCATCAGTAGTAGATCACTAGTCAGTAGTATCTTTGCTTTTCTGCCCCATCAGTACTAACTTGTGTGTCTTCATTAAGTCTTCATCAGTACTAACTGCAGCATCAGTAATAGAATGCTTATATCCCAACAATCTCCCCCTAAACTTATTAATTCACTTTGAATTAATCAAGTTTCTTTTCTTCTTCTTGTTTCTTCCTTTTCTCTTCTAATAATTTAGCTCTTCTTTGATCACCTTCTAATGTCTGTTTGTTTTGTTGTTTTCTCTGTGCAATAATATATTTACTGTTTCTCTTCATAAAGTAGTTGTACTTTTCTTGAAATATTGCAAGATCATGAGGTTTCATAAATGAACAAGTGGTGATTTGGAACATAGTGACTTCTGAGTGAGGATATTCTCTTTCATACAGATATAATTCACACTTTTTACTTGTTCTTTCAAAGAAGTACATGTTCACAGTAGGAAGTACATTCCAAGCATAAACATTTTCTGTACTTGTGAACCTCTCAGGATAGTTATCTGGATAGAAGGCAGCATCTATCATTTCTGTTAAGTATCCAGCTCCTGAGTTTCTCCATGACTTCTTTGTCATTCTTGGTTTACCAATAATTAAAACTTTAATTATGTCACTTCTGGTACAAGACATAACCATTGGTTTTCAAGCACTAAACTTCTGAGTTGTTTTGTCTTCTCTTATTACTTCTATAACATCATTAACAACTCTCCAATTGATAATTGGATTATCTTGTAGAGGAGTTATTGGAAGATCAAGTATTTAAATTTCTTGCTTATTTTTCTTCCTTGATTCTTGTTCTGTTTCTATTGCTTTCCTCTTTTTGTTGACAGAAGGTTTTGATGATTCACCAGACATTGGTTTTCTGGTAATTACTAGTTGTGGATCAATATCAACTAACACTTTGTCTTTCAATTCTTCAACCTGTTTGTCCTCTGGATCTGCAAATTCTTTCTTTTTCTCAATGCAATATCTTTCAATGATGGTGATTAACTTCATTCTTCCAAAAGACTTTGCATTGTGACCTCTTGATTTTAAGTAAGAGATCATATCTTCTTTCTTCTCTGTAAACTGTTCAGGCATGTCTTCTTTCATGCGTTTGCATTCTTTCACTTGTGCTTCAAGGAGATCAATACTTTCTTGTTCAATTTGTTTTATTTTATTTAGTTCCTCCTATTGATCTCCTTCTAAGAACTCTTCAATCTCTTGAATTGCTGCATTTTTAAGTCTTTCTTCTTCATCTATTCTTTTATCTTCAAGAGCTTGAGTCTTAGCAACCTTTCTGAGATACCTCATTCTCTTTACCTTCCACTTATCTTTCTTTGCAGGTCTGACACAATTTATTTTGTTTACCATAAAGTGACCTAAAGCTCTGTGTGGGTAGTCATCATCAAACTTTACTTTTCCTACATTCACACACTTTGATAGTGGGGTATATTTCATGTCAATAACTGGGTTGATCACAATTGATGGAGAAATGTATGAATTTTGTCCTCAGGTAATATCTTGGGGTGAGGAGGTAGAGCACATTCATCAACATCATCCTAATTCACATTGTCATCAATATCTGGGATGATGAGAGGTTTTAATTCTGGAGTTGGAGGCCTTGGGATGATGACAGCTGGTACAAGTAGTTCTGGTATTTCTTCTTCAGATTCAGTAGTAACTAAGGTAGTTACTACTGGTGTTTCAACTGTTGTATGTACTACCAGTTGATGTGAGGAGTCTACTACTGGTGAGGTTGTTGTTGTAGTTACTACTGCTAGGGCATCAGTAGTAGCAGAAATGTTTGTTTCTGTTATTGGGACATTTACTACTGATGTTGTGTCTTCATCAATGGGATCAGTAGTAACAACCTCTGTTTGTTCTTTAGCATCAGTAATATCCATAGGATCAGCAGTTTCAATGACCTCAGTAGTAACTGGAGAATGTATTTGCTCTGCTGTTGGGGATTGATTTGCAGATACAAACACATCTTCATTCATACTCCTTACTCCTCTGTTCAGGTCTTCACCAAGACTTTGACCTGTTTCACCATGAGCTTCTCTAAGGTTTAGAAGGGAGGCTGTTGCTGCTGAAATTGAGTGATCAATCATACCATGTATGTGATCCTTCTCCCCCTTAGTGATCTCAACTTGTTGAGCCTCACTCTCAGCATTCTTCTTTTGTAATCTTCTGATGAGGTTTGATTGCCTCTGAAGCCTATAATCAAACCTTTTCTGTCTTCTGTTCAATGTATTTATATAATGCTTCATGTAGCTCATGGTCTTTCCTTGAGAATTTAAAAGTTCCAGGCAATGTTGTACAGTGGTTTTAAGATTTTCCTTCCTATTCGTCAATTTAGTTTGTTTAATACTGCCCTCACTCCTTCTAGATGGATCATTGGGCTTGTTTGGTACATTGGCTTTAAGGTTTTCCATCCTATCCGTCAATTAAGTTTGTTTCAAGCAACCCTCATCACTGCTTGGTGATGAAATAGGTTGTTTAGATACTCTCTTCTTCCTAGAAGAAGCAGAAGTACCTCCCCTTGTGGTTTCTTGGCACCGGGGTCCTTTAAGTGTTGCCTCAAATGATGAGTCATCACTTAAAGTTGCCGAGGTCTGGGTCCTAATTATGTTCTCACTATCCAGTGCACCAACCTTTGATGCATCAGTAGTGAGAGCCCTTTCCTCATGCCCTCTCTCTCTCCTCCTTGGAGGACAACTCTTGGAGTCTGGGGTGTGACTCAGTGGGTCCCCTGGTGTCCTTTAAGGAAGTTTTCTTCCTTTTGTAGATTTTAGAGATGTGTTTGGCTAATGGCTGGTCTTCCTCAGAGTGAAGAGTAGCATTCTGTGGATTATCTACATCTACCTGGGACACATTCAGGACATTTGTGTGTGTGGGTGATTGAGTGGACTTTTGGGATTGTGTTTGGGCTGTTTTTGGAGATGGAGTGGGTTGGGGTTCAATTGGGTGACTTGAACCTTCTCCAGTAGGGGGATGATCATAGATCATGTTTGCAAATAATGGAGTTTCTTTACCAGAAAAATTGAATTTCTTGTTCATGTTTGAGAAAACCTTTTTATTTAGCTGAGGAATGGGAAAAATGTTTGAGGTTTTAATGAGATCAGGAATCTCACAATCAAACATGTGAGCAAGGAATCTTGGATACATTAAAAATTTTGAGACTGATAGGTTTCCAAGCATCCCTTCAAAAATCATTTTAGAAAAATTGAACACTTGATCTGTGCTCAGACAAACAACAGCATATGCTATTGATTTGTTGGACTCATTTCAAGTGCTCTTCTTAGGTGACATACAGTGTTGAATTGTGTGGACCAAGAACTTCCATTAAGGAGAAAGAAGACCCTTTTGAAAGGTTTGAATGTCGGTTCTTCCTTCATATCCCATTTTTAAAACATTTTCAATCAAATCAGATTTAGACAGTAGAGATATACCTGACTCGTCATTTAGTCTGAGATGATGTCTAATAGATTGTTCTGAAATAGTAATAGGCTTTCCATCAATGTCAAACTTGATTTTGATAATGCCCTGTTCTTCTATATTTTCAGCCTTCTCCCAAAATTGAATAATGTGTTGAACACAAAGTTTAGGTTGTACAGTCAAGGCAAAACGTATTGAAGAGTTTTTCAAGAACATGACTATAGGTCTAAAACTTCTTGTTCCATCTGGATTTCTGAGAAATGCTAGCATATTATGAAATTCTGAGTACATAAGATCGGTTTCAACAGCCAAGGGTTTTTTCATTGCCATTGTTAGAATTTTGAGTTTGAAGTTTCACAGAAAATGGTTAATTCTGGAAGTGGATTGAATTGTTACTGGTTTAAGATTTTGATCGGATTTGCAGAGATTAGGGTTTATCGTAGGGTTTATCGGATCGAGGATTGGATAATGCTAAACTAATCTCATTCAGATATTTATATTTTTCGAATTAACCTGCAAAAGGACCAAAATACCCTTCGAATCATAACCCAACGGCTATTTTCATGGGGGTTAGAATGGTAAAATATCGTATTTTACAGATAACGGTCGATCAGTAGTAACTAAGTATCAGTAATAGAAACGTCAGTAGTAACTGTTGTTTTATACTTAACCTGTAACGATTCGAAATTTATAAATAAATAAATTTATAAAAAATATGATAAATAAGGATAAATCGTTTAAAGAGCGTAGGAATTGGTTTCGTGTCGTTTGGAGGCCGTATGAGGAAGTTATGGGCGAAACCGGGTCGAGACCGAGTCCGAAAAGTGCAGCCCTGCTGTACAAGGGAAGTTCACGGCGTGAACTATAATTCACGATCGTGAACTCCCTCCAGGGATTGTTGTATCTGGCTATTATAGTTCACGATTCGTTAACGATCGTGAAGTTGGCGTGTAAGCGCAGAGTTAGCGACGCGAACTTAGTTCGCGCCGTGAACTCTGGTCGACATCATTAAAGTCGGGTTTTAGCTCATTTAATGCAATTCCAAAACCCTAGTTTTCTCCTTGGCGATTTTTGAGTGCAAGAGCTGATTTGGGTCGATTTGTTCATCAAAGCTTGATAGATTTCACTCCAAAGTGAAGATTAAAGGTATATCTTCACTCCTTGATCTTTGTAGCTTTAGATCTATGTATTTTGATGGTTGGGTTTGAAACCCTAGTTATTGGGGGTTATGGTTTATGGTAAATAGATGATGTATACACTTAATAGATGGTATAATAACAAAGGAAACAAGTGTATGATTATGATTTGTAAGAATCATAAGGGTTGGTTAAACCTAGGGTTTGGTAAATCACCATAATTGGGGGAAAGTGTTAGTTGATGGTATCTAGTGATTAATGGATGCATTATTAGTAGTATGTGATGTGGAACATTGTATGATTGTTGTATTAGGCTTTCGGTGAAGTCTTGGAGCTAACCGAATTGTTGGAACAAGGAAACCGGCGGAAAGAATACGGTTGGAGCATTATATTGCTAAGGTGAGTACGTGTGGACTTTATCGAGTACATAGCCTTTGAAATACATTTTTATACTTGTGTTACGGTATAATTTCTTGATTGAATAGACTTATAGTTGTTAGTTAGTTATGTATTATTGTTAATATTTAACTAACTGGTCTGATGTTGAATGTGATAGCTGAGAGCTAGATTGACATAACCTTGAGTTATGGTGAGAACGAGATGATGTGATGCTAGTTAGTTCGGGGGCAACCCGATAACTAGACATGGTGATGTTCTAGCTAGTTCGGGGGCAAGCCGATAGTTAGATAGGATAGTGTTCCTAACTAGTTCGGGGGCAACCCGATAGTTGGATATGATGGTGCTTCTAGCTAGTTCGGGGGCAACCCGATAGTTGGGCACGATAGTGGACTAGTTAGTTCGGGGACAACCCGATAACTAGATATGATTGCTAGGGAAGCAAGGACGGTAGAGTCACTATAGGGTGACTAGATATATGGACGAATTACTTGTATAACTGTTTATATATATTATATGATACTTATTATTATCGGGGTCTAAACCCATGTAGCTCACGAGACGTTTTTGTCTCACGTACTCTTTGTTTGTTTTGCTATGTACTCAGGTTCGGGATCGAAGTTTTAGGTACGCATGGATAGAGATACGGGGCCTAGAGTAGAAGAACACTAGAACGGATTTAGACTTAGCTTTGGTTTTGATATATTTTGTAACACCGAATTTATACTCTGATTTTCATACCAAAGGTCTTTGTAAATCCGTATTTTGGGATAGTTCTCCTCTTTATTAAATGATTATTTTGGCCAAATGTTTTGTATTAAAATATGAGGTGTTACAACTTGGTATCAAAGCTACTGTTTAAGTGAATTAGGTTGGATGACCATCCTAGTCTTAGACTGTAGCATTAGGAATATAAGATTCCTTAAGATCATAGGTTGACCTTGAGACTTTATGTTAAGTTTAGAAATTGAACCTAGGGGTACCGATGAAATTTGATATGATTATGGATATTGAGTCCTATGCGACTAATGGGTTGTACATAAGGTACTAAATGTTTAATGTATTTCGTATAGTCTTGATTGAAAGAAATGGTGACCACGCGTAGAAGTGGTAAAGCCCCGGAGGGCCAGGAGGAAGAGATACCTCATGTTGAGGTGGTGGTTGAACAAGGAAGTCAACCGTCGATGCATCGGGTTGATGAATCGGAAGTCGGAGCTAATAGAACTCCGGTAACCATGGCGGATCTCCAAACTTTTCTTGATCAAATCAAGGGAACGGTGGCCGAGGAAGTGCACCGAATTATTGGGGACCGGGAGAGGTCGGGTGGAGACCGTGAATCCGAGGCTAAATCGGAGGAGAGAACCGGGGGAAGTGGGACCGGTGAGGGGAAATCCTCCACGGGTGGCCAAAGTGATGCTAGGGCAAAGCCCGATGAAAGAGATGGTTGTTCTTTTAAATCCTTCATGGCTTTTAAGCCGAATGTGTACAAGGGTAGTTCGGACCCGAAGGTAACCATGAGGTGGATCCGAGAGACCGAGAGGGTAATCGGTAGTAGCAAGTGTAAGAAAGCGGATATGGTGACGTATGCGTCACAATTATTAAAAGAAGATGCGATGGTTTGGTGGGATATCGTGTATGAGACCCTCGGGAGGGAGATGATTGAGAAAATGTCGTGGGATGAGTTTACCGCGAGGTTGAGAAAGAAGTTTTGTCCCGAGAGGGATTTAGAAAAGATGCATGAGAAGTTCGTGACCCTTAAGAAGGGTGATATGTCGGTTGAAGAATACTCGAGAGAGTTCACGGGATTGCTCCCGTTTGTTGCAAAAACTTACTCGGAGGAGACAATGAGGGTGGTCCGGTACGCTTGTGGGTTACCGTGGGACTACCAATTGGAAGTTAAGAGGGCGGTCACACTTGATGAGGCCATTAGTGCCGCCCGAGGTGTGGAAGAAGTGAATGAGGCACGGGTTGCCGAGAGGGCCCATGTGGGCGAGAAAAGGAAAGCCGAGAGCGGCTCTAGTTCGTTCAAGAAAGGGAAGTTCACTTCGAGCTTCTCTAAACAAGGAAGTGTTGCCTCGTGTAAGAAGTGTGGGAAGAATTATACCGGCGAGTGCCGAAGTGGGTCGAGGTCTTGCTTTAGTTGTGGTAGGCCGGGGCACGTGGCCCGGGATTGTAAGGTCAAGTCGTTGGCCGATGTGGAATGTTTCTCATGCCACGAGAAGGGACACTATAGCAATGTGTGCCCAAAGAAGGGAATCGAGTCGATGGTGTCTACGGCTCAAAAGAAAGTGGAACTGGCAAAGGTGAAGGGACGGTCCTTCCAACTAACTCGGGAGGAGGCGAAGGAGGCACACGATGCGGTGTCAGGTACTCTATTCATTAACTCCTTGCCAACTCATATTTTGTTTGATTCGGGTTCCAATTATTCGTTTGTGTCTTATGAGTTCGGTTGTAAATTGAATGTGCCGTCCGAGATGTTAGATGAGGTTTATGAGATAGAAGTAGCCGACGGGAAAACGTCTATGGTTGAATGTATTTATAGAAATTGTGAAATAGATATAGACGGTAGAAAATTTAAATTAGATTTGTTGCCCATGGGAATTAGGGCGTTTGATGTGGTTATCGGTATGGATTGGTTGGGTATGCACCAAGCCAACATTTTGTGTGGAAAGAAAATAGTGTCGATTAGGACACCCGAGAATGAGAAAGTGTATGTGTATGGGGAGAAACGACATCACATGCCTAATGTGATTACCGCCATTAAGGCGAGGAAAAGTATATCGAAAGGTTGTGCATCGTTTATTGCATATGTATTGGATGGCCGAAAAGAAAAGAGATCGATGGATGACGTCAAAATTATTCGGGATTTCCCCGAGGTATTTCCCGATGACTTGCCCGGTTTACCACCGGAGAGACAAGTCGAGTTTAAGATTGATTTAGTTCCGGGGGCGACGCCGATTGCTCGTGCTCCCTATCGTTTAGCTCCCACCGAGATGCGGGAATTGATGACCCAATTGCAAGATTTGTTAGACAAAGGTTTTATTCGTCCGAGTTCGTCACCATGGGGTGCACCGGTGTTATTTGTTAAGAAGAAAGACGGTTCGATGAGGATGTGTATCGACTACCGAGAGTTGAACAAGGTAACTATTAAGAACCGTTACCCGTTGTCGAGAATTGACGACTTATTCGACCAATTGCAAGGTGCTAGTTACTTCTCGAAGATCGATTTGAGGTCGGGTTATCACCAAGTTCGGGTGAAAGAAGGCGACACCGAGAAGACGGCTTTTCGTACACGTTATGGTCATTATGAATTTCTAGTGATGTCGTTTGGTCTTACAAACGCGCCGACTATTTTTATGGATTTGATGAATCAGGTTTGTAAACCGTTCCTTGATAAGTTCTTGATAGTATTCGTTGATGATATTTTGATTTATTCGAAAACCGAAGAAGAACACGAAAGTCAGTTGAGGCTTGTTTTAGACGTGTTGAAACGGGAGAAGTTGTATGCAAAATTCTCGAAAAGTGCAGCCCTGCTGTACAAGGGAAGTTCACGGCGTGAACTATAGTTCACGATCGTGAACTCCCTCCAGGGATTGTTGTATCTGGCTATTATAGTTCACGATTCGTTAACGATCGCGAAGTTTGCGTGCAAGCGCAGAGTTAGCGACGCGAACTTAGTTCGCGCCGTGAACTCTGGTCGACAGCATTAAAGTCGGGTTCTAGCTCATTTAATGCAATTCCAAAACCCTAGTTTTCTCCTTGGCGATTTTTGAGTGCAAGAGCTGATTTGGGTCGATTTGTTCATCAAAGCTTGATAGATTTCACTCCAAAGTGAAGATTAAAGGTAGATCTTCACTCCTTGATCTTTGTAGCTTTAGATCTATGTATTTTGATGGTTGGGTTTGAAACCCTAGTTATTGGGGGTTATGGTTTATGGTAAATAGATGATGTATACACTTAATAGATGGTATAATAACAAAGGAAACAAGTGTATGATTATGATTTGTAAGAATCATAAGGGTTGGTTAAACCTAGGGTTTGGTAAATCACCATAATTGGGGGAAAGTGTTAGTTGATGGTATCTAGTGATTAATGGATGCATTATTAGTAGTATGTGATGTGGAACATTGTATGATTGTTGTATTAGGCTTTCGGTGAAGTCTTGGAGCTAACCGAATTGTTGGAACAAGGAAACCGGCGGAAATAATACAGTTGGAGCATTATATTGCTAAGGTGAGTACGTGTGGACTTTATCGAGTACATAGCCTTTGAAATACATTTTTATACTTGTGTTACTGAAGGAATTATGTGCACAGTCAGTCAACCTATGATGATACATCCATGCCTACGAAACACTTAAGGGTCACACCGGTGAGTGCATGTAATACGAGCAAGATAAGCAATGATACTACGAATAGGAATGATTCATAATAGTAATTATGAATCAATTAAGTATTAAGTTAAGTTTAACTTATTACTAGATTAGTTTAACTAACTAATTAATACAAGTATTTGTACATTTACTAGTTGAGTAAATATACAATGTGTTAATTATAGATTATCCATGATATGATTTAAAGCTATTAAATCATACAGTAATTGGATAATATTGTTGTATAAATTATATAAAGGTTATTATATAATTAACTATTAAAAGTATAAATACAAGTATATAATTTCGTGTATATGGGTACCGAAATTATAGTGTGTTAATACTAGACATTTGATAGTTAAGTTCAATGATAATAAACTAGTTAAAACTATAAGGGATGGAAGTGTTAAAAGGAAGTTTAATTAAAGTTCTAATATTAATTAAACTAGAAGGGTTCTAAGCGTAACTTATTTGTATATAAATAAGAGGCTTAGGGTAAACCCTAAACTCCTTACACACATACACAAGCCACGAAAATCATCCCCTTCGTCTCCCTATTTTCGGCCGAACAAGATCAAGGGAAGAACACAAGTCTTGTGTTCTTCGTGTTCTTCGTTCGTTCTTCGTGTTCTTCAAGTTTTGAAGAACAAGTTCATTGCTTAGATCAACTAGAAGATCGCTCGATTTGTTCATCATCAGTGGATTAATCTTAAGCAATCAACAAGGTATGTTTTGGGAAAACCCTTTTCTCCCTTCTCCCTCTTGGACGAATTTCGACCAAAGAACCCTAGGGTTCTTTGGTTGATGGTCGAACGAACCACACAAGCAATGTGTGTGTTCGAGTTCTTCGTACAAGGTTTCTTTCTTGTTAACCTAATCTAAATCTCCAACATCCCAATCCTTTAGGGTTTAAGGATTAGGTTTAATCCCAGTTCCGCCTTTAGGGATTAAATCAGCTAGTTGGTTTAACCGGTCAAGAACAAGTTCATGTTCTTGGTCAGCAAGGTTCGAACCAAGCATGTTAGGCGGTCGACCCAAGTGGTTGATCGAGTACAATGAAACCCTACAGTGGTATCAGAGCGTTGGTTTAGAGATCTAGACTAGATTAACAAAGATTGTTTGTTTACTTTATTTTTTGTTTCAAGTATTTTCTTCTTTCTTCTTCATATTTTCGAAAATAAGGGAAGAAACCCTAAGACCAAGAACATTAAACTAGTCTAAGTTTAATTGGTCAAGAAGGTTTCTAGAAACCCTAGCAAATTTTCGAAACCATGGAAGAACCCTAGGATCAAGTATATTAAACAAGATATGTTTAATTGATCAAAAGGATTCTTTCCATAAACCCTAGAATTTTCGTGACCTAGAAAGAACCCTAGGATCAAGTATATTAAACAAGATATCTTTAATTGATCAAAAGGATTCTTTCCTAAAGCCTTAGAGATTTCGAAATCTAGGAGGAAACTTGGACACCAAGTATGTTAAACTAGCTTAGTTTAATTGGTGAAAAAGTTTCTTAGTGTTAAGATTTCGAAAAACCTAAAGAACCCTAGAAGATTAAACTAGTTTAAGTTTAATAGGTTAAAAGTATTAATTAGGATAATAATGTAAAACCTAGTTAATTAGACAAGTTTATGTCTAATAGGTTTAATTATTATTTTGATAAGTTTATTAAAGCTAGTTCTTTAAACCTAGTAATTTAGACAAAGTTTTATTGTCTATAAGGTTTAAATTAAAAAAAAATAAAAGTCTAAATAAATTTATTAAAAGTTATAATCTATCTTAGAATTTATACAAAGTTTATTGTTTAAAAAGATTGATTAAAATTAGTCTTTTAATTAAAATAATGTCTTTGATCAAGAAAGTCAAAACCCTAGTTTTGATTGGTCAAAAACAAGATTAGGGTTCATATAATTAATTTAGGGAATTGATAAAGAAGGTGTTAATTTTTAAGTTCTAAAATTAACAAGGTGTATTTAATTATGTATAAATATATATATATGTATTTAAATTTTTCGTTTTTTTTATTAAGTAAAATTGAATTTTAAAAGATATAATAAGTTTATACACATTTTAATTAGTTCAAGTTAAAATGTACAAGTATAAATTAGATGTAATATTCTTATTAGAATGTTACAAGTTTATAATTAGAAATATACATATATACGAATTTTATATATTAAATATAAGATAAAATGAAACAATTAAAAGGATAATGTTATTTTGATCTTTAAAGAAATAATAGTGTAATTAGTTATTGTATAAGTTATAATTGAAACTAGATTGTACAAAGTTATGATTTCATTATAACTAGTAATTGTACAAGTTGAAATTATATTATTAACTAGAAATATACAAAGTTATATTATTATATATATCAAGGTGTATAAAGTTATAAGTTATTATAACTAGATAATTATACAAGTATGATATAAGTATTTTACAAGTTATGTAATATACTAGATTAATGATCAAGTATAAATAACAAAGACCTATATTTAACTAGTTCAAGTTAAATATAAGAAAGGTTCAAACAAACTAAAGAATTATTATATATAGTCTTTATATAATAAGTTTATTAGTTTTTACCAAGTATAAACCGGTGATTGTGTTAGCTTAAGTTTCATCATGGTTGTTGAAGCTAGTGGGAGCTACGCAAGAAAATCACAAAGTTTGTAAATGTGTCATTAAGGCATAAGTTATGGTCGAAATTAATAAGTAAGAAATAAATGTTTAATTTCATTATTAGACATTTGAAAAGCTAGGTGTGTTAAACTTAGTTTATGTTTCAAGTTCATGAATCATAAAAGTTTTAAAAGTTTAACATAAGTTTTATAAGTTTTTCAAGTAATATAAAACAAGTAAGTTTTATTAGAAATAAGGTTTCTCACAAAAACTAGTAAAACGTTTTGTACACCTCGTTTTAGGTATACATGTAAAATCGTACAAATTCTTGAAACTATAAGTTTTAAGGAATAGTTCTTATGTTTTAAAAGGGTGTCTTGTTGAACGTTTCAATTCTTCAAGTCACACATTTTTTTAAAAACAAGGATTAAGATTGGAATAAAAGTTTAAGTTTAGTTTAAGACTTAAACAAACCCAAGAAAATCTTAGATCGAAGTACTATCCACCTAATGGAACACCTCACTTGTTCAACGATATTCATATTGTAAGGATAAAGAACCTTAGATATGGATTCAAATCATTGAGAGTGTTAGGGTGCGCAAGGTTCTGTGATAATCGGGAGTCCCGGCGTAGAGCATCGCCCTGTCTTAGATGGTCTGATCTACTTTGGTGATAATCGGGAGTCCCGGCCCAAAAAGTACTTGAGTAGAATAAACATACTAGACTTTGTTACTAACTTAGAAATGTACAATTAGACTGTACAAAGTTGTAATAAGTTACAAGTCTAAAGATTCTACGACCCCTAGGAATCGTGTCAAGTCTTGATACGATCGGTAAGGAAGTTACCTACCAGAAACAGCATGTCTCGTCGGGAAGTGCCCAAACCTTGCGCCGAGAATGTGATATATGGATCCTAGGCCTAAAATATTAATTATGGGTTTATAATATATTTTAGAGAATGTTTATTGATGATTACTAATTAAACTGGGTTTGATTTGTAGATGGCGACAACAAATGTGATTGCGACAACAAGTACCAACAATCTCTCACTTCGCTCAATCCTCGAAAAGGACAAGTTGACTGGGTCAAACTTTCTCAACTGGGAGCGCAATCTTCGTATTGTGCTCATGCATGAGAGAAAGTGGTATGTCTTGGAGAGAGCAGTACCGAACACCCCTGCTGTTAATGCCAGAGCTGAAACGAGGCAAGCTTATGATAAGCATGTCAGTATTGCACTTGATGTGAGTTGTTTAATGCTAGCCACCATGAGTCCTGAGTTACAAGCGGGACTTATGGATGTGCCTGCGTTTGAGATGATCCAGCAACTTAGGGATTCATTTCAAGAGCAAGCTCGCACCGAGAGGTTTGACATCAATCGAGCCTTCAACTCTTGCAAGATGGTTAAAGGAACGCCGGTGAGTGCCCACGTCATGAAAATGAAGGGACACATGGATCACCTCGCTAGACTTGGTCACCCCATACCGTTGCAAATGGCAACAGATACTATACTCAACTCGTTGTCTGATGACTACAAGTCTTTTGTGGTCAACTACAACATGCATAATATGGAGAAATCCATTGCTGAGCTACATTCCATGCTCAAGACAGCTGAGTTGAGTTTGGGGACCAAATCTAAGGACGTTCTCTTGATTGGTAACGGCGATGGCAGTGGAAAGAAGAGAAAAGGGCATGGTGGTAAAGGAAAGGGTAAAACCTATCCTAACCAAGGAGTGCCAAATGGTAAAGGTGTCAAACAAAAGGTCAAGAAGGTTAAGCCTAACACTGCGAGGACCGAGAACCGGTGCTTCAAGTGTGGTGAGGCTGGGCATTGGAAAAGAAATTGTCCAAAGGGTGCAAGTGGTAGTGGAGGAAACTGTAACACCCTAAAATTTACAAGATTTTTAAAACTTTTAAAAACAAAATTATAATCAAAAGGTCCCAATAACTTGAATAATTAAATCCCAATAATAGTATTTTCATTTAAAAATGTATTTAATGCGGAAATAGTTAAAATTAAGTGTTTTTAAAATATTAAATGTCGTCCACATCGGTAATGAAAGATACAGCGGTCAACCGTCCACCTTCTCCTTTCCTCTGCTAGTACCTGAAACAATGTGGGGAAAATAGGGGTCAGCTGGAGAAGCTGAGTGAATAGTCTCAAAATGTAAACAATGATAACATACAACACATGAAGGCACATCGGTGTACTCCTACTCAGAATCTACTCGATTAATTACTCAGATTTATTTCTCAGATTTTATTACTCAGATTTTAATTTATATAGCGCGCTTGTGTGATTTGGGACGAGAGATCAACCTCGCCCCTCCTCACACCTCAGATAGGCGTAAGCCAAAACTCAGACGGGAGTGATCCCAAAACTCAGACTGGAATAATCCCAAAAACTCAGACGGGAATGATCCCAAAAACTCAGACGGGAATGATTCCAAAAACTCAGACGGGAGGTGATCCCAAAACTCAGATGTGTGTTATTATGTTTTATTATTTCTTTAACATAATTATCTCAGATTGCCCTAGCATGTAATAGCACAGAATGACTCTGTGCCGAGCTCAGTTACCCAGGCACAATGTCTCAGATCATGAATAAGTAAACAGCTGCTCAGATACTCGGATAGCATGTCAAACTCAGATAACAAATCAAACTCAGATAACAGATCAAACTCAGGTAACGGCACAAGCTCAGATAACAATTATGGTGCAAGAAATGTAACACATAAGTCATGCATGTACAACGTTAAAACTGAATACACGGTGAGAATACTCACCTCGAGAAATGCAAGCTCCAAAGGTTCCCGACAAGCAGATGGTTAGCACTTAACTCCTAGACGGTCCTAAAACCAAAAAGTGAAACCCGGAATTAAAATCCTACCCGAGGACTTATTTCAGAAAACTGGCAGCCCCCGTCAGTCTCACGGGAACTGCCATAACTCCTAAACGATTTATTAGATTTTCCTCATATTTTAACCACAGCTAGAAGACAATCAGAACTACAATTTACTGTGAGACGGTCGTTGACCAAAACAGACTCTAAGTGTCTCGAAACAGTGTTTCAAGACAGGCATGCTGCACAGGTCCTCTTCCTAACAGCAGCATACTAAATCGATTATAACTTTTAAACCGTAATTCGGATTACCGAGCGGGTTGCGGCGTTGGAAAGCTAACTCAAAAACCAAGGTCCCATCACGGGCCAAAAACCAAAAAGATTAATCTAAACGGGTCGAAAACAGCAGTGCACAAGAGAGCAGATTCTGCCAAAAATGTTTATTTTAAAAGAAACTCGTTTTAGCAACCCGACCCGTAACCGGAGAACCCGAGCACTTAGAATTTACTACCCGACACTCAGCTGATAAAAATTAAAGCTTTGACACCAAAACAGTTCTAAAAAAAACGAGTTGAATGCTAGACTTAGTTAACAATAACGGCCATCACAAACGCTCAAACACAAGCTAAGATTGGTAACAAAATTCAACTAAACCCGAGCCCTAATTGGCTCAGTCACAGCTGCGAATTCAACCTACCCGGATCAGAAATAAATATGATTTTAACAAGAAATAATTATAAGGAATCGGTTAGGGTTCTACCGATTGAAACACCAATTTGGCTAAGGAAGGCTTGCTCGATGATGCTTGCTGCTCGATCCCTGCTCAAATCCGTAATACAGAATACGCAGATCAAAGATTAATACATTGGGGAAAAAGGGAAAACAAGGAAAACAAAAGAACGGGAAAAGATTCCTACCGGAGAAGAACCCATACTCGACCGTGACTCGATCTAGTCTGCTTTCTCTCCTCAACATGGTAAACTCTCATCTTGATTCTGCAATTCCCCCAATCGGATGTCCTTCTCCTCGATCAAACTGCACTCTCTTGCTGCTCTTTGCTCGCATGGTGAATCAAAGGAAAGAAAAAAGAAAGAAACGGTCGGTGTGTGAGGGAAAACGTACGTAGGTTATGATTGGTATCGGCATTAAGGATTAAAGGCCCATAATGTGATTAAGTCCTTGGGGCTTAAGATGGAAAATAAAACATGTGGGCTTAAAAGAATAAGTCGGGCTCAGCCATAGCTGTTTCTATTTGTCGACTCACAGGGCCTATGGGCCGGATTCTGATCCTAAAACGAGTGAAGGGAAAACTTAATTGATTGGTCCCACTAACTAGAACCGAAGGAAGAGGCCTTGGCCTCTCGGCCGACCTCTCAAACTCAACCCGACAGTCAACCTCGGAATAAAACGTTACACGATATTTAATTAGTCCGTAAATAGTTACTCGTAATGTACTAACACTCAGGTTATTAGATGAAACGTCACATATATTAATTGAATCTACTCATAGACAACTAAAACGTAATTTAAACTTAAATTAAATTATTATTTAATTCCTTAAAATTTCAGGGCGTTACAGAAACGCAAGTTCCTCAGGTAACACAACCACACTTCTTAATCACTTTAAGATACTTGTAAAGTACATTACGAGTAATCTAACTTTTGCAATCGTTTATTGCAGGAGATGGAAAGTGATGGTGACCGGCATGAGATGGTGATGATCCCACGAGCACCAAGTTTTATAATTCAGTTTTTTCAGTGGATTCGTTTTAAACAATTTACTTTATTGTTTGGATAACTTTATTTTATGTTAAAACAAGTTTCATTTTTGGTTTTAAATAAATTTCGAATCCATGGTTGAATTATATTGTGTGCATGTGTGATAATTACACTAGTCAAGGTTTATGACTAGATTGTAAGTCAAGTTTTGATTTACTTATATTTCATGTTTTATATATATTTGTTTGATTGTTGTATAAATAATGTCTTGATAGCTCAAGGTATTTAGATGCTAGTAATTAGAAAGTTTTTCTAATGAAAGTATTTAAGAGCTTTATGGAAGCATAAGGTTCAATAGTTATTGAACTTAGTTAAAACATCTTAAGTAATAGTCATTACTTATGATAGAAAGTTTTAAAGTATTAGTATTAATATAGTATGATTATATTAGATATAATCAAGATATACTTTAAGAGTATTATTACAAGTCTTTTATACTTGTAGTAAAGGATTTAATGAAGTCATAATTCCCTAATAGGAATAGTTGGATATACGTAAAATCCATGTAAAATGACTTAGACATTAAATGACTCTTAAAAGGGACATAACTATATTAAAGTCTTTAAGAATTAAAATGTATTGTTGCAAGTCTCTTATACTTGTAATAAATACAATATTTAATCAAGTCATAATTCCCTAATAGGAATAATGGATATTTGTCAACTCCAAGAAATGACTTTGGCATTAAATAAGATTCTTAAAAGAATACTAATATATTTAAGAATTGATAGTATCATTTCAAGTGTTTTATACTTGCTAGATACAGTAATCAATAAAGATCATGATTCCCTTAAAAGGAATATTGGATATTCGCAAATCCAAATGATGATCTTAATTATTGATAGCATTCTTAAAAGATTAAACTACAAGTTATTGACTAGGTCAAAGTAGTAGTTTAAGAGATGCTTAAGTTCCATAAAAGTAAGTGGGAGCTAAGACTAACGTAATTCATTAAAGATGTTAGTGAATTCAGTGAGTTAGTAAGACATTAACAACAAGGATTTACCAAGTCGTTAGCCAAAGAGTTAAGAGAAATAATAAATGATCGATTAGATTATTGCAAACCTAATAGCGTGATCACAAGTCTTGTGATTAATTATTGCATATCTAATAGGTTGTTAACACTTCAGTGGATAACACAATCATTTAAGGAAATTTCTTTAACTAGTAAAGATATCTACAAATCAAGTAACTAAGAGTAGCTTTAGTTACAAGGATGATTTTATGAATTCAAGAAACTAAGGAGTTAATTTCCAATCCTCCTATGTTTACCGAATTACATAAAAGGAAAGACTAGAATATGTTCTAGATTGTTGCAAGAACAATATCTAGCAAAGGCAAAAGTAATAGTATTCCTAAATACTCGTCTTATGTCTTTAGTTTAATAGAAATGATTGGTTTAATGATAAAGTTACAATCAAGGTTGTAAGAATCATTAAGTAATCAACACGAACGAAAGGAATAAGTAATGATCCAGTAATAAATATGATGATAATGTGTCATACCAAGCTCTTGGTGCATGATGAAGGCCATATAAAGCTTTGTCTAATTTGTACACATAGTCATCATGTTCAGGATCTTCAAATCCTGGAGGTTGACAAACATAGACTTCTTCTTCAATTTTCCCATAAAGGAATGCACTTTTCACATCCATTTGATAGACTTTAATTTTCTTGAATGAAGCATATGCCAGAAAGATCCTTATTGCTTCAATTCTTGCAACAGGTGCATATACTTCATCATAGTCTATTCCTTCTTCTTGAGTGTATTGGGCTACAAGTCTGGCTTTGTTTTTTATCACTATACCTCTTTCATCTTTCTTGTTTATGAAGATCCATCTTGTTCCAATGGCTTTTTTTCCTTTTGGTAGAGGTACAAGTGTCCATACAGCTTGTAATTTGAATTGGAGAAGTTCTTCTTGCATTGCTAAAATCCAATTTGAATCTTTCATTGCTTGTTGAATCTTTTTAGGTTCCTCCTGTGACAGAAAACATTCATACATACATTCATTAGATATTAGACTTATATTGCACATGTTTGTAATTAATGATGAATTGAATTTGCTTCTTGTCTGCATATTTGGGTTGACATCACTTAGGACTTGGTCCAAAGGATGATTCTTTTCAGTTCTGGAACTGGGAACTTTGTCAACAAGTAATTGACTATCAAGGTTTGACTCGTTGGATTCAGGAATTTGAGCATATGTCCATGTTCCTTCTTGATTTTCTGTATTTTGTTGAGATTCTTCATTGCTGCTGGTATCAGTAGTAACGTGATTTTCATTTAGTTCATGAGGTTCATTGTTAGTACTGACATCAGTATTGTTTGGTTCATCATCATTTGTTTGAGATTCTGAATTACTACTGGGATCAGTAGTGTCGTGAGAATTTGAGTTGTTACTGGTGTCAAGATTGCTAGGGTTATCTGAGTTGCTACTGTCCTCAGTATTAACTGTGGGATCAGTATTAACTATGATATATTTCATTGTGTCTTGACTACCAGTGAATGATGATGATCCTCTTTGTTGACTTTGATTGTTTGAATCTCCTGCAATACAATCATAATTAACATCAAAGGATCTGGTTAGATTATCAATGTTAAATAACCAATCTGGACCATTTCCTTGTTCATTCATTAGGTTTTCATTAAATAGTACATTCACACTTTCTTCAATGATCCTTAGCCTTTTGTTGAATACTCTGTATGATTTGCTTTGAGTTGAGTATCCTACAAAGATTCCATCATCTGATTTGCAGTCAAACTTACCAATTTGTTCTCTTGTAATTAAAATTGTACAAGGACAACCAAATGGTTTTAAGAAACTTATTGAAGGTTTTCTTTTATTAAAAAGTTCATAAGGTGTTTTAAAATGAGGCTTAACTATTAATACTCTGTTTTGTACATAACAAGCAGTATTAACAGCTTCAGCCCAAAAAGTTATTAGTAGTTTTGAATCTGCAAGCATGGATCTGGCTGCTTCAATGATTGTTCTATTTCTTCTTTCAGCTACACCATTTTGTTGTGGAGTTCTTGGTGAGCTGTACTGCCTGTCAATACCCTTAAGATCACAAAAAGTAATTAAATTAGCATTTATAAACTCTGTGCCATTATCACATCTAATGGCTTTCACTTTGAGATCTCTTGTATTTTCCAGTTTGACTATCAGATTCTTTTGATCTCACTTGTTTCATCTTTGGTCCTAAGAAAGAAAACCCAAGTATACCTGGAAAAATTATCAGTAATAACAAGACAGTGTTGTTTCTTTCCAATACTCATTACATTTGTAGGTCCAAATAGGTCCATATGTAAGAGCTGCAAAGGGTTAGAAATAGAATTAATTGCTTTGGTCTTATGAGAAGTCTTGTGTTGCTTACCTTTTAGGCATGCAACACAATGATGATCACACGTAAATTCTTTTTGACGTAAGCCAACTACCAAATTATTTTTGACTAAGTTATTCATATTTTTAAAATTTGTGTGACGCATCCTTCTATGCCAAAGTTCTGATTCATTTGTGTTTGCCTTAGATATAAAGCAGTTGATCTCATTTGAAGAAATGAGTTCTCCCCCTATATCCAGGCAATACACATTGTTTATCCTTGGTGTTCTTAAAACAACAAATTTTTCATTTAAAATAAAGTCAAGAGAAAGAATGATGCACTCTGTATCTGTAAAAAGAATTTTGTTCTTTTTATCACATACTTGTGAGAGACTAACCAGATTATACTTAAGCTCTGCAACATAAAATACATCATCAAAAGTAATCTTACCATTGGATATTGTACCTTTACCTGTAATCCTACCACCTCTTGGATTTTCACCAAAAGCAACATATCCACCTTCAAAGGACTTGAAATCTCTAAGAATTTGAAGATTTCCAGTCATGTGCCTAGAGCATCCACTATCAATGTGTCATGTTCTTCCTTCTTCAGGAATCTGAATGCTCTCAGTAGTAGAATCAGTGAAGGCCATAAGAGCTTGGTTTTGAGCATGTTCCTCTGCTTGAAAGCTCCAGTCATACCCTTGACCCTCTTGAGATACCAATACAGTTGAGTTTGAAGTGCTGTTTTTGTTATAATTTGATATTTGATCTTTGCTAGGACATTCTCTAGCAAAGTGACCAAAATTATTGCAGTTGTAGCATTTGACTTTGGTTTTGTCAAATCCAGCACGATCACTTTTATTGAAGGTCAGATTTTGTCTACCAGTTCTTTTGAGAAATCTTTTAGTTCTCAAACTTAGCATGGCCATCTGCCATTTGATGTCCATCTCTTCCAGATCATCAGGATTGAGTTGTTCCAGATCTTCACTAATCAATGCAGTGTGTACATGACTAGTAAAGAAGGATTCTCTTGCTACATCTTCAATTTCTACATTCTTTCCAGTTGCAGCATCCTGACCTGTTCCTATACTAGACACAAAAGCAGCATTGTTTGAAGATAAAGTAGGAGTTTTATTACTTACCTCAGATTCAAACACTCTTAGTTCATTGTATAGTTCATCAAGCTCCTTCTCTTCCAATGCATCACCTTGTCTGTATATAACTATATACATAGACCATTCATCACCAAGAGATCTGAGGAACTTCCTGTTGACATCATCATTGTCTGGTTTGACACTAACTTGATTGAGTTCACCATTAAGTTTATTGAATCGATCAAAAACTTGTGACAATGACTCATTCTTCTGTCCTTTGAAGTTTTCAATGTCTTGCTTCAAAACAGACTTCATGTTTCTCTTAGTACTTTTGGTGCCAACAAACCTTTTCTCCAATGCCTGCCACAGCTTCTTAGCATCATCATATTCAACAAATAAATGTTGATAGTCATTGGGAATAACAAGCAAAAGAGTGCTTAAGGCTTTTAGTTCGATTCCTCTGTCCTTCTTTTCTTTGTCACTCTTGAGTTTGTCAGATTCGGTTGATGAGCTTGTGAGTTGAGTCTGAATGGTTTTGTTGCCTTCAAGAACAACTTCCCACATGGAATAATCAGTAATAAGCATGTACTGCTTGATTCTGTTCTTCCACATCCCAAAGTTGTTGGGAGTGAGAATTGGGATTTTGTTTGCCTGTGTGCTTTCATTGTTATCAGACATGATTAACAATTTTTGTTTCGAAAGTGTGAAACTTTTTGATGTTCTTAATTCGTAGATCTAGAACCTTAATGCTCTGATACCACTTGTCAGGATCGAATAACTCAAACAAGTTATTGAATCACATATCTATTAACAAAGAGAAGTTACAGCGGATTAACACTCTTGTTATTTGATTAAGAACAACATAAACTGTAATCGAATAAGAATTATTAAGAACACAGTTTATCACAAAAAGCTTCAATGTATATTAATGATCGATCAATACACACGTACGTTTACAATTCGTAAGGAACTATATATAATAGTCCTTGAAGCCTAAACATTTAACCTAGTTATTCTAGGATACGATTACAATTGAATTTACAAAAGATATGCATTCTAAACTAACTAAACTAGAATATCGGACGCGATCAGCTCTAAATATAGACGTCACTAGTATTCGCACCCATCAGTAGTAGATCACTAGTCAGTAGTATCTTTGCTTTTCTGCCCCGTCAGTACTAACTTGTGTGTCTTCATTAAGTCTTTATCAGTACTAACTGTAGCATCAGTAATAGAATGCTTATATCCCAACACTACACCGTCAACGAAGATGACTATCTTACCCCCAACAATGCACCAAACGCTACAAAATATAACCTTTTAGGTCTTAAATTTGCAAATTCTTTTATCGAAGAAACATGGGTTCTAATGCATAGAAACTTCATAAACATTAGAAGAACCCCCGAGCTTTTTATGTCACGGCTCGTGGTGTTATCCATCATGGGGTTCATGATGGCTACATTGTTCACTAACCCTAGTAAAACCATGCAAGGAATAACTAACCGGTTAAGTTTCTTCATCTTCACGGTTTGTTTATTTTTCTTTTCTTCAAATGATGCAGTCCCCGCTTTCATCCAAGAACGGTTTATGTTTGTTCGAGAAACTTCTCACAACGCGTATCGGGCATCTTCTTACACCATAGCCGGTGTAATTACGTATCTACCCTTTCTCTTACTTCAGGCTACTACAGTGTACTCTGGGATCACCTGGTTTGCCCTAAAGTTAGAGGGACAGGTTATTTACTTTTTGATCATGCTCTACGTGTCGTTACTCACTACCAACTCATTTGTTGTGTTTGTGAGCTCGATTGTTCCTAGTTACATACTCGGGTATGCAGCGGTTATTGCATTTACGGCTTTATTTTTCTTATTTTGTGGGTATTTCTTGAGCAGTCATGATTTCCCAAGTTGTTGGATTTGGATGAATAAGGTGTCGATCATGACATACCCATATGAACCCATATGAAGGGCTTTTGATAAATGAGTACCAGAGGATTGACTTTTTTGGTCAAACTCTTATTGGGACAAACGTGACAGGAATTGATATCTTACAATCGTTGCATATTTATCAAGAAAAGGATCCGAAATGGACCAAGATTTACTTAATGTTGGGATGGGCGGTACTATATAGGATCTTGTTTTATATTGTTCTTCGTTTTGCTTCCAAGAACCAGAGAACATAATCCTTAGAAGAAAAGGGTGGTTTTTGAGTTAGTTTAATGTTAATTTGTTATAGTACCATGTTTTCTTTGTTTTATTTTGTTTATAATATATATGCAGATACATATGACTTGTGCCCCGAATCACCATGTCAAATTTTCTAGTTAATTTCGGTGTATTGAATACGATTTTTGTGTGAGTGTTGTTATCTCTTTCTTTTATTAGAAAGCAGTCCGATTATTTTTGTGTAAGTATTTGAGATTGCTTATTAAAAATAAATTATAAGTTTTGCAAATGGATAATAAGCATTTGTAATTAAAAATAATAATGTTTCGATTTGATTATACTATTGAAAATGACAATATAATCACTTATTTTACTGTTTAGCAAATCTAATTATTTATTTAGTTTATAAAATGAAAGTGCTTTTCTAATTATTTTAGATAAATTAATAAACATATATTAAATAGTTTCCATAATATGCAACTAATAACATTTAATGTATTAAACATATTCATTATTGTGATTGTAACTGTCGATCATTCTCATGTATCTTCAATATCAATGAATAAATGACACAAAAATTCCATTGAATAATATGGTATCAGAGCTTAGAGCCTACCGGCTAATCTTCGGTTATTATGAGGGATTCCCTTCTTACATTTTCTTTCCTCTTCCATTTCGAGAAGAGCTTTTACCATTTTGGGCGTCATTACTCTATGGTACGCAGTAATATTGATCATTGAAATATTCAATGGTCCATTAACAAAATCCGAAGCCCCTTTCATCATTCTTGGGTCAACCATACACTATCAAATTGGGCCATTCCCTTGTGGGCCTGCTCTCCACTTTCCCAGTATAATACCCGACAAAGTTGGGTTTATCATTTGGGCTTCTTTCAGTAAAAAAAAAATGGATATATAACTTGTAGATTCGGACACTTCTAATTTGGCATAAATTTTTTACTTATTTGGGAAAAATATTTACTTTAAGCGCACAATTTTAAGATTTTACACAGGATCCGAAAATTGATTGGACCAACCATGTGTAAGACGACACAACCTCGTTGCCAACGTTTTCAATGAGTGATCAAATAAAGATGAAGAAGATCTCACGGTAATTTAACTGACAGGGTCGTTTGACGTTCTTTCTATTGATATGACAGCTTCCATATATCTAATGTTTTCAGTTCAAAAAAAACTCAACTCCCATAATCATGTTTCAGAAATGGACTCTCAAGAGTCCTTTTAGGAGGTTACACATTTCAAAATATTGGATCCCATCTTTGGGTTAGAGGGTGAACCTAACTTTTCTCTTGTGTATGGGCCAACAGATTAACGACCGTTATAATCCATGGAAACACAACTAATTAAATGGCTTAATGTAATGAATGTATAGAAGGAAAGAGGAGCGAATACACTTCGAATTTGAACAATTTAACTAAGGAAATAGTCAAAATGAAGAATAAAAGTGTTCTGTTTCACGTATTAGCATATGGTTGTTCTTTCTTCTTTAGGTTAGGTGGGTGGGATTTTGTTTATGTGTTCTTCTCTTTTAACTTCTCGGCTAGTTATGTTTAATGCAATCTATCTTAAGTCTTAACCGTTCCGCAGTGAATTTCTTTTTTTAATAAAAATGTATGTTTTAAAGTTGGGACGTGATATATTATATATACACTATAAAACTATTTCATTTATCACTGGGAAAGTTTTAAAACAAATTTTACAAATATACTAAAATATATAGATTGTTGTAACTTATATTAGTGGTTGATTAGTACTTAATACCATCATAAGTACACTTTATGTATATAAAGTGTACAACCATTAGTGTACCAATTTCCACCCTATAAATAGAGGTGTTATGTAGTAGCATTCCTTGTATCTCTTGTCTTTCTTGTACCACGTATCATACTTCTATGTCTAATGAGAATACATGTTATGATCCCAATTGAGCTGAGTTAATTTGTCTTACAACACGTTATCAGCACTTTGCTCAAAGTCGGAAGCATCAATTTCGTTGTCATTGAATTCTACATTCCTTAGTATGTCTCTCGATCTCTACTCGTTTATTTCATCCTTTATAATTTGTTCTATCTTTAGTTGAAAGATTATGTTTCCTACTTACATGATTCATCCTCAAGTTATATTTTGTACAAATGTAACATTTTACTACAAATTATCATGATTTGCTATTAGATTAGATTTTAAAATGATCAAAATTTAAACATTTTTTTAATGATTTAAAACATCAATCTCGTGAAAATCAAACAATACATGTTTGTAAACAAATTTTTTTTTGACTATTGAATTTCTTAAATAATGCTTGGATAAATTTGTTGTTTACTAGAATTGAAGAAAAAAGTTTATGAACATTTATTATAATTCTATAATATGTGACTTTTAGTGTTAATATTGATTGTGACCAATCATTTTCCAAGAAAAAACACAACCTATTTAAACCGGTTAACTAAAATTCACATAAATAAGTTTTAATGCCTATAAGTTTTTTTTTTTATATAAACCAATTCCCTTGGCATTGAAGACTTGTAACCGTTTATTTCTCTCAAAACATGAGTTGTCTCTTAATGTTTGTGGTCTACTGCGAAATAAATATATTTAAATTTAAGTTTACGAAATTGTGAGTTTTGTAGGTGACATTTTAAATTCTGTTGGTGCAAAGTAAGATTGAAATACAAACAAATATGTATAAAAGAAAATTATAATTTTTTTGAAACTATTGAAAAGTTCATGATTAGATAATTTTTATTAGCACTTAAAGAGTGACTTACTTAATACATATTATTAATTTCTTAAATATTATACACTTTGATCAATATTTAACCTTAGTATGATATGAAGGATTTTTGGAAGCCAACACTTAGAAATTTGAAATTTGAAAATTGAAAATGAATTTTCATTATGTTGCATCTCATTAAAATATATAATTAAAGAAACTTTAATGCTTTTGATGTTTCTTGTGTAACAACATGACAAAATTTATTTCTTGTGCAAATGTATTCAATTTTTGTTATGAGAATGACAAATTTTTAAAAATAATTGATTATTCGATGGTTTCTAAAAATGAGAAGAAAAAAGTGGCATCATGAATTAAATGTTGGTATATTGAGTTGATAAACTCACGTGATGCACAATGTGTATAATTCCTATTTAGCATTTGAGATAGCTAAAATTGAGCATTGTATTAAAACTACCCAAGTGAAAGATATTATAAATCATCCCCAAATAGGCTCACCTATTCACATTACAATATCTAGGAAAGATAGGCGGTTTTTCTGACTCCTAATGATGGGTGGTTCCGATACGCACAAGCGCTGTCCACCCTCACCGTCTTTCCTGTTTGTATTCGAATAGAGCTACCGAAAAAAGTTGACTAAATAATCTTTCCCCCGAATGTGGTTATATACATATGATGAATCGGTGTCTATAAATCGACCTGTCGTTCGATAAATGAGAACCATTCGCACTTGTGTTTTTCGAACCTGCTGATTCGACACACAGTTTATGCTCATACAAACCATAAGCATATAAACTATCATTTTATATGATAACTAAATCTCAATATTTCTCCTCCCGTTGTAGGAAAATATCGAAACAAACATAAATCTTTGAGATCACCGATTTTTGGCTCAAATGGAATATTAGAGCTATTGTTTAGCTCTTTGATTATGTTTTTTTTGGATTATGCTTTCCCATTTGAATAATGCTTATCTTTTGGACTATGGTTTGTTTACATTGATTATGTTTCTCGAGATAATTTAAGGTTTTCCTTATGAAATTAAACAATACGTGTGACCAACTTTAAATTATTATTACTTTGAGGCATCAATATTGGGTGAGTTGATTGTCTGGTTGATTGTGGTATAACCCACATTTCCATAAAACATATAGATTATTTGATCAACTTTAAGCCTCAAAGTAACTTCATTGACAAGCATCTCGGGCCCGTCGACCCTTGGCTTTGGTATAGCCCAATATATGTTGTCAAATGGTATTATTTTAACCATAAATGAAGCCTTATATTATCCAAGTTCCAGTCGTAACTTGTTGAGTTTTAAGGATATTCGAGAAAACATGTTTTCATATCGAAACTGCTCGACAAAAGGGTATTGAATACCTTTACGTTACCTCCGATAAATATGACCAAAAGCGTATATTGGAGAAGTTGCGAAGTTTGTCAAATGGTTTGTACTTCACTACGATCTAAACCATTGAAAGCAATCTAATCATTCGTCGAGCCCCTGTTGATGATGGAACTTTTATGTTTTGGCATGACCGGCTGGGACACCCGGGTCAAAATACGATGCTTCGAACTATGAATGCATCTCATGGGGATCCTAAGGAATTAATTTCATGATTAATTCGAAAAGCCTATGCCAAACATGCTCGATTGTAAAGACACATCTCAAACCACTTTATGTATAATCTACAAAAGTGATATCCCGTTTTCTTGAGAGAATTCATGGGGAAATTTGTGGACTTATCCAACCAACATGCGGACCATTTAAAAATTTCAGGATATATTGGTTGATGAATCAACAATGATGGTCACACGTAGCTTTGTTGTCCAAAAGGAATGAAACATTTCCTAAACTCATAGCCCATATCATTAAGTTGAGGGCTAATCATCCGAGTTATCCAATAAAGTCAGTTAGACTTGATAATGTCGGTGAGTTTACATCGAAAATGTTCGATGATTATTGCATAACATTGAGCCTTGATATTGAACACCCTGTTGTGTACGTTCATTCTAAAATTAATCTTGCGGAATCGTTTATCAAACGAATACAAATAATTGCAAGAACTTTGGTTATGCGCACCAAAACGCCCCATTTTATATATGGTTATGCGATATTGCACACTGATGCATTGGTCCGTCTGAGGCCCATGGGCACCCAATAACTTCGTGCATACCAGCTGGTAACTGTATATATGAGCCCGACGTCTCATATTTACGCATGTTTGGGTGGTTGGTCAATGTTCCAATTGAACTTCCAGAGCGTTCGAAATTTGGACCTCAGAAAACGACGGAAAATATATGTTGATTATTAATCTCCATCCATTATACTCTATTTAGAGCCCTTGACAGGCGATCTCTTTAACGCTATACATGCGAATTGTGATATTGATGAGACGATCTTCCCGTCGTTAGGGAGAGATTTGCACGTTAACATTGATAAGGAACGACGTGAAAGAACGTGGCATGTACCCAATTTGTCTCATATGGATCCCCCGTTTGCACATAGTGATAAGGATGTGCAAAAAGTTCTAAGTCTACAAAATGTTGCTAATCAGCTACCAGACACATTTAATGACTTAACAAATGTCACGAGATCAAATATACCCGCTGCATATGTGCCTGCAAGGATAGACGTCCCTGTGAGACGCCATGTTCCGTTTGAACATGTTGTATCGGTCGAAACCACCGTGCAAAGGACGCTACCATTGGCTGTCCAGTCCGCCGCTCTTCCCAATAAAAGAGGAAGACTGGTTCGGTTCCAAGGATGTTCTGCCTCAAAGGAGGAGAAATTCTGTTGTATACGTTTTGCCACACCAGATCATTAAGGATCACGTGAGTGTATCGGAGAAGCGTGTTCCTGATGAAACACCAATTTCTCATCATCCTATTAATCTCAAAATATCTTTCGAGTATGCTAGCTTAGACGATATTTTGAAGCAAAACGAAACTGTTATCGATAATTTGTTCATATACGCAGTGGCCACTGACATTATGAGCAATGATGACATGGAACCATGTACTATAGTTGAGTACAATGGACTGGTCTATGGAAACACACAATCAAGGTAAAATTGGATTCCTTACTGAAATGATGAGTATTTGGACCTGTTGCTCCAACACCACCTAATGTTAAAAACCAACTGATTATAAATCGGTATTCGTAAGGAAGCGTAATGAGAATAATGAGATTGTATGATACACAGCTCGCCTCGTGGCGTTAGGCTTCTCTCAAACGCCCCGGTATTGATTACGAGTAGATGTATTCTCCCGTAATGGGCGTTATAACGTTCCACTACTTAATCAGTTTAGTAGTTTCCGGAAAACTGAATTTGCAGCTTATGGATGTGGTCACAACCTATCCCTGTTGGGATCTTGACAAAGAGATACATATGAAAGTCCCTGATGGACTCTAGTTGCCTGAATCAAGTAGTTCTGGACCACGGAACACGTTCTCGATATGACTGAGACGATCACTTTATGGATTAAAACAATTCAGACGGATGTGGTATAACCGTCAAAGTGAGTACTTGATCAGACTGGGATATTTGAATATTGAGATATGCCCATGCGTGTTTATAAAGATATCCACTTCAGGATATGTTGTTATCGCAGTCTATGTAGATCATTTGAATCTCATATGATCCTCGAACGAGTTGTTTGAAACTGCCGAAATCCTGAAGAAGGAAGTCGAAATGAAAGATCATGGGAAAATACGGCATTGCCTCGGCCTGTAGATCGAGGACCGTAAAGATGGGGTTTTCCTCCATCAAGAGAATTACACCGTAAAGGTGTTAAGATGCTTTAGTTACCATGACCCAAAAACGTCCATCTACTCCCATGGTCATTCATTATCTAGACATTGAAAGGGACCAATTCCATCCAAATGAGGAGGATGATGATGATGATGAGATATTGATACATGTGTGTTCATCTTTGAGTGCAATAAGCGCAATATTGTACTTTGTCCAATGTACTAGACCGGACATTTTATTTATTGTGATATGCATGACTAGGCATAGCAATGCGCTAACACGCCACCATTTAAAGGTAGTAAGTATATAGGCTTAATCTATCCCTAAGCGTAATCGAGTGGATCAAGTGTGATTGATACTCAATGTTAGTCCCAAGACTAAGTAAATAAGATTTGATGCTCGACAGCCAAGAAGAATAAATAACAGCTGAAGTAAGTATCTCAGCTGAAGCAAGTATATACAATAAACCTTCAGCTGAGTACGTACTTAGCTTTAGGATACAAGTCAAATCAGCAGCTATTAACGAGAGTTCATTCGAAGTCTATGGCCAAAGGACAAAGACAAGAAGAAGACTATTCAGCTGATTGTGGAATCAGCTGATAGTACCTGCTGCAGATGAAGACTTAAAGGAAATGTTCATTGACACCTTGAACATTTCCCTTTCCCGCTCAAAGAAGAAGAAAACGATGAAGATCTTCTATTTTGGAATAGAAGATAATGTTAGTACAACTTCATCGTTTGTCCCTCAAGCATGTAAAGAGAAAGTCAACAACTTCTGTACTTGTGTAGTACACCTTTCACTGTGCGTCAGAAAAGGTACCGGAAGAAGTGGACACAAAGTACACTCGGGACGATAACTTGTGCAATCGCATTTAATGATCCATGGCAAGTCTACATCGACGAATAATATGTTTACACGTCGTCAAACTTGTGGACTAAGGAACATGGATCTTTGGCTATAAATGCAGATGTAAATGCTTGCATTTACAACACACCTTTAGCCCTTTAGAGCATCTTAGAAATCATAAGCACAAGAACATTCTCTGAGAGTTAGTTATTGTCTAAGTATTAACTCCTCCATAGTTATTACTAAGGCATTAATATCAGCTGTTAGTATCAGCTGATATAACTCTCAGTGTATATCTCTTCTAGTTTGAGCGGTCTAAAGTGTCAACTCAAGTATAGAGTTTTAGGTAGTGTGTACTATCTATTTCCGCAAACTCTGTATTGTATTAAGCTGTTTTTAATAAAACTCTTAATCATTGAAACCTTGTTGTTATTTACTTATCATATCTTTGTCACTCGGCCATAACGCAACACGGTTGTGTTGTTGGGATCCAACACTCAAGACAACGCGACCCTTATCGGCTATGCCGATGCAGTTTACTTATCAGACCTGCAAAAGGGACGTTCCCAATCTGGTTATGTCTTTACCATAGGGAATGCAGCGAGATCCTAGAGGTCTTGTTAATGGACTCTAGTTGGTACTTCGACAAATCACTCTGAACTACTCGCGCTCGTTGAGGCGACTAGAGATAGTGTATGGCTTTGAGTTGTAAATGGCCATATTCGAAGTAAATGTGGTTTAGCTTATGATCCCAATTAACCACTTGTCATATATGAAGATAACACCGTTGTTATCGATTGAGCGAAACATGGTTACATCAAAAGGGGATAACACTAAACACATATCGCTGAAATTGTTCTTTACACATGAACAACAAGCATTTCAAAAGATTGAAGTGCAACATATTGGATCAAATAAGAATCATGCAGACTTGTTCACCAAGTCACTGCAAAAGTATTCTTCCCAAAACATGTTAAGGTATTTGACTCAGGAAAGTCTCTGAGCTACCTAAATGACATATATCATGCACCTAGTTGTGTGCGAATAATGATTGCATCCTGATGTATGTCTTGCACCCTGTTGAGTGCATATAATGATTGCATCCGGACATATGCCTTGCACCCCGTTGAGTGCGTATAATGATTGCATCCTGATGTATGCTTTGCACCCTGGTGAGTGAGAATAATAATTGCATCCTGACGTATGCTTTGCACCCTGTTGAGTGCATGTGAGGGGGAGCATCCTAGTGAATGCTTGTGTACTCTTTTTCCTTTAGTTCAAGGGTTTTGTCCCATCGGGTTTACCTTGAAAAAGTTTTTTTTAGTGAGACACTAACAGTACCTCATTCTCACTAAGAAATGTTGAAGTCAGGGGGAGTATCCAATTGTATACTTATTAACCATTGTGCACTCTTTTGTCCTTCGTTAGAGTTTTTGTCCCATTGGGTTTTCTCTGAACAAGGTTTTAATGAGACACATCATATATGGTTCCTTCCACCGCTTAAGACATCATGATCGTACTCTTTTGTCCTTCGGCTGGAGTTTTGTCCCAAAGGGTTTTCTCCAACAAGGTTTTTAACGAGGCGAATGTTTTATGGATTGTCTGAAGATACAATACTTATTAACCATCATGCACTCTTTTGTCCTTCGTTAGAGTTTTTTTATCCCACTGGTGTTCTCTAAACAAGGTTTTAATGAGGCACACTGTATATGGTTCCTTACCTCACACAAGACATCCAGATTGCACTCTTATGTCCTTCGAACAGAGTGTTTGTCCCAAAGGGTTTTTCTCTGATAACGTTTTTAACAAGGTGAATGTCTAATGAATTATCTGAAGATACAAGACGAAGAAGTACAACTATGACTCGGTGTAAATCTAAGCAACCAAGGGGGAGTGTTGTAACTCATATTAGTGGTTGATTAATACTTAACACCATCATAAGTACATTTTATGTACATAAAGTGTACAACCATTAGTGTACCAATTTCCACCCTATAAATAGAGGTGTTAGCATTCCTTGTATCTCTTGTCTTTCTTGTACCATGTATCATACTTCTATGTCTAATGAGAATACTTGTTATGATTCCAATTGAACTGAGCTAATTTGTCTTACAACATAAATTATAAAGTGTAAATACTTTTTGTAGTGTAAAAAATAATTTCTCTAAGTTTGACACAAACACACGAACAAATGTGGTAGTTTAAATATAGTTGTCAAGCTGTGATGATGTGAATCACCACTCACCGCAAATTTGTTAGATTGGAGCTAGACACGATGATTGTAGGCCCTACTCATGTGCTCTGATTGCAAATCATAAAATTATCTTCTTCTTTCTTGCAAAGGACAAGGACCATAGTATTCTTGTTGGGACAGATTTGAAAGCTATCCATCCGCCCATCACTTCTGTGAAGCAAGATATTACGTGCACCCATCCAATTTATCTCATGTTCTGTCTCCAAATAATTAAATCGTTTGACATGAAGCTGTTTATGAAGCCAATATATATCAATGATTTTGATTTTCTTTTAGTAAAGTGATTCGTCACTAGTAATAATTGTTGATCCTATGTGAATTTAACGTATACAAACAAATAAAGTAAAAGATAATTTGAATTTAAGTTTCAGATTAGGATGTTAAGTGACTAGATACTGAAAATAAGTACATTCATGTTCCTCAAACACTTCACTACACAATTTGAACAACAAAAGCCAAAGTTTTGCATTTCGGGTAAGTAATCAGTGAGTTGTCAATGATTCAAAGTGTGGTAGCAGGTTCAAGGTGTAACTAACGAAAGTGAAAAAGTTAAAGAATAATACAAATTGTACCAAGACATGCACTAATAGTGAAATGTCACTTAAGATGAAATTCTATGCAAATCGTGTAAAGATCCCATTGACACGCTAAAGAAAAAATTGCGTAACAGAATTTTGTCGGAGCATGGAAATCATATGCAACTTATAACCAATGGAACACTTACACGTGAACCAATCAAAGTGCAAAAGACTCTTCCACAGTACGAGCCTATATATAGAGGACTCATTGCAAATATAATTGGTTTTGAAAGATATATTTCAATACTTACCTGAGATTGCTATTATATCATTTGTACTTGTGCCATTTCAATGTGTGTTCTTAATACTTGATTATTAGTTAATCAATATTTATCTTGACTGCTTAATTGTATTTATTTACATCAAGTGCATAGACTATGATTCGTATACTTAGTTCAACCCCGTTACACTTATAATTCTTTGTAATTTTATGATAAAGATATAAGCTGGAAAGTAACTTTTATTCTTCATTTTGGTTACTATTTCCTTAGTTAATACACTTCTCTTTCCTTCTATACATTCATTACACATTTTGTGGGATTAACATATAACTTTTTAACTACTTTCTACGGGAGAGTTTATAATCCAGGAATCATATAATTTTATTACTTCAATGTTAGTTGTGAATCTTGTCCTACATACACATAATAAAACATGTTATTTATATAATAACATTTACCGGTGGATGAACAGTAAATGAATAGTTTTTTTTTATTGGCGTTTTATCATTCTTTTTTTCAAATAGTGTCCTCTTACTTTCTTATAATGTTTGAATAGTGTAATATAGGATAATAATTGTCCAAATTATCCTAGCAAAACTAATAACATTTTAATTTATAAATATATTGTGTATCAGTATCTTAACAAGCAGCCGCGAAGCGCGGGCGGCAACTACTCGTTATCAAACAATAAACAGATTTTTACATAAAAAGGAATATTCTGTTTACTTTTTCACGGTAGAAGTTATACTCAAATTAAAATGGATCCAAATAGCATATTTTATTATGATTTACACACATGAAAACTGTTTATTCTTTTTTAGAATCCATACGAGTTTATATTGTATGTTTCTGTGAGACGAATTTTTTTTGGAGATCATGAATGTTGGAACAAATCACAGTTCAACTTATTACTGATGCTGCAGTTAGTACTGATCATAGTTATTACTGGTGAAGACTATGGTTGATACTGATGGGGCAGAAATGATTACTACTGATGAGTTGATACTGGTGAAGTATATAACTGACTTACTACTGATCATGCACATATTGAAGATACTACTGATCAATAGTAGTTACTACTGACGATAGACTTGGACTTACTACTGGTCACCAATATTACTACTGATGTTATGCAATTACTACTGGTGATTGGTTTTACTACTGGTACGCGTTTATGGAATATATCAAGTCCGAGATCTTCGCAGAGTTAGTTATAGAATGTATTTCAATGTATATCTTTTATTTATACGATGTAAATCATGTCCTAGAATAACTAGGGTAAATAGTTTAGCTTCAAGGACTACTATAAGTAGTTCCTTACGAATTGTAAACGTACGTGTGTATTGTTCATCGATAATATACATTGAAGCTTTTTGTGAAACTGTGTTCTTAATATTCTTACATATTGTTCTTACAGTTCATTGTTCTTAATCATTGATATAGTGTTGATCCGCTGCAACTTCTATCATCAATTAGATCTAAAGTATTTATTAACGAATTCATTGTTAATCGATCCTGACAAGTGGTATCAGAGCATATTGGTTCTAGATCTACAATTCGTTAAGAACAACAAAAAGTTTTAATCTTTAAAACACACATTATTAATCATGACTGATAATAATGAAAGCACTCAAGCCAACAAAATCCCTATGCTCACTCCCAATAATTTTGGGATGTGGAAGAATCGCATTAAGCAATACATGCTTATTACGGATTATTCTATGTGGGAAGTAGTTTGTGAAGGAAACAAAACTCGTCCTGGTCAAGCAAGCAGCTCTGCAACTGAAGCAGACAAACTTAAATGTGAAAAGGAAAAGAAAGACAAGGGAATCGAACTTAAAGCTGTAAGCACTCTCTTACTGGCCATTCCTAATGACTATCAACATCTCTTCGTGGAATATGATGATGCAAAAGTGCTGTGGGAAGCACTGGAGAAGAGATTCGTTGGAACTAAGAGCACAAAGAGGAACTTGAAGTCTGTTCTCAAGCAAGACTTTGAAAATTTCAAAGGAAAGCCCAATGAAACACTCACTCAAGTGTTTGACAGATTCAACAAGCTTATTGGTGAACTTAACCAGGTTGGGGTTAAGATGGAACAAGAAGATGTCAATATGAAGTTCCTCAGGTCTCTCAGTGAAGAATGGGCCATGTATACAGTAGTATACAGACAAAGAGATGCTTTAGAAGAAAAAGAATTGGATGAACTTTACAATGATCTCAGAGTCTTTGAAACTGAGGTAAATCAAAAGAACCCTTCTATTTCTTCTAATAATGCTGCATTTGTTTCTAGTACAGGTCAAGGTCAAGAAACATTCACAGGAAAATCTGCTGATTCTGAAGATGCTGCAAGAGAATCCTTTTTCACTAGTCATGTGCATACTGCACTGATTAGTGATGATCTGGAACAACTGAATCCAGATGATCTTGAGGAGATGGATCTTAAGTGGCAGATGGCCATGCTGAGTCTAAGAACCAAAAGGTTCTTAAAAAGAACTGGTAGGACAAGTCTCAACCACACTAAAGGTGACAAAGCTGGGTTTGACAAAACTAAAGTCAAATGTTACAACTGTAACACTCTTGGTCACTTTGCAAAAGAATGTCCTCAGCCAGACAAAAGATCAAACTCCACTGCTCTTGTTTCACAACAAGGACAAGGATATGACTGGAGCTTCCAAGCAGAAGAGCATACTCAAAATCAAGCACTAATGGCCTTCACTGACAGCAAATCTGAGGTAAAACCTAAACCCTGTACTTCTGAATGTGTTAAAATTGTTAAAAACCTAGAAAAAGAAAACAATAAATTAATTGAAGATTTAGCAAAAGCAGTAAGAAGAAATAATGAGTTTGATAGTGTGATTGCTGATCAAGAGCATCAGATAAAGGTCTACAAGATGATTGATCAAAGGATAAAGGAAGAACTGCTCCAAGCTGTAGATGAGAAAGAGTACTATGAATTAAAAAATAAAGAACTAACAAGTAAATTAGAAGAATGTCAATTTGAAATTGAACAAAATAAATTAACAATTAAAAAGTTTGAAAGAAGTACTAAAATTCTTGATGAATTAACTAATAATCAATCTACAGAAAAAGTTATTCATGGGGTGGGATATCACGCTGTACCACCTCCATATCAATTCATTCCTCCACTCAAAAACAGTTCTGAAAGAATAATTAATGAATTAAATAATGAAACTAAAATTGAAACAGTGAATGAAACATCTGAATCAAATGATTCTTCTGATGATGATCAAACCACTAATTCAACTGATACAAGTTATCATACAACTGAAAGTCACCTAATTCTAGAAAATGAGCCACCTAAATATGATGCAGAAAATATACCACAAATTTTAACACGAGGAAATCAAAGAAACAGAAATCAACTCTTAGAACAAAGAAAAACCACAACTGCTAAAGATGATAAATTAAAATGTGTTATGTGTAATAAGGTAAATCACTTAGCAAAGGATTGTCATTTCAATCCAATAAACTGCAAAGAGTACAAAGAATTTAAAAGTCTTAAAGAAAAAGCAAAAACTCAAAGGCTCAAGGATACTACTGATCCTTCAGTAGTAAATAAAAATAAAACTCCAATTGCTGAAACACCAAGATTTGGAAGAAGTGCATCAAGATTTGTGCAAAACAGAAGAGTTGGAAGCCCAAAGAAAAGCAATTACTTTAGGAACAATGGAAAATTAAATCAAAATAAACAATATTCTAAGTTTTCCAACACCAGTAAAAAATTTTCCAACTTTACTACTGGTGTTAACCCTAATTATAATGCTGTATGGTACCAGTACAAAAACACTACTGGTACACACCCTAATTCCAAGAATACTACTGGTCAGTTTAAAACGACTTTCAAAAACACTACTGATCGTCCTAAAAATGGTAAATACCCAAATACTACTGGTCCATCAGTAGTAAAATATTCAAAAGCTAAAAATCATGGGTATAGACCAAGATCAGTAGTACAACAGAACACCAGTACTAAAAGGGTATGGGTACCAAAAATGTTTAAAGTTTACAGTCCTAAATCTTATCTTTCAAAGGATGAACCCAAGACATATAAAGCTTGGGTTCCCAAACTTAACTGATTCTTTACTTTCTTGTGCAGAGCATTCAGATCCCCGAAGAAGGTAGAACATGGCACATTGATAGTGGATGCTCAAGGCACATGACTGGAAATCTGCAAATTCTTAAAGATTTTAAGTCCTTTGATGGTGGGTATGTGGCCTTTGGTGAGAACCCAAAGGGAGGTAAGATTACAGGTAAAGGTACTGTTACTAATGGCAAAATTACCTTTGATGATGTATTTTATGTAGCTGAGCTAAAATACAACCTTGTCAGTGTGTCTCAAGTATGTGATAAAAAGAATAAAATTCTTTTCACAGACATTGAGTGCATCATTCTTTCTCCTGACTTTATCTTAGATGAAAAATATGTTGTTTTAAGAACTCCCAGGAGAAATAATGTGTATTGCCTGGATATAGGGGGAGAACTCATTTCTTCAAATGAGGTCAACTGTTTTATATCCAAGGCAAACACCACTGAATCAGAACTATGGCATAGAAGGATGTGTCACACAAATTTCAAAAACATGAACAATTTAGTTAAAAGAAATTTGGTCATTGGACTACCTCAAAAACAATTCATGTGTGATCATCACTGTGTTGCTTGCCTAAAAGGTAAACAACATAAGACTTCGCATAAGTCCAAAACTGTCAACTCTATTTCTGTTCCTTTACAACTCTTACATATGGACCTTTTTGGACCAACAAATGTAATGAGTATTGGAAAGAAACAATATTGTCTTGTTATTACTGATGACTTTTCCAGATATACATGGGTTTTCTTTCTCAGGACAAAAGATGAAACAAGTGAACTCATAAAGAACTTAATTGTTAAACTGGAAAACACATCTGATCAAAAAGTTAAAGCCATAAGATGTGATAATGGCACAGAATTTAAAAATGCAAATTTAATTAACTTCTGTGATCTTAAAGGTATTGACATGCAATACAGCTCACCAAGAACTCCTCAACAAAATGGTGTAGCTGAAAGAAGAAATAGAACCATCATTGAAGCTGCAAGATCAATGCTAGCAGACTCAAAACTACCAATAACTTTTTGGGCAGAAGCTGTTAATACTGCCTGTTATGTTCAAAACAGAGTATTAATAGTGAAGCCACATTTTAAAACACCATATGAACTTTTCAATAAAAGAAAACCTTCTATAAGTTTTTTAAAATCATTTGGTTGTCCTTGTACTATTCTGATTACAAGAGAACAAATTGGTAAGTTTGACTGCAAAGCAGATGATGGAATCTTTGTGGGATACTCTACTCAAAGCAAAGCATACAGAGTGTTCAACAAGAGATTAAGGATAATTGAAGAAAGCATCAATGTATCCTTTAATGAAAATGTCTCTAATGAACAGGGAAATGGTCCAGATTGGCTATTTAATATAGACAATTTAACCAAATCCTTTAATTCTAACATGAATTTAAATGCAGGAGATCCAAACAGTCATACTCAAATGGAAGGAACATCGTCTGATAACAATGGTCAAGAAAAGATGAGATACATAGTATTTGATACTGCTCCCATAGTCAATACTGATGTCAGTAGTAATTCAAATTCTGGAAGCAGTAGTAATTCTGAGAATGAGGTCAGTAGTAATTCAAATACTACTGATACCAGTAATAGTACTCAAAATACTACTGGTAATAGCAATGACCTAAATTCTCAAAATACTACTGATCCCAGTAACAACCAAAATACTACTGATCCCAGTAACAACAACAATACTACTGATATTAATTGTGAAGATCTGAACAACTCTGACCAAGATGATGATGAACCAAACAACAATGAGAATAATGGATCTTCAGATGAAGAAATGCCTGAGACAAATGAGTCCAATCTTGAAAATCAACTAGTGGTTGATAGAGCAACAACAACAAGGACTCAGAAGAATCATCCATTAGACCTTGTTCTAAGTGATGTTAACTCACCACTGCAAACAAGAAGCAAATTAAACAAAAGCCTAACTGCAAATATGTGTAATATATGTTTAATTGCTAATGAATGTATGTTTGAATGCTTTCTGTCTCAGGATGAACCAAAGAAAATTCAGCAAGCAATGAAGGACTCAAACTGGATTGAGGCAATGCAAGAGGAACTCCTTCAATTCAAGTTACAAGCAGTTTGGACACTTGTACCTCTTCCCAAAGGAAAGAGAGCCATTGGAACAAGATGGATCTTTAGAAACAAGAAAGATGAAAGAGGTATAGTGATAAAGAACAAAGCCAGACTTGTAGCCCAAGGATACACTCAAGAAGAAGGAATAGACTATGATGAAGTATATGCTCCTGTTGCTAGAATTGAAGCAATCAGAATATTTCTAGCATATGCTTCATTCAAAAAGTTCAAAGTCTATCAAATGGATGTGAAGAGTGCATTTCTATATGGGAAAATTGAAGAAGAGGTCTATGTATGCCAACCTCCAGGTTTTGAAGATCCAAAACATGGTGATTATGTGTTCAAATTAGATAAAGCTTTATATGGCCTACATCAGGCACCAAGAGCATGGTATGACACATTATCATCATATCTGTTAAAGAATAATTTCAAAAGAGGAGCCATTGATAAAACCCTGTTTACAAAGAAAGTCAAGGATGATATACTACTTGTACAAATCTATGTCGATGATATCATCTTTGGCTCAACAAATGATTTATTGTGTAAAGAATTTGAAGAACTAATGCAGATTAAATTCAAAATGAGCTCTATGGGTCCAATGAACTTCTTCCTTGGACTCCAAGTCAGTCAAAGAACAGATGGTATTTTGATAAATCAATCAAAATATGTTAGAGACATATTGGAGAAGTTTGATATGAAAGACTGCAAAAGTGCAAGTACACCAATGGAAACACACAAACACCTACATCCTGATGTTGAGGGGGAGGATGTAGATGAACACTTATATCGTTCAATGATAGGCTCTTTGATGTACTTAACTGCATCTAGACCTGACATAATGTATAGTGTATGTGTGTTTGCAAGATATCAAGCAAGACCTAAAGAACTACACTTGCAGGCTGTCAAAAGAATATTCAGATACTTGAAAGGCAAACCATCACTCGGTCTATGGTATCCACATGATTCACCATTTGAACTCATAGCCTACACAGATAGTGACTATGGAGGTGAATGTCAAGACAGAAAGTCCACTACTGGTGGATGTCAATTCTTTGGATCAAGACTGGTGTCATGGCAATGTAAGAAGCAAACAAATGTATCAACATCAACTGCTGAAGCAGAGTATGTAGCTGCATCTGCTTGCTGTGCACAAGTACTCTGGATTCAAAACCAGCTTCTAGACTTTGGTATCTCTATCCTTAAAACTCCTATTCATATTGATAATCAAAGTGCTATTAGTATTGTGAACAATCCAGTAAAACACTCTAAAACTAAACACATTGAAATAAGATTTCATTTTATAAGAGACTGCAATGAAAAGAAATTAATCAAAGTAGTCAAAATTCATACTGATGATCAATTAGCAGATCTTTTTACAAAAGCATTTGATGTAGGAAGATTCAACTTCTTGGTTAGCAGTATTGGAATGATTTTCATAAACTAAATCCCTTAAAATCATGTGTAAAGTTTTGTTGTAAAAAGTTATTTATTTATTTAAGTGTTTTACTACTGGTATGTCTATACTACTGATGTGTAGGTATGTTCACAAAATACTACTGGTAGCTCTTTACTACTGGTGTGTATTAGGTTTACATAAATATTACTGGTATGGCAGTACTACTGATGTTCACATATACTACTGGTCTTGTATGTTGGTAGTTTCTACTGATGTCTATTGTTACTACTGATGTCAAAATCATTAGTTACTACTGATGTTCAGAGATACTACTGGTATGGCTTTTACTACTGGTCTTTCAAAAACAAAATTACCATACTAACCCCCATGAAAATAACCATTATGTTATGATTCGAAGGGCAATTTAGTCTTATTGCAGGTCAAATCGAAAGATATAAAAGGCGGTAATCGATTAATTTAGCATTATCTTCACTTCGATTTGCTAAATCCTCTCGATAAACCCTAACTTACGATCCCAAACCCTTCATCAGTAACAAAAATCACACTCATTCTTCAAAATCAACGACAATGGCAACTCTACAATCTCTCGATGTACAAACAGATCTTAAATACTCAGAGTTTCACAACATGTGTGCGTTCTTAAGGAACCCCGATGGAACAAAAGATTTTCGTCCAATCGTAAAATTTTTGAGAAATTCTTATATCCAGTTTGCCTTAACTGTCAAACCAAAAGGATATCAACAGCACTTGGTGGATTTCTGGACCAATGCTGAAAGAACAGAAGGAACAACCATATCCATGATCAAATCGAAAGTAGATGGAAAGCATGTAACAGTAACTGAACAATCAATCAGACATCATCTACAATTGCACGATGAATCAGGTATGTTTACACTTCCTAAGGAATACATTGCTGAAATTTTAACTAAGATGGGTTATGAGGGAAGACTTAACATAGTAACTTTTCAAAAAGGTCTTCTTTCCCCACAATGGAAATTTTTTGTACATACTATTCAGCACTGTATTTCTCCTAAAAGAAGCACTTGGAATGAGTTTAATAAGGCAATAGCTTCTGCTGTTGTCTGTTTATGCACAGACCAAGTATTCAATTTTTCATCTATGATTTTTGATGGTATGTTGGGAAATCTGAGTTCTTCAAAATTTTTAATGTATCCAAGATTTCTTCAACATATCTTAAACTGTGAATTACAAAACTTGTCAACTCCCAAAAACATATTTGTATTTCCTGAGTTGAACAAGAAAGTTTTCTCTAATATGAGAAAACAGTTTAAATTTTCGGGCAAGGAAACCCCTCTGTTTCCTAACATGATCAAAGATCAACAACAACCTGGAGAGGGTTCAATCATAGATACAACCCAAATTGAACCTCAACCCACTCCATCACCCCCAAATGAAGCCCAAACACCACCCCAAACAGTCACTCAATCACCCACACCAATGGAAGTCCTGAATGTGTCCCAGGAACTTGATATAAATCTGCAGAGTGCTACTCTTCACTCTGTGGAAGACCTACCAGATAAAACCCAAAATATTTCCATAAAATATAAAAGGAAGAAATCTTCCTTAAAGGACACCAGGGGACAAATTGAGTCACACCCCAGACTCCAAGAGTTGATCTCACAAGAGGAGAGAGATCATGAGGAAAGGGCTCTCACTACTGATGCCCCAAAGGTGGGTGCACAGGATAGTGAGAACATCATTAGGACCCAGACCTCGGCAACTTTGAGTGATGACTCTTTTGAGGAATTACTCAAAGGACCCCGGTGCCAAGAAACCACAAGGGGGGGCATCTCTGCTTCTTCTAGGAAGAAGAGAATGTCTAAAAGACCCAATGAATCACCAAGAAGTGATGAGGGCAGAACTATTGATTTGACGGATAGGATGGAAAACCTTCAAACCAATGTACCTATTAGTGAGCCCGATGATCTTGCTAGATGGAGTGAGGGCAGTATTAAACAAACCAAATTGATGGAAAGGAAGGAAAACCTTAAAACCACTGTACCTGTCAGTAAGCCCTATGATCTTGCTAAAAGGAGTGAGGGCAGTATTCAACAAAAACAATTGACGGATAGGATGGAAAACCTTGAAACCACTGTACATGACTGTCTGAACTTCTTAACCAATCAAGGGAAAACAATGACATACATGAAAAAGCACATCAATACCATCAACAAAAGAATGAAATTGTATGAGCACAGAATGATTCAACAAACAAAAATTATCAGAAAGCTCAGAAGGAAGATTAAGGATAGTGAGGCTCCACCAGTTGAGCTCACTAAGGGGGAGAAGGATAATATTCAAAGTATGATAGATGATTCTATTGCAGCAGCAGCATCTTCTCTCCTAAATCTCAAAGAAACAAAAGTTGATGAAGGCCCAGAATTGATGAATATGGATGATGAGGCAATTACTACTGATCCTATGGAAGAACAAAATCAGCAAGACATATCAGTAGTAAATGAAGATGAAGAAACCGATGTACCAAACACTACTGATGTATTAGCAGTAGTAAATCAAGAAACAGATGTACCAAATACTACTCATGTCTTAGCAGTAGTAAATCAAGAAGAGGAAAACATTGCACCAAACACTACTGATGCCCTATCAGTAGTAACTCCTGAAGACATACCAGTAGTAACTACCCTGGTTACTACTGAAGAGGAAATTCCTAAATTTCCTGAACTTCTTGATAGTAGAAGACATGTAGTCATCACCAAACCACCAACTCCTACTCAACCACTTATCATACCTGACATTGATGATAATGTGAATTGGTTTGAGGTAGATGAATGTGCACTTCCTCCACACCCCAAGATATTATCAAAGGATAAACTACACTTGTTCTATCCAAAGCTACTGGTTCCTGGTATTCCTGATATGAAGTACACTCCACCTCCATCAGTACTACCTGCTTGTGTTGGAAAGGGAAATGAAATATATGATGATGATTACCCAAACAGAGCATTAGGTCACCACATGGTGAACAAAATCAATCATGTCAGAAAGGAAAAGCAATCTAGATGGAGGATAAAACATAGAAAATTTCTGGAGAATGTAGCTATGTATCAAGCTATTGAGGAAAAGAAAAAGAAAAAGAAAGCTGAAAAGAAAAAATCAAATACTCAAAAACCTCAGAAAGCTGAAATACCTGAATTAATAAAAGATGTTCAGATTGAAGCTCAATTGGCAGAATTTCGAAGATTGAGAAAAGTAGAAGAAGAACATCTTGATTTGCTTGAAGAGCTAGTAGCTGAAAGCAAAAGAACTAAAAGTCCCTTAACAGATGATGTGTTTGAACAGAAAGCACATATGATTGACTTTCTGAAGTCAAAAGGGCACAGTGCAAAATCATTTGGCAGAATGAAGATGACTACTATTATAGACAAATATTGTACTGCCAAGAAGAAAGATTTGATTGATCAAGAGGCTGAAGAAGAAAAGAAATTAAAAGCAGCAAAAACCTTAATGCCCATAAATGCAAAACTGATCAAAACTGGTAGTGTGTCTACTACTGGTGAATCCTCATCTCCCCAAACAAAGAAAAGAAAGGATGAAGCTCAAGAACAGAATGTTCAAAAGAAAGCAAAACAAGACAAAATTATACCTGTTCTCGAAGTACCTGTTGCTCCCCTTCAAAATAATCCAATCCTAAACTGGAAAGTCTTGCCCAATAATGTACTATTAATTGTAAGGGAAGACAAGATAATTCAAAAGTTTACTGGATGGTTACCTTTGATCAGATCCTGTACAAGAAGTGATGTGATTAAACTACTGATCATTGGAAAACCAAGAATGTCAAAGAAATCATGGAGAGAATCTGGTGCTGGATATTTAACTAGAATGATTGATGCTGCATTTTATCCAGACAACTATCCAGATTTATTTACAAATCCAGAAAATGTTTATGCATGGAATGTTCTCCCAACTGCTGATATGTATTTCTTTGAAAGATCAAGTAAAAATTGTGAGCTGTACTTGTATGAAAGAGAATATCCGCACTCAGAAAAGATTATGTATCAAATATACATTAACACATTAATGAAGCCATTTGATGCTGTTATGTTTCAGAATAAATTGAATTACTTTATAAAGAAGAACAGCAAGTACATAATTGAACAAAGACTTCAACAAAATCAAAGAACTTTAGAAAGAAGAAAGAAGGAAGCAGAAGAACAAAAGAAACTTGATTGATTGAAAGAGAATCAATAAGTTTAGGGGGAGATTGTTGGAACAAATCACAGTTCAACTTATTACTGATGCTGCAGTTAGTACTGATCATAGTTATTACTGGTGAAGACTATGGTTGATACTGATGGGGCAGAAATGATTACTACTGATGAGTTGATACTGGTGAAGTATATAACTGACTTACTACTGATCATGCACATATTGAAGATACTACTGATCAATAGTAGTTACTACTGACGATAGACTTGGACTTACTACTGGTCACCAATATTACTACTGATGTTATGCAATTACTACTGGTGATTGGTTTTACTACTGGTACGCGTTTATGGAATATATCAAGTCCGAGATCTTCGCAGAGTTAGTTATAGAATGTATTTCAATGTATATCTTTTATTTATACGATGTAAATCATGTCCTAGAATAACTAGGGTAAATAGTTTAGCTTCAAGGACTACTATAAGTAGTTCCTTACGAATTGTAAACGTACGTGTGTATTGTTCATCGATAATATACATTGAAGCTTTTTGTGAAACTGTGTTCTTAATATTCTTACATATTGTTCTTACAGTTCATTGTTCTTAATCATTGATATAGTGTTGATCCGCTGCAACTTCTATCATCAATTAGATCTAAAGTATTTATTAACGAATTCATTGTTAATCGATCCTGACAATGAACATCTTATAAGTTCCTTTATAAGTATTGGAATTTGTGTTCAATTTATCAGAAAATGTAAGCGAAAATTTTAAGGAAACCCACGAATCCCAAATAAGATCCAGTGAAGATATCACAAGACAGGAAATCGAAAATAGGGTTAAAACAATACCTTGAAATCGAATTAGTGTAGCTAGAATACGCAACAAGAAGTTGTCCGTATCAACATGCGGTGTCACGTTTGAGCCATTTTGCTAATATGCTTTAAGCTAAAACCTGAATTAACCTTTCAATTTGTGTATATATTAGGTTTTTCATTGGGGCCGAATTAAATGAGAGGTAAGGGGATATAAGGATATCGACTTCTTCGTCACCAAGAAATTACAATTCTTATCTAACTCAAACTCTTAATTATCTGCTTTTCTTTTAATTAATAAATAAAAGATAATATTAATATATCTTATATTTCATTTTTTTTAATGGCAAAAAAGTGACAATAAGAGGGAGCTTTGAGAATATTATCACCCAAACAACTAAAAATATATAAAAAGAAAGCTAGTTATAGTTCGTATTAACTATATAATATTTTAATTAATAATTACCATAAACGACAATTAGATTATAAGAAGGGGGTGACCAAATCTAATTTGGTCACCAATGACACATTACCGTCACATCAACTTTTTTTATTCTGACCAAACATGTAAGGGGTGACTAAACCTACAACCAAATTTTTTTTAATTATAAAATATAATCTATTAGTAAATATATTAATATTTATAATATATAATATTAACATACAAAAATTAAAATATTATTAACAAATATGTTTATATTAGTAACTAAAATTAAGAAACAAATAAAGAAGCGAGAAGAAGATAAAAAAAAAAAGTAAAGAACACAAAGAATAAGAGAAAGAAAACGAGAAGAGATGAAGACGAAAGAGGCGACCTGCAAAGCGAGACTAAACCGCATGTGAGCAGTGGTGGATCCAGAAAAAAAGTTGAGGAGTGTTACCGGTTGCACATTTTTTTCTCAGAGGTTGCACCTACACTAATAAAAAGAAAATTTAAAAATTTTAACGCTATTTTTACACTATTCGGAAAAGTTTCAGGGGTTGCACGGGCTCAATAGGTACTTTGATATGTTATTTAGTACTCCAATTTTCCAAGTTGACTGGTTGAAGTTAAGAGACGAGGGGAAGGTGAGCTCAATAGGTACTTTAATATGTTATTTAGTATTTTGTGTGTATATATTATAATAGTGAGACTTAAAAAACATAAGAGAAAATATATTGTTTGCATGAATATGTCAATTAAAATGTCAGCTTATGTGACGTGACCCTATTTACCAAAAGCTGAAAGTGTCAGTTGTCTTATGATTGTAAGAGCATCCCCAATGGTTAACCTTACAATAGCTTATTACTTTTGCCACATCAACAATCTACTAACCAAAAACCTCTACATAAATAGCATCTCCAATGGTTAACCTTTTCAAAAGCTTTTTCTTTAACAATATTTCCAATTTACCTTTATCTATCTTAAGTGATGGGCTAGTTACAGAACCAACTTTAGCTTACAGAACCTACAGAACTAAATCTAGGCCATTGATTTTCAAAATTAATTGTAAAGATTGGTTATGATATTTTTGTAAATAATTCGAATTACATATTTGGTTATAATTAAATAAAAAGGGTATATTGGTATTTTGGCAAAAAAAAAAAAAACCGTCTCTCCCTAAATTACCGTCTTCTCTCCCACGACTTAGTTAAACCATATATTCCCTTTATCAAAAAATTAAAAACTTCTGTCCACTTCCAATGGCATCTGCGATTAAGAAAGGCAAACTACGTCGACATCGTTTCATCGCTATCGATTCCTTGAACTCCGACTCCGATACCGAAATACTCATCTAGACAACGATGCCGCATACCTCCGCTGGATCCCTAGCCATCTAAATCGCATCTGAACGAACGGTTAGCATTTTCTCGGTGGTGGATAATGACGGGTACGGGTAGGGTGAATCTGTCATGGCAATTGCAATTGACAGATAGAGATCCATGATAGCCTTGTTTGATCTGGGCGAGATCTTCGCCGGCGATGGTTACGCATCACTATGTCCGGCAGGCGGAAGGGAGATCCATGATAGTCTTGTTGAATATTGTTGCTTCCATGATTGTCTTGGTGATTCTGCACTTTTGGTATATAATTTCTACTACTATTTATGTTTTTTTACACTAATAGTATACTAAGTAATCTAATTTGGAGTCTAATCTACAATTTTCAGTGGTTTGGTTTGATGCTGGTTTCGGTCTGTACCCAATTTTCGCTGATACATTGATGTTTTATGCTTCTTATTTAACTGGTACATTGATGTTTTATGCTTCTTATTTAACTGGTACATGGATGTTTTATGCTTGTTATTTAACTGATTATTGATCGAATATGGGGATGACATTCTTTTGTATTGAGATATGACAATGATATTCTTTTGTATTATTATTATTATTATTATTATTATTATTATTATTATTATTATTATTATTATTATTATTATTATTATTATTATTATTATTATTATAATTCTTATTATTATTATTATTATTATTATTATTATTATTATTATTATTATTATTATTATTATTATTATTATTATTATTATTATTATTATTATTGAATACATTATTATTGAATATTGGTGCATTGTTATTTCTGGTTTTTTGTAATATTCGTTAACATAGATTATTGCATCAGGGTTGTTGAGATGACCGAGTAGGTGATGAGGATGAAGATGTTGATTATCAAGCAGTTAAAGTTTTGTTGTTTTTAACATTGATGTGATGATTAGATCTTTAGAGTTTGTGTATATGTTCTTGATTAGAGTAACATAAGTTTTATTGTTTTGATGCATAAGTTTTATTCGTGCATTTATAATATTCATTATTTTTTATGTTTTTAGTACAACAATCATGTTTATAGCAACAAAACATACATGTTCAGCAGAACGATAAAATTCCGGTGAACCTTTCAATATAACATAAATGTTTATAGCGTAAAAAATATACATGTTCAACAGTACAATAAAATTAAGGTAAACCCTTAAATATAACATATATGTTTATAGCGTAAAAAACATACATGTTCGACCAATTTTATATAAATAACAAACGAGTACAGTTAATTTCCGAAAACAAAACATTCATTTTAGGAAATTTCAAAAAAAAGAAACAAAAATTAAAAATGTTAAATGTCGTAAATACCACTGATTGATTATTATGAATTAAATAATTCAAAATTATTTTTCTACATTATGATTGGCTTAGACGGGTTCTGTCGATTCTGTAGCCGTACTAGATTCTGAAAATAAATCAACCCTCTATCTTAAATATTTTATGGGTTTTTCTAATATGTGCCCCATAGGCACATGTTTAGGTGTGCTTTAATTCACTCAAAATTTCCTTAAAAAGTCTTGTTACTCATTCATTAAGTTCATATTTCACATTTTCAAAGTATGCATTAAATAAATTTTTGAGTTTAATTGGAAGGTTAATGGTAGTTAATGCACCTAAACATGTGCCTATGGGGCACACGTTAGAAAAACCCATATTTTATATATACCCCTTATATAATTTGACAATTTTTATAACATCTTACTACATATAATATTTTTCAAATATATCATACACAAATATTATAATAATTGACATTAAATATTATATAATTTATTTATTAACTAATAAAAATACAATAAAGAATTTATGTATAATATATCTAAAGTTTAAAATGAAATCTATTTAATATAAAGGACTAAAAAAGACAAGTTTTAAAAGTTCATTAAAAGGTTAGTAGAAAAAAAGTCTTTGAATAAGGTTTTTGAAAAACTAGTTATTCCAATGGGTAAAAAGTCATCCAAAGACTTATTCAAATAGTAATAAGCTTTTAAAAAAATTGTCAATGCTCTAATCTATCTTAGCGTGGTGCCAATGGGGTTTGGTCCTCTTCAGTTTTGAGCACTACGGAGCCGTTGGGTTTTTCCCTTCACTTTTCCAAAGTGCAAACTCAGGCTATTATGTATGGGCATCACCATAACATCAATTTTTCTGCCACATCATCTGCCACCTCAGCAACCCCACCACACCACACCACTTTTTTAAGGAAATACCCACCACACCACACCACACCACATCATTTTTTTTCCAACTCATCATATCTTTTCCATTTATTTAAAATAAAACACAAATTACATTATAATAAAAATACAAATAATAACTTAATAAAAATAATACAAATAACATATATTTTAAACTTCGTCTTCATTATCGTCTTCATTTGCGTTGTGATTTGCGTTATTGTAGAAATGTTCCGCCAAGTCTTCTTGAAGTCTATCGTGTGTTGCATTGTCTCGAATCTCAACAACCCTATGCAAATATTCAGCGGTTCCCGGTACATACAACGTATGACGGGGGCCGTCCGACAGATAATGTGAAATGGCGCGACCTTTGTCTTCCACAATCATGTTATGCATTATGACACATGCATACATCATGGATCTTAAATTATCTAGTTGATAGGTACGCGCCGCATTTTTAACAACATGCCACTTTCCCTTTAAAACCCCAAAAGCACGTTCTACGTCCTTACGTGCCGATTCTTGTTTTTTGGTAAACAATAATTGTTTTGGGTTTGACGGATGTCGGTAAGCCTTCACAAATGTAGCATGACGAGGATATGCTCCATCGGTAAGATAATAACCGAATTGGTATTGATGCTCATTCACAACGAATGGAGCATCTGGTGCCCTTCCTGATAAGATATCGTTATATATTGGTGATTGATCAAGGACGTTGACATCATTGTTCGAACCTGCAACCCCAAAAAAGGCATGCCAAAACTATAGATCTTGTGAAGCAAGTGCTTCTAGTACCAACGATGGCCTTCCATGATGACCTCCAGTGTACTCTCCTCTCCACGCTTGAGGGCAACTCCTCCAGTCCCACTGGGTACAATCAATGCTACCAAGCATTCCAGGAAAACCATGTATCTCTTCATGTGCAACATATAAATTTTGAACATCAGTGACGGTTGGTTTCCTCAAGTAAATAGGGCCAAATATTTCTACAACCCCTTGGGCAAAGTTATACATACTTTCCCTAGCGGTCCTTTCAACATATAAAGATGGGTCTCTTCAACGTGTAAACGAGACACATGCTTCTTATATTGCACTTCAATATCCACTAATACTCCCGTTTGGTGAAGATGGATACAGAATAGATATTCCTCAAAGACATGTTACTGATAAGACGAAATTAACATGGGCTAAATGTACAATGCGTGAATGGTTCGCATATAGAATTCAAGACCGAGATCACATTTTTTCATTAATTCTTAATTCAAGAAGATTGTTACAACAATTTTTGGTTGATGGCCTTTCTATGATTGAGACCGAGAGATTAAATTACATACGTAATAAACAAGCTGATCTTAGGTGTGATACTTTGGAAAATATATTAAATGAAAACAACCAAGGTAATAAAAATATGGATAGCATCGGTAAACGAGTTATATTGCCTTCTTCTTTTACTGGTGGTGCACGTTATATGAGGCAAAATTATTTAGATGCCATGTCCCTCTGGAGCTGGTATGGGTATCCTGATTTTTTCATAACGGTAACATGCAACCCAAAGTGGCCAGAAGTTAAGAGATTTCTTAAGGACACAACACTACGTCCAGAAGACAGGCCTGATATACTATGTAGATTATTTAAAATCAAGCTCGATGCCTTAATTAAAGATATAAAAGATAAGGAATGTTTTGGAAAGACTCAAGTTGGTACGCTATTTCAATTATCTTTATATTTTATTATTTAAGACTTTTGTAATTCACCTTATAATTTTTGTATTAATGGTAATATGTTTATAATGCAGTTGTTTATACAATCGAGTTTCAAAAACGTGGATTGCCTCATAGTCATATATGTGTTTTTTTACATTCTGATGCAAAGCTTCATACTGTTGAAAATATTGATCCTTTCATTTCGGCAGAGATTCCTAATGTTCATGATCATCCGGATTTGTATTCTCTTGTAAGCGAGTATATGATTCACGGCCCGTGTGGTGGTGAAAACATGCATTGCCCTTGTATGGTAGACAAAAAATGTTCAAATAATTTTCCAAAAACATTCAACAATCAAACATCCGCTGATGGCAACGGTTACCCTCTGTATAGAAGGCGAGATAATGGAGCTTTTGTTGAGAAATCGGGAGTGAAATTGGATAACAGAAGTGTATTTGCTTACAACCCATATCTTCTGAAACGATACCAAGAACACATTAATGTTGAGTGGTGTAATCAATCCGGGTCAATAAAATATTTGTTTAAATATATTAACAAAGGTCCTGATAGAGCTACTCTTGAAGTTGTACAAACAAAAAATGAAGGCGTAAATAAAGAATCGGTAAATGAAATTAAAGAATTTTACGATTGTAGGTATTTATCTGCTTGTGAAGCTACATGGAGAATTTTTGGTTATGACGTCCATTACAGGACTCATTCTGTTGTCAGGCTTCCTTTCCATCTTCATGGTAAACAGAGTGTTGTTTACGGTCAAAGTGATCATATTAACAATGTTCTAAATAAACCGTCAGTTGCTTCTTCGATGTTCTTATCTTGGATGGAGTGTAACCGCATTTATAAACAAGCAGAACACCTTACCTACATTCAATTCCCTACAAAATTTGTATGGAAAACTGATAAACGTTGTTGGGAGCTACGTAAGCAAGGTTTTTCAATCGGTAGAATTCACTGCGTTTCTCCTAACTTCGGTGAAGCATATTTTTTAAGAATTTTATGAAACAAAGTCGTATGCCCAAAATCTTTTGAAGATCTTCGTACTGTGAACAAACGTTTATGTCCAACATTTAGAGATGCGTGTTTTGAAAGGGGTCTATTAGATGATGATAGAGAATACATAGATGCTATTAAAGAAGCAAGCTTCTCTGGCACTGGTTATTATTTACGTTCTTTATTTGCAATAATGTTAACAACAAGTAGTTTGTCTAGACCAGTAGTATGGGAAACTACATGGAAGTATTTATCATATGGTATTTTGTATCGTCAACAACGAAGGTTCAGTAATCCAGGTAACACATGAAATGTTTTCCTCACTTATAATAAAAATTTATTTTACCGTACTTTTTTTTGTAATTTCTTTCTAACAGACTTTTTTTGCATTTCAGATTTATCTCTTACAGATGATCAACTCAAAAATATTACGTTGTGCGAGATAGAATCTCTTTTAAACCTTAACAATTCTAGCCTGAAATTTTTTGCTCATATGCCATATCCTGATGACAATTTTTAGAATCTTCAAACAATCGTATGATTGCAGACGAGCTATCTTATGATAAGATAGCCTTGCAAAACAAATTTCATCAAAATTTGCAGTCATTAACAGATGAACAACGAGGTGTTTTTGATGATATTATGACATCTGTTGATTCTGATAAGGGGGGTGTGTTCTTTGTTTATGGTTATGCGGAACTGGTAAAACATTCTTATAGAGAACTCTTTCATCCGCCATAAGGTCTAAAGGGGAAATTGTATTAAATGTTGCTTCGAGCGGTATTGCTTCTTTATTACTATCTGGAGGTAGGACTGCTCACTCTCGGTTTCACATTCCTTTTTATCTTAATGAATATTCAGTGTGTAATATAACGCCAAACAACGATGTGGCGATGTTAATAAAAAAACATCGCTTATAATATGGGATGAGGCGCCAATGGTTCATAAACATGCTTTTGAAGCGTTGGATAGAACACTTCGAGATATTTTAAGAGCTGGTAATAATGTGAACAGTGATCTACCATTTGGAGGAAAAGTTATTGTTTTTGGTGGAGATTTCAGACAGATTCTACCGGTTGTACCAAACGGGAGCAGACAAGATATAGGAAATGCATCGTTGAGTTCTTCATATATATGGGAAAACTGCAAAGTTAAAACGTTAACAAAAAACATGAGGTTGACAGTAGGAAGTGATATAGCTGATATTGTAGAAACCATGTCATTTGCAAATTGGCTATTGGATATTGGCGAAGGCAAAATTGGTGGGCCGAACGATGGTAACGCAATTATTGATATTGACCCAGATCTTATAATTTCTACATCTGCAGACCCGTTAAGTACGTTGATTGATTTTGTTTATCCTTCTTTGCTAGAAAACATAAATACTCCTAGCTATTTTCAAGAAAGAGCAATACTTACCCCTAAAAACGAAGTAGTTAGGGATATTAATGATCATTTTTTAGCAATTTTTCCCCGGAGAAGCCAAGGAATATTTAAGTTCAGATAGCATTTGTCCTGAAGAGTTTTTGAATGAAGGGTTTGATGATAGTTTGTACTCACCAGATGTGCTTAATGGTATTAAAATAGGTGGATTGCCAAATCATCAGTTAGTTTTAAAAGTCGGTGTTCCCGTTATGTTATTAAGAAATATTGACCAGAAAAATGGTTTATGCAACGGTACAAGACTTCAGATTGTAGCTTTGGGTGTCCGTGTTATAGAAGCAGTTGTTATATCTGGGAATACTGTTGGATATCGTACTTTTATATCAAGATTATCTTTGACACCATCTGACGCAAAAATCCCCTTCAAATTTAAAAGAAGGCAATTTCCACTCTCTATTTGATTTGCTATGACAATTAATAAGAGTCAAGGTCAATCATTGTCAAAGGTGGGTCTGTATTTGAGAGAGCCTGTTTTTTCACACGGTCAATTGTATGTGGCTTTATCTAGAGTAAAAAGCAGAAAAAGACTGAAGATATTAATAGAAGATAAAGATGGCGGTGTGACCAATAAAACTTCAAACGTTGTATTTAAAGAAGTTTTTAGAAATTTATCTTGATTTTTTTTATTAAACATTTTTCATAATTTGTCATTGGATGTTTTTAATCATATTTCGATATTTGTCATTGAAATGATGTACGTGTTTTGCAACCCAATTGGTCCTCTCTTTTTATTTTATCGGTTACAAATCTAATACATGTGAAACTAAATCTGGTAAAAATCTTTATATTATATATTCTTAACGATCAGTATAAAGAGTGACAGCCCGTGATTCTTCACGGGTTATAACCTAGTAATTACATAAATCAAACATACTGGACAGCAAAAACTTAGATTACGGATGCAATTAAAACTCCAAACTCCTAAATATTAGTTCAAGCTCTGATTAATTCACATAAAACTCAAAATTAAACTAAATCAAATCAGCAAAAAACAAACACCAACTCTTCTGTACAAACTCCGATCTAAAACAATTCTCACGAGCATCGACGTCCGTGCACATCGTAATACTCACGACGGTAATTACCGTCATCAAAATTCTGTGAATAACTAACGGCGTCATACCGGAATGCCAAAGGTTTTGATGATCCAAATATGCCTCTTTTGCTTTCTCGAATCACCTTGTTGATTAGCTTCCGCCAGTTACGGTTCCAGCGATCACAGCCGCTGCTATTTTTACGAGGATTGATGAGTGTGTACTGCTCGTGAACGGGAACACATGACGGCGATATGCAGCCGGAAAAATAAGAGGATCTTCGGTGAGGAGTGTTGCCCATATTTTGCGGAGAGAGATTGCTTCTTTCTGTTGCGATTCTGAGATAAAGTTTCAAAAGTGAGAATGATTTTATGGTAATTGGTATCATGGTCTATTTGGTGTAAGGGTTATTTGGTAATTTTAGTCGGTTAACAGGCGTTAGATACTGGGATTTTATAATTTTATTGCGCTGTTTACGGGGCCGTTAAAATTATATTGGTCATACGAAAATCATGACACTTTTGTATAATTTTCATTATGTTTATCTTTTTTTAAGACAATAGATTAACCCTAAGACCCAAGGGTTACCTTAGGTTTTCTCCTAGGTCTTAGGTTCAAGCCTTATTGAAAGTAAAACTTAGAGATTAAAAGATATTGAGGTTTATTCATCATATGTGGAGGGTTCGATGGAAGACATACTGCCCCTTATTGATGTTATTATCTAGACTCGAACCACTAATTTGCCGTAAAAAGAAAAACCCAAGGCCCAAACTGCCAGCAAGTGTCCAATAGAAACATAATAAAAATAGCCCACATAAAAGCCCAACTACATCGGCAAAATGAAAACAATCCATCGAGCAAGATGATAAAAATACAAGGGTAACAACAAAATCAACCCATATATATAAGGAACAAATACTGAGTAATCTTCGGTTCATCGGGGGAAATTATATCGTCTCCTATTAATTTTTCTACTCCATTCTTCTACTCATAAAATAAAATGATTGACGTGTAGAATGCACCAATATCTTTTTCTTAATCTCATCATAATTTATACACATGTAATAATCAATACATATCTCTCAGTTTATGGCACTCAAATCTGACCGTTGCATACATCATACAAGTATGCCACAATCATAAAAGGATTGATATTTTGTAGACTTCCGCCTAAGCTCAAAATACTGTAATAAACTATTCCCAAAAATACATGGAGACTAACTGAATTTGTACAGGTAATCAATCAATATTATCCCCTAAACTTCTCATAAATCTCCTCTATCTTCCCTCCTCTCATCTTCCGTATGTTGAACAATGAGACCCCCTAGGTTATAACGATTATTAAACTGAACCATTATTTATAGATTTAAGAGAGCAATTTGCAGGAATGATGCTCTTTCCATACAAATTGCACAAATAATGTTGTTTTTGGACCCTTTGCAAAATAATGCTATCCCCTAATGCTATACACGGATCCCCTATTATCCCCTTCTGCCATACCCGGATAACCTTTTCTGTTTTCTGTACCTTTTCTGTTTGACTGAAAATGGGGATCCCCTGATGCTATACCCGGATCCGCTTGGGGTATCCCCTAATGCTATTCTCGGATACCACTTCTCAGTTTATCTAAACTATATCATATATTCTTTCAACAATTGAAAACTTGACCATAATCGACAATGTTAATTTGCTATAATGATTAGAAATGTTAAGCAATTACAGGCTTCAGATTTTAATTAGTAATTGAATATTTCTACCATTAAATAACGAAACTTAAAATTTAACTAATCAAAATAACATATCCATGTACAAAGAGTATGATAATAATCTAAACCGTGTAGTTTAGTAGCTCTCAGATGTCATTAATTTGTTAATCCCCCATGTTTACCTTGGTGATATTAGTAAACAGCAATGGCCTTTTACAACGTCATTAATTTGTTAATTACAACTACAAATGCATATTTCTTAAGCTTAATGTCACGAAAGGCGAAAAGATGTTACAAAAGAGTCAGAAACGAACCAGGTCTCTCCCTCACTCTCACTGGCCAATAAAATCAAGATACAAAAAACAAGCAAACTCGCTTCTTATTTCAAGACAAAAACCGATACAAAATTAGGGGATCCGGGTCTCTCCCTCACTCTCACTTCCAATAATATAAAACTCAGTTAGTCTCCATGTATTTTTATATAAAAAGTAATATATAAAACTCTAATGGACCTCTAAGCCCACAGACGGGCTTGGCCCAACTAACCTAATGCTATCATCTAATACTCCCCAAACAGTGCTATCGTGAAAACTCGACCATATCTGTTGATAAAAGTCAGGTGGCAGGCATAGAGAAGTCTTCATAATGTGGGAATGGAAGCTTGTTTTGAAGAAGTGATATTAGAAAGGAAAGAAAGAGATAAAAAATTGAAAAGGCGTTGATTGCGAAAACAAAGTCTAAGCCGAAAAATAGATCGAGGATATATGATACGAGAAAAAAATTGTGAAAGTAGCGACGTCAAAGTGGCAAATGACTATGGTTTAAAGATGCAGTAATTAGATGTGGAAAAAGATTAAGATGAATTTTTTTGTGTGAAGAAAATGTTATGAGAAAATATCATAACATAGCAATTTAATTTAGATGGTTCATTTAGCTGATTTATTTTGGCAATTATAGTATTAAAAAGATGTAAAAAATAATGGGTTTGATAATAACAGTTCTTATGATATTTTAATCATTTGATACTTACATAATTTTTTTTATCTTTTATCTAAACTATTTATTTTTTTATGTTTTTATTTATTTATTTATTATTATTATTTATATTGAAAAACAATATTAGTGATAATCACATGTGATTATTTATACTGAATCACATGCATGTACCAAAGGGGCAAAGGGCCAATGACCTAGCGGTAGATGTTTGCCCTCCAACCTAGTGGTTGAGGGTTCGAGTCCCATAGTGGACATATGTGGTTATGTAGGAGTAGATTAGATTTGGCGTTAAAAAAAAAAAAAGAATCACATGCATGTGATGTTTTTCAATAATCACATGTGATTGTATACTTGATCATATATGATATTTTTATTAAATCACATGTGATTAAATATAATATCATATGTGATTGATGTTATAACATAATTAATGTTCTCTATCTACACTTTATATTATCAACTTTTAAGTTATCTTAAGTAAGTTAAAGTACACGTTAGGTGCTGTTTGTTTTTTTGCAAAAAAATCTAGTTTTTTATCTTCACAACGCACATCACAAGCAAAATAGAGTTTTTTTTAGGTGCTTTGAAAATAAATATTTACCAAATAGATATGCTTTAAGAAATATTTATCTAATAGATATTTTTTTACATTTTGTGTGCATCCCTATCTAGTTGTTTCCTCTTAAATCTCAACAGAATCACTAACCCAAAATCCAAATCGATATCATTGACGGATAAAAACTCTGGTACATTCAAACTCTTTGTTGATGCATAAACCAACTTCCTTCTCATTTCTTACATTGTACAAAATTAAAAATCAATAACCGAGCCAATTAACTCAATCAAAAAGTCAATTGTACTTATAAAATTCTTTAATTGCCTCCATGACAATTCACGTAACCGATCTTCAGAATAAATTGTATCTGAAGAAACGTTTTGTGAAGGGGTTGGGACCCACACTCGTTACAGATGGTGAAGATCGACGGTACACTACAGTCAAATCCATGGCCAACGTTTTAAATGAAATTATTTGCGGTGAAATATTTGGGTGTAAATTATGAAATTATTTGCAGGTTTGTTGCACGCACAACACCATCGTTTAACATACAAAATCAAACACTAGCTACTCTTTCAAAAGATTGAAAAAGGAACAAAAACTATAAAAACACTTATTTGATAAATATTTCTCAAATTACACCTATTTAAAAAATATTTATTTTTAAAACACCATTTTAGTAAAAAATTCAGCAAAATATGATTAAATATTTATTTTTAAAACACCATTTTAGTAAAAAATTCAGCAAAATATGATAGAGGCGGATGTTTGTTTAGAAGTCCGACATAAAATTGTCTGCCAAACATCTTCCACGCACAAAGTTTTTTGTGTGTTCCAAACCTAAGAGCATCTTCAATGAGAGTTTTTTCAAAAACTTACTATTACAATAAGCTTTTGAATTATTTTTTACCATTGAAATTACAAGCTTTTTCAAAAGTTTTTTATAATGACTTTTTTTCTACTAACCTATTTAACATACTTTCAATGTTTGTCTTTTTTGGTCCCTATTATTAATAAGTTTTCTTTTTAAACCTTTTAACACACTTTCAATGTTTTTTTTAATATCTTCAAGAGTTAATTACACACATGGTCCTTTAAGATGATACCACATTGCAAGTGTGGTCCTAATCTTTTAATTTCGACAATCTTAGTCCTTTAAGATTACGGATTTTGCACGTTTGGTCCTTTAGGCCAAACGGTGTTAAAATTTTCTGTTAAGTGACCTCATGTGCATTACACATGAGGGTAAAATAGTCATTTTACCAACTTCATCTTCCTCACCACAGATCTATCATCATCTTCCTCACCACAGATCTATCATCATCTTCCTGACATAATTTTAAAAACAAAAGGACAAAAAGTCTGACACTCTTTTGAAGGATTTATGTGCACAGTTGGTCAACCTATGATGTCACGTCCATGACTATAGGACACTCAAGGGTCACATCGGTGAGTGCATGTAATACGAGAAAGATATGTAATGATACTTGGAAGAGGATTGATTCATAATAGTCATTTATGAATCAAGTTAAGTATTAAGTTAAATTCAACTTATTACTAGATTAGTTTATCTAACTAATTAATACAAGCATTTGTACATTTACTAGTTGAGTAAATATACAATGTGTTAATTATAGATTATCTATAATATGATTTAAAGTAATTAAATCATATGGTGTTGGATAATATTATTGTCTAAATTATATAAGGTTTATTATATAATTAATTATTAAAAGTATAAATACAAAGTATATATATTTCGTGTATATAATATACGAAATATATTAGTGTATTAATACTAGACATTTAATAATTAAGTGCAACAATAATAACTAGATAAACTATAAGGGTTGGTTGTGTAAAAGGATAAGTTTAATTAAGAATTAATCTTAATTAAACTAGAATGGCCCTAAGTGAAAGTCCTTCTATTATAAATAGAAGGCTTGGGGTTCCCTTGTAGCTTGCTCATTCCCAATACCCTAATCACGAAATCCTTGCCCCTCTTCCTCTCTATTTCGGCCGAGCAACACAAGGAAGAACACAAGTCTTGTGTTCTTTGTGTTCTTCGTTCGTTCTTCGTGTTCTTCAAGTCTTGAAGAACAAGTACCATTACAAGAGCTTATCTAGAGGGCTTCTCGTTGTGTTTATCACTGGTGGATCATTCTTGAGCAATCTAAGGTATGAATTAGAAAAACCCTTTTTCCCTTTGCCCTTTGTACGAAAGTCGAACCAAGAACCCTAGGGTTCTTGGTCAGTTCGACGAATACACACAAGTATGTGTGTGTGTTCGAGTTCTTCGTACAAGGTTTCTTTCTTGTTAACCTAATCTAAATCTCCAAGATCTCAATCCTTTAGGGTTTAAGGATTAGGTTTAATCCCAGTTTCGCATTTAGGGATTAAATCAGCTAGTTGGTTTAACCGGTCAAGAACAAGTTCATGTTCTTGGTCAGCAAGGTTCGAACCAAGCATGCTAGGCGGTCGACCCAAGTGGTTGATCGAGTAATGTGAATCCCTTCAGTGGTATCAGAGCGAAGGTTTAGAGATCTAGACTAGATTAACAATGTTGTTTGTTTACTTTAATTTACAAGTTTTTTTTGTTTCAAGCATTTTTCTTTCTTCTTCATTATTTTCGAAATAGGGTAGAAACCCTAAGACCAAGAACATTAAACTAGTCTAAGTTTAATTGGTCAAGAAGGTTTCTAGAAACCCTAGCAATTTTCGAAAAGGCTTGGAAGAACCCTAGGATCAAGTATATTAAACAAGATATGTTTAATTGATCAAAAGGATTCTTTCCATAAACCCTAGAATTTTCGTGACCTAGAAAGAACCCTAGGATCAAGTATATTAAACAAGATATGTTTAATTGATCAAAAGGATTCTTTCCTAGTTGCCTTAGTTTTTTCGAAATTTAGGAGGAAACTTGGACACCAAGTATGTTAAACTAACCTAGTTTAATTGGTGGAAAAGTTTCTTAGTGTTGAGATTTCGAAAACCCTAAGAACCCTAGAACAATAAACTAGTTTAGTTTAATAGTTTAAAATATTAATTAGGATAATAATCTAAAGCCTAGTTAATTAGACAAGTTTATGTCTAATAGGTTTAATTATTATTTTGATAGGTTTATTAAAGCTAGTTCTTTAAACCTAGTAATTTAGACAAAGTTTTATTGTCTATAAGGTTTAAATTAAAAAAGTTTAAATAAATCTATTAAAGTTATAATCAATCTTAGAATTTAAACAAAGTTTATTGTTTAAAAGGATTGATTAAAATTAATCTTTTAAATTAGAAATAATGTCTTTGATCAAGAAAGTCAAAACCCTAGTTTTGATTGGTCAAAAACAAGATTAGGGTTCATCTAATTAATTTAGGGAATTGATAAAGAAAGGTGTTAATTTTTAAGTTCTAAAATTAACAAGGTGTATTTAATTGTTTATGTATATATTTATATTTTTCGGAATTTTTAAGTAATTAAATAAAATTGAATTTGAAAAAGATATAATAAGTTTATACACATTTTAATTAGTTCAAGTTAAAATGTATACGTATAAACTAGATGTAATATTATGTTACAAGTTTATTATAAGAAATATATACATATATATATACACGAATTATATTAAATACAAGATAAAATGAAACAATTAAAAGGATAATGTTATTTTGATCATGATACATAATATTATAATTAGTTATTGTATAAGTTATGATATAATTAAAACTAGAATGTACAAAGTTATGATCTAATTATAACTAGTAATTGTACAAGTTGAAATTATATTATTAACTAGAAATATACAAAGTTATATTATTATACATATATCAAGGTGTATAAAGTTATAAGTTATTATAACTAGTTAATTATACAAGTGTGATATAAGTATTTTACAAGTTATGTAATATACTAGATTAAATGATCAAGTATAAATAACAAGAACCTATATTTGACTAGTTCAAGTTAAATATAAGAAAGGTTAAACAAACTAAAGAATTATTATATATAGTTTTTATATAATAGGTTTATTAGTTTCACCAAGTATAAACCGGTGATTGTGTTGGCTTAAGTTTCATCATGGTTGTTGAAGCTAGTGGGAGCTACACAAGAAAATCACAAAGTTTGTAAGTGTGTCGTTATGGCATAAGTTATGGTAGAAATTAATAAGTAAGAAATAAATGTTTAATTTCATTATTAGACATATGAAAAACTAGGTGTGTTAAACTAGGTTTATGTTTCAAGTTTATGAATCATAAAAGTTTTAAAAGGTTTAACATAAGTTTTATAAGTTTTTCAAGTAATATAAAACAAGTAAGTTTTATTAGAAATAAGGTTTCTCACAAAACCTAGTAAAACGTTTTGTACACCTGGTTTTAGGTATACATGTAAGATCGTATAAATTCTTGAAACTATAAGTTTTAAAGAATAGTTCTTAAAGTTTTAAAAAGGTGTCTTGTTGGACGTTTCAATCCTTCAATGTCACACATTTTAAACAAGGATTAAGATTGGAATAAAAGTTTAAGTTTAGTTTTAAGACTTAAACAAACCCAAGAAAATCTTAGATCGAAGTACTATCCATCTAATGGAACACCTCACTTGTTCAACGATATTCATATTGTAAGGATAAAGAACCTTAGATATGGATTCAAATCATTGCGAGTGTTAGGGTGCGTAAGGTTCTGTGATAATCGGGAGTCCCGGCGCAGAGCATCACACTGTCTTAGACGGTCGGATCTATTTTGGTGATAATCGGGAGTCCCGGCCCAAAAAGTACTTGAGTAGAATAAACATACTAGACTTTATTACTAACTTAGAAATGTACAATTAGATTGTACAAAGTTGTAATAAGTTATAAGTCTAAAGATTCTACGACCCCTAGGAATCGTGTCAAGTCTTGATACGATCGGTAAGGAAGTTACCTACCAGAAATAGCATGTCTCGTCGGGAAGTGCCCAAACCTTGCGGCGAGAATGTGACATATGGATCCTAGGCCTAAAATATTAATTATGGGTTTATAATATATTTTAGAGAATGTTTATTGATGATTACTAATTAAACTGGGTTTGATTTGTAGATGGCAGCAACAAATGTGATTGCGACAACAAGTACCAACAATCTCTCACTTCGCTCAATCCTCGAAAAAGACAAGTTGACTGGGTCAAACTTTCTCAACTGGGAGCGCAATCTTCGTATTGTGCTCAGGCATGAGAGAAAGTGGTATGTCTTGGAGAGAGCAGTACCGAACACCCCTGCTGTTAATGCCAGAGCTGAAACGAGGCAAGCTTATGATAAGCATGTCAGTGATGCACTCGATGTGAGCTGTTTAATGCTAGCCACTATGAGTCCCGAGTTACAAGCAGGACTTATGGATGTGCCTGCGTTTGAGATGATCCAGCAACTTAGGGATTCATTTCAAGAGCAAGCTCGCACCGAGAGGTTTGACATCAATCGAGCCTTCAACTCTTGCAAGATGGTCAAAGGAACACCGGTGAGTGCCCACGTCATGAAAATGAAAGGGCACATGGATCACCTCGCTAGACTTGGTCACCCCATACCATTGCAAATGGCAACAGACACTATACTCAACTCGTTGTCTGATGACTACAAGTCTTTTGTGGTCAACTACAACATGCATAATATGGAGAAATCCATTGCTGAGCTACATTCCATGCTCAAGACAGCTGAGTTGAGTTTGGGGACCAAATCTAAGGATGTTCTTATGATCAGTAACGGTGGTGGCGGTGGAAAGAAGAGAAAAGGGCATGGTGGTAAAGGAAAGGGTAAAACCTATCCTAACCAAGGAGTGCCAAATGGTAAAGGTGTCAAACAAAAGGTCAAGAAGTTTAAGCCTAACACTGCGAGGACCGAGAACCGGTGCTTCAAGTGTGGTGAGGCTGGGCATTGGAAAAGAAATTGTCCAAAGGGTGCAAGTGGTAGTGGAGGAAACGCAAGTTCCTCAGGTAACACAACCGCACTTCTTAATCACTTTTAGATACTTGTAAAGTACATTACGAGTAATCTAACTTTTGCAATCGTTTATTGCAGGAGATGGAAAGTGATGGTGACCGGCATGAGATGGTGATGATCCCACGAGCACCAAGTTTTTATGATTCAGTTTTTGTTTACAGTGGATTCGTTTTAGACAATTTTATTTTATTGTTTGGATAATGTTTTTATTTTTGTTAAAACAAGTTTCATTTTGGTTTTAATTAATCTCGAATCCATGGTTGAATCATATTGTGTGCATGTGTGATAATTACACTAGTCAAGTTTTATGACTAGATTGTAAGTCAAGTTTTGATTTACTTATATTTCATGTTTATGTTTACATACTTGTTTGATTGTTGTATAAATAATGTCTTGATAGCTCAAGGTATTTAGATACTAGTAATTAGAAAGTTTTTCTAATAAAAGTATTTAAAAGTTTTTATGGAAGCATAAGGTTCAATGGTTATTGAACTTAGTTAAAACATCTTAAGTAATAGTCATTACTTATGATAGAAAGTTTTAAAGTATTAGTATTAATATAGTATGATTATATTAGATATAATCAAGGTATATTTTAAAGAGTGTTATTACAAGTCTTTTATACTTGTAGTAAAGGATTTAATGAAGTCATAATTCCCTAATAGGAATAATTGGATATTCGCATAATCCAAGTAAAATGACTTAGACATTAAATAACTCTTAAAAGGGACAAAACTATATTAAAGTCTTTAAGAATTAAAGGGTATTATTGCAAGTCTTTTACACTTGTAATAAATACAATATTTAATCAAGTCATAATTCCCTTATAGGAATAATGGATATTTGACAAATCCAAGTGATGACTTTGGCATTAAATGAAGTTCTTAAAGAATACTAATGTATTTAAGAATTGATAGTATCATTACAAGTGTCTCATACTTGCTAGATACAGTAATCAATAAAGATCATGATTCCCTTAAAAAGGAATATTGGACATTCGCAAATCCAAAGGATGATCTTAAATTGATAGAATTCTTAAAAAGATTAAACTACAAGTTATTGACTAGGTCAACGTAGTAGTTTAAGAGATGCTTAAGTTCCATAAAAGTAAGTGGGAGCTAAGACTAACGTAATTCATTAAAGGTGTTAGTGAATTCAGTAAGCAAGACATTAACAACAAGATTTTACCATGTCGTTAGCCAAAGAGTTAAGAGAAATAATAAATGATCGATTAGATTATTGCAAACCTAATAGCGTGATCACAAGTCTTGTGATTAATTATTGCATATCTAATAGGTTGTTAACACTTCAGTGGATAACACAATCATTTAAGGAAATTTCTTTAACTAGTAAGAATATCTACAAAATCAAGTAACTAAAAGAGGCTTTAGTTACAAGGATGTTTTATGAATTCAAGAAACTAAGGAGTTAATTTCCAATCCTCCTATGTTTACCGAATTACATAAAAGGCAAGACTAGAATATGTTCTAGATTGTTGCAAGAACAATATCTAGCAAAGACAAAAGTAATAGTATTCCTAAATACTCGTCTTATGTCTTTAGTTTAATAGAAATGATTGGTTTAGTGATAAAGTTACAATTAAGTTTGTAAGAATCATTAAGTAATCAACGTGAACGAAAGGAATAAGTAATGATCCAGTAATAATTCAGTATCTATGTCCAGTGAGGAATAATACTTGAGTTAGTATCATTCTTATTCAGACTTTGTATGTTTTACAATATCCATGAATAAAAGTCTATTTATTCAAGAAGATACAAAATCCGTGACTACTCGTCTTGGTGGGAACCTCGATGGGACGTTAACGTCATCGCGGTATTTGGTGGTAGATTCAAAGTTCTTCGAAGATAGCTACACAAGTTTTGTGTAAACCAAATATCGGTGATATTCTGTTGGAGGCTCAACGAATATTGGATTGACCACCGTGACAATACTTCGTGGTTGAAAAGTTCAAAAGTATTGTTCACTAGGATTGTCCTTAAGCCTGAGGTATTTGGTTTAGGATACAATGACTAATGTGCTTTGGTTCAACTTAGACAATACGGTAATTCGTTTGTCATACGAGACGATACTGGGTACAAAGGAAGTTGTATTTTTAAATCGAAATATAACAAGATGGTAATTGCACCTCCTTTTTAGGAGAGATATTTATGGGTCCCTTGACATGATGATAAACTGAAAATGCACGGCCGTGCTCAACGAACTGATCTGTTCTTTGTCGTTATCACACAGTTTTAAATCAAGAGGTCAAGAAATGATTTCGAGTACATGAGTTGATAATTTCTACCATGCTCGTATTCGTTATCACAAATATCGTGCTGCAAGGGATAAACCTAACACGTTACCCAAGAAGTAAAGACAGAGTGTTCTTTACTAGACGACGCTATTAATATGTTTTTCTGAAACAATACCTGGGTATAAGAGTTTCTATGGCTTGGTTATCCTGTATTGCCTGCTAGAGGGCCGCTGCAGGCTAGTGCCATCAAGCTAAGGTTACGAACTTGCACAAGTGGGAGTCTGAAGGATTTATGTGCACAGTTGGTCAACCTATGATGTCACGTCCATGACTATAGGACACTCAAGGGTCACATCGGTGAGTGCATGTAATACGAGAAAGATATGTAATGATACTTGGAAGAGGATTGATTCATAATAGTCATTTATGAATCAAGTTAAGTATTAAGTTAAGTTCAACTTATTACTAGATTAGTTTATCTAACTAATTAATACAAGCATTTGTACATTTACTAGTTGAGTAAATATACAATGTGTTAATTATAGATTATCTATAATATGATTTAAAGTAATTAAATCATATGGTGTTGGATAATATTATTGTCTAAATTATATAAGGTTTATTATATAATTAATTATTAAAAGTATAAATACAAAGTATATATATTTCGTGTATATAATATACGAAATATATTAGTGTATTAATACTAGACATTTAATAATTAAGTGCAACAATAATAACTAGATAAACTATAAGGGTTGGTTGTGTAAAAGGATAAGTTTAATTAAGAATTAATCTTAATTAAACTAGAAGGGCCCTAAGTGAAAGTCCTTCTATTATAAATAGAAGGCTTGGGGTTCCCTTGTAGCTTGCTCATTCCCAATACCCTAATCACGAAATCCTTGCCCCTCTTCCTCTCTATTTCGGCCGAGCAACACAAGGAAGAACACAAGTCTTGTGTTCTTCGTGTTCTTCGTTCGTTCTTCGTGTTCTTCAAGTCTTGAAGAACAAGTACCATTACAAGAGCTTATCTAGAGGGCTTCTCGTTGTGTTTATCACTGGTGGATCATTCTTGAGCAATCTAAGGTATGAATTAGAAAAACCCTTTTTCCCTTTCCCCTTTGTACGAAAGTCGAACCAAGAACCCTAGGGTTCTTGGTCAGTTCGACGAATACACACAAGTATGTGTGTGTGTTCGAGTTCTTCGTACAAGGTTTCTTTCTTGTTAACCTAATCTAAATCTCCAAGATCTCAATCCTTTAGGGTTTAAGGATTAGGTTTAATCCCAGTTCCGCATTTAGGGATTAAATCAGCTAGTTGGTTTAACCGGTCAAGAACAAGTTCATGTTCTTGGTCAGCAAGGTTCGAACCAAGCATGCTAGGCGGTCGACCCAAGTGGTTGATCGAGTAATGTGAAACCCTTCATCTTTAAAGGACAAAAACACCACTAATTCAGGCAACCTCTGGTTCATAAAAAGAATAGTGGTTCTTCTTCTCCGACGAGTTGTTGACGTTTTCTGGCAACAACATCACTGCCCCACCGCCACAACCTCTGCCGTATTTCGCCATCTTTGTCTTGCTCCAACGAACACCACTACACTAGTTATCATCCACCGGCGAATCATCATATAATCGGTATTCATTTCACACACTTCTCATACACCATCTTGCATACATCATAACTTCAGGCGACCACTGTATCTGCAACAACTCCGCCACCACTGGCACCACTTTTCGACTTGGTCACCACCGGAAATCACAACTCCGGCAACGATATCCATCGCATATTATCTTCTCCGGCTCCATCATTGTTTCCGGTGACTTTCCGATCTCCGCCACCGAATCTCCTACTAAAGTGAGACCATTCTCCGCAGGTTTTCCTTTTCCGTCAGTTACTCCAAATCAGCACAGCTCAAATCATCAATAATCTTCTCCGGCGGTCTATTTCAATAACCACCGGAACCATCGATTCAATCAACTGTCCGACGATTTCTAGCTTTCCGACGACACCGTGACAATCACCACCACTTTCCGAAGACACCTTCGTGCCTTTAACTCAAACCCACATTGATTCTAGCAACATCTTCTCCGATAACCCATTCCGTCGTTCACTCACATATCGTTGTAGTCACCGTCAACCTCCGTCAAGAAATTATGATCTTCAAAGTTGGTCTTCAAGTTGGTAAGAGATCTTCGTGAGGAGATGATGATAGATTTGTGGTGAGGAAGATGTGGTGAGGAAGATGAAGGTGATAAAATGACTATTTTACCCTCATGTGCATTACAAATGAGGTCACTTAACAGAAAAATTTAACACCTTTTGGTCTAAAGGACCAAACATGCAAAATCGGTAATCTTAAAGGATTAAGATTGTCGAAAATAAAAGATTAGGACCACACTTGCAATGTGGTATCATCTTAAAGGACCATTTGTGTAATTAACTCTATTTTCAATGTAATATTTTTATCTATTTAAATATTAATGTCAATTATTATAATATTTTTGTATGAAATATTTTAAAATATTAAGCTTTATAAGATGTAAAAAAAATTGTGGATTTATATATAAGGGGTTTTATGAAACATTTGAGATATATAAAGGTAAATTAGAAATATAGTAAAAGAAAAGCTTTTGAAAAAGATAACTATTAAAGATATTAGTTAGAAATATCTTTTTAGTTAGTGGAATGTTGATGTAATAAAAGTAATAAGCTTTTGTTGGTTAATCGTTGGGATGCTGGCCTCTCCCAACCCTAAGGCATCACTAAACCCATCACTAGCGCCACGTAATCGCATCCTTACTGACCCGCTACTGACACGTTCGTGCCAACCCTACCCATCACTAACCCATCACTAAACCCATCCTTTCCACATCATCATTTCCACATCACCATTTTAATTAATAAAAAAACACATTACATTAAATAAAAAAACATTACATTAATTAAAAAAACATTACATTAAATTAAAAAAAGACATTAAAATTAAAAAAAAGACATTAAAATTAAAAAAAAAAACATTAAACTTAAAAAAAAAATTAGACCTAAGAAAAAAAAACATTAGACATAAAAAAAAACATTAAACTTAAAATAAATAAAAAAAACTACTCGTCGTCCTCGTCTTCCTCTTCTCCCTCATCGGATGAGTCCGGATCGGCGTATTTGTCCAATAAACTGCGGCGATATTTTAAAACCGCTTTTCGCTCTCTTCGGCTCAAATTATCGGGAACCGAACAATGAAGGACTCTGAAAGCATCCGATATCTTTTTCTCCACGGTCGCTTCTTTGATAGTCTTCAAAGTGTCGGCTTGCAGTATGGCGTTCTCACATATACGGTCACGAGTTTCGTCACTTGAATACCGTGACGAAGTCGCATCCGAGGAACTTGCCGTACGCCGGCTAACGTTACGACCGATTGGTCGACGGATCGGGTCGTCACGGAATAGACCTTCCATATTTGCGGGAGGGAGCGGGTTGGTGTTGTCATCACCACGGTTCACCGGGTTGGGCACGGGAGTGGGTTGGGGATTCATGACGTTGTAATCTACCCAAAACTTGGGGTAATCTTTTAGTTCGTGCCAACACTGTTCGTACAAAAAGTTCCTCCGGTTGTTGTTGTCATAAAATTGTTGTTTTGCGGCGTTGATCATGTCTTGGTCACCGGCCCCACTTTGTCGACTTGACTCGAACCGTTTATAGATTTCCCCAAACTTCCGAACATCCATTTTTATCTTGTTCCATTTCCCTTTGAGTTGACTTCTGGTGCGTTTTGTATCAACTATTGAGTTGTACTCGGCTTCAACCTGCCCCCAAAGTCGATCACCGGATTGTGAGTTCCCGCGTTCTGCGGATTCTGAAGCATTTATCCACCGCTGGGATAAAATAACAGCCTCCTGGATGGACCACTTCTTTACCGTACCAGGCTCCCTAACCGCTGGTGTAGCTCTTCTTCTTCTTCCCGTTCCCCTGCTTGGTTCGACCGGGTCGGGAACCGCTTGTGGGCCCTGTCCTTCGGCTTCCTCTTCCGCTTCGGGCGGGGATTCGGGTTGATAGCCAGAACCCGAACCCGAACCGGGATGATAACCGGAGCCATAGAAACCGGGGTGGAAACCGTGTTGGTAACCGGGTTGGTAACCGGGTTGGTAACCTGGTTGATAACCCGGTTGATAACCGGGTTGATAACCCGGTTGATAACCGGGTTGAAAACCGGGTTGAACAGCGCCTTGGTTCGAGAAACCGCCGGGGGTGGAGTGGAACGGCATAAAACCCGAACCCGAACCAGATGCGACGTTGCTCGGGCTGGGCTGGCTAGTCTGTCCAGCATTTGACGAATATGCTGGTGACGGGATACGGGTGTTTAACAAATTTTGGAAGTGATCATTTGACGGGGAGGAGTTCGATCTACGACTCATGATGAAAATCTGGAAAATAGGTAATGAAGGTAATGAAGAAGTGGGAGAAGTGGTGTAAAATTATGAATGTGAGGGTGTTGTATTTATAGGTAAAAAATAGGATAAAGGAAAAAAAAAAAAATTGAATTTTGAATTCAATTTGGACGCTCCCTGGGCCCCACACACGCTCCCGACGCCCTTCCCACGTCCGTCGACAAGACGACGTATGTTCCACGACGGGCTGGTGCCAACGCCGTCGTGGCACGACGGCTCGAAAAGCCTGCTGACGGGTGGTGGTGACGCTGCGTTGACAGCGGTCTAAGAGCATCTCCAACCCATCTCTATCAACCTCTCTATCTCTATATTTGAAATTTTCTCCTCCAACCCACCTCTATCCCTCACTCTAAATATAGAGTGAGAGAAAAGCTCCCTCTATATTTGAAGTGAGAGGGTATCCCCTCTATCCATGCCTCTATCCATGTACCCCACACATCTTTCACTAATTTTCTTTTGTATGTAAAATAAATTAATTAAAAATATGATTTCTATGGGACCCACTAGGTTTGGAGGGATTGATAGAGTTTATGGTTGGAGTTGAGGTTATTTTAGAGGGAATTGACCCACCAATTATAGAGATAGACTGAGTTTTATAGAGTTTATGGTTAGAAAAAAAAGAAAACGTCTTTTCCAGAAAAAGAAAACGTCGCCTCCTCCAAACTATCTCCAGCTCCCAAAACCTTCGATGATCGTCACCTTCTCACCACACCATCGCCGTCGCTGTATCCCCCTCGCCAGTCGCCTCGCCGTCTCCCCCAGTCACCGCAGAACAAAAAGTCCCCTTTTCCCCCTCTCCCCGTCGCCTCCCTCTCTCCTAAGCGAACAGTCGTCGATCTCCGGCGAAGATAACAGTCGTCGTTCTCCGGCGAAGAGAACAGTCTTCATTCTCCGTCTCCTCCCTCTCTCTCCGTATCCGGTCTAGTCTCCGGCAAATCCTACCCCTAAATCTGGGGTGACGTTAATTTTGCCCTAATTTTGACGTTAATTTCCTGCCGGAGTGCCGGTGACATTTTCCTTCTCCAGTCGACTTCATCGTACGTTCTGAAACTCGGAATTTGATTACATCTTATTTCTTTGCTTAAAAATCATGTATGTTTCTCTGTATGCTAAATGTAAAAATTGTTTATGTTAAAATTGTTTCTCTGTATGAAGTTGAAATTAGAACTTGATTACATCAGATTTGTATGAGTTCTTTGAATGTTTATGAATTATTTGAATGTTGTATAAATTTGTTGTTGTATGAATTAATTTCCCTTTATTTAGCAACTTGCAGATAATAAAAAACACAAACAATGAGACTACATATTTTTGGTGCACACTACAGCAACAGATATATCTTTTTATCTTAAAAAACAAACAAAAACAGCACCTAGTTGCATGTAAATCGAGACAAACAAAGAACAAGTTACAATGATGAGGGAGACAGTTTTTCTTCTTTAATTACATGGGAAGTATATACCGCGAGTATGAATTGCACGTGTTTCAAGTATTAGACATCCCCAATATTAAAATATCAAAGGCCAGAAATTCCAAAATACCCTTCAGAAAACACTGGATGAATCCTGAAGCCTGCATTGTTTTTACTTTATCTAGCAAGAAAAAAAAGATTACAATTACAAGCTAGGTGGATCTTGTGTTGCAACTTCACTCGATCCAATTTAAAAATTTGCGCATGCATTGTTGATCATGCATTTATTCACCCTGTAGATAGCAATCTAAAATTAATCATAACTTAACCTATCATTGAGCGAGTTCGTTCTTATCTTGAAAGGTGAAGCTTGTTTCAAAGACTGTTATTTTTAAATTCGGGTTTTGATTGTGAATTATTTTTTTGTGCAAAATAAGTTACTCGCCTTGATATTGTTGCTTTCAATGGTGGTTGACATAGCTGCAAATTAGTTGGGCTACAAGCTTGGATGACACTAGAGTTACATGGAGCAAACCCGATACTCTCATCACATGTAGCAGTATATGTTCTTGCTTCATAGATCTGATTGAAGATATTTTCATTGACTAATTAATTGTCTTGATCGAAAAGGAATGATCGAGATTTGTGATCAAATATTTACAAAGGAATAATTTTAGAAACCTTGATTACCTTCTTGTAGAGTTGAATGTTTTCTTGATGTATCAGGCTCCCCTATACGAAGGAAAATCCCCATTCTTTTTAGTTTCTAGTTAATTAAAATGAAAATAAAACAGAATAGAAACCTTTCTCTCGAGTTCTTGTATCTCATTAGTTAGAATCTCTTCCTACAAACCATGTTAAAAAACCGTGTTCTCCGGTTAGAAAAAATATATATATCTAAAAAGCGAATCAAATTGCCTAACTGCCATTCATGTTAATTAAAGCTCTAATTTATTACTAAAATCTAACCTAGTGGTATTGGTGTATATTATAATGTATGGGTTCAAGTCGTGAACAAAAGAGTAGCTGGCGTTAAAAAAAAATAAAAAATTACTAGAATTTCTTCACTAATTACCTTTTTCATTCTAATACCGTGTAGGCTTATTTCCAATTGGTTCTCTAGTTTTTGCAGCTCTTCAACTCCCAAACCACAGAGCTCTTCTCCCATCAGTTGCCTAATATTATGCAAACAGTCACTCTTTTGTTTTGTTTTGTTTTTTTTTTTTTTATCAACTCTGGATTATGTGTTTAGGGAGTAATTAATTAACTAGTTACAAATTACCGATGAGCTTCATGCAAGTTCTGCAATTGTTGCTTTAATATTGCCACCTCCATTTTCCAAAGCTACCAATTGCATTTTCGAGCCAAAGAAAAGATCGATGAGCATATATAATTGCAATAAATCTTCACCCAAAGTGTTAACTGTTTTTGAAGCTAATATAACATAGTAGTATTTAAGTTCATATATTATGATATTTCTTATTTAATTATCATCAAAGGTATATATATTAATTAAGTTGTCAAGATCTATATTGATGTTTTTATTCTTGTATTTGTGCTTTAAGTTAGGATATCCATGAATGCTACCAAAGCAAGACAAACAAACTACCTTCCAATGGAACTATATGTCTAGATAACGTGAGAATTTATGTCACATGATTCTTTGCAATTTCATATGTATCATTTACAAGATTCTAAACATACTTTCGCAAGTGTTGATGATTTGCGATTCATGTTACATGCTATGTGTCGTGATCGAAAGAGTGATAGTATATATGTTGTAAATGACATGATCATGTAACATTAGTCTTGTATTTGTTGTGACCATATCACACTACAACAATATATGATTCTCAGTCTTCCAACACTGTACATTCCCAGTAAATTAATTTTTGATGATTAAGTTAACCAAGGATTAAAGCCACTATCAAATTAATTGTCATAATTAATACCATAGCCAATGAAATATTTAACTATTAAACGTTTATTGTGCAGTATTTTACTTGCATCCTAGCTTATTAATATTTAGTTTTCTAAAACGCAAATTTAATTAAGCCTACTAGCTAATTAATATTTAGTATTTTTTTATTGATTAATTTTAATTAGTTCAAGAAAGCCAAGATTAAGGTATTTGTAAAAGGTACACAGTGTTGCAAAGATGAGAGACAAAATATACACATAACTTTATGATCATATAATTCCATTGAAAAATAGTTCGTTTCTCTTGTCCCAGGAGGATATCATGAATATCTTGTAGTGCTTAATATATTTTCGCACTTCTTGTTTGTCTTTTTGCTATTGATCAAACTATTAACATTAGGGTTTTAATTCTCTACAATATTATTTATATTAAGTGGTTAGATATATAAATACACCGCTTTAATTTTGTATTTGTTGTTGCAGATTTAAAGAATTAGGTATCTAGCTAATTCATAAGGGAAAGAAGCAGAAGGCATTGCACATACCTTGGCGTCTGGCATCGGGTTTGAAAGTTGATTGTTTTCTTCTTTAGATCTATTGTAGCGTTGAATCGCTGATTTCATGCTGATTTATCAGGACGGAAAATGTTCTTAATTAGCAGTAATTAGAAAGTCTTTATCATCATCATAAATACAAGTCAAGGAATGATTGATAAAATGTTACGTATTTGATTTTCTCTTTTGCAGCATATAGTGAAGTATAGTGCTATGGATTAAAATCCATTATTTTCTTAATTTTATATATCATCATATAATTTAAAACTATAAATCATTTTTAATTAAGTGGTAATTGATCACATCTTTTTGGTCAAAAGATATTGGGACATATGATATATATACATATCACCATTTTTTAAATATCAATCGTAAATTGATGGTAATTGTAATTAATGAACCTGGTGCTTGAGAATTCATAGAGCTTGTTGGTGGTGGAGAAGATGATGAGTCCAACTTGAGCATCACATAAAATGGCTAACTCTTTTGCTTTCTTGAGTAATCCATTCCTTCTCTTTGAGAAAGTGATTTGCCTACTGGTTGAGTTATCTATTCTCCTTATTGCAATCTTCCCTCTTCCCATCGATCTTCAATCTTTTGTTTTTCTTTTTTTTTTTCCTAGGTAGCTAGGGTTTCTTGATTTCAATCTCTATGAGTGAGAGAGAGAGAGAGAGAGAGATTTAGATTCTAATTAGTGGTTAAGCTAAGGTCTACACTCTACAAGCTACTTAAAGGCAAACACAAGTAATATAATTAAGTGGGAAAGAAGATTACTCGGTGGATTTTTATTCACGAGATCAATATTTTTCATTTCAAAATTAATAATTATTCTTCATTTTGTTTAAAAAGCTTGATTAATATTCAGACCAATGTTCAACAATACACAAGGATATAAAAAATATTTAATATTTAATATCATATTCCCCTAGGACATATACTAGAAAACTCTTCACTAATATGTATTTAGACTAAGGTGATGTTTGGTAGTATTTGAATGATTAATATTTGAATGATAAAGAGGTCTGAATGATTCAGACTTCCCCTCACATCTGTCCGATTAATAGGCAGAACATGTTGAATTATTGATTCAGAAACTGATTAATAGGTCTACCAAACGCTCTGAATTTGTCCGATTAAGAGGCTGACCTCTTAAATGAAAATATTAAGAGCTTACCAAAAAGCACCTAACTCATTAAGGGTAATTATTGGTTGTTTAACAGAAATTAATGTTTAGACTAACACATTAAGGTTTGTTGGGTCTCATATGTTGTAACCAATAGTCTAGGGATCATTTATGTATTTAGTCTAAACTTAGGCTAGGTATATATACTAAGTAGTAACCTAATAGCCTATAACATTTGCCTAAACCTAAATTGTAACAGCCCCTATCCATTGCAAAGAGTTCATGTTCTTCAATCAATCTTAATCTTCCTATATTTCTAATTGTTAATGCTAAATCTATAGTTCAATCTTCCTATCTCGATCTACAATTGGTATCAGAGCAAAAGTCTCAAGAGATTCAATCCATATCTGTAGAGATTTAGCAAGTTTTAGCAAGTTTTTGAAGATTTTGAAGAAAAATAGCTCAAGAATCATAATTGATATTTGAGGTAGTAATCGTTGTTTTTATTTGATCATTGCATTCCTCTTTCGATTCTAAACACTTTAGAATCACATTTCAATCCAATCCATCAAGTATTCATCCCAATTTGATGATTTTTGTGAAAACCTTAAAAACTCAAAAACCTGACTGAAAAATCAAAATCGATGACTGATTTGTAACGATATGAGGAATATTATTGCATTAAACTGTTAGAAAAGTGATTTCTAACGTTTTGGGATTACATCATTGATTTTGGTTAAGAATTGAAGAATCTAGGATCAAAATTATAGAGATTTTGAAGAAAGTTACGTACCTGCTTAAAGTCTTCGGCTCGATCAAGAAATTGTTCGGCCCGAACACCTTCACTGACTTCGGCTACATCAATTGTTCGATCAATTCCAGTGTTCGATCAACTGTTCGATCAATTCCAGTGTTCAATCAACTGTTTGGCTCGTAAAGTGTTCGGCTAATCAAGATCAAAAGAGTTCGGCTTATCGTCGACTTTTCAATTGATCTTGGCTTCTGTCGATTTTTCAATTGATCTCAGCAATACACTGATCTTGATCTCGTCTCACATAATTCCGATTCCAAATCCTGATCTTGATCTACCTTATTGATTGATAGATCCCGTCGACCTCTGCTCACCTGCTTCTTATTTGTTCAGCTTCGATCTGCCAGATAACATGTTCGGCTAGCCCATATCAGTATAATCCACTAAGCCCAATTTTAAGATCAGGCCCAAATTGAATTAAAACAAATGATCTTCAGCCCAAAGTAAATTTGATCTCAATACAGTACACAAGCCCAAATTAAATTTCCGTCCAAACCTTAATTTCAACCCAAATCGAAGTAGTCCAGATTATTTGAAACTTCAAGTTTTTTTTTTTTTTTTTTAACCAGTAAACATTTTTTATTAAGTTCTCAAATTCTTATTAAGTTATCGAATCTTTAAACTTTTTAAATACTTCAAATTTTGAACTTTTATAATTTCTAACTTTTAAAATTTTGACATTTTAAATCTTTGAACATTAAGTTCAATTCTTATGAGCTTTAATCGAAAAATTGATATAAAAGAAAATTTTTGTTTGAAAATTTCGAATTTTGAAAAAAAAAACGCTAAAATAGATGAAAATTTTATCAAATCACTTCAAAATAAATACTTTGAGCTAAATGACAAAAATACCTTCTTAGAATCTCAACATGCACAACTGTTGGAACAACTTGTACAAGAAAAAACAAGGTATAATAATGTCAAAGAAAAACTTAGTATGACTGTAACAAAAGGGAAGGTATTAGTTCAACAATGTGATTCATTGAAGCAAACAGTCTTTGAAAAAACCTTGTGAATTGGAAAAATGTTTAATCGAATTACAAGAAAAGTCAACTGCTTTAAAGTCAAGGAGCATCGAGTTGACACAATCTCAAATTTTGGCTAACTCGCTGCAAGAAGCTTTGACCGCCATGAAACATCTTGAAGAACAAGTTTCTCAAATTTCTGAAGAAAATAGAGAATCAGAAATTGCAAAATTTCAAACTGAACAAGAATCAGAACTTTCAAAAAAGGTAATTTGTACATTTAAAACAGATTCTGAGAACTTGAAAATTCAGATGGCTGAACTCACAAAACAACTTCATGAATCCAATCATTTGAATGCTTTGAATATCGAAAATATGATTCTGTTTGTGATAAAAATCAGGTTTTGACTGATAAAATTAAACAACTCGAATTTAATTTTGGATCAGATTTACAAAATCAAATCAATATTTATAATATAGATAAAACAAAATTCCTAGATAAAATTGCATCTCTTGAAACAGATTTTTCTTTTTCTCAAAATAAAAACAATGTTTTGAAAATCAAGATTAAAGAATTTTCTAAACCTAAAATTGTTGATAAAGGAAAACATGCGGTACAAGTTCCGATTAAGATTTACTCAGGTGAATCTTCAAAATATGTTTCTGAATCTGTTTCTAAAAAGGTCTCACAATTCACAACTTATTCACTTCAAAAGAGCAAAAAGTTGTTTGTGAAACCACACTCTTCGGAACCTAGTACGTCTAAATCAAAATTTGTTTTGAAACATTCTTCGATTCCAAAGCATTTAATGTCTACGACAAAAACTTTAACATACCCGAGAAAAGATCTGTTAGCGATGGCACCTAAAACTAACCATAATTTTTCGAAAACAGTGAAAAATGTTTTTGTTTTCTAAGACACCTATGATCTTAAAAGAAAAATGGATTCCGAAAACTCCAAAATCTCATATAATTCCTCGGAAATTATTTGAAAGTGAAACATCGAGTTTCAATTTTTCTTGGAATTCCAAATCTTTACATCAAATCGATACAACTTATCGATGGTTTCACTCTAAACTAACACCATCGGACCCAAACAAAAACGGGTACCAAAAGTTGTATGATTTGTTTTCGCAGGTGAATGACTTATACACACGTCAGTGTATAACTCGATTTTCACCGAAGAATGACTTATACACAATTCAGTGTATAACTCGAGCTTCATTAGAATGGTTTATACACACTTCAGTGTATGACCCGAGCTTCAAAGAAATGGCTTTCAAGTACTTCAGCTTGAAACCCGGTATTCAACGGAAAATGGCTTCTAATTAACTCAGATTTAGAACCCGCTCATAACCAGAAAGCACATAACTGCACAAACTCTTCTCCACCCCTCTACTGCTGATAAAGGTACATCTCTAATCTACAAACGTTTCAATATCTTTGTTTTGTCGAGGGGGAGAAATAATAATTCTAGGGGGAGAATTAGTATTTCTAGGGGGAGAAAATTTCTAAAATCAAAACAAAATAACCAACTTAACAAATAATCGATAAATCTTTTAAAAGACTGTACCTTCCCATGGTTTGCCAGAACCGGCCTTACCTTCCAAGGGAAATACTTTTCAGCAGATTGGTAAATGTGAGGGTATAAATCTAGGGTATAGATTTAGATGAGTGCAAGGTGATGTGAAACCGTGATAATAACAAGAAAACACACATTTGAGTGCATCCAAACTGTCAATAAACCGGGCAACCATACAAAAAGGTGATCATTAATGTGTTGAATGTTTCATTAGACTTAACTGGCCCATTAAAGCATCTGCACTCCACCACCAACCACTCAGATTCCTCTCAACATGAATTTGTTTCAATTCATCAGGGGACGTAGCACATAATCTATCGACTACTCATTTGGAGTATGTTGGTATTGAAATCATTAACCTCCTGCCCCGGGTTACGTCTCATTTTAATGCACAGTGTGTCTAGGTCTCACCGTCAAATATTTCCAATAAAGGACACATACACTAGTAAAATGAATCTCTGTGAATTCATCGGAACACTCATAGTGGCTCACAATCTGGTGCTTCACGAAGATTAAGTGGACATCCTGCTAGAGCTAAAATTACGCCAACTCTAAATGCAGGTCACACAATTGAATCGACTGTTGTGCAAACGACTATTGAATCAAATGGTGTGCTAACGGTCACTCTATGTGAGCCTGGTATTACCTAAACTGTTCAAGTTGCTGTGCCTAAAATTTTCAATCAAAAAGGCAACAACTTATGCCGGAAACACATAAAGAATTCCGATGAAAAATCCATGTGAATCATTCTTACAACGTAACATAGTAAATGCTTATCAATTGCACATGAGCGTTATAGTTCACTCTCAAATAACTCCTATGATCTGCTATAACCGGCATGATCTTCCCCAGGAGCCACCTACAATATAGGACATACTTTGAGGGTCCCTAGGTCTAGGTGAGCAGAATCAAGTATCACGGGATCTTGATTGGGGTGCGCTGAGATAAAAGTTGAGAGGGGGAATGAAGTATGTGGTGCAAATCAGCTAAACACATGGTAAACTGAAACGAGGGTGTAGTTGAAAATTGAAAAAGTAAGCTTGAGTGAGGAGGGTGTGACAGGGTTAAAGAAAACGAAAAACCCTTACCAAACCGATTAAAATCTGGGTAGCCACGTCTCTATCAGATTGCATATGTTGCTCTCTGATATTGAAAAAGACATCATGGACCGAGTGATGCAATGCACAACCCCCCGGCTACTCAAGTACTTCTTAAAAAGTCCTTGTTTCATTTTTCACGGAGATCAACTCATATGCTATCGACATCTTACTTGGAGATTGTTGATATTGAAAAAAAGGACAATTCTCTCCAGTCCTCGCCTTCGTTTGTCCACAAATAGAGTCTAGAACCGAATTAAATTTCTCTAGGACACAGGCATTCCACCAAGCATATCCTTATGATATTACCAGAACATTCATAGTGATACCAAAAAATATTGGTTTTCCACAATGATTGAATGGAAATCCTACCAGTGCTAACATCAAAGCCAACACTGAACGTAGGTCACACAGTTTATTTAATTGTTGTGCTAACAGGAAATCTGTGTGATCCTGGGTTACCCTGATACCTTCTTGTGCGAAGATCAGACGACTGTACTCCATTCTTATCAACAATAATCACTATGTCTGATAGAGGATCTGATGACTGTACTCCACTCTTATCAACAACAGTCAATACATCAGATAAGGGATTCTATGACCGTACTCCAACATTATCAACAACGGTCAGAAAATCCAAATCAAATCAAGATACCGCACTTCTACGACTTCAACAAATATCAGGAACCAAGGATCAGCAGCAAATCAACAGCGCCACAACTTCAAGAAAGGACTTCCGCTGCCGACTGCTCTATCTATGGGTCTACATTTCGTCGATTTGCTTGAAGTCTTCTGGAATACTTTCTATTGGTTGAAAAGCCAATTAAAAGCATGGTTATCACCGATCATCAAAAGCAGAAGCTGATTTGTCAACATAACTGCACAACGGTTAACCACTCAGTTCCAGCTTTCCAAACGAAGAAGACTTCAATGGTTTCAATGATAAAATGTGTTATATATTGATTATTACAAAAAATGTATAATCATTATTCAACACATTTTCATCAAAGGGGCATCGTCATACTCAACTTATTTGTTTCCTTAAAGCGAAGATTCTTCCTAATTTCAACTCGCAGAACTTCACATTTTACATGATGAATCAGATAAATCTTATTCATCATGTTGGGGAGAAGATACATTACATAAATTCTTTTTATAAAGAATTGATACTTTCAGAGAAAAATTCTTCTAAAGCTCAATCTGCGGGAACAAACTTAGGAGTTTCTTACAATATTATGGAGATTATCGATACGTTAGCCCAGTTTACTCCACATTAACAAGATATATGCACCAGTTAAGGGGAAGTAAACAAGAAACCAAAGATCTAACGAAGGTATCAAACAACTTCCATAGTTGAATTTGGTAATTCGTTCACCGGGGAGTAAATATCAGAATGTTCAATCCAACTCCCGTGAAGAAATAGTTGTTTGTTTGAGGGGGAGCGTAACCGTTATCAACATGTTAGCTCAACAACAATTATCAAGAATCATAGATCGACATAAAGCCACAACCTTTAAGAAAGGACTTACGCTGTTAATCTCTCTATCATTATGGGTCTTACTTTTAGTCGATCAATATGTATCTTCAGTCAAAAGTCTTCAAATCACATCTTGTTGGTTGAAAAGCTACAAGAATTATTCATTTTCACATCCAAAGAAAGCTCAAATTGTTCCTGATACAACATTATTCAACGACATATCTACCATGTACAACTTTGGCTCAAGATGAAGACTTCGAAGATACGCCTCCCAGACTATTGTTACAAAGGGGGAGATTGTTGGGTCTCATATGTTGTAACCAATAGTCTAGGGATCATTTATGTATTTAGTCTAAACTTAGGCTAGGTATATATACTAAGTAGTAACCTAATAGCCTCTAACCTTTACCTAAATTGTAATAGCCCCTATCCACTGCAAAGAGTTCATGTTCATCAATCAATCTTAATCTTCCTATATTTCTAATTGTTAATGCTAAATCTATAGTTCAATCTTCCTATCTCGATCTACAGTTATGATTGTTTGTTTAATGGAAACTAATGTTTATTTAGACTAACGGTCATCATTGTTTGTTTAATGGAAAGTAATTCATGTTTATTTAGACTAACTCATTAAACTTTATGAGTTTATATTGAAGTGATCATAAGACATGCCAGTTAACACTATCATAAAATTATGAGTAATGTATTTAGTCCTATCATTTATTGTTACTAATAGTCATACTCATAAAGATATGTGTCAAATTAAAGAGCTAATATTAAGATAGAGAATTATTCGATTACACATGTCATTATATCAACAATAGTAGGACTATGGGAAATTATATTAAAATGGCAACCTCACATCAGTCGCATGTTTAAAATATCCATAGTCCTTCAACTTGAAAGATAATGCTAATTATGATTGCTTCATGCGAGAATTACCGTCCTCCAACCAAATTTAGTGTTGGCACGCCTTCATCGATCTTCACGAATTACAGACACTCCATACACGGTTTCCAGTTATACGATATATAAATTGGCAAATGGGATTGGTTTTTTCAACCAATAAGATTATACAATATATAAGAGTTTTTTAAGAGATGGTTGTTCTTTTCAAAAGTATTTAATAAATAATGGTAGTTTTGAAAATATTTGTAAAAAGAGGTAGTTTTAGGTTTTATTTTACCAAGACTTTTTCATTATTTTCTTTTGGTTGCTTATTTATTTTAGCAAACTTTATTTTTTTTCTTTTTTAATTTAACTACATATAATTACCTAATATTATAAATATTTTCCTTTACGTTGGACAAATTATTATTAAGAAATTCTCATTGAGGAGAATGCAACTTACAAATAGCTTATTATCTTCTTTACATATTGTTAGGGCTGGACAAATTATTTTTAAGAAATTCTCATTGAGGAGAATGCAACTTACAAATAGCTTATTATCTTCTTTACATATTGTTAGGGTTGTCAAATCATGTTACCATTTCGTGTTTTTGGTTAACACGACACGAAAACAACACGACACGAAGTCTTGTTTTATTTTGCTAACACGAACACGACCAATTTCGATTTTGTCTCAAAACATTTGAAAGTTCATCTTCCCGTTCCCTTGATCCAGGGATCATTTGAGTATCAGATTCAAGAGACCCTTTTTCTTCATGACGATATTCAGTTTCTTCACAACTTGCCATCAGACATATAACTTTCTGTTGATCTTCAGAGTTTGACTCAGATTCTTCTTCTAAATTTGCAAATAGACCTTTTGTGTTGCAAGTAATTACTTCTTCTTCACTTGTCTCTGAGTCACTTAACCAAGCTTCAACAGTTGCCTTTAATGCTTTTGCATCTTTCTCAGCCTTGGCTAGCTGAGCTTTCAGCTCCTGGTATTTCTTCTCAGTATCTTCATATTTCTTTTTATAGTTTAACTAGGAGCTTGAGCTTGATTTTTTAGAACCATAGTTCTCTTTAACTCTGCAGTCAGCTTTGATGTGACCCCTTCTTTCACATTTATAGCATACCATCTCTCCTCTGTCGTTTTGACAACTTCATCTGTTTCTATTTAAGAATCTTTTATACCTTGTGGCTAATAGAGCCATACTTTCAGAGAGTTCTTTTATATCATCATTATCACCGTCTTCAGCATCTTCAAATCTTCCGTCATCAGCATTGTTTGGATCGACATCGTTTTCCATCTTTGCTTTTAGTGCTCTGCAAGAGGACTTAGAAGAGCTTGCAATGAGAGCGGAGGAGGTAGGAGTTTCATTCAGATTATCATACATCTTGTTTTCATTTTCAAAGTTCATCAGTATACTATAAAGACTGCTCATGTTCATATCTCTCATTTGACCACAGGTTCTTAGTACCATGGACATGACAACCCAGTCTTTTGGAATAATTTCCAAGAATTTGTACATTAATTCTTGAACATCTTTGTGAATACCGAACTCCCTTAACTCATTTATGAGGATGGTGAATCTTCTGTAGGACATGTTGAGAGTTTCAACTTTGATGACCTTGAGTGCTTCATACTTTCGATTCAACATTGTTTTTCTGCTAGCTTTAACTACATCGGTTCCTTCATACGATGTTATCAGGATATCCCAAATCTCTTTGGCAGTTTCTGTAACACCTCAAATTTTATAACAAAACATTTGTCAAAATATATCGTTTTATAAATAGAAGAACCGTTCCAAAAATACGGATTTACAAAACCTTTGGTATGAAAATCAGAGTATAAAGTTTGGTGTTACAAAATAGATCAAAACCAAAGCTAAGCATAAATCCGCTCTAATGCTCTTCTATTCTAGGCCCCGCATATCTCTATCCATACGTACCTATATCTTCGATCCTGAACCTGAGTACATAGCAAAAACAACAAGTAGTACATGAGACACAAAGATGTCTCGTGAGCTGAAGGAATTATGTGCACAGTCGGTCAACCTATGATGATACATCCATGCCTACGAAACACTTAAGGGTCACACCGGTGAGTGCATGTAATACGAACAAGTTATGGAACGATACTACGAAGAGGAATGATTCATAGTAGTCATTATGAATCAGTTAAGTATTAAGTTAAGTCTAACTTATTACTAGATTAGTTTAACTAACTAATTAATACAAGTAGTTGTACATTTACTAGTTGAGTAAATTACAATGTGTTAATTATAGATTATCCATGATATGATTTAAAGCTATTAAGTCATATAGTAATTGGATAATATTATTGTATGAATTATATAAAGGTTATTATATAATTAACTATTAAAAGTATAAACACAAGTATATATATAATTTCGTGTATATGGGTACCGAAATTATAGTGTGTTAGTACTAGACATTTGATAGTTAAGTGCAATGATAATAAACTAGTTAAAACTATAAGGGATGGAAGTGTAAAAAGGAAGTTTAATTAAAAAGTTAATCTTAATTAAACTAGAAGGGTTTTAAGTGTAACATCTTCTATTATAAATAGAAGGCTTATGCTAAACCCTAGATGTTACTTGATTACACCTCTTACACGAAATCCTTGCCCCCCTTTCTCTCCCTTCAATCGGCCGAACCCAAACACAAGAACACAAGTCTTGTGTTCTTCGTGTTCTTCGTTCGTTCTTCGTGTTCTTCGAGTTTCGAAGATCAAGGATCGTTACAAGTGATCATCTAGAGGATCGTTCGTCGTGTTCATCATCAGTGGATTTATCTTAAGCATTAACCTAAGGTATGATTCATGGAACACTCTTTCTTCCTCTCCTCTTGTTCGAAGTCGAACCAAGAACCCTAGGGTTCTTGGTAGTAGTCGACGAACACACAAGCATGTGTGTGTTCGAGTTCTTCGAACAAGGTTTCTTTCTTGTTAACCTAATCTAGAATTCCAACATCCCAATCCTTTAGGATATAAGGATTAGGTTTAACCCCAGTTCCGCATTTAGGGATTAAATCAGCTAGTTAGTTTTAACAGGTCAAGAACAAGATTATGTTCTTGGTCAGTCATGGTTCGAACTCGTTAACTAGGTGGTCGACCCAAGTGGTTGATCAGTCGCATGGTGCGTAGTAAATCCCTACAGTGGTATCAGAGCGTTGGTTTAGAAATCTAGACTAGATTAACAAAGTTTTGTTTGTTTACTTTAATTTACAAGTTTTTTTTTGTTTCAAGTTCTTTCTTCTTCTTCATATTTTTCGAAAATAGGGAAGAAACCCTAAGACCAAGAACATTGAACTAGTCTAAGTTTAATTGGTCAAGAAGGTTTCTAGAAAACCCTAGGAATATTCGAAACCCTAGAAAGAACCCTAGGATCAAGTATATTAAACAAGATATGTTTAATTGATCAAAAGGATTCTTTCCATAAACCCTAGAAATTTCGTGACCTAGAAAGAACACTAGGATCAAGTATATTAAACAAGATATGTTTAATTGATCAAAAGGATTCTTTCCTAGTTACCTTAGAGATTCCGAAATCTAGGAGGAAACTTGGACACCAAGTATGTTAAACTAGCCTAGTTTAATTGGTGGAAAAGTTTCTTAGTGTTAAGATTTTCGAAAACCCTAAGGAAACCCTAAAACATTAAACTAGTTTAAGTTTAATAGTTTAAAATATTAATTAGGATAATAATCTAAAACCTAGTTAATTAGACAAGTTTATGTCTAATAGGTTTAATTATTATTTTGATAGATTTATTAAAGCTAGTTCTTTAAACCTAGTAGTTTAGACAAAGTTTATTGTCTATAAGGTTTAAATTAAAGAGTTTAAATAAATTTATTAAAAGTTATAATCTATCTTAGAATTTAAACAAAGTTTATTGTTTAAAAGGATTGATTAAAATTAATCTTTTAATTAAAATAATGTCTTTGATCAAGAAAGTCAAAACCCTAGTTTTGATTGATCAAAAACAAGATTAGGGTTCATCTAATGAATTTAGGGAATTGATAAAGAAGGTGTTAATTTTTAAGTTCTAAAATTAACAAGGTGTATTTAATTATGTATGAATATGTATATGTATTTAAATTTTCGTTTTTTTTATTAAGTAAAATTGAATTTTAAAAGATATAATAAGTTTATACACATTTTAATTAGTTCAAGTTAAAATGTATAAGTATAAATTAGGTGTAATATTCTTATTAGAATGTTACAAGTTTATTATTATAAATATACATATATACGAATTTATATATATATATTAAATACAAGATAAAATGAAATAATTAAAAGGATAATGTTATTTTGATCTTTAAAGAAATAATAGTGTAACTAGTTATTGTATAAGTTATAATATAATTAAAACTAGAATGTACAAAGTTATGATTTAATTATAACTAGTAATTGTACAAGTTGAAATTATATTATTAACTAAGAAATATACAAAGTTATATGTTATCATATATTAAGATGTATAAAGTTATAAGTCATTATAACTAGTTAATTATACAAGTATAATATAAGTATTTTACAAGTTATGTAATATACTAGATTAATGATCAAATATAAATAACAAGAACCTATATTTAACTTGTTCAAGTTAAATATAAGAAAGGTTTAAACAAACTAAAGAATTATTATATATAGTCTTTATATAATAGGTTTATTAGTTTCACCAAGTATAAACCGGTGATTGTGTTGGCTTAAGTTTCATCATGGTTATTGAAGCTAGTGGGAGCTACACAAGAAAATCACTAAGTTTGTAAGTGTGTCGTTAAGGCATAAGTTATGGTCGAATCTAATAAGAAACAAGTGTTTAATTTCATTATTAGACATAAGAAAAACTAGATGTGTTAAACTAGGTTTATGTTTCAAGTTCATGAATCATAAAAGTTTTAAAAGTTTAACATAAGTTTTATAAGTTTTTCAAGTAAGATAAAACAAGTAAGTTTTATTAGAAATAAGGTTTCTCACAAAACCTAGTAAAACGTTTTGTACACCTCGTTTTTAGGTATACATGTAAGATCGTACAAATTCTTGAATCTATAAGTTTTAAAGAATAGTTCTTATGTTTTAAAAAGGGTGTCTTGTTGAACGTTTCAATTCTTCATGACACACATTTTAAACAGGGATTAAGATTGGAATAAAAGTTTAAGTTTAGTTTTAAGACTTAAACAAACCCAAGAAAATCTTAGATTGAAGTACTATCCACCTAATGGAACACCTCACTTGTTCAACGATATTCATATTGTAAGGATAAAGAACCTTAGATATGGATTCAAATCATTGCGAGTGTTAGGGTGCGTAAGGTTCTGTGATAATCGGGAGTCCGGCGCAGAGCATCGCACTGTCTTAGATGGTCTGATCTACTTTGGTGATAATCGGGAGTCCCGGCCCAAAAAGTACTTGAGTAGAATAAACATACTAGACTTCATTACTAACTTAGAAATGTACGATTAGATTGTACAAAGTTGTAATAAGTTATAAGTCTAAAGATTCTACGACCCCTAGGAATCGTGTCAAGTCTTGATACGATCGGTAAGGAAGTTACCTACCAGAAATAGCATGTCTCGTCGGGAAGTGCCCAAACCTTGCGGCGAGAATGTGATATATGGATCCTAGGCCTAAAATATTAATTATGGGTTTATAATATATTTTAGAGAATGTTTATTGATGATTACTAATTAAACTGGGTTTGATTTGTAGATGGCAGCAACAAATGTGATTGCGACAACAAGTACCAACAATCTCTCACTTTGCTCAATCCTCGAAAAAGACAAGTTGACTGGGTCAAACTTTCTCAACTGGGAGCGCAATCTTCGTATTGTGCTCAGGCATGAGAGAAAGTGGTATGTCTTGGAGAGAGCAGTACCGAACACCCCTGCTGTTAATGCCAGAGCTGAAACGAGGCAAGCTTATGATAAGCATGTCAGTGATGCACTTGATGTGAGTTGTTTAATGCTAGCCACCATGAGTCCTGAGTTACAAGCGGGACTTATGGATGTGCCTGCGTTTGAGATGATCCAGCAACTTAGGGATTCATTTCAAGAGCAAGCTCGCACCGAGAGGTTTGACATCAATCGAGCCTTCAACTCTTGCAAGATGGTTAAAGGAACGCCGGTGAGTGCCCACGTCATGAAAATGAAGGGACACATGGATCACCTCGCTAGACTTGGTCACCCCATACCGTTGCAAATGGCAACAGATACTATACTCAACTCGTTGTCTGATGACTACAAGTCTTTTGTGGTCAACTACAACATGCATAATATGGAGAATCCATTGCTGAGCTACATTCCATGCTCAAGACAGCTGAGTTGAGTTGGGGACCAAATCTAAGGACGTTCTCTTGATCGGTAATGGCGGTGGCGGTGGAAAGAAGAGAAAAGGGCATGGTGGTAAAGGAAAGGGTAAAACCTATCCTAACCAAGGAATGCCAAATGGTAAAGGTGTCAAAAAAAAGGTCAAGAAGGTTAAGCCTAACACTGCGAGGACCGAGAAACGGTGCTTCAAGTGTGGTGAGGCTGAGCATTGGAAAAGAAATTGTCCAAAGGGTGCAAGTGGTAGTGGAGGAAACACAAGTTCCTCAGGTAACACAACCACACTTCTTAATCACTTTAAGATACTTGTAAAGTACATTACGAGTAATCTAACTTTTGCAATCGTTTATTGCAGGAGATGGAAAGTGATGGTGACCGGCATGAGATGGTGATGATCCCACGAGCACCAAGTTTTTATAATTCAGTTTTTTCAGTGGATTCGTTTTAAACAATTTACTTTATTGTTTGGATAATTTTATTTATGTTAAAACAAGTTTCATTTTGGTTTTAATTAAATTTTTCGAATCCATGGTTGAATTATATTGTGTGCATGTGTGATAATTACACTAGTCAAGGTTTATGACTAGATTGTAAGTCAAGTTTTGATTTACTTATGTTTCATGTTTATATATTTGTTTGATTGTTGTATAAATAATGTCTTGTTAGCTCAAGGTATTTAAATACTAGTAGTTAGAAAGTTTTTCTAATGAAAGTCTTTAAAAGTTTTATGGAAGCATAAGGTTCAATGGTTGTTGAACTTAGTTAAAACATCTTAAGTAATAGTCATTACTTATGATAGAAAGTTTTAAAGTATTAGTATTAATATAGTATGATTATATTAGATATAATCAAGATGGACTCTAAAGAGTATTATTACAAGTCTTTTATACTTGTAGTAAAGGATTTAATGAAGTCATAATTCCCTAATAGGAATAATTGGATATTCGCATAATCCAAGTAAAATGACTTAGACATTAAATGACTCTTAAGAAGGGACATAACTATATTAAAGTCTTTAAGAAATTAAATGGTATTATTGCAAGTCTTTTATACTTGTAATAAATACAATACTTAATCAAGTCATGATTCCCTTATAGGAATAATGGATATTTGACAAATCTAAGTGATGACTTTGACATTAAATATAGTTCTTAAAGAATACTAATATATTTAAGAATTGATAGTGTCGTTTCAAGTGTTTCATACTTGTTAGATACAGTAATCAATAAAGATCATGATTCCCTTAAAAGGAATGTTGGATATTCGCAAATCCAAAGGATGATCTTAGTTATTGATAGAATTCTTAAAAGATTAAACTACAAGTTATTGACTAGGTCAAAGTAGTATTTTAAGAGATGCTTAAGTTCCATAAAAGTAAGTGGGAGCTAAGACTAACGTAATTCATTAAAGGTGTTAGTGAATTCAGTAAGTTAGTAAGACATTAACAACAAGATTTTACCAAGTCGTTAGCCAAAGAGTTAAGAGAAATAATAAATGATCGTTGATTAGATTATTGCAAACCTAATAGCGTGATCACAAGTCTTGTGATTAATTATTGCATATCTAATAGGTTGTTAAACACTTCAGTGGATAACACAATCATTTAAGGAAATTTCTTTAACTAGTAAGTATATCTACAAATCAAGTAACTAAAAGAGACTTTAGTTACAAGGATAATTTTATGAATTCAAGAAACTAAGGAGTTAATTTCCAATCCTCCTATGTTTACCGAATTACATAAAAGGCAAAGACTAGAATATGTTCTTAGATTGTTGCAAGAACAATATCTAGCAAAGACAAAAGTAATAATATTACTAAATACTCGTCTTATGTCTTTAGTTTAATAGAAATGCTTGATTTAGTGATAAAGTCACAATCAAGGTTGTAAGAATCATTGAGTGATCAACACAAACGAAAGGAATAAAGTAATGATCCAGTAATAATTCAGTATCTATGTCCAGTAAGGAATAATACATGAGTTAGTATCATTCTTATTCAGACTTTGTATGTTTTACAACATCCATAAATAAAAGTCTATTTATTCAAAAGATATAAAATCCGTGACTACTCGTCTTGGTGGGAACCTTGATGGGACGTTAACGTCATCGCGGTATTTGGTGGTAGATTCGAAGTTCTTCGAAGATAGCTACACAAGTTCTGTGTAAACCAAATATCGGTGATATTCTGTTGGATGCTCAACGAATATTGGATTGACCACCGTGACAATACTTCGTGGTTGAAAAGTTCAAAAGTATTGTTCACTAGGATTGTCCTTAAGCCTGAGGTATTTGGTTTAGGATACAATGACTAATGTGCTTTGGTTCAACTTAGACAATACTGAAATACGTTTGTCATACGAGGCGATACTGGGTACAAAGGAAGTTGTATTTTAAATCGAAATATACAAGATGGTAATTTCACCTCCTCTTTAGGAGAGATATTTATAGGTCCTTTGACTTGATGAGAAACTGGCAAGTGCACGGCCGTGCCCAAACGAACTGATCTGTTCTTTGTCGTTTATCACAGCAGTTTGAATCAAGAAGTCATGAAATGATTTCGAATACAGGAGTTGATAATTTCTACCATGCTCGTATTCGTTATCACAAATATCGTGCTGCAAGGGATAAGCCTAACAACGTTACCCAAGAAGTAAAGACAGAGTGTTCTTTACTAGGAGACGCTATTAAGAGTTTTTCATCAAACTATACCGAGGGTTACATAAGCTGTTTTTATGGGGTTGGTTACCTACATGCCCATCTAGAAGGCCACTGTAGCTCGTATCATTAAGACAAAGGTTACAGACTTGCACAAGTGGGAGTCTGAAGGAATTATGTGCACAGTCAGTCAACCTATGATGATACATCCATGCCTACGAAACACTTAAGGGTCACACCGGTGAGTGCATGTAATACGAACAAGTTATGCAACGATACTACGAAGAGGAATGATTCATAGTAGTCATTATGAATCAGTTAAGTATTAAGTTAAGTCTAACTTATTACTAGATTAGTTTAACTAACTAATTAATACAAGTAGTTGTACATTTACTAGTTGAGTAAATTACAATGTGTTAATTATAGATTATCCATGATATGATTTAAAGCTATTAAATCATATAGTAATTGGATAATATTATTGTATGAATTATATAAAGGTTATTATATAATTAACTATTAAAAGTATAAACACAAGTATATATATAATTTCGTGTATATGGGTACCGAAATTATAGTGTGTTAATACTAGACATTTGATAGTTAAGTGCAATGATAATAAACTAGTTAAAACTATAAGGGATGGAAGTGTAAAAAGGAAGTTTAATTAAGAAGTTAATCTTAATTAAACTAGAAGGGTTTTAAGTGTAACATCTTCTATTATAAATAGAAGGCTTATGCTAAACCCTAGATGTTACTTGATTACACCTCTTACACGAAATCCTTGCCCCCCTTTCTCTCCCTTCGATCGGCCGAACCCAAACACAAGAACACAAGTCTTGTGTTCTTCGTGTTCTTCGTTCGTTCTTCGTGTTCTTCGAGTTTCGAAGATCAAGGATCGTTACAAGTGATCATCTAGAGGATCGTTCGTCGTGTTCATCATCAGTGGATTTATCTTAAGCATTAACCTAAGGTATGATTCATGGAACACTCTTTCTTCCTCTCCTCTTGTTCGAAGTCGAACCAAGAACCCTAGGGTTCTTGGTAGTAGTCGACGAACACACAAGCATGTGTGTGTTCGAGTTCTTCGAACAAGGTTTCTTTCTTGTTAACCTAATCTAGAATTCCAACATCCCAATCCTTTAGGATTTAAGGATTAGGTTTAATCCCAGTTCCGCATTTAGGGATTAAATCAGCTAGTTAGTTTTAACCGGCCAAGAACAAGATTATGTTCTTGGTCAGTCATGGTTCGAACTCGTTAACTAGGTGGTCGACCCAAGTGGTTGATCAGTCGCATGGTGCGTAGTAAATCCCTACATGAGCTACATGGGTTTAGACCCCGAATAAATAAACAAGTAGCACATTATATATAAACATATATATATCTCATCATCATACGTCTAATCACCCTAATGTGACCCTATCGATTTTGCTTTCCTAGCAATCGTAACTAGTTATATGGAACATCTCCAAATAACCCATCATCTCACGTACTTATTAATCGGAGATCCCTCGCCTTAATAAGCCTTACGATAACGGCAAGAGGGAATCGCCCAATCTACCGTTACCCGAATTCTAGCCGGATCACGTCCGGTTAGCAAGCCTCCTATCACATGATGGTCCATGGGTCGACGCCTTGGTTCCCTATCACACCATTGACTCGGTTCCCTTTATCGGGCACACATTGCTATAGTGTCCCATCTCGTGGCATGAGTAACACTCCACCTCAGAGAACGCCTTGGTTCTACAATCACAGGCCATATGCCCCTCCTTGCCACAGTTGTAACACGCCTTCGAATCTCCTCGGCATTCGCCGGCATGGTTCTCCCCGCATCTCTTGCACGGGGCAACGCTTCCTTGCTTGGAGAAATTCGATGTGAAGTTCCTTTTTTTGTAAGTTCCCGAGCCACTCTCGGATTTCCTTTTCTCGCCCACATGGGCCCTGGGCCCTCTCGGCATTTCTTACCGCATTTACCTCTTCCACACCTCGGGCGGCACTAATGGCCTTATCAACTGTGACCGCTCTCTTCACCTCCAATTGGAAACCCCAAAGTAGCCCACAAGCATACCGGACCACCCTCGACCTTTCCTCAATATAGGTTGTACTTGGAACGAACATTTCTGGAATGTATGGACAATTGATAAGTATATCTGATCCCATGTCATTTTGATGTTCGACAAATCCCAGAAAACGGATTTTCCACATACCAAAATCGTCATCAGTAAACACAGGGGCATGTGTCTTCGAACTAAGATTCATTTGAGATAGCTTTTCACCCATTTTTGATCATTAACTAAGCAGATCAACACTTATGAATTAATTGTCCCTGCTCTGATACCAATTGTTACTCCCGTAATAAGTGAAATATGACACTTATACGTTTTCACTGACCAATTTAAATTTATAGAGACACTCAACACTTTTTAAACTTTTCTTTATTAATCAATAATTGATACAATAAAGATGCAAGCATTTTGCGGAATAACTAAGAACAAATCCTAATTAAACTGCTTGCATGTGATAGACAACAACAAATATTATCTAAGACAAGTTTATGATCAACAAATGATCAAGCACAAGACCAGACAATTCATTATACAGATTCATTTCTCGAATCAGATAACTAGAGTTAACGGTGGTTTACACTCTGCTCAAGGGAATAAAGTTCTGGGGTAAATTCAACAGCGTGTAACCTTATTGGGTGCACACCGGAATCGATCGTCTAATTCCTCAATTTATATCATTGGGAAACGTAGAGCCAAAGGAATGATCGATCGACTCCACGTGTGAGAATTCCGTTGGTGCAGAGGATATATCATGGGACGCGCACAACTAACAGAATTCTGACAGTACTTCCTGTCGTCTTGTGATCGCTGATATCTTCTAGAAGATTTGCAAGATATTCCCATAATCAGCGATGCACAAACTTATGCTTTACTTGTGTCTTTTTGTGACACTGAAACTTCCAGCCTATGTACACTTCTGGTGGCCATGAGTCTTCGGATACTCATGCTTCTTCAGATGACCTTCAGCTTCAGTGACCTTCACTCAGAGTTTTGCTTTGAGAAGTATCTGTTCAATGATTCAACGCTTTGTCCATTACGCTGAACCTGTTACACTATCTAATCTATCAACCAGTATCTGATTCCGCACGGGGAACTGATCGTTGTTTAAGATAGTGATCAGATAGTGTAACTGGGTAACTGAAATCCAACTGTTCAGATTCAATTACCCACAATCTGAGGAACTAATCCTCAGATTGTCTTCTAACTATTTGCCTTTTTGTCTTCATTAAATCTCTTCCGTGGGGGATGCTCTTCAGCGACCCAACACTAACAATATGTAAAGAAGATAATAAACTATTTGTAAGTTGCATTCTCCTTAATGAAATTTCACAAAAATAATTTGTCCAGCGTAAAGAAAAATATTTATAATACTACCTTCGTATCAAAATAATTGATACATTTGGAGAAACACGATTTTTTAGGCAAAAGATTAACATATAGTTTAAAATGTAATTAAGTACATAGTTAGTACAAAATGAGTACCACTTCTTTTGAATAAAATGATATTAATGATATTTAAAAGTAAAAGTAATAAGGGTAAAAGGGTAATTTCACTTTATTAAAGTAGATAGTTAGTGGAGATATGATTCCACTTTTTTACCAAATAAGAAAAGTTTTAGAAGTGTATCACTTATTTTGTTTCACTCATAAATAGAAAGTGTATCACTTATTTTGATATAGATATAGTATTAGGTAATTATTTGGAGTTATTTTAAAAAAAAAAAAGTTTGCTAAAATAAATAAAGTAACGCAACCTAAAGAAACTAATAAAAAAGGTTTGGTAAAAAAAACTTAAAAAATACATCTTTTTACAAATATTTTTAAAACTACCGTTATTTGTGAAATACTTTTAGAAATTACAAGCACCTCTTAAAAAACTCCAATATATAATCTTGGTTTTTAACTTTTTAGTACATATGGAGTTCTGAAAACTTTGTAATTAACAAAAGCCCACGTGAAGGTGCTTTGTGAATTAGACCAATAAGATTCTTGTTTAATGGAGAAGACACCTGAATCAAGAAATTTATGTTTATCAAATTGAGTTAATACAGGTGTCAATCATCAGCAAATGATATCTCTACTATCTATAATGCATTTAGGACCTTTCCTTAAATAACATTTTGAAAATTCAGCCAATAACTTTCTATTTTTGTATTGAATTACGATTTAAAAAAGAATGCTGAAAGAATGATTCGAACTCGAGACCACTAGAAAACCAAACAAGTTCGCTAACCAACTGAACTACAAGTTATCGCATCCATTTTCCGAAATCAAAACATTATGTAGCCTTTATTTCCTTACCTTATCAATTTGCCCGACGATTGAATTCCCTTCTTGGTCCTTTCAAACCCTCGATTCCTTCAACGCTTCAAGCCTCTTCCTTCACTGATTCGTTCAAGCCTCTCACGTCGATTCAATTCCGAAGCCCTCGATTCCTTCAAGCCTCGATTCCCTCATTCATCATCACCTTCAATCTCGGTTCCTTCGTGCTGTGGCTATAACTACCTTTTGATTTCTTTTCAAATTAAACAAATTTTTCATGTTTTGCAGAGAAAGCAGAAGTAACCAGTGATCATTACAAACTTATCCCGATTGATTTTAGGAATATTCAAAACATGCAAGGTATGTGCATCAGTTATTGCTTGAGTGGTTGTTTTTTGCTTGATTTAATTATAGAAAATTCAATCAATTGGGAAAAATTATTATTATTATTTTTTACTGATTGATGTTACCATCAGCTTGCCAACATTTAAAATTTCAGAATTCGTGTTAACATACTTGGATCCTCACTCAAGCCGTGCTATTGTTGAATAGGCTTCTAGATAATTCTCTACGTCGAAATGATTTCTTATACGAGCAGGTAATCTTAAAACGGTTGCTTCTAAAAAAAAGAGTTCCTGCTGAGGGTTGCTTCTAAATAAATCACCTCGATATTAATCACATTTATCTAGAATAAATGATGCCTAAAAGAGAGCTTGCTTCTAAATAAATCACGATTATCTCTTTTTCAAGACAATTATCCGAAAATGATTGCTCGGAAGGTAAACTTGTAAATGGTTATGAATGCAAAATTGAAAAATCTGAGGGTTTAATGTAAACCTGTATACACAAATATCTGTTGTTATGTTAGTCACCTGAATGTAATTCTTTTTTTTATTGTTGAAATATGTTGAGACTGCACTACTATGCAGTGTTAATTTTTAATTATTTCATTTTTATTTCGCATACTTGGCAGTAAAAATACAAATAAGTAATTATTGATAGAACTTTGACAATGGTTCTTGATGGTTTCATGGATGAGATTTGTGATCTTCTACGGCTAACGATCAAGAAGGTATCTTTGTTTCATTTTAGTGTTTTGTACTTACTCATAGTATGGTAGTCTATTATTTCTCTTAATTATGTAAAAACTCTAATTTTTTCTCTTGATACAAGTTAGTGAGTGCAATAACCAACACTAACTAATCATTTGGTTATTGCAGTTTTCTTTATATCCAATCAGAATGACTGATTAAACCAATAGTCAGGCTATGATTGTCTCATGCTGTGGTTGTTTTCATGGGCCTAAAATGGTTGCTATTTCTATGATTTTTGATAAATTTGCTACTTGTTGATTTTGGTCGTTCTTACATGGTCAAGTTAAAGTTGACTTTGTACATGAAGTTGCTCTTAAGAAACTTTTTGAATGTTTATAATCTGATTATTCTCATAGTGATTTGTTATTTAACCATTTAATTTCTTTCTTTGATGAATGCAAGGAAAAGGACAACACATAGATGCTTTTCTATTTGAGCCCAAACAAGGATAAACTCGTGAATTTTTGGGGGAAATACTTTTCATTTCTTCAAGTTGCATTGTGAATTGTATTAACATGTATCACTCTTCAGTAACTTCTCTTTAATTTAAATGCTATATGTATTCTAATCAACAACTTTGGTGGTTTGTATCTAAGTTTACAATTTTTTAGAAACTTCTTATTTAAATTAGGGGTAGAGTTGATGCATTGCTCAGTTTTTCCCTTAAATTATTTTAGGGGTGATATTTTACTGCTTTTTATGTTCCATTAGAACAGAATACTAACTTTATGTGCTTTCATATGTTTAATTGAATTTGCAGTAAAGCATGATGTTGACTTGTTTAAAATTTGGGTTTTTATGTTAATGTTTTTTATTTAGTTTTTTTTTTTTACGGAAGTTAGTAAATTAGTGGTTCGAGCATAGACAGTGACATCCACAGGGGGTAGTATGTCTTCCCTCAAACCTTCCACCTATGGGAAATAAATCCCACCACCAAAGTCCGCGACAGGACTTGAACCCATGACCAGGTCATGGGCAACACCTTATACCACTAGGCTAGAAGCCTTGGGTATGTTTTTTATTTAGTTGTCAACCCACGTAGCAAAATTAAGCGCAAAGATGCATATTGTCTCTTTTGTTCAAAGCTCTTGCTCTAAGTTGAACAGTATATACAGCCCTTCATGTTTGGATATTTTCACTTTTTGTCAATTTTGTAAGATTGGCCGTTTGGAAGTTGAAATGGGACAAGCTAGGTCATGTATCAGTTTTTTTCCAGTCAGGTCATGACCATGTTGTTTGTATTTTTTTCATTTTTTTTAGAAATATAGGATAACTTGATATATTGTAAGTTGTAACATTCTGAACAACTAAAGATAGTAATGGTAAAGTGGGTGGGTCAAGTTGGCTCAAATCACTCTTCCACTTTAGATGAAAAGTAAACTTGAATCAACTCACTCATTAATAAGATCGTAATTAATTTATTTTGTTTTATATAAATTTTGGGTGATATAATTTTTCTTATTTAGTTACAGGTATGATATATTTTAAGGTTAATGATCCCCTGTATATTCATAGTTTTCCACTTTATCACAAGTTTTTTCCAAATCTATTGTGTGCTGACACTTTGAACGTGGAAGACAAACGATATGATGGCTTTCAAATTATAATTTCAAAGATGACTTGTTGCTACCAGATAACATTTGTTCTGCGGAAATGTTGTTATAGGGTACCCGCCGCCGCATTGCGCGGGTACCTGCTAGTAAACGCTTACTTCGATATGAAAGTGAAAACCTGAACTTTCTACCGAGGCATTTCAAGTTTAAGCCTTGGAACAAGAAAATGTCCTTCCTTTTTTAGCAATTTCATAGTTATTGTGAAGGACTTGTTCCATCTTTTCATATTATTTTACTCTTTTTATAGCATCCATAACGGGGTGTGTTAGTTGTTTTCTTAAGAAAACAAGCATTTTGAAAACCAAAAATTGTCGAAAAAAATCGCTTCTGTTAGGTCAATCGATTCAATTTCGAATATTGCTATTCCTTAGGTTCAATAGTTTCGGGGTGATTGCTTCGTTAAAGAACCCGGCTAATTTTCCATGTTGTTCAAAAACAAACCTATAAAACCTAACAAATGCATTTTTAAATGAACTTACATGTTTGAGAGAGATTATGCAATTACAACAATAACAACAATATTTCATCTCTTCAATTCTAAGGAATTTAAAATGTAAACAATTATATATCTACTTGTAGGTAAATATAGAGTGTTTACACAGAGACATCTAACAAAACAAATTATTCGACGAGCCCATAACACAAAAATTCTTGTCCAATAACATAAATAATAACCGACCGATGGAGAACTGCTCTACAAATTTTGTCGGTCACTTCCATTTCAAATCTTTTAGCCCTTCATAGCTCTTGTGCCTTTCCCTATATTTCACTCTCATTTTTCTTCTTTCAATCTTAGCTAAAAAAGTACTTCCTCCCATTCAAAATAAGTGACACATTTTGTCTTTCATAATTTTTGAGACAAAATATTATAATGATAGTTAAATTTAATTAATTGGATGGTTAGTGAGAATGAGCACCACACTTTTTGAATAAAGTAGGGGTTAATGATGCTTAAGGCTATGGGGTATGGGCCTCACCACCACACTATTTTTTCTGCCACATCATCTGCCACCTCAGCAACCACACCACACCACACCATTTTATCCAGGAAATATCCACCACATGACACCACATCATTTTTTTCCATACCATCATTTATTTTCCATTTATTTTTTTATATATAAATAACATTTAAAAAAAATTACAAATAACATTTATTTTGATAATAAATTGTTAAAAAAATTCTATGAACTTTTTGAGATTGTAGCAGATTTTTAAGAAGCTTAAGCCCAAAAGATTTTTTTTAGAAAATAAAAGCCCAAATGAATTTTCTTTTAAAATATTAAAAGCCCAAAAAGACTCATTTTAACCTAATTCGTTTTCTTCACCTCCTCATTCAGCCTCCGACGTCATCGTCTTCATCTTCCTGCGCAGGTAGGGTTTTTTTGGGTTTTTTTATTTTATTTTTTTGTACAGATCTCTCCAAAAATTCTAGTTTAATACCTCATAATCATAAAAAAAGCTGGTCTCCACGCCCGTGAAGAGCCGTGCCCGTGGCCACTCTACAGCACGAAACCCCCCCACGCCATGATGGGGGCGGTGTTGGTTCCTCCCTCCACGTCGTTGCAACACTCCACCTCAGCACCACGCTCACACAATGTTGCCTATACCGTTCAGCCTAAAGGTAAAAGTAAGGATAAATGAGACATTTCACTTTGATAAAGTAGATAGTTAGTAGGTATGGGTCCCATTATTTTTTGCCAAATAAGGTAATTTTTCAAAATGTATCATTTATTTTTAATCAAATCAAAAAGGAAAATGTGTCATTTATTTGAATCGGAGGAAGTATTATAAATTGCAAAATTTTGAAAATTTGTTGTTATTTTTGAGAATTTTAATGGTTGATTAATTAGAAATCACAAAACCATTTAACACTTAATAATAAAGATCTAAACCACTACAAAGTAAAAGGATGTAAGAGGGTGTTTTAGTTTAGCTTATTTCTTGGACTTATAGCTTAACCTTATGAATTAGATAAATTACGGAAATTGTCCTTGTGCTATATTCCCATAGCTTTTTCTTTCCAGGTTTTTTGTCCCTGTAAATTTTTAGATTATGCATTTGTGTTGCTCCATCTAAATTTTGCCGTTAACGAACCTCACATGCGAGGTTATATGTGTCTTTTTAGCATTTTCAACTTGTACTCTATGCTTTTAACTTTGTACCGTCTCTCTCCTATCAAATTCTTCATCATCATGCGGAAGAACAATCAAAAGCTATAAACAAAAATAAACCATGAAATCACACTCAAACCAAAATCAAATCAAACTAAAAATCAGGATAAAAAATAAAAAGGAAGCTAGAAACACAAATTCAAATATCCAGAGAAAATGAACTTATGTACCCTCCGCGGCTCCGCCGCCTGTGTTAAATTCAAAAATGTAGAGAAACCCAAACCCAAATCAAAGATATAAACATGTTGTATATCAACTAGCATCAAGGGCTATAAAAACGGTCTAAACCTGTTGTTCTTCATCAAGAACCTGCAACTGAATCTTTCACGTCCAACCAAAATCAAAGATCTAGACGTGTTGTTCTTCATCATGAACCTGCAACTGAATCGTCTTCGTGAATCGTCGTCGTGAAAGCAGATAGTAGCCTTCAATGTCAGCGGGAGAAGCTCCACCAGATTCGCCGCCCGCCACCGCCCGCACCTCGCCGGACGTCTTCTCCGGCTATGATTTCCAGCGGTGAACTTAAAGTAGGAATTAGAGTACTTACACTGAACGTAATGATGATGACGATGATAGCCGGAAAGAGGTATTTCGGCTTTGATTTGGCGGAGGAAGGGAAAAGATTCCATGAGATAATGAAGGAGGGGTTTATTTTGAGTCAAAAAGAGAGCTGGGTTTATTTCAAAAATCTTTCTCTTTCTTGAATTAGAAATTTGATATAATTATTATAAGTATACAGATCCCTTTTTCATTCCAAGTGTGCACACGATTACTCCCCTGTATTCAAATTTCTGGTGTATTCGTTTAATTCTTGGTTTTGGTTTTATCAATTTATGGTGATTTATCAATTTGTGTTTGAATAATAAACACACAAACAGGGAAGAACACAAAAATGACCAATATACCCTCACATGTTTGGCATATGGGGTTAGTTAACGGTGAAATCTGGACGGAATGACAGATTCGCAGAATCTAAAAATTTACACGGACAAAAAGCCTGAAAAAAAAAATTATATGGACAAAAACGCAGAATCAAGTATAACACATGGACAATTTCTGTAATTTACTCTATTAATTACTCCATCGGTCCCACAAAGAAGTTTACATTTCTCTTGGGCACAAGAATTTAGGTGATACTAAGTGGTGGGGTCTTTTGTAATATTTTTGATTAAAATATAAGGTTATTTGGAAAGAGAAAACGCTTTTAGGAGAAAGTTAATGTTAAAGTACATGAAAATAATAATATTTTATTAAGTAGTATCTCATAGTTGAGAAATGTAAACTTTTTTTATGGGACACAATTTGTAAACTTTTTTGTGGGACGGAGGGAGTAAAAGCTAAGACCGGTGCTAACAACACGTTGGTTCCCGAGCCGACGGCTGTTGGGAACTCCTTTCCATTGGTATGCCTCGTCGCTTCTTGGGGCGTCGGTTTTTAAGTCTGCTAGCCGAGAGAGGAGACGCGGGCGGACGTGGATTAGGGGTATTTTGTGTGTTTGCATATTTTATAATAATAGAGCCCAAAATAAAGAGAAGAATTATTATTGTCATGATATGTCAGTTGGGTGTCAGCTGGTTTGCCAAAACTGAATACATTGGTTGTATAATGGCTGGCAGAAGTGTAAGTTCATGAAAAATAAAAAAATTATTTTGGTAAGCTTATTTGAATGGGATTATTGCTCCTATTTCCAAATGAATAAGTTAATAAGTAATAAACTCATTTTTTAGCTTATTGAAAATAAGCAAATAAGTTTAAATTCTCTTCAAATAACGACCATATGACGCTGAACTAAATCGTCACCTCTCCTTCTATGAAGGCGTTGATAAATTATAAGACTTGATACCGAGGGGTTTCAAGTAAAACCAAAGTAGAGTTAGAACAGAGTGAACACCACTTTGAGCTAATTCGATTCATTTACAAACTATAGCGGGATCAAGAAGGTTGTGCCTCCTTGTTGGGTCAAATGTTGTACCAAATTTACATGCCAAATTTATATTCCACAGATGAAATCCGTTACCCTCTTCACTTTCTTGGACTGTTTCTGTTTTGGCTCCCTAACTCAACTGGTGTCGATTGAGTACAAATGAAAATAAGCTCTCCCAACTTACTACTACTCCGCGCTAGTTACTACTGTTGCTCCGTGCTAGTTACTACTGCTGTTTGTTTAATCTTGTTCTTCCACTGTTTTTGTGTTGTCGGTGTTTCGTTTGATGTAAGAATATACCGATCAACTGCATCAAAACCTGAGCTTCTACGTTGACGCTTGCAACACATAGATCACATATAATCCTTAAAAGACATGAATCTTTCATTCCGTGTAATTTACTTGCGTTAAGGATCAAATTTGTTCATTTCATTTGTTTGTTTGATTATTTTGATATATTATTACAGAATATATTACAACATTATCTGCTGATGTTTCGTTCTAACTCTTTTAGTCAATGTGGTTAATGGTCAATAACAGATTCTGATGTAATACTAGGAGATATGTGAACTGAGTTCTATTCAAGGTAGTCGTTAATTTAATATAGTCCTAAAGAACAAATCTCAACTATTGATTAATTATAAGTAATGGTTAAGATTACTCATATATTTTATACATATAGGGGTATTTTAGTCATTTTCACAAAAAGGTTTTTATTATTATTTATTTATATTATTATCATTTTTTTTTTAAATTAATTACTTATGTTTCGATAACACATAATGTGATAATTACATGTGATTGTATATAGAATCACATGTGATTTTATACTAAAATCACATTTGATTCAGTACAACACATAATTATCAAATAATATTTTTTCAAACGGAAAAATAATAAAATAATAAAAAAGTTTAAATATTAAAAAAAATATTTATTTTTTTTAAATTGATTTTTTCGAAGTGTCAAATGACCAAAATACCCTAAATATATAAAATATATGATTAATCTTGACTATTAGATCTTATTAATTAATGGTTGAGATTTGTTCCTTAAGGCTACACAAAATTTAAATACTACTTTTAATATTTCTTAAACCAACAAAAATTCTCTAAGTTCGTACTCAAGTTCTTGCCCAAAAAACCAGTTGAAATTTTGAACTATCTCAATATTGATTTCATGAAACCTGAACTCCTACATTATAGATCGAAGTATTTTAATGAGGAAATGAATTCACATTATGATCAATTATTTCACAATCAACTGGTAAGTAATAGTTAAGAAAACAAAATAAAAACCTATGCATGTGGTGGAAAACTCAAAATCGACAAATTTTAGATTTCGGAATATATCTTACCATTTTAATTCATTCGGCAAAATGTTTTGACACCATTATATCTACAAAGGTGTTTATGTTTCGCCAACCCGCTATTGACATGATTTTTCTACTCAGGGTATTTCAAATTGTACCAAATCCTTCATCGATCGAGGTTGGGCTATGGAAATCACTGATGTAAGAATATGTTTAAATAAAGAAGCAACTGATCATCTGTTTATGGGGGCCCAAATAGTTTTTTATTAGATTTTGAAATTTGTTTTATGCCCACTTTTCGATCTATTTGTTTTTTGGTTTATTAAAAATTCTAGACTTATTTTAGGATTTTCTTTAAGTTGCTGTAAGTTACAATTTAGATTTTATGAAATTTTAGTTTTTTTTATCAAATTTTGTGTTATTGTGTTGAAGTGATTTTAAAGACTAAATCCACTCTATTATTTAAATTAATGTAGTTTAGGAATATATAATCTTAGATTATTTTAAAAATTAATCGCACAAATTTATGTTATTGTTTTTTACTCTACCATCACTTTCACATTTTATCAAGAGTATATATGATAATATGAAAATAAAGTTGAGGAATGCAATGTTTTAAATATAATAATTATGAAATTCACCCCTTTACGTTTACCTTCCTTCAAAACAGAGTATATGAATTCTTGAATCAAATTCACCACATTCATCTTATGGGATACTTTATTTTATTTTATTATTTGTCATCTCAAATAAACAATACGACCTTACGATCATAACCGGTACACCAATGCGACAACATCATCTTAATATTATTTGGTTATATAAAGGGGTTAATGATTTCTACATCTGCACATCACAATTATTGTTTTACAATGATTATATAGTTTGCTTGGAATCTTGTGTAATGTAATGCATGAAATAGTTTTGTGGCGTACATATATATCTTTCTTTCTACAAAGGATCTTAATGTGACATAAAAAGAAGGAAGGGGTTATCCTCATCAAATATGTAGTATGGTGTTTCTTTTTATATCAAGAACCATTCCTTGAAACAAGCATAATATTCAAAACTGTAACATCAATGTGATTTAATCTTGAAGGACTTATTGAGCCACAATTTCCATTTACGGATGTCCGGCTGGCGAATGATTGAATGAGACCTAGCTTCGGTTATTGGTGGAGTCGATATCTTTTTCTTAGACATCACAAACGTCCTCCCACCCGATAACCCTATCTCTTCACTCGGACCAAGTGCTACACTCAAAACAAGTGTTTTAGTAAAGAAACCGCGGGGAAAACTCGATTTAGAGTTTTCAAAATCAAAACTTGTGAAACGGGTTTGAAAGAAAGTTGTAATACCATGTGATGGCCCATGGGAAGGAAAGAGTAGAAAATTCTTGAAATCAGATCCGAGGATAGGAAGCCTGTCCACCGCGGGCATACAGTTTAAGAGATGAATCAATAACAGTCGAAACTTTATCATCTTCATTCACCAACAACTTCAACGGTCCGGGACTCCCAAGAACGTTAATTGTAATTAAGAGCCGGTTTATCTTCCCACCCTCATTGTACTTAATCTTATTCTTCGGAAGTTTGCCCATCATCTTCTTTTTCGGTTCTATAATTCATATGTGATAGAAAAAGTTGCTTATTATCACTGTCTAAATAGAGAAAACATCGAATGACTAGCAGAGAATATAAAGTTGTACAAAAAGTGTACTAAAATGGACGATTAACAAAAATCCATGAAATTAAAAATAATTGTTCAAAACTAATGATTCACAAAAATATATTTGCGTTTTCCAGAGAAAGATAGAAACACGGTCTATTTAGAAGAAGGTAAAATAAAATCAAGAGTTAATTTCAAAAATGGTCCATGTTGTTAGTCCCGTAATAAGTGAATTTTTACACCTATGCGTTTTCACTGATCAATTTAAAATTAATGACAACAGTTAACACTTTTTAAACTTTTCTTTATTAATCAAATAATGATACAATAAAGATGCAAACAGTTTGCGGAATAGCTAAGAACAAATCCTAACTAAACTGCTTGCATGTGATAGACAACAACAGATATTATCTAAGACAAGTTTTTGATCAACAAATGATGAAACACAAGACCAGACACTTTCGTTATAAAGATTCATTTCTCGAATCAGATAACTAAGGTTAACTGTTGGTTAACACTCTGCTCAAAGTAATAAAGTTCTGGAGTAATTTTAGCAGCGTGTAACCTTGTTAGGTGCACATAGAAATCGATCGCTAAGTCCTCAGTTTATAGCATTGGGAAACGTGTTGCCAAAGTAATGATCGATCGATTCCACGTGTGAGAATTCCGTTGGTGTAGAGGATATTTCTTGGGACGAGCACGACTAACGGAATTCTGACAGTGCTTTCTGTCGTCTTGTGATTGCCGAAATCTTCTAGAAGATTTGCAAGATATTCCCATAATCAGCGATGCACAAACTTGTGCTTTACTTGTGTCTTTCTGTGACACTGAAACTTCGGGCCTATGTACGCTTTGGGTAGCCATGAGTCTTCAGATACTCATGCTTCTTCAGATGGTCTTCAACTTCAGTGACCTTCACTAAGAATTTTGATTAGAGAAGTATTTGTTCATTGGAGGTTGTGCAGGTGTACCAGAATTCAAGCAACATTGGCTTTGAAAAAGGAATATCAAAGTTTCAAGTGTCTCTTATTGGGTGTTGGTCGAAAAATTTTATCAATTCTTTGAATTCTGGTCTCAAGTTCCTGAGACGATAGTTGAGAGAACTGCTGGAATTGTTCTTCGTATAGTATATGTTTCTATACGGGTATGACACGTTCGGTGAAGCACCAATAGAGGCAGGCAAGGTGATTCTGAGAGGAGTTCTCTTCGAGGTCGCCATTGATATTAACAGATTTTGCGAGGAAGATGATAGGGTTTTTGATTTTGAGAGTATAGTTTGCAAGTGAAGAGTAATGAAAAGTTTAAGTTCAGAGTAATTTGGGGAAAATCATGGGAGACGGTTTTGATCGACAGTTAGAATTTGAACCGCTAAAGTTGATCGTGTGGTGGAGATGAGAAGTTATTTGTAGCTAGTCTAGGAATGATGGAGAGAGTCAATTATATGGCAGGGTAGTGTGGCGGGAAATGGCATCGTGCAGTCAAACTTTAATGTCAGCGAGACAGACGTGTCCAATAGCACTTGAGTGACAGTTTTGAAGATAGGTCCAATGAGATTGCTCCACCTAATGACTATCTGATGAAGTCTAGGATCCGATTTTTCATCAGATGGTCATTAGCGTCAGATAGTGGGTAAATTTGTGGACTATCTGAGATCATTTGACTATCGGAAGCAAGGAGCTTTCAAGAGGTGTCTGAAGCACAGACTATCTGATTTTTTTTCTTTTTTTGACAATAACGATACTTGTTTGGAGAGACTAGATATGTTTAGTTACGATAAATTGATTTTTGAAAACTGATAGAATGTCTTGTTTCCGGTCTTAATGAGATACACAGATATGACAGATAAATCTGGTAACATGTTGGTATTTCAAAAAGACAGACTTACATAAAATAAGACAAGGACATTAAACATATCATCTAGGATAAAATTCTCGCATGATGATGATTATTTGAAAATGATAGAAATTAAGATAACACATACCCAAACAAAATTAGTCCTCAGACTTGGTAAGAGAAGAAAAGAGACAGCATCATAAGATGAAAAATAACTGCAACAGTGGTTGGCAATGAGCAAGGTTTGATGAGAAAAACTTCACTTTTCCTTATTGATGATTTGGGAGAATCGCAGGGGCTTACGACTGATCATAAATCCGATGTCTTCATGTTGTCTGCCCTGCACCATCCTTCAGTTCATTCATGGATTTTTGAGTATCCACTCAGGTATGGATACTTGTTGTCATTGAAGATGGCTCCCCTTTTTGATGCATATTTTTCAGTTTCAGATGACCTTTTTGAGCTAGATTCCATTTCTTCTTCATAGGTGAGATTGTGACAGTCTTTGTTTTTGTGATAATTAAAGATACATCCTTTTTAAGCATTTTTGGAGTGAATGATTTGATCTGGATGGATGTCATCGATCTCCATTTCTTCAGTTACTTCCAAAATGATATTCTGTCTTACGTATTCTTCCAATGATATACTTGAATATTTTGATCAACTTGATTTTCATCAATCTCCATTTTCTCAACTTCTTCCAAAATAACATTTTGCTTGATATAGTTTTCTATTGAGAGATTTTGGGATTGTTTGAGGTCATCCATCTGATCAAAGATTGTTATCAGATCGTCATCGGAGATTGGTTATTCTAGAATCTTATTTTCCATTTGACGAATTGAGACAGGTTGAGCAAAGTGATATGCAAAATCATTTTAAACAACTGGTGGAGTAGCAATGTTTTCTAGTTGCTTGAGAAAAGTTTGCAACTAATTGTTCATTTGTGTGAACCCTTCAATCATCTCAGTCCTGATCTCAGATGTGATATTTGTAAGTTCAAATTTTGTATCAGCTACTAATGAGGTCAGCATGCTAATATGAGCAGTGAGATTTGCTACCGTTTGATCATCTGAGCAATCAGCTAAAGTGGTTTTTGCTCTATTTTGATGACAAGAGAGTTTACACTTTCAGTTCGAGGGGTAGCCTGATTCATATCTTCACCCCGGATCTTGGATCCCTCTGATGAACAATCTTGGTTAGTGAGACCAGATTTTGTGATGATCAGGTTTTTGTTAGCAGTTTGAAATACTTCTCCACCATAACGAACTTCTTGAGATTTTGACATTCTGGATTTATGAGTGTGGTCATTTGATATTCCACATGTGAGAGTTTTTCAGTTTAGATTTAACCTCAATTCTACAGAGAGAACTAGGATTAAATTTTGTTCCTCCAGGACATGCTTGATGAGATCAGATGACTTAAACCATGACTTGCACGATTTCTGAAAGGCTTCATTTTTCTGAGCTAACGTCACGTTATCTTCTCTTAAGAGATTGTTGAAGTACCGAAGCCTGATTAACTCAAGTCTTGAGTCCTCAGCTTTTGAAGATTTTTGAGAGAGCTTCTCTAGTTCCTCAGTCACTTTAGTTAGAGCAATTTCTAACTTAGCATTTCTATCTTGAGTAACCATTAAATCTTTTGCAAGAGACTTGACTAATGGTAGATAATCTTCAGGAGAAACTTTGTCAAACACTTTTCCCTTGTTTGTAAGTTCGTCTTCCCAGTCCCATGAAAGAAGGAACTCTGGATTATTGAATTCCTGAAGTTCTTCTTCTATCTGATGCTCTTCAGTTTCTTTAAATTTAGCCATCAAGCATATGCAGTCTGTTAGATTTTTAGAATCTGAAGCAGATTCTTCTTTTGTTTAGGCAAAAGACCTTTTGTATTACTTACAATCACTTCTTCTTCGCTTGTCTCTGAGTCACTTAACCAAGTTTCAGCAGTTGACTTTAATTCTTTTAAATCTTTCTCAGCCTTGGCTAACTGAGCTTTCAGCTCCTGGTACTTCTTCTATGTGTGTTCATATTTCTTTTTATAGTTTGATGAAGAGCTTGAACTTGATTTTTCAGACCCATAATTTTCTTTGACTCTACAGTCAGCTTTGATATGATACAATAAAGATGCAAGCAGTTTGCGGAATAGCTAAGAACAAATCCTAACTAAACTGCTTGCATGTGATAGACAACAACAAATATTATCTAACACAAGTTTTTGATCAAAAAATGATCAAGCAAAAGACTAGACACCTTTGTTATGAAGATTCAATTCTCGAATCAGATAACTAAGGTTAACTGGTAGTTTACAATCTGCTCAAAGGAATAAAGTTCTGCAGTAAATTCAGCAGCGTGTAACCTTGTTGGGTGCACACAGAAATCGATAGCTAAGTCCTCAATTTATAGCATTGGGAAACGTGGTGCCAAAGGAATGATTGATCGATCCCACGTGTGAGAATTCCGTTGGTGCAGAGGATATTTCATGGGACGAGCACGACTAACGGAATGCCGTCTTGTGATCGCGAATATCTTCTAGAAGATTTGCAAGATATTCCCATAATCAGCGATGCACAAACTTGTGCTTTACTTGTGTCAATCTGTGACACTGAAACTTGAGGCTTATGTACGCTTTGGGTAGCCATGAGTCTTCAGATACTCATGCTTCTTCAGATGGTCTTCAGCTTCAGTGACCTTCACTAAGAGTTTTGCTTAGAGAAGTATATGTTCAATGGTTTAGCGTTATTGTCCAATGTGCGCTGAACCTGCTACAACTATCTGATCTGTTAACCAGTATCTGATTCCGCATGGTGAACTGATCGTTGTTTCAGATAGTGATCTAATAGTGTAGCTGGGTAACTGAAATCCGAAAAGATCAGATTCAATTACCCACAATTTGAGGAACTAATCCTCAGATTTTCTTCTAACTATTTGCCTTTTTGTCTTCATTAAATCCCTTCAGTGGGGGATGCTTTTTAGTGACCCAACACATGTGGTTTGGCCAAATTGCACGTTTGGTCCTTGTGTTTCAATAAGTGCATGTGCGGTACTCATGGTTTGTATTTTGTGCAGCCATGGTCCCTCCGCCTTAACGGTGTTAGGGTTTATCTGTTAGTGGAGACATGTGCCCCTCACATGAGGGCATTTTGGTACTTTCAGTCTATAATTCAATTAAAAAATATATATATATTTTTTATTTTTTTACGTTTTTTATTTTTTCTCTTCTGTATCCTCTCGTTCACTAAAATCCACTACCTAGGAGGAAGACGATTCACCACCGGAGGTGAAAAGAGGAATGACGGAGGTAGAGGAAACATTACTGTAGGATTTATCGTTCATTGGTAGTGCCCGGAGGTGAAAGAGGAAGACGGAGGTAAACGAAACGTCACTGTAGCATTTTTTCGTTCATCGGTGTTTAAAGAATGTTGTTCTTCTTCTCCGGTGATGGTGTAGTGGCCGCAGGATCTAAGGTTCGTGACAATTTATTTGAAATTCCCTAGAATTGATGCTCACTTGGTAAGAGCTCAGTGGATATTAGATTTAAGGATTTCTGTTCTTAGATCTAGGGTTTCTGAAACCCTAGAAATCGATCCGGTGGCAGTAGTCGGAGTTCGTCGGTGGCAGCGGCAGCGAGGGGATTAGTTTCGGAGTTCACCTTTGTCATCAACCTCCGTTCCGACAGGCACTTGCCGGAGCTGAGGCTCTAGAGATGATGTAGGAAGAACATGTTGAGGTGAACTTCTTCTCAAGTGTTTCGTGACGTGTCTTCGTCACACGCTCGGTGACGGTGTTCACTTCTGTCGCTGATAAGATTCCGACGATTGAACCATATATGTTTCACTTCGCTCGGTGAGGCGTTGGTATTAGTCATCATCTACAAGCAACCATATTGGACTGTTTGTTTGATTTTGGTTTTGGTTTTGGTTTTGGTTTTGATTTTGAATAACACTTAAAAAATCATGACTGATATTTGATTTGAACTGTTCGATATGGGTGTTTGTTTGCTTTGTTTGCTTGATTTCGAAATGATTTGGGTACAAGATATGTAGGAAGAACAAGTTTGAATTTCTGGGAAGATGAATGAAAACAGGTTCAGATCTGAAAATTTTTGGTCTCCTATTTCAATGTGTATAAGATATGTAAAATGACTAAAATGCCTTCATATGAGGGGCACATGTCTTCACTAACAGACGTAATCTAACACCGTTAGGGCGGAGGGACTATGAGTGCACAAAAATGAAAACCATGGTACCGCGCCTACACTTATTGAAACACAATGACCAAACATGAAATTTGGCCAAATTACAAGGACCATTCTTGCAATTAACTCTAAAATCAATGTTACAAAAACACGATTTTACGTTGAACCAGCTACTATCATGAATATGATGTGTTTGAATGATCGGATTAGTTGATCGGTTGAACCATATTCTAATATTGTTTATTATTTATAATGTAATAATTATATAAATGGTGTACAAATACTAAAAAAAAAACTTGGAAAAATACAAAATAAATATCATAAAAATCGAGTGTTTTTCAAAACATAATTTTCAACTGAAATCATTATTGACTTTCAAAACTTATATAAAAAAATTAATATTTAAGTATCTATTTTATTAATTGGTTTTTTCTAGTCCCGACAACCTGTTCAACAAGATTTATATATCCAATTGGTTGGTTCTGCCCAAGTCGTGACTATCGATGTAACAGGCTCATTCTGACCAGCTATCTTCTCGTTTTACTGTCCACCCGGTTGAACTATATTTTTAAAACACCAGATAGATTGTCTTGAATTATGAAAAGTGTATCTACTTTTGACAAAGAAATTTATTCTTGTTCCAAAGACAACAAAACACTATGTGGTTGGTTCTTTTAATGGCCACCACCATTGCACAAGAAAAAATGATAATAAGCCAGCTTTTAATCCATTCGAATATGGCCTTAAAGTTAAAATTAACAGTTTATTCTTCCAGAAAGAGAATACACGAATGTGACTTACGTACTCCATCTCATTAATTTGTTTGGTCCATGAACACTTTGAGATGAAAAGAAGAAAGGTGGATTATTGACATCGAGATATTTGACACATCGTGAGCTCTTTTGCTTTTGGTACTCGTATTAAGAAAATGATATTTCTTGTTACTAACTCTTGTTATTCATATGTCTATCTATTTCTAAATTTGACATGTGTTATCCATTAATTTTATTTTCTCATATCATCTCGTGATTTTAGCACTTGTCATGATCAAATGTATAGAAATATTAGTAGGAAAAAAATATAGAAAAATATACCATTAGTCTTTAATATTATCATGGATTATATATTTATTAGTTAAATGCAACAAATCTAGGTTGTTATAAGATTACAATCTAGAGTAAATTACATAGGATGATTTATGTGGTATATGTGAAAATACATTTATAGCCATTTAATTAAAATAATTATTATAGTATCAATAATTATTTATTAAAAAATTTAGCCTCATGTTACTTTAGGCTAGTGGGTACTAAATTCATCTGGTAATCCCCCTACCTGTAATATACATAACGAGTAAGGTTAGGTCACACCTCACAACGGATTTAGGGGGCTAATACTTATCAAAATTAAAAGTATAAGATTTCATCAGTTGACTAAAATAGTACAGTTAATATTTTAATTTAACTTTTAATTATGAGACTAGAGCAATTTAACTTTTAATTTAACTAAAAGACAATACTTATTTATAATAACAATGTTTTATAAGGAGAAAATTATTTAAAAAAGAGTCCACCGCAGCGGAGTGCGTTAGAGCATTAGGTACAGTAACGAAACCCACACCCTCGCCATTTCAGTTTTGCACAGGTGGCATCCACGCCGGTTTGCTACCCCTCGCCACCACACCGCCCGTTGGGTGAGTGAGGGTCCAAGTCGAACCACTGACGGAAGCAACGGACGAATAGGGAGGAGAGAGAGTATATTTTGGGTGTTTTTATTGGGTAAGAGGTATTTTAGTGGGCCCAAAAAATATATTTTAGGTTAAGTTATGGTAGAGGGGGTATTTTGGGTTTTGAATGTGAAATGTGAAATAATGATGTGACGCTTAGGTGGCTGATTTGGTGTTTTGGCTTGAGCCACCATACCTGATTCTCTTAGAGTTGATTTTCTAAAAACATACAATGTCAAAAAAAGTTTCAAAAACATCCTCTTAAATTGGGTTAATTTTGTAAATATGTATGAAATGTTTATTTTTTACCCCTAAATTAAGTCGACTAAAATAGTACAATTAATATTTTAATATAACTTTTAATTATGAGACTAGAGCAATTTAACTTTTAATTTAACTAAAAGACAATACTTATTTATAATAACAATGTTTTATAAGGAGAAAATTATTCAAAAAAGAGTCCACCGTAGCGGGGTGCGTTAGAGTTGATTTTCTAAAAACATATAATGTCAAAAAAAGTTTCAAAAACATCCTCTTAAATTGGGTTAATTTTGTAAATATGTATGAAATGTTTATTTTTTACCCCTAAATTAAGTCGACTAAAATAGTACAATTAATATTTTAATTTAACTTTTAATTATGAGACTAGAGCAATTTAACTTTTAATTTAACTAAAAGACAATACTTATTTATAATAACAATGTTTTATAAGGAGAAAATTATTCAAAAAAGAGTCCACCGCAGCGAAGTGCGTTAGAGTTGATTTTCTAAAAACATATAATGTCAAAAAAAGTTTCAAAAACATCCTCTTAAATTGGGTTAATTTTGTAAATATGTATGAAATGTTTATTTTTTACCCCTAAATTAAGTCGACTAAAATAGTACAATTAATATTTTAATTTAACTTTTAATTATGAGACTAGAGCAATTTAACTTTTAATTTAACTAAAAGACAATACTTATTTATAATAACAATGTTTTTTAAGGAGAAAATTATTCAAAAAAGAGTCCACCGCAGCAGAGTGCGGATTTAAAATCCTTGTTTGTTATAATTTTAGTTTAGCTATTTGCAAAACTTCTCGTAATAAAATTGTTATTCAAAAAAAAAAAAAAATTAATAAAAAATATATACATAATACCATTGAAAATATTTCTTTTTTAAAGTATTACTACTATAATATTTGACTATTTGGTATTTCCTAATGGTAATTTTTTGATAAAAAAAATTTATTTCATACAATTTTTATTCGATTTTTTAAACATTTTTGTAAAATTATTTTATTTTATATAGTGATAAGTTTCTTGAATTTAATATTAATACTTTTAATTAACGACTGGGAAAATAAATAATAACAATAATAAAGAATTATATTATTTTATATGCAAAGCAATATAGACTTGAAAGAAGAAATAAAAAAAAGAACTTCAAAATCTGATTTGACTCAGTTTTTAAGAGTCATTTTCAAAGTTAACAATATTTTTTCTATTTTTTAATTAGTTCCAATTTAAATTTAATTTTTTAATTGAAAAGGAATAAAAAAGAGAACTAAAATAAAAAATTGTTTGAAGTAGGAATCGATCGTGAAACCCAAGAAAACATAGACTTCCAGTAAAACATTGTAAACACCACTTAGGCACTAAGCACTTTTGAGAAACATTTCACAAAACCATTATATATATGAATTTATGTACTAAATGGCCAATGATCTATCAGTAAAGGTGTTTGTCCCCAACTTTAACACTTTTTGAGGTTGCGGGTTCAAGTCCCATAGTGGACATAGTTGGATTTAGGAGTAGATTAGGACATACTCGACTCGTTAATAATATATGTATATTCTTATACTTATTGTATCAACACTTGTATTTTTTGTATACAATACTTGTTTGACTCGTTAAGATCGATTGGCTCGTTCGACTCGAGACTAAACGAGCTAGAATTTATGTATTTTCCTTATGAATAGTGTTATGTAAGACAAATGTATATATAGGATAATAGTATTTCCCTCTTTTCCAATTTCATTTTTTTTTCCTTTTCCCCTTTCTAATCATCTATTTTTTATCCTCTTGTCCAAAAACATAATTTTATTATTTATTAAATCATGATATTATCAATATTACAGGCAAATAAACATGATTTATTGTAACGCCCTGAAATTTGTATTAATTATATAATATAATTTTAATCATGGTTTATTATTTATAGTTAATTATATACTTTATTAGCATACATGTAGATAGATGGTTCCTATTAGTTAGACGTTTTAATTATTTGAACACTTTATAATTTAATGGACGTTCATATATTATTAAATGCAATTAAATAGTTTGTCTTGTGTATTGACCATGTTAGTTAATCGTAAGAGTTGAGCGATATTCTTTTGAGTCGGGCCGGCCGAATAGGCCAAGGCCTCCTCATTTGTTTACCGTGTTCTAGCTGAGCCCACGAGGGGGGTGAGTCCGGTTTGTAGAGAAAGAGTACTTGGCCAATCCCTTGTTTTTCCTTTTCATTTATACCTTGAGCCCGAATGGTTGCAAGTAGCCCAATTTATACCTTGTTCTTATTTCGTTGCTTTGTTCCGTTTCCTTGTTTCCTCTGATTCGATAACCGAGACCTGGTTGATTCTGATTTGGGGCTGCGAGCATGTGCAGTTGAGGACCGAACCCAAGTTGAGTTCGGGTTTCATTGAGTGTCTTATATGCATATGTATCATCATCATTCCTACATGGATCGTTGAATTGTCATAGTTATTCGTTTAACCATTTCATTCAGTCATGAGTTTGTAGTTCGAGTTTTAGCCACTGAATTTTATAAGGGTCGGGTTTGGGTTTGGAGAAAACCTTTGTTAATGAGGTAAACGTTTTAATAATCGAAAAATCAGGAAACCGAACCCGTAGGGTTCTTGGTTTCCTTAAACCGGAAGGATTTCAAGATAACGATTTAAATTTCTTTTAAACATAATCTGTGAGTTAAACTTAGTTTTCGGGGCTGTCGGGAGTTTCGGGTAATACGAGTAGTTGTTGGGATTAAAAACAAGTTTTCAACATCATGCTGATTTGTTTTGGCAGAATCTGTTCTGTATGTTTGGGTCGGTTTTTATTGCAGTTAAAATATGTTTTTGGATTTTTGGCCCGTGATGGTCACTTGTTTTCTGAGTTAGCTTTTCAACGCCGCAACCCTCTCGTCAATCCGATTTACGGTTTAAAAGTTATAACCATTCTAATATACTGCTGTTAGGAAAATGACCTGTGCAGCTATGCTGTTTTGTGAGCCTGTTTTGTGGCCCTTAGATTCCGATTTTGGGAAGAATCCACTTGAGAGTGTTTTGTAGTATTCGGAGTCTAGTTTATGTGGTAAAAAGATGGGAAAAATCTAATGAGCCGTTTAGGAGTTATGGCAGTTTCCGTGAGACTGACGGATGCTGCCAGCTTTCTGAAATAAGCCCTCGGATAGAATTTTAATTCGGGGTTTCGTTTTGGTTTTAGAACCGCCTAGGAGATAACGTGCTGTACCTTTGACTGTCGGGAATCCTTTGGAGCTTACGTTTCTCGAGGTGAGTATTCTCACCGTGTATTCAGTTTTAACGTTGTACATGCATGACTTATGTGTTACATTTCTTGCACCATAATTGTTATCTGAGTTTGATCTGTTATCTGAGTTTGATCTGTTATCTGAGTTTGACCTGTTATCTGAGTATCTGAGCATCTGTTTATTTATTCATGATCTGAGACATTGTGCCTGGGTAACTGAGCTCAGCACAGGGTCATTTGGTGCTACTACTTGCTAGGGCAATCTGAGATAATTATGTTAAAGAGATAATAAAACATAATAACACACATCTGAGTTTTGGCTATATGCCTATCTTGGGATCACCTCCCGTCTGAGTTTTTGGGATTATTCCCGTCTGAGTTTTGGGATCACTCCCGTCTGAGTTTTGGCTTACGCCTATCTGAGGTGTGAGGAGGGGCGAGGTTGATCTCTCGACCCAAATCACACAAGCGCGCTATATAAATTAAAATCTGAGTAATAAAATCTGAGAAATAAATCTGAGTAGTTAATCGAGTAGTTCTGACTAGGAGTACACCGATGTGCCCTCATGTGTTGTATGTTATGATTGTTTGCATTTTGAGATTATCCACTCAGCTTCCCAGCTGACCCCTATTTTCCCCCACTGTTTCAGGTACCAGCAAGGGAAGGAGAAGGTGGACGGTTGACCGCTGTATTCTACCTATGCTGATGTGGACATCAATTAATATTTTAAAACACTTTATTTTATTTTAACTATTTCTGCATTAAATACGTTTTAAATGTTAAATATTTATATCTGAGGTTTATTTATGGGACCTTTTGATTATAATTTTGTTTTCAAAAATTTTAAAAATCTTGTAAATTTAAGGGTGTTACAAGTTGGTATCAGAGCTCTGACTTGAGGGATTTTGATTCACAAGGGGTGGATTCAATCTCAAGTTTGAGTCTCGAGTTTTATAACGCGAACTAAGTAAAATAATTTCTGAGAAAAGTTTCCACATCAAGCATACAGCATGTCACGTCGACCTCTCGCTTTTCCCATTGCTGGTAATATTTAATAGTTTTTATTTATCTGAGATGTATGTTGTATTCTGAGTATGGATGAGTAGAGTAGTCTGAGATTTTTGTGTTTATTTTCTAAGTATATTTTTCCGAGTGTTGTTTCTGATTACACCTGTGAAATAAACCCTAAAAGTTATAATGACATACGAAAATTACATATGAATAGTACGATTAAATACTATGTATATATAGATATACGAATGCGAGGTTTGATAATTTTGAGTATAATTTAGAGCATAATTCTGAGTAAAATTCTGGTTTTAATTCCCAATGTTTAATATATTTATGCATATACAAATACGCATACTAGAGGAATTATAAATTTTAATGAGAATAATAAAAGTTTCCAATCCAGAGGAACACCTAATAGAGTTGAAATGAGATTTTATAAATTCTGAGAAATTTTAACCAAAAGTGTAATAACGGGATATTAATTTATGATTCACATGCTTTGAGTAAATGAGAAAAGAGAAAATTATTAATATTAAAGAGGAGTATTTAATTTTTGTATTGGGAAAATATTAAAATCTTTCATATGGGGAGAAAACACTTAATAGACCGAGTCATTTAAACGAGTAAATCAGAGATTAGTAAATCAAATTGATTAAGAATATTTTTATGAGGATTTTTCAAGTTGAGTAAAAGGAAGGATTATTGAGTCAATAAAATGGGAAATAATTACATTTTAGCTAAACGAAAATATATCGAACCAAATTTTGATAATAAAATGAGTATGCATAATGAGAAGTTATTGAATCAAGATTAAGCAACCAAAAGATACGTTAATATGGAATCCCAAATTTGTGTAAGAATCTATAAAATGTATTAGAGAGAAAATTTTTATGTGGTGATCGTGATGAAACAAAGAGTAATCATTTGTGTTTTGAATTAACCGAAACAGTATTGAGACAAGAGTATAAGAAGTAATGAAGCACGAGTAAAAGAGAAAACTTATAAAAGGTTGTAAGAATTAATCAATTTAAATTAAAAGGGAAAAAGGATTGAGCATAGTTTTAATAAAACGATATATAGGGGTATGTTTAAATAAATGAGAAATAGTTACATCAAAATTATTAGAAAATTTAATTTATATTAAAAGTGTATTTATTTATTAAAGCGAGCTATATAAGCTTATTAGAATAATTAACCGAGAAAGTTGAACTAGAAAATATTAATTGTCGCTCGAGACGGCAATAAATCGGATAAAATTTTGAGAAATAGTAAACGTTATTCATGAGAAATGATCAATGAGATAACTAAGAGTAGAAGATAAAACGATATTCGTATTGTGAAAGTAACAAAGTGGAAATATTTCTATGAATCTGAGTTATCCGAGTATCGCGTATGAGACTAAATATACGCATGATTTTCTGAGTAGTGTTTAGGAGGTTTTGAGTACCCACAGCTGAGTGCATATCTGTATTTATCGAATTATCAATTATGGAAAAATAATTTATTTTTCTTTCTTCAGCATATGATTTATTGGTGGCTTTTATGTGGGAAGTTGTGAACTTTGGGATTGACTCGTGACCAAACAAAGGCATGTGTCGAAAGTAATAGAGGGCCCCTATTACCGTACACACAGGACTTTTGGTTGGTTAGGGGGAAATTTTTGAAGGGAACGATGGACCAATGTTTGTTATTGTGAATTTAGTATGTGTATCCTAATTGTTTGTGTGACTACATACTTGCTTGTTTATTTTGGTAGACAATACTAGTTCCAAACTCGAGGACGAGTTTACTCCAAGTGGAGTTGAGTAGGGATAAAGAGGGAAATTTCTAAAAATAAAATAATTATCATTATATATTTTTTGTAATCATTATGAGCATGACGCTTATACAGAAAGATTTTTCCGGATTAGGATTTTAAAAGTATGAAATCTGGATACATATATTGATTAGGACATTTATAAGAGTAACTACCGAATAGAGCAAATTGAGAATAATTAAATTAATTATATGGTGTAACTATCGAGTTTATAAAACTGATAATCGGGATTAATGGAGGAATTAATAAACCAAGATTTATCGGGTTGAGTACAATGGTGCAACAAAGGAATGGTAAGTACCACAATTATATAGATAATGAGATAACGAGTTAAAATGAGGTCGTTAATTGAGCTAGTGATGAATTAATAAAACGAATTCAATGATAAGATTCGTTTGGATCGACTTTTAAGTAATTTTGAGTTCATAAGAAATTTATTGATCGAGTAAAGTGAACGAGTTACTAAGATGAGTTAAAAAGATAAAAGTGGTAAACTATCGAGAAATTGTGTTTAGTATTTTTGGTATTATAAAATTTTTATTAATGAATATTTTATTTGCGAGTAAGCTATGGATGGAGTTAAGTAAACGAATAATATGTTATACTATATTTAGAATTATCAAATAATATATTTTATTATTATTAAATTATTGAATTAAGAATAATTGTGGAATCAAGTAAACGAGTAATACAATAAGTGAATTGAACAATAAAATTTTATTGAGTTAACAAGATTTTCAGAAAGATGAGAAGGTAGTAGATTAATGATTTGATTCGTAAACTGAGTAATGAGAGATCATTAAAATAAGAGTATGAAATTTAATTGGAATTTTTAGTGGGTAACATGAAATTAATGAGTAGATATGGTCAAAATAATTAAGAGACATTTTAAATTGTGTAAAATCAGTGAAACGGTCGATTAAAGGATCGTCAAACTAGATGAATGAGAAAACATCTATTAAAATATTATCGAGAAACCACTAAATGTAATAGAATGAGAACCTATTAAAGAGAATTAAATGACAAAATTGTTGAGAGAGAATTATCAGTCCAAGTACTATAAGTTAGTAAATTGGAACCCGCGAGGAATCATAAGAATGAGTAAAATGTGACTTATATCTAATATTATTACTAGTAAATATTATTACCTTTTGTGTTTATTTATGAGTTTATTTCCGAGCAAGAATTCTGAGTTTGCTCCTGAGTTATATTTCCGACCTTATTTCTGAGACAGATTTTCGAGTTATACTCCTGGGACTTGTTTTGAGTTCAATTCCGAGTTAGACTTCTGAGTCATATTTCTAGATTATATTTCTGAGTTATATATCTGAGTATATGAGAATTCTGTGTGATATGTATATTCTTTGTGAATTATTTGCCAGTTTTATATTAGTTGAGTGCGGTGTAAACTACTAGATTGCTTCCTTGCCTTATGCAAACGGGTGTCCCATAGGGGAGAGGACCTTTTTGGAGCCATTTCTAATATGGATTTGACAATAATAAAATTTAAAATGTTGCTAATATGTATAAGTGATTACTATATGATGGAGTTGTGCGGGAAGTTATGTCCCATATATTTATTGTTATCGCCATAAGGGGGTCGTGTGTGGTCATGGAGCTGGATTGAATGACCAAGTTCCACGCCGAGAGCATCTAACGACATCAACAAATCCGTATCGAAGCTCCAAGTGGAGTTGAATTGGAGATTCAACGCGACACCAAGAACTGAGTGCAACAATTGTGCCTGACTACGAGAGCAAGGAGACATCTTTAACATAGTATCATTGATCATTTTGTATTTTCTGCCGTCATCCTTTTCTTTTTGAGATAAACCGAGATCTTAGAGAGCATGTATGTTCTATTTCTTTTAGCCCTATCATTTTGCGCCACTAAAGAAGAAAGAGTTGCATGAGCAGTTGCAAGAGCCGGAGTTCATTCGGATCGAGTAGGTCACTCTGGCGAGCTTCTTTTTATTCATAACCTTTTTGTGTGTCCCCCATTTGAGGATGTGTGTCGTTGGCGAGCCTGAGTCCGAGATGCGAAATCGCTACCCTTAGCTTCTTACGAGCAATGACTTCAAGGACGAAGTCTATTTTAAGTGGAGTTGAGTTGTAACGCCCTGAAATTTGTATTAATTAAATAATATAATTTTAATCATGGTTTATTATTTATAGTTAATTATATACTTTATTAGCATACCTGTAGATAGACGGTTCCTATTAGTTAGACGTTTTAATTATTTGAACACTTTATAATTTAATGGACGTTCATATATTATTAAATGCAATTAAATAGTTTGTCTTGTGTATTGACCATGTTAGTTAATCGTAAGAGTTGAGCGATATTCTTTTGAGTCGGGCCGGCCGAATAGGCCAAGGCCTCCTCATTTGTTTACCGTGTTCTAGCTGAGCCCACGAGGGGGGTGAGTCTGGTTTGTAGAGAAAGAGTACTTGGCCAATCCCTTGTTTTTCCTTTTCATTTATACCTTGAGCCCGAATGGTTGCAAGTAGCCCAATAAAATTAGAGAGCTAAGGGCCCGGGAGGAATATACTTAAACTAAATAATACCCTAATCCCTTTTTCTCGTTTGTTGAAACTTTTCTGGCCGTGTCCTTCATTTCGATTTTGGGGCATGGCGGTGATCATCCTAGTTCCCAAAAGATTTGTTAAATCAAGTATGTGGTGGCAAGATGGAATGGAGGTGGTGATAATCTTATGCATGAGCTGGCGTCCCATTTCAACAAGCAGAGAAGTCAAGCACGCCAATTTATTTGAATTGTAGGCTCACGCAATTCAAGGAGAAAGGAATTAATTTCCTTGGCCATTAACGATTTGGTTTGTAAGAGTTTTGCCAATTTATCCTTTTTCCACTCTGCTTCGTCGTCCAAGCAAGAAGGCAACGTGAAGATTGTTGATCGAGATTAACGGGAGAGGAGAAGCTGAGAGATTGATTGTTTTCCAGTCACAATCCTAGGTAGAAAATCTCTTCTCCGTTTTCCTTATTTTCATTTTCGTTTGTTCGATCAGATTGTTAATCGAGTGGGAAATTTTGTTTGATTTTTCAGTGGTAATGTTATATTTAGTGTTTGGAAGCTGTGGGAATTAAGTCGAGCAGGGTTCGAGAGCAGCCAAGACTGAGCAGCGGGTCCGAGTGGCTGTGCGCGTGCGTGTCTAAGCCGGAGTCGAGATTTAAGAGTTGTGGTTTTCATTTGTAAACTTTTGGTAAAATTCTCGTTCTTATTTCGTTGCTTTGTTCCGTTTCCTTGTTTCCTCTGATTCGATAACCGAGACCTGGTTGATTCTGATTTGGGGCTGCGAGCATGGGCAGTTGAGGACCGAACCCAAGTTGAGTTCGGGTTTCATTGAGTGTCTTATATGCATATGTATCATCATCATTCCTACATGGATCGTTGAATTGTCATAGTTATTCGTTTAACCATTTCATTCAGTCATGAGTTTGTAGTTCGAGTTTTAGCCACTGAATTTTATAAGGGTCGGGTTTGGGTTTGGATAAAACCTTTGTTAATGAGGTAAACGTTTTAATAATCGAAAAATCAGGAAACCGAACCCGTAGGGTTCTTGGTTTTCTTAAACCGGAAGGATTTCAAGCTAACGATTTAAATTTCTTTTAAACATAATCTGTGAGTTAAACTTAGTTTTCGGGGCTGTCGGGAGTTTCGGGTAATACGAGTAGTTGTTGGGATTAAAAACAAGTTTTCAACATCATGCTGATTTGTTTTGGCAGAATCTGTTCTGTATGTTTGGGTCGGTATTTATTGCAGTTAAAATATGTTTTTGGATTTTTGGCCCGTGCTGGTCACTTGTTTTCTGAGTTAGCTTTTCAACGCCGTAACCCTCTCGTCAATCCGATTTACGGTTTAAAAGTTATAACCATTCTAATATACTACTGTTAGGAAAATGACCTGTGCAGCTATGCTGTTTTGTGAGCCTGTTTTGAGGCCCTTAGAGTCCGATTTTGGGAAGAAGCCACTTGAGAGTGTTTTGTAGTATTCTGAGTCTAGTTTATGTGGTAAAAAGATGGGAAAAATCTAATGAGCCGTTTAGGAGTTATGGCAGTTTCCGTGAGACTGACGGATGCTGCCAGCTTTCTGAAATAAGCCCTCGGATAGAATTTTAATTCGGGGTTTCGTTTTGGTTTTAGGACCGCCTAGGAGATAACGTGCTGTACCTTTGACTGTCGGGAATCCTTTGGAGCTTACGTTTCTCGAGGTGAGTATTTTCACCGTGTATTCAGTTTTAACGTTGTACATGCATGACTTATGTGTTACATTTCTTGCACCATAATTGTTATCTGAGTTTGATCTGTTATCTGAGTTTGATCTGTTATCTGAGTTTGACCTGTTATCTGAGTATCTGAGCATCTGTTTATTTATTCATGATCTGAGACATTGTGCCTGGGTAACTGAGCTCGGCACAGGGTCATTTGGTGCTACTACTTGCTAGGGCAATCTGAGATAATTATGTTAAAGAGATAATAAAACATAATAACACACATCTGAGTTTTGGCTATATGCCTATCTTGGGATCACCTCCCGTCTGAGTTTTTGGGATTATTCTCGTCTGAGTTTTGGGATCACTCCCGTCTGAGTTTTGGCTTACGCCTATCTGAGGTGTGAGGAAGGGCGAGGTTGATCTCTCGACCCAAATCACACAAGCGCGCTATATAAATTAAAATCTGAGTAATAAAATCTGAGAAATAAATCTGAGTAATTAATCGAGTAGTTCTGACTAGGAGTACACCGATGTGCCCTCATGTGTTGTATGTTATGATTGTTTGCATTTTGAGATTATCCACTCAGCTTCCCAGCTGACCCCTATTTTCCCCCACTGTTTCAGGTACCAGCAAGGGAAGGAGAAGGTAGACGGTTGACCGCTGTATTCTACCTATGCTGATGTGGACAGCAATTAATATTTTAAAACACTTTATTTTATTTTAACTATTTCCGCATTAAATACGTTTTAAATGTTAAATATTTATATCTGAGGTTTATTTATGGGACCTTTTGATTATAATTTTGTTTTCAAAAATTTTAAAAATCTTGTAAATTTAAGGGTGTTACATTTATAATACATAATCATCATATATAGTGCATACTTGTTTGATAATTATAATGATTTAATAAATATTAAAACAGATATTTGGACATAAAATAGTGTTTTAAAAATATAGAAGAATATTGAGGTTATTACAAAGTTTAGAGGGATATAAAGATAATTTATGAATTTAAAAAAAATATATAAATAATCTATGAGTTTTACAAAGATATAAAAGTAATTATCTCTTTTCAAAAAACATTGAATTAATCACACCCCCTTTAGGTTTTCTTTATCCACCCCTTTATTAAAAAAGATAACGTAATGTGGATAAAATATATTTACCTTCTATAATGACGTAATAAAACTTTCTTCGTATATTTCTGCGCAAACGTAAAAAATAAAATGAAATATAATAAAAGTATGAAAATTCTGTAGGATTGAGACATTCAAAAGTCAAAACTTAAAAGTGTCTTGAAACATTGTGATAGGCGATAGCTTACATTTTTACAACTTTGTTAGAGACTTTTCTCTAGGTAAAAGAGGGAAACAAAATTTGGGAATAGGAAATATTTTCCTTCTTTTCATTTTCTCAATGTAACTAAGGTGCTGTTTGTTTTTCAGAGTAAAAAGATCTGCGGTCTGCGGACCACATCTGCAGTAGGCTGTACCAAAAAGCTGGACCAAAGATCTGCCAAAACGAAATTTTTTTTTGTTTGTTTTTTTTCTTTCTAAAGATCTGCACAAAATAAGTTTGGGGGAGAATTAGGGCAAAATTAATATGATCCAAAATTAAGGCAAATTTACCTAAATTAGGGCAAAAATTAGATCTGAGAGAGAGAGTCGGAGGGAGAGTGAGAGAGATCGACGGGGAGAGAAACAGAGGCTGAGTAGGAGGTGACGGCGGCGGAGCACGGCGGTGGGCATCGGAGGTCGAGATTTGGCTCCTTTTCGCCGGAAAAGATGAAGGAGAACGAGTTCGGGTTCGCCGGAGAAGGAGACCGGCGCCGGAGAAGGAGACAGATCGATCTCTCACTATACATATCGAACCCTCGCCGGAGAACGAGTGCAGAAGGAGAGAGACCAGCGGAGGGAGAACTTCACCTTGGCGGAGAGAGAGAGCAACAGAGAAGGGGGAGAGAGAGAGATCGATGTGGGGGGGAGAGAGAGAGAAGGGTTACCTTTCACCGGAGAAGGAGGCTGGCCGGAGTTGGGCGGAGGTGGAGGTCCGCCGGAGATGGAGGAGAAGGGTTGGGTAGAGGCTGAGAAGAGAGGAGAGGAGGTCGTGACCTCCCTCTTTCTTTTTTCTTTCTTTTTTAATCTTGGAAGATACAAAAAGCTATGTTCTATGTCTGTGTGGTGCAGACATCAAGCAGATATTTTTTTGTCTTCAAGCTTCCAAAAAACAAACACCTTCAGGAGAGCTTTTCTTCCCGTGGTCTGCGTGGCGCAGACAAAAGACCTCGCGCAGATCTTTTGCCAAAAAACAAACAGCCCCTAAATAAGAGATTTGGTTGCTAATTTTATTTCTCTCCTCTCATTTCTCTAGTTAATTAAAACCTTATATAATGTCTCATCCAATCCATTTCATTGAAAGACGAATAAATTTTTGATGCCTTAACTAATGAACATTACTCTCGAAAAGATGGACGAAACTGACGTACAATGGTTAAATTAAACTTACTAGTGAAGTCATAAAGATGTGTTTGCAATCTTGATCTGGACCAGCTGCTTCAAATAAAAAAGATAGTTGGACTTATAGATAAGGATAATACTTTGTGCTCAATATAGGTTCCTTCTCGTGGAGGTTGGAAAATAAAACCGGTACTTTTGATCTGGAACCGGTTATAAAATCGAATTTGAACCGAATGGAAGCCTATGAGATCGGATTGCATTTGAATCTGTTGGATTGAGATTGGTTCGCGTATCCGTGGCGCACCACAGACTAGGGAAAATTGGTTTAAAACCCGAATTGGGGAAAATTGGATTCAAAATCGGATTCAGAAATTATAAGCGATTTGAGGTTGCAAATGTACAAAAAAATAAAATAAAATAATGATCCATTCTAGTTTCGAGTACTTATAAGTGATTTGTTCTATCCTTGATGTACTTGGGCTGATTTACCAGACCTGAAAGACCCGATAACCGATTTCACAAAAAGTTGGACCCGATTTCCGAACCGAATTTTAGTAACTTGGATCCATCCGTTTTTGGTTCGGTAATGGTGCGAATTTGTATTTCGGTTATGAATCGTATCCCTGCAATACGATTTAAATCTAATCCAATCCAATCCAATTTGGTTTATATCGGTTTTCAATCCGAATCCGGTTCCAAACGGATCCAGTTTGACCTGATTTGGTTTTGTCACAATCCGATTTTGACTAAATTTGACTTTAATTGATCCGGTTTTGAATCCGGTTCTATTTTTTTAATCTAGTTTTTGCGCCTCTAGCTTATTTGAGATATCAAATGCAATTGAAATGAAGCTAATCCATGGTGATTTGCTAAGAAATTGAAGATCAAGTGTGTGTATTGTGTGTGTGTTCTTGAGAGAGAGATGGAGATGGAGGGAATGCTTTCAAAGGTTAATTCATTCAAATGATGGAAAGCTTTTTTTAAACAAGTCATCACAAGAGGTATTTATACCTCCTAATCCTAATTATCACTTAACTAGTTAACTAAGCTTAATTACATTTCTAATGCTGAAAACTAGACTTAACAATCTCCCCCTTTTTGAGCTTTAGCACCTCATCCCTGTCTTCCTTCTTCAATTACATCTATTGGCCTGTTGTGATCTTCAGTAACTCTCAGATGTGCATCAATATGATTAATTAAATTTCTTCAACATTTAATTTCTTGACTTCACTTGATTTTGCAGTTCAAAGAATATTTCTGAGAATTGATTAAGATTTTGGGCTTCGATATGTAAATGATTTCTGAGTTTCTAGAGAGTAACGTAGCAGAAATTTGAAGTTTCAGATACTCAAAGAAAATATATTTTTCGTTGAACCTGTTTGAGTAAGGAAACCTAAAAACTGATATGCTAAAGATTTGAAAATTCGGGAAATGGAATATCAGTTAGGTAAGGATTTGTCTGGGATTTCAGATAATGGAGAGGTTGTTTTGGAATTTTGTGGTAGAGGATTTTAGTGAGGATAGGATGATGATGTTTTTGAATGATTTGAAAGTTAACGTTTTGGATGTGTGTGTTTGTTTTGGTAAGAATGATTTGAAAGTTAAAAGTTTTGGATATGTGTGTATGAATGTTTTGTATGTAGGAAAGAATGATATATACATTTTAGGATTTGATTTGATGTGGATGATTTGTATTTTGTTTGGAAATAAGGATTTGAACGGTTAAGCTTTTGTATGTATGTGGTTGTTATGGAATTTGGAAATTTTGAATTGATATGGATGTTTTGAGTTGAAATGGTTTGAGAATTTGTGAAAGAATTTTCTATGAATGTGTCAGTTTCTTTTTCTTCACAAAATTTTTCATGCAAATGGACGAAATGTAGACCCATAGATAGATAGAGTTGTTTTATAACGGAAGTCTTTTGTTGAAGTTGTAGCTTTGTCAATTTGAGATTATTGATAATTGTTGTTAGGGTAAAATGTTGATGAAGTTTACGCTCCTCCTCAAACAAACAATTATTTCTTAACGGATCTTTGGTTTCTTGTTTACTCCCCCTTAACCGGTGCATATGTCTTTTAATGCGGAGTAAACTGAGCTAATATATTCTATCTCCTAAATGTAACTTTATAATAAGAACTTCTATAATATTTTCTCCCCCTCATGATGATCAAGATTTATCTGAATCATCATGTAAAATTTGAAGTTCTTCGAGTTGGAATTAGAAATAATCTTCGAAGCTCAAGGATTAAAATGTGTTGAATAATGATATATTCATATATTGAATGAATCAATATATAACACATTTTATTAGATAAAACAGAACGTTGTTGAGAATGAAGAAATACGATCAAATCTTTTATTGTTTAATCTCAATGATCGTTGATGACATAAAAGAACAGTCTCGTGTTTATCATCTGATATCCCGACTGTTGTTGATAGCGATGGAGTACAGTCATCAAATATGTTCATGGAATCGAACAGGGTAAACCGAGATCACATAGATTACCCGTTAACACAACAGTTACAAAATTTGTGTGACCTATATTCAGCGTTGGCTTAGATGTTAGCACTGGTAGGATTTCCATTCAATCATCGTGGAATACCAATAATGGTGGTATCACTATGAATGTTCCGGCTTTATCACAAAGATAAGCTTGGTATTTTGCCTGTGTCCTAAAAGTGTTTATATCGGTTCTCCAAGTGAGATGTCGATAGCATATGAGCTTGTCTCCGAGAAAATGAAACAAGTACTTTGTAAGAAATACTTGAGTGGATGGGGGGGGGTTGTGCATTGCATCACTGGGTCCATGATGTCTATTTCAATATCAGAGAGCAACAAATGCAATCTGATAGAGACGTGGCAACCCGGTTTTTAATTGGTTTAGTAAGGGTTTTTTCGTTTTCTTTAACCCTGTCACACCCTCCTCACTCAAGCTTACTTTTTCAATTTTCAACTACTCCTTCATTTCATTTTACCATGTGTTTAGCTGAATTTCACCCCATACTACATTCCCCCTCTCAAATTTTATCTCAGCGCACCCCAATCAAGATCCCGTGATACTTGATTCTGCTCATGACCTAGACCTAAGGACCCTCACATTATATCCTATATTGTAGGTGGCTCCTGGGAAAATCATACCGGTTATAGCAGATCATAGGAGTAATTTGAGAGTGAACTATAACGCTCATGTGCAAGTAATCAGCATATATGATGATACGTTGTAAGAATGAATAACATGGATTTTTCATCAGAAATGTATGTGTTTCCGGCATAAGTTATTGCCTTTAAGATATCAAATTTTAGGCACAACAACTTGAACAATTTAGGTAATACCGGTCTCACATAGAGTAACCGTTGACACACCGTATGAATCGATAGTCGTTTGCACAACCGTTGATTCAAATGTGTGACCAGCATTTAGAGTTGGCGCAATTTTAGCTCTAGCAGGATTTCCACTCAATCCTCGTGAAGCACCAGATTGTGATGCCACTATGAGTGTTCTGATGAATTCACAGAGATTCATTTTTAAAAGTGTATGTGTCCTAAATTGGAAATATTTGACGGTGAGCTCTAGACACACCGTGCTTTGAATAAAGACGTAACCCGGGGCAGGAGGTTAATGATTTTAATATCAACATACTCCGAATGAGCAGTCGATAGATTATGTGCTACGTCCCCTGATGAATTAAAACAAATTCCTATTGAGAGGAATCTGAGTGGTTGGTGGTGGAGTGCAAATGCTTGACTGGGCCAGTTAAGTCTGGTGAAACATTAAACACATGAATGAACACATTTTAGTGAGGTTTCCCGGTTATTGACGGTTTGGATGCACTCAAAGGTGTGTTTTCTTGATGTTATCATGTTTTCACATCACCTTGCACTCACCTAAATCTATACCCTAGACTTATACCCTCACATTTACCAATTGGCTAAAAAGTATTTCCCTTGGAAGGTAAGGCTGGTTCTGGCAAACCATGGGAAGGTATTGTCTTTTGAGAAAACAAAACATTTATCATTAAAAAAATTCAATCGGGTATAAAAGTTTTGATATAAGAAAGTTTCTCCCCTGGAAATACTTATTCCTCCCCTAGAATTAATATTTCTCTCCCTCGACAAAATAAAGATAGATAAAAACATTTGAAGATCAGGATTGTACCTGTTAACAGCAGTAGAGGGGTGGGAAAGAGGTTGTACAATTATGTGTTTTACAGATTATGAGCAGGTTTCAAGCTGATGTACTTGAAAGCCATCGTTAATGTAACAAAAAAAAAACGGTTTAAGCCTTGAGATTTAGCATACCAAGTTTAGACACAAGAAAGTTAAAACGTTTTTCGTCTAAAGCCTTGGTAAACAAATCAGCTAATTGATAGTCGGTTGAAACGAAGTACAATTCCACATTACCTTGTTCAACATGGTCTTTTATAAAATGATATCGAAGATCAATATGTTTTGTTCTGGAATGTTGAACAGGATTGCATGAAATTGCAATTGCACTCCGTAAATCACAATATAAAGGAATACGGCTGTATAAAAAGCCATAATCTTTTAATTGTGATTGCATCCAAATTACCTGGGATAAGCAGCTTGTACCAGCAACATATTCTGCTTCTGCAGTTGAAAGAGATACGCAATTTTGCTTCCGTGAATACCAGCTCACCAATTTATCTCCCAGAAATTGGACACTCCAGATGTACTCTTGCGATCCAACATACATCCAACATGGTCAGCATCAGAGAATGCAGTCAAGTCAAAAGAAGTTTCTTTAGGATACCAAAGACCAAGATCTCGAGTACCCTTCAGATAACGAAATATACGTTTGAGTGCTTGAAGATGTGATTCTTTAGGAGCAGCCTGATACCGAGCACATATGCAAGTAGAGAACATAATGTCTGGTCGAATCGAAGTGAGATATAGCAAGGATCCGATCATCCCCCGATAATTTGTAATATCAACAAGTTTGCCATCAGGATCAGCATGCAATTTAGAACCATGTGACATCGGCGTCGGAATTGGTTTACAATCATCCATGAGATATTTCTTCAAGAGATCAGTGATATACTTGGATTGATTGATGAAGATCCCGGTAGGTAATTGGCGAACTTGAAGACCAAGAAAGAAATTCATTTCACCCATCATACTCATATCAAAACATTTAACCATAAGATCAGAGAACGTTTTGCAGTATTTGGGATTTGTAGAACCAAAAATGATATCATCGACATAAATTTGAATGAAAACTATATCTTCCCCTTCTCATTTGATGAAAAGAGTTGTATCGATTTTTCCTTTTGAAAAACCAGAATCAACTAAGAATTTAAAGAGCACATCATACCACTCGCGAGGAGCTTGTTTCAAGCCATACAAAGCTTTGTCGAGAATATACACATGATTAGGAAAACTTGGATCTACAAAATCTTCGGGTTGATGAATGAACACTTCTTTATTGAGAATACCATTTAAAAATGCAGTTTTGACATCCATTTGATAAATTGTAAAATTCTTATGTGCTGCATATGCCAAAAGTATTCGAATGGCTTCTATTCGTGCAACAGGAGCAAACGTTTCTTCAAAGTCAATTCCCTCCCGTTGAGCATATACTTTCGCAACTAGACGTGCTTTATTGCGAATTACTATCCCATTCTCATCCTTTTTGTTTTTGAAAATCCACTTTGTACCAATAACAGATTTCCCAGGTGGTTTTGGAACCAGACGCCAAACTTTTAATCGTTCAAATTGATTGATTTCTTCTTGCATAGCAAGGATCCAGTCTGGGTCTGAGATTGCTCCACTGACTTTCTTAGGTTCAATAGAGCTTAGAAAAGAAGAATATTGACATTTGTCAGCAGTGGCTCTACGGGTTTGAACAGAAGATTCAGGATCACCGATTATTTGATGCAAAGGATGCTCTCTTGTCCATTTAAGAGAATGAGGAAGTGAAAGTTGACCTGGAATTATATTAGAGGTATAGTGAATACATGATGAGGGATTATTGCAGTTTGAGCATTTGATGTAGAAGGTGGAGGATCTACTCGTTGAACTTTAAATTTAGAGAAATCAATCACCAATGGTGGAGGTTGTGCTGGAACTAAAGATAAATCTAAAGGATTAGCAGCTTGACCAGAAGGTGGAGTTTGTGCTTGAACTAAAGATAAATCTAAAGTATTTGCAGCATTTCCGGAAGGTGGAGAATCGTCCGGAGATGATTGATTTTGCAAAGGTGAAGAAGTATCCGGAGATGATTGAGTTTCTTCCGGAGATGATTGAGTTTCCAAAGGTGAAACAGAAGTGGAAGGAGAAAAGTTGTTAGTTGGTTCAGCAGAAGTAGGAGATGGTGAATCAGTTGAACTTGAAGTTTGCACTTCAGGTACAGTAATAGATTGAACATCGGCGACAGATGGAAATGGAACGTCAGGCTCCTCAAGTAAAGTATGTCGAATGTTATGATAATCATCATAAAACTTTTCAAACAAGACATCTAAATCATTTTGAGATGTGGAAGGCGACGACGAAGGCAGAGGAATTTCAACATTTGTAGTTAATAAATCTATTGGAAAAGTTTCATCAAAGTTAACATTGACAGTTTCTCTAACCGTCCGTTTTGACCGATTATATACTCTGAACGATTCAGATTCACGTGAATTCCCCACAAAAACTCATTCATTAGCTTTAGCTTCAAATTTATTTAATTTGTCTTTGTCATTTAGGATGAAGTATCGACTCCCAAAAATATGAAAAAATTTGACATTTGGAATTCGGTTATTAATGAGTTCATATGGAGTTTTGTTGTAGGTTTTGTTGATGATTGAACGATTTTGAGTGAAACATGTCGTACTAATGGGTTCAGCCCAAAGAGATAATGGGAGTTTTGAAAATGATAGCATGGTACGAGCAGCTTCAACTAAAGTACGATTTCTTCGTTCAACGACCCCATTTTGTTGAGGAGTTCGGGCAGCGGAAAATTGATGAGATATACCAACTGATTCAAGGAAAGAATCTAAAGTTTGATTTTTAAATTCAGTCTCATTGTCAGTACGAATGGTATGAACTTTGAGCTCCAAATTCGTCTGGGTTTTCTTGATGAAAGCAATGATGATCTCAGCAGCTTCATCTTTTGTTCGTAAGAAATAAACCCATGTATAACGTGAATAATCATCAACAATAACCAACACATATCGTTTACCAGCCATGGTTTGAACGCTCATTGGGCCACATAAGTCCATATGAAGTAATTCAAGCGGTTTTGAAGTACTTTGAACTGGTTTGGACTTATGGGACTTTTAAGTCATTTTTCCCATTTCGCAAGACGAACAAAGATGATCCTTATTAAATTTAACATCTGGAAGACCAGAGACATGACCACCTTTTACTAACTTGTTGATTGATTTGAAATTAAGGTGAGAAAGACGACGGTGACATAACCATAATTCATTTGACGACGCCGTTGACATTAAGCATACTTCGTCAAGTGGGGTCACGTCATCCAAATTAATTGTAAAAATATTCGTCTCACGAGTTCCGGTAAGAAGTTCTTCGCCATCATAGTTGCGAACACCACATTTCTTTGTTCGAAAATTAACTTCCAATGTTTTATCACAAAATTGACCAATACTAAAAAGATTGTGTGCAAGATCTTCAACATAGGTCACATTCCGGATAATTAAATTGTGACGAATAATGTCTCCAATACCCATTATGGAAGCTAAATGGTCAGTTCCCAAATATTTGTCTCTAAAATTTGTTAATAACTTCTTGTTTGAGGTCATGTGTCTTGAACAACCAGAATCATGATACCAAACATTCTACATAAGACAATTAAAAATTTGGTACCTAATCGGTTATGGGTCCTGAACGATTAGTAATAGATGTCTTATGAAGAATTTTAAGTAAGAATGTATTTAGAGTTCTGGAGAACTGCAAGGAGGCAGTTCTGTGTTTGTTAATTTGATCGATAGACCATTTTAGGGATTTCTCAGGAGAAATTAAAATCCAGTTTGATTGTTCATTTTGAATCCATTTATATTTAACAAACTTGGATGGTTTTTGATATAGCTTGGGAGACGGAGTTGAGGAACTGGAATTTGGCGATTTAGGTGCAGACACTAAACGATAAACGGATTTTGGTGATTTATGTGTAGGAATTACTCGATAATCTGATTTTGGAGATTTAGGTGCAGACACTACACGATAAACTGATTTTGGAGATTTAGGTGCAGACACTACACGATAAACTGATTTTGGAGATATAGGTGTAGAAACTACACGATAAACTGATTTTGAAGATTTAGGAGAAGAACGTGTAGTTAGAGGTGTTTGAGATTGAGCAATCATTGTTCGGCAGGGTTCTGGATAACAAATTGTACATGAATGAATGATTGAACCATTTTTATGAAGTACATCATGTCGAGGACCACATGGAGCATCTTTTCTAACAAAATATCGTGTATCATACTGAGAAATTGGTTGATCAGTTTTTCTGTCAAAATAAACTTTGTTTCCATTTTTATCTATTTTAACAGCCAAATTTACACCATTAACAGTTAAATTAAAAGGACGATAACTTGCATTACAATACCATAAAGTGTAGCAGGAGAAATAAACTTTGTTGAGTTATTACATTTATTGGAATTAGAAAAAGAAGAAGTTAAAAAAGAAGGAGATCTAGACTACTTAAGCTCATTGGACTTAAGCATTCTAGACTTAGTCGAATTAGACTTCTTAAACTGCTCAACTTCTTTCACTCCGCCTTGCGCAGGCTTCTTAAGCTTGGATTTTAAATTTCGATCTGAAAAATTTAAAACAGGGGAATTAGAATCTCGTCTTAAAAGAATTGGAGTTTTAGGAGAAGAAGAATTAGCCTTCTGAGACGTTGGTTTTGAAGAAGCATTTTGATTAGAAGCCTGTTGATTAGAAATAGATTTTATTGCTACGATTTTATCTTCTAATTCATGAATTTTGGTTTGTAAATCAGATTTTTCTGTGTCAAATGCCTTATTTGTTTCATCGATTTCATTTTCCAATTGACAAATTTTTTTTTCTAGAATTAGAGAGGGAACATAAATCTTTGGTGTTATCTTCTGTTGACGTACAACATTACCTTTTATCTCAAATTCTTTAGGTGTTATAATTGGAAAATAATCATCATTTTCAAATTTGACCTTTTTAGTTTCATATGATTTATTTAATTAAGTGTAATTGAAACTAATTTGGACATTCTCCTTTCTAGCTCGGTTGAAAGTCTCTATTTCTTCTTCCTCATCAGTTATACGAACATATCTTTTTGAGATCCCATGGTGCATGTATCTTAAATCATATAATGTAGGAACCATTTTGCATGCAGTCTTAAGATATTCAGGATTGTCAGCACCGAGCCCTTCTCTTGAATTAAAATATTTAAAGTCTTTGGGCATGTTAAGATGAATGGTTTGATCAGTGTGTCCTCTTTTGACAATCAATTCCTCAAGATGTTTGATATGGGAATTCAATTTATTGGTTTCATGCTTGAGTGTGTTTATGAAATTTTGTTTGGTTTTCATTTCATTTAATGAAATTATTTTTTGTTCATGAATATTTTCAGTTAATTCTTTGATTTGTGAGTTTAAAGATTTAAACTGTTTTTCATTGTCGTCAAAATCTTGTTATTTATGTGCCAACGCATTTTTATTATATTGAAATTCATGCCATGTTTTTGTGTATAATATGTGATGGTGATCAAACTTAGCTTGTAATTCTGATATTTGATTTTGTAACTCCAGATTCTCTTGTTTAAAAACTTGAGTTTGTTGAATATGATGAACAAGTTGATCACCTAGATGAGCATTTTGTTTATTTTGTTTTTCCAAAATATTTAAACGATCTTTAAGTTGAACATTTAAATCTTTTTCTACTAAAAGTTTTTGGGTTAATAATTCTATTTGAGATATCTTAGTTTGGATAAAACAAGTATCAGAATTATTGGAAGTATTTTCATTAGAGAGAAGAGAAGTATGTACCTTGCCATCCTCATCGATGTCATTAACACGATCAACAACCTCAGCATTTTCTCTCGCCATAAAACACAAGTTGGCTGAAGGTTCTTCATCTCTTGGTTCAAAATCTTCCATCTAACTACGGTCTTCAGCTAACAACACCTTTCCAGCCTCTATTTGCTTAGCCATGAGCATCTTTCGTTTAAAGTAATCAGAATCACGGACTTTGGGTTTCTTGCAATCACGTGAGTAATAACCATCAATACCACAATTGTAACATTTTTTCGTTGGATCCTGTGGTGTACGAGTTTGCTTATCAGTTGTGTTGTTTGTTTATGAAGCAGATAGAGCAGATTTAAAGTTCGAGGACGATCTCAAGTTGTTGTTTGTGGGATTTTTGTAATACTATTTCTCATAATTTGAAATAAGTGACATAGCTTGAAGTACATCTTCGAGTTCTTTTTTGCAAATCATCAGTTGTAGATGTCACGGGTGCCTCAACACTCTCTTTCATTTTAGTCACTGATGCATACAGATGATGTTGTTTTGTGAGCAGTGTAAGAGTATCATCAGTCTCTTGTTTAGTTTTCACTATGTTCTTAACCATAGGTTCATTTTGGTGCAAGTATTCATAGAGTTCATGAATATCGATCGGACTGAGATCTTTGTGTTGCATGGCACTATTCCCAAATATTTCCCACTCTGGTAAAAGACTATGGATGAATTTGATATTGAGCTCCAAATTTTCTTTTTGCAAGTGGTTTTTGCGAAGTTCATTCATCAATGTACAATATTTATGATATGTACTTTCCAAATCTTCTCCATTTATGGCCTTGAATGACTGATAAGAGTGTAGGGTAGTAACCATCTTTGCTTTGTTGCCTAACACTGTACCCTCTATTTGCTTTCTGATCTCATCCCACAGCTCTTTACCGGTTTCAAGACTATCTAAATTGTTATCGATGTCGTTTGGTATGGCTTGAAGCATAAATGAATATGATTGTAAATCGGCTTTGGCCCTTCGTGCTTGTTGAACTGAATATTCAGTAGGAGGAACACGACGTTTACCACTGATAACTACGGGAGTAGCATCCGGATCAGTAATAGCATCTTCATAAAATACTGCATTTCCATGCTTGAGAGATTCAAGAATTTATATAGATAGCTCCTGATTCTTGATGAAGTGGAGAAATCGTTTCTTCCACTGAGGATATTCTCCTCGATATAACACGGGAGGTTTGAAAACAAAAAATTTGCACTTCGATTTCACAGAGACGAACAACTTTTTCTTCAATAATTTCCAGATCTGAACGAATTCACCACGAATTTGGATCTACTCTCAGAGAGTTTTTGCTCTGATACCAAATGAGAGATCAAATGCAATTGAAATGAAGCTAATTCATGGTGATTTGCTAAGAAATTGAAGATCAAGTGTGTGTATTGTGTGTGTGTTCTTGAGAGAGAGATGGAGATGGAGGGAATGCTTTCAAAGGTTAATTCATTCAAATGATGGAAAGCTTTTTTTAAACAAGTCATCATAAGAGGTATTTATACCTTCTAATCCTAATTACCACTTAACTAGTTAACTAAGCTTAATTACATTTCTTATGCTCAAAAGGTATTTATTTATTGGATCATAAATAAAGTAACCGTGTACTTATATCGACTCCAAAAGGTTTAAATTGCGCATTAGTGGTCCAAATGAGTTTCAACGTGGAGTAAAGTAAAATGCAGAGATTGAAATTTCTTTGCAACGATTTAATTTGCTTTGGCATCGGAGTTGATCTTTTCATTGATAGTACCAAAAACAACCCTAAACTATATTGCTATTTTATGAATATGTCTCTTATAATTTATATTCTCTTTATAGACTATCTACTCAAAATATATTGAAAATCATAAAACTTAAAAACTGTTAAAGATTTTTTTATTATATCAATCAAAATCAGCTTTTTTATAATTTTATAACCAAATATCAAAACCCATGATTTCATAAAATTTTTATTATCAAAAATCATAATTTAGTAACAAAAAAATTGATATGATTTAAGCTGTTAATTTTTCGAATCTTGTCGCAATTGACCAGCCATCAAATAATTGCCTCACCACAAGGTTGTTAGAAGATGAAACCAATTATCAGAAATGTTGAACCGCCTACTCCTGGTGGCCTACCAATGACGTCTGAACTTTGAAGATGGCAGATTGGCCATAAATGGTACTTCTAGGTGGGTTTTGTTTTTTGGTAAAAGAGACCACTCCGTAAAAGTATATTAACCGGTGGGTAGGATGTAGGAATGTGGCAGAATATGGGCATGTAGCCATTGAGGTGAGTTTAAAATTTGCAAAACTTTGTATACAAAAAAGTTGCCTCTTTGAATTATAAGTTGCATTGTGTGTTTTGTTAAAGTTGTTTGATAGTTTACTACTTCTATAAGTTAATGTTAACTTAAGACATGTTCTATAGTGTGTTTTGTATAGGGCTGATAATTCAGTTCAGGTTTAGGTTCATGGCTTCAGGTTTATGTGTTGGTGTCAGAAACATTTAATTTAAAACCAACTTTTTATATAAGTGTGTCAAATATATCAACTTTAACTTATTTACCTTCACCCTGAACACGACTCATATATATAACTCGTTTAATTAAACAAGTTATCGGGTCAAACGGGTCAAATAAGTTATTCCACAAATTTATAATAAAAATACTAAAACATCAAATTACTAGGTAGGTGTTTTAATTTTTATGTATTTATTAGTTACGTTTGAACTACTAAAGTATAAAGTAAATAGAAATATATGTTTTTTAAATATATATTTTAACAATTAATGGGTTGCCGGTTCTACCAATTTAAATTATATATCATCGCGTGAACCTAACTCATTTAATAAACAAGTTAGTTGAGTCGACTAATATTAGCCCAAAACTTCTTTACCTAAATACAAATCAGTTTAACTTTATGTCAGCTTAAGATCAAATTTTATATCTATTATCCCTAGTTTTGCATGCCATATATGCTTTATCATCTCTTGTATGCTTGAATAATTTATGTATTAGCATGCTAATTGAATAAGATATTCATCTCTCTTAGTCTTATCTCACATTTTATTATGTGCAAAAAGTTTAAGGGATCCAGGATCCTTCATAATGACGCCTCGTGTAATTAAGTATAGGGTCTGTTTGGTTTAATATAATAAAATAATAAAGGAATTAAGTGAACAATGCAATAAAGTGAGTGGCAGAATAAAATGGTCTATTGAATTCTATTGTCATATTTATTGTTTAGTTGACATGAAAGAATGAAAATTGTCACTCAAAAAATGTTTTAAATATTTATTAATAGGAAAATGATAATAACATATCTAAGGTCTGTCAATAAGATCTCATAACAGGTATTACAAACTTATTTTTTTTTATTTTTTTTAGAACAGCAAAAAGAAGGCAACGGGTAGAGCTTCGGCATTGTCATCACCCTCCCGAGGACCTCCAAAACTATATAAAACCACGAGAATCTAGCAAATAGCTAGATAAAATTACAAAGGTTTTTTTAACCAATCATCCCATGAAATCTTAAGCTTACGATTTCTATGGGACAACCATGAAAAAGAGAACAATCTAATATGATAAAAAATGTCCGACTTCTTAATTCTATTACTATCAAATAACACCGCATTACGATATCTCCAAATAACCCAACACGTTGTATAAACAATCGCCATTAACTTCAAACGACCGTCTTTTGCAATGTTTAGCTCAACACACTTCGACCACCACTGTGAAACGGAGCTACAATCCCAAGCATCCAACTCGCACCACCGATAAATACGCCTCCAAATCTGATTAGCTAAACCACACATAAACATAACATGGGAAGAAGACTCTAACCTGTCACTGCAAATCGGACACATAATTGAGGATATCTCCATTCCCCTCCGGGACAAATTTTGTCTCGTAGGGAGACTATCGAGCACCAAACGCCACATAAAGACATTGACCTTAATCGGTAACGATTTCACCAATTAAAAGACATATCCACACCTGTAAATAAACAATCATTGATAATAATTCTAGCGGATCCAACTGTATACACACCACTGTCATCACGATTCCAACACAACCCATCATCTCCTTCTACAATCGTGACCGAAGCAATTAAAGCCATGAGATTATCATATTGCTCCTTTTCAATACCATCTCTAATATCCCTTCTCCAATTAAACGCCCACATACCATTCCGCCACCTATCGTTAACACTACAATACGGATTCAACTCCAATCGATATAACCGATTGAAGCTTAAAGAAAAAGGGGTATGACCATTCCACCTATCCAACCAAAACTTGATCGATTCACCATTTCTCACTTTGTACATAAAGTCATTCTTCATAATCATATTATTATCATGTAAATATTTAATAGAGCTGATAATTTTACACTAATTACCTTTATAAACCCGGGACATAGAAGTAGAGTCGAAGCCCCCCTCATCTCCATATATAGCTTTAATAAGACGACACCACAACGCATTTTTCTCATTAAAAAAACGCCACTTCCATTTCAAAAGAAGAGCCAAGTTTAACGCCTCCAAACTTGCAACTCCTAGACCGCCTTTATCTTTAGAAGCCAAACACGTATCCCACTTGACCCAACTCATTTTTCTATCCTTATCATTACCACCCCACAAAAATCTAGCACGTAATTGCTCCATCTTCTTAATAACCGACATTGGAGCCCGAAAAAAAGAAAGCCAATAAATTCCCAAGCTACCTAATACCGATTTGATGAGAGTTAACCGGCCCCCAATAGAAAGCATATTTGCTTTCCAATTAGAAAGCTTTTTACACATCCGATCATAAATAACGTCCCAAAACCGGACCGAACGACCACTCCCACCAACGCGAATGCCTAAATAATCAAAAGGCAAATCACCTTGACTACACCCGTTAATATAACATAGATCATGAATCTGCTCCTCCGTCACCCCAACACCATACACAAAACTTGTACAATAATAATAATCGCTCATGCATTTTAAGAAAATAAACCAGAGTCAATAAAAGTACAAATGTTTTATACATTAAACTACCCTTTTAATGATAGTTCTAAGGTTGTTATTAACAAAACTCTTATTTTTATTATAACACGTTATTGCTATTTTCGTATTTAAGTTGTCATAAAATTTATATCTTAGAAAAAGTATATATTTGTCAAAAATATTTAGTTTTAAAAATTATCTTGGTTCATATAACTATTATTTTTTCGTGATATATAAAATCATAATATATAATAAATTATACTCGTAAATATTTCAAAACAGCATATAAAGATTAATTTTTCAAAAATAAATAAAAAAGATAGTAAAAGATACAGTTAACTTAAATTTGAAAAATATTTAAAAAAAAAAGTTAAAATTACTTTTTTAAAAAGTTATGTTTTATTTTTTCTTAAAAAATTTGTCTTAAATTTTCATATTTCATTTAATTCCTTGAAGAAATAAAAGAAAACCATCCATCCTCAAAGAATGAAAAACTTTAAAATGGACGGAATCACATTCCTTGTGGAAGGACCCATTCTATTCCTAGTGGTAAACAAACATGTATTTTCATTTTTTTTTCTAACGGCAAGCAACTTAAATTAGAAAAAGATCTAGTAAATTTCTAAGTGTTGATTTAAATTAAAGTGGAAGGTATTAAACTTCTCTTTCTTTTTTGGAAAGTCTTAATTTTTTTGAATCAAAATTAAAATATATATATATCAGAATTCAAACTCAGGACGTGTGAGATATCAAGCAACACTCATAACCATTTGGCTACTCAGCAACTTGGGTTTTAATTTACGCAGCTACCCCTATATATCCTGCTCACTTTTTACTTCATCTTACATTCGGGTTTTCACCAAAACCATTTTTTGTCAGATTCATTGTCGCGTTTTGAGTTTTTTACCATGATTTCAAGCGTTCGATACAAGTTTGATCCGCCAGAAACGATAGTTACGTGGTACCCGCCGCCGTATTGCGCAGGTACCCTGCTAGTTGTTATATAAGTCGTATTGAATTTGTACTATTTACCTCATTATGTTAGCAAGTTGATGTGTCCAACACTATAATCATTCATTCATTTTTTTAACCAATCATCCCATCAAAATTTTGACAATGATCCAAATTTAACAAAATAATCCAATATTTTATCCGGGGTTTTTTATTTCAAATTTTCATGCCTATACTCATTTTGTAGAGAATTTAATTTTAAGAATTTTGACATTTTTAGTTTTTTTTTACAAAGAAAAAAAAAATTTTGGCCGAAAAACAAAGGTGGGGGTAAAAACAAACCCATCAAATCAATGTTTGACATGTGACACTAAGAGAGAGAAAGTGTTTGCAAATGACCATTTTAACCCTCTGAATTTTTTCCCCCATTATTTTGGTAAATTTTACACAAAACTCCCCCAAACGGTGAGGACTCGCGAGAACACCTAAAAAACATTCCAAAAACTTCCGAAAAAATTATATATAACTCCCCATGATTATTACCACATTTGACAAAAAAAAAATTGAAAAAAAAATTATGATCCACTTTTTTTTGCGGATCATAACAATGATCCATATTTTTTTTGTGGATCATTATTATGATCCATATTTTTTTTGGGATCATTTTTTAAAATTTTTTATTTTTTTTGTTTTAATGTTTAAAAAAGAAATATTTTGAAAAAAGTTTGTTTTGGATCATTTTTAGGATTTTTTGGAGTCCTCGCAGTCCTCGCCGTGAAAAGAGTCCTCACCAGATCCGGACCCTATATATATATATATATATATATATATATATATATATATATATATATATATATATATATATATATATATATATATATATATATATATATTTATATAGGGTCCGATTCAGCGCATAACCGTTTAAGGGTGCAGAACCGCAGAACCATCCTAACATCCAATGTTTTCTATGTTATACATAAGCAGTACATTTTAATACACGCTATAACACATTTACACATCCAATGTTTCCAATCTTTTTATACACATATTTATATATTATGTGTATAAAAAATTAGAAACATTGGATGTGTAAATGTGTTACAGTGTGTATGGAAATGTACACCTTATGTATAACATAAAAAACATTAATTGGATGTTAGGATGGTTCTGCGGTTCTGCACATTTAAATGGTTCTGCGCTGAATCGGGCACTAATATATATATATATATATATATATATATATATATATATATATATATATATATATATAGGGTCGAGTTATATTGAGAACCCTAATTTCAAAAAGAACTCTGAGAACTTTTATTAACCAATCAGAATTTAGTAAATTAATTTTGATTTATTTAATTCATATTAATTATTCAGGGTATTTACGACATTTTACAAAAAGAAACAAAAATTAATTATTATTATTTTTGTCATTTTTATGGAGCGATTCTACACATATGTTTATTGTAGTTATTGTTACATGTAGTTTGTGCATATATATCGAGACGATTTTGCATATATGTTATTTATCCAGTAATTAATGTTATTTTCCATATAAACCAGTTGACCATATGTGTTTAAAAATACATAAATGTATAAGTCCCTAAAGTCAAAACATTTTACAGATAACATATATGTACCAAATAAAATATCGATGTATAAAAATTGTACGAAAAAACATTTACACATCCAACCAATAACAGAACATATATACAACGTAAATAAAATGAATAACACATATGTTCCATAGCTAACTGCATCTTCCAATTTTCCTTTATCCAGAGTTGTTTTCGACAAATCTAAAAGCTGGTATTCATTAAGAGCTTGCTATAAAAAAAACCATAAAAGCTTAAGAACATATGTTATAAGAAGCCTCAAGTAGATTAAATAGATTTTAATTATTATGGGAAATAATAAAACTAACTGTCGAAACCAAATGTCTTTCTTGTGGCCACAAATATTAAATGTGGATAATTTTACGAGGTTCTAAATGTTTATGAGGTTTCCCATGAAATTAATTGCAGGAACAAAAACTAATTTTATAAAGTTTCCCCATAAAAATGAATATAAACGATTCTAGATTTCTTTAAAAGTAAAACCCAAAAACAGTTAAGTTGGAACCAAATTAAAGAAAAAAATGATCTGTAATTATGCATAAAACATTACCTACAACCCCCATTTCATATGAGCATAATCGAGGATACAAATTCCATATGAGCAAAATTACCTTGAAAACTCATTTTTATATGATTAAATTTAAAGACAATGAAAGTTACAATCATATGAGTTGGCTACAAAACCCATTATCATAAAACAAAAAAAAGAATAAAATAAAATAAAAAACAGGTCCTAAAAGTTCAGCAACGAGATCCTATCCAAACATACATATATGAGATCATGTTTAGAGGTATATAACCAATGACGATGAAAGGTTTACAAGACTAGAAAACTACCTTCTTTTATAGGGTTTTTATGTTACATGTGACGGAATCACCGGAGATAGAGAGAAGATCGGAAACACTTCCTCTCGGTGAGACGAAGAAGATGTGCTCGGCGACTAAAAAAAGTGCTCCCGGTAAGAAGATCTGCTCGGTGGTCAAATAGATCACCGGTGAGACGACAAAAGATCTGATCGGAAACAACACCGACTAAAAAAACGTTAACCCATTATCATGGAACACTTCCTCCCAGTTCATTCTTGGCTGAGCGGAGGCTTACAAAAATGTGCAGTCGTAGGGTGTAGGGAAAATGTAGGGTTAAGAAAGAATAACCTCTTTACTTTTGGTATAAATTGATTTATAAAAACAGTTACCTAAATTCAAGCAAATTTGTTTTATTCTTTTTTACTCAATTACTATACTACCCTTTTCATTTAATTTTTATTACTTATAAAAATTTCAAAAAATTCCGAAAAAAATATATATAACCCACCATGATTATTACTACATTTGACAATAAAAAAGTTTCAAAAAAAAAATTATGATCCACTTTTTTTAGCGAATCATAACAATGATCCAGATTTTTTTTGTGGATCATTATTATGATCCATATTTTTTTTTTGGATCATTTTTGAAATTTTTCTTTTTTTTTTTGGATCTTATACATAGCGATTTAGATGTTTAAAAAAGGAATTTTTTGAAAAAAGTTTGTTTTGGATCATTATTAGAGTTTTTTTTGGAGTCCTCACAGTCCTCGTGAGGAAAAGAGTCCTCACCGGATCCGGACCCTATATATATATATATATATATATATATATATATATATATATATATATATATATATATATATATATAGGTGAAGGTTCATGCGAGAAGTGATTTTTTTGCGAGAAACGCGAGAAGTAATCATAATCATTAGATTAAGAGATCAATGGTCAGAATTAACAATGGCACTCTTGTAATTAATCAAATAATAATGGTTTAATAATTAAGAGCAAAAGGGTAAAATTGTCAACTTGTCTACCAAATATTTAGAGGAGGGCATTAATTACGTGGTTATTCACCCACTCCCCCACATTTCAAGTGTTTTCTCCTCTGTGACTCTCTATTCCCCCATTTCCCCCATTTTACCTGCAACTCCTCCATAACCACTCCTGCTGGACGAACCAGAGCACCAAACCACCACCATTCAATTCAGAATGGTCGAGATGGGGGGTACACCCTTAATTGATCGAAAATGATCACCAAAATCGTCGGATTCATGAAACCCTGATTCGGCCGGAATTGTGCCATCGACGTCGCAACCCTTTTCCGGTGGACTGTATGCGCCGGTCTTCACGCTTCGCGATTTCGTCGACACCATCCCATTTAAATCCACCTCCATCCCAGAAAAAAATATGGTTTGGCCAAGTCAGTTAGGCTAACGAAGAAGATGGTGGTAAGCCGACGATACGAACCAGATTTGTACAATACGAACCAGATCTGGTGTTGTTCAATGATGTTTGTGTTTAAAGTTTTAACTTTTTGGATGAAACTTGCAGGAACAAATGGGTTTTGATGAATTTTGAGCATTTCAAGAACAAATGGGTTGGACTTTGTGTGTACTTAGAAGATTTAGAAAAAAAGCTTTCGATTTTTAAAAGGAATTAGCAATTGTGATCACAAACCTTTTGTCAATATCAGTTCTTGGTGACAAGAAGATAATGATCACTATGAACTCAGCTATTTCTCATTTGTTCATTTGTAATACTTTAAAATTTGTATATCTGTGATTTTTTTATTTGTTTATTTATACATGTTCTTCACTGGTTTTTATGATATGGTCCGTTCACTGATACATGAACACTCGTTTGTTAATAATATGATTTGTTTATGATATAATTTGTTAATTGATGAATATGTTTTTCGCCAATGAACGAATAATACCGCTCGGATTCATCAATGAACGAACAATATTTCATTCATGAAAGTTATGCATTCATAAAATTATACTAAAACATAACATTCGTAACCTGCAATTTCACCAATGAACGAATAATAATGTGATTAGTTTAACAGCTTCAACAATGAATCATAACACGTTTTTTTGGAAGATCCAAAAAAATAGGAATTGTAGTTAAACTTGATAAATTCTGAATTTAATGGTAATTAATTCTTTAATTTAATGGTAATTTTTTATTTTTGTATAAAGACGATCTTACCCTTTTGATTTTAAATCTTAATGGGATTAGATTAGAGGCTAAGATCACTTCTCGCACTTCTCGCAAAAAAACCACTTCTCGCATGAACCCTCCCCTATATATATATATATATATAGGGTCCGGATCTGGTGAGGACTCTTTTCCCGGTGAGGACTGCGAGGACTAATAAAAAAACTCTAAAAATAATCCAAAACAAACTTTTTTCAAAAAATTTCTTTTTTAAAAATTAAAATCGCAGCATATAAGATCCAAAAAAAATGAAAACATTTAAAAAATGATCGAAAAAAAAACATGGATCATAATAATGATCCACAAAAAAAAATGTTATGATCCGTAAAAAAAAGAGGATCATAATTTTTTTTTCAATTTTTTTTTGTCAAATGTAGTAATAATTATGGGGAGTTATATATTTGTTTTTCGGAATTTTTGGAAATTTTGTTGAGGTGTCCTCATGAGTCCTCGCCTTTTTTGAGTCCTCACAGGATCCCACTTATATATATATATATATATATATATATATATATATATATATATATATATATATATATATATATATATATATATATAGGGTTGAATTCCATACAGAACCCATATTATTTACAGAACCGGTAGAACTATTTTCAACCAATCAGAATTTAGTAAATTACTTTTTGATTATTTAATTTATTTAATAGTTTAGGGGTATTTACGACATTTTATATTTTTATTTTTTGTTTATATTTTTATAAATTTCCTAAAATTTATGAATTAAATTTGAAATTTTTATTATAGATGTATGTAATATTTACGTATTATCATTTATGTATATGTCAAGAATCTGCATTTATGTATATGTCAAGAATCTGCATCTATGTATATATAATGATACACTTATGTATCTTAAAAACACTTATGTTATTTCTTAATTAAAAATACTGATAATATATACATTTATGTATCTACAAATAGTGGGTAACATACATCCACAAATAACACTAAATAACACACATGTACAAAACAACATCTATGTATCCGAACGTTAACATTTAAGAATAACACTTATATAAAAACAACTTCTTCATCCGTGTCTTTTTAATCATCAATTGTTCCCGTTATTGTCTTCTTTAACTGAATTTGATTCCTTAATCTTTGAATCTACCAACAATAGACGTATCATTACTTTACTTTAGACATAAATGTACCAGCTAAAAACCTGAAAATTATGTAATTATCATGTTAAAATATTGAAATCCAAATACAGAATAAAAACAGAAATCTCAAAGTGAAAATTGATCTAGAATTAATACAATACAAGCAATTAAAAACATATACGTACATATTATACCACATATTGAATAGAAACATGTAAATCTGTAAATGTCTACCACGTGTCTTCCACCATCACAATTGCAAGTTATAAACACTAAAAAAGAAATTAAAATTAGATAACATAATAATAATAATAATGAATTCACTCATATGCCTAAATTTTAACATACCCGTGGCTAAGCTTGAGTCAGAAATATTAGTACCGTACAAGCAATTAAAGCACAACTTACATGATTGAGAATGTTGTGTTCTTGCCCATGAAGAAATTGTACAAGAAGATATTATTGAAAAAATTCATATTTGTATCCTAAATTAATTCATCCATGCAGAAGAAACTTCTAAATTTTGAGCGAAAATATTATTAGAAAATTCAGATCTGGTATTCTAAGTTAATTGTACAACTTACTTGTGAGAGCAGCGATATTTGAAGAAATTTTGTTCCGACATGTTGTCTTCATCGGCGATTTTGAAGGAGAAAGGGGGCGGGGGAGTGCAGCGGCGGTAGGCGGGGCGTGCAGCGGCGGTGGGCGGGCAGAGGCGGCGGGACGAGCAGCGGCGGCGGCAAATGGTTTTTAGGGCAGCGAAGTGCGACGACGGTGAGGCATTGAGTGTTACACCACAGATTTGTTTTGAAGGTTAGGTTCTAGAAAGAGGGAGATAGGGTTATGTGCGTGAGTGTGGGGAGAAGCCCTCTGCCCTTAAACTTAGGAAATATTGAACGGTTATTATTACCCATTTTACCCTTTTTATTTATTATTAACCAATAATGAATTAATTTTATTTACTAAAATACCATAGCTAATCTTAACCATCGATTCTACAATCCAATGGTCTAGATTCGGTTCTACGGGTTCTGTATATAATATGAGTTCTGTATGGAATCCTTCACTATATATATATATATATATATATATATATATATATATATATATATATATATATATATATATATATATATATATATATAGGGGTGCATTAAAGACAGAACCAATTATATGTGAAGAACCAACATAACCCAATTAAACAAATCCTATCCATCCATTCTTTATTTATTTCTTTTAAATACCGAAGGGTATAACTGGTATTTCATCAATCCGGTTTATGTATGGTAACCACCGATTCTTAATGTGTCCCTATTTTTATGCATAGTTAGTTTCTATAATTTCTTCCACCTAATTTAGAAGGGATACGTTTTATTTCTATAATTTTTTTTTTTGTCATTACAAATTAATTGGACATGATTTATTTAAGAATATTATTATATATGTGATTTGTATTAAAATATTACTGCTTTTTTTTCTCCGATTATTATTTATTTGGTAACCGCTAAGAAACCATTCATAAATATATCCAGTAGTTAAATCATAAGATACTTGTTCCAATACATCCATGTAATGTTTAATCCTTTCTTCATACATTAAAATTAAACATTTATATATATATATATATATATATATATATATATATATATATATATATATATATATATATATAGAAGTGGGATCCTGTGAGGACTCTTTTTTCGGTGAGGACTCGCGAGGACACCTTATAAAAATTTCAAAAAATTCTGAAAAAAATATATATATCACCCACCATGATTATTACTACATTTGACAAAAAAAAATTTCAAAAAAAAAATTATGAACCACTTTTTTTAGCGATTCATAACAATGATCCATATTTTTTTTGTGGATCATTATTATGATCCATATTTTTTTTTTTGGATCATTTTTGGAATTTTTTTTTTTGTTTTGGATCTTATACATAGCGATTTAGATATTTAAAAAAAGAATTTTTTGAAAAAAGTTTGTTTTGGATCATTTTTAGAGTTTTTTTTGGAGTCCTCACAGTCCTCGCGAGGAAAAGAGTCCTCACCGGATCCGGACCCTATATATATATATATATATATATATATATATATATATATATCTAAAATACATACATGTATTAGTAACTATGTATTCCATTTCTTTATGTGATCATCGCCTGTGTTTGGTGGTGTACATGTATGTGTTCCTTCACCCATACATCCATGAAATTTTTGTAGTTAAACATACATGTATTAATACATTGATGCATGTAATCCTTCAGCCATACTGTAACACCCCGAGACCCGGTATGATATTTTAAATAATACTTGTAACACCCCAAAATTTAAGCCATTTTTTTTAAAATAAAAAAACAAACGTAACCTAACGGAAGCAATCCCAACTAATACAGTTTATCAAAAGACTTACCAACCATTAATAATTTACAAACCAACATAAACTATTTTAAAAATATCCGGTGTTACTAAATCCAAGGCTTGACCATTTTACCAAAATATCAGAGTAATTGACAAAACTTTCCTTCAAACCCCGACTCTAAGATTCACCCAGTCAAACCTGTAAAGAGTCAACAAGAGAGGGATTAGCATAACGCTAAGTGAATGAAATTATAAACATTAAATTGCACAACCACAACAATTTAAGATAACACCCTCTACAAATGACACCCTTTAATTAGCAAATAACCAGAGGAACGGCGGTTCGGCCCAACTCACAACTGTTGTCGGCCCAACAACAGTTTACCGATAGCCCTAAGCTACTTGGTACAATACCAGTGCTCCTCGACCTACCCGTGTCCAAGGAGTCCTGGTATTGTCTCCAATAGCTAACGATGCTCAGCCACTAACTGCACGGGCTGACCTCTTTCCGTGTATCATGCGCATATTGCAGTTAATTATACATAACATCCTAATTAACTAACACCGAAACAAGAACCGTATCGAAAACAATTATGCAATTTTTAAATCTTGCATATTCTGCACTAACCCAAGTGGAACCTGAAACCATTGCAAGTTATACTATCTAATGGTTATAAATCCACTCACCTTAGCAAAAGCTCCTTGATACTCAGTGGTCTTATGTTACTGAGTTCCTTTACCCTTTCCTGCAACACAAATAAACACCCGAATTAATAACCATTTTGACCCAAAATGTGCAAAACTATATAATACACCTTAAGATCATAACAACAAGTACTCAATCCAAAACTTACACTTATATAACCCCCAATTTGACACTTTGAATTACAAAAGTCAAACCCAATTCATTCTTGTAAAATTATACAATTTTACCCAAATGGGTCAAAAAGCTCACTTTAATTAATTAAAATACCCAAACGGGTCAAGTAGGCCCATTTTAATTAAAAGAATACTCAAACGGGTCAAATAAGCCCATTTTATTTAACAAAATGCCCAAACGGGTCAAATAGGCCCACTTTAATTAACAAAATGCCCAAACGGGTCAAATAGGCCCACTTAAATTAACAAATATCCAAACGGGTCAAAATGGCCCACTTTTCCATCTCAATCATTTCCAAGTATTAACTATCATGTCAAACATACAATTTAATCATTTATGGTTAATATGATCATATAACTAAGTCAAATTATTAGATTTTTGACTAAATCAAAAGTCCCACCAAATTTTGCCAAACACTAACCTTATATTGAAATTTCTACAATTTCTTGTTAAAAGTCATATTTCAATCTCAATTTATTAACCAATACCTAACCAAATTAGTTCAAGATAACAATTCATACATAAAACTCAATTCCAAGTAATTATGTTCACTTCATCTTCTTCATAAATCACCTCCAATGGTGATTTATGAACAATACACCAAATTAGGGTTTCTATTAGGAATTAAACATATATATACAACTTCTCTAACACCATAAACACTAGATAATCAATCAATTATAGTTTTAGATCAAGAATCCTTAAGAACACCAAAACCCTAGTTATGAGTAACTTAAGAATTCAAGAACCCTAGCTACTAATGGTGATTCCTTACCTTATATGATGTCTAAAAACAGATTTAGTGTTGAAGATGATCAAGATTGAAGCTCCAATTTGAAGAAATTATAAAGAAACCTCAAGTAGTGGTTTTGTGTCTGTGTTCGTCGAACGAGAGACAAAAGAACGAGACTGAAATGAGATTGGGACAAAAAAATCAGATTTAGCCCAAGTAATAAAACGTGGTCAGCTTGAGGGAAAAGCTGGAGCTGACCCAAAATATCGGTATAATACTGCAATTTCGATGTTTAATTCGGAACCCTAAACGAACTCTGTTTTTAATTCTAAAAATACCGTTGGAACCCTCGTTCAAAAGAGAACCTAGATATATAAAAATTATTCTAATATATATCTATCTCAGTATTTGCTAATTTTTAACCCCGTGGTTAAAAATACAAAAAATTCAAATAATTCTAATAAAATCCTATAAAATAGAAAAATAATAAATAATACTTACAGATATTATTAAAATATCATACCGGGTCTCGGGGTGTTACAAATCTTCCCCCCTTAGGAAGATTCCGTCCCCGGAATCTCTACTCGGTCAAATAAAGCCGGGTAGCGATCCCTCATCTCCGCCTCAGTTTCCCATGTCATATCCGCACCGAGACTATGTTTCCATTTAACCAATACCATTGGAATTTGTTTCTTTCGCAATTTAGTTACCTTTCGATCTAATAATTCTACCGGTTCTTCAACTAACCGTTTCTTCGAATCAACCTTCAATTCCCGAACCGGTAACACTTGATCTATGTTCTCAGGATTACATTTCCTCAAATAACATACATTGAAAGTGTCGTGTATTCCCGACAATTCCGGTGGTAAATCTAAAGTAACCGACTGATCATTAACAATCCGACGAATACGGAATGGCCCGATATACCTTGGTGCTAGTTTTCCCCGTTTCCCAAATCGAATTAGCCCTTTCCAAGGTGAAACCTTTAAATAAACCATCTCATTAACCTCGAAAGTCACTGGTCTTCTTTTCGGATCTGCGTACATCTTTTGCCTTTCACGGGCGGCTTTTAACTTTTCCCGAGCAATCGCCACTTTATCTGCGGTCATTTGGACGATCTCGGGACCCGCAAATTGTTTCTCCCCCGCTTCTAGCCAACACGTGGGAGTTCGACATCGCCTACCATATAACATCTCATATGGTGGCATCTTGATACTCGAGTGATAAGAATTATTGTAAGCAAATTCAATCAACGGTAAGTGAGAATCCCAAGAACCACCATATTCTAAAACACACGCTCGTAACATATCTTCGAGAGTCTGAATCGTCCTCTCTGATTGACCGTCTGTCTGCGGATGATAAGCTGTACTCAAATTTACCCGTGTACCCAATTCTCGTTGTAAACTATTCCAAAATTTTGATACAAATCTTGGATCCCGATCAGAAACTATCGATAGCGGTACACCGTGTCGAGATACAATCTCATTAATATAAACTTGTGCTAACTTTCCGAGTGAATCTGTCTCGTTAATAGCTAGAAAATGAGCACTTTTAGTCAACCGATCTACCACAACCCGTATCATATCGTGACCTTTTTGTGTTCGTGGTAATTTAGTCACAAAATCCATTGTGATATTATCCCATTTCCACTCGGGAATTTCTAATTGTTTCAAAGATCCGTACGGTTTCTGATGTTCAGCTTTGACCTGTGCACAAATATGACACTTTTCTACAAATTGTGCCACATCCGATTTCAAAGTCGGCCACCAATATAATACTTTTAAATCATTATACATTTTAGTACTTCCCGGGTGAACCGATAACCGTGACTTGTGGGCTTCTGTTAAAATCAAATCCCGAAGACCCCCAAGTAAAGGAACCCAAACCCGTGATTGAAATGTTTTTAATCCTCGAGAATCGTCAACTAATTCATCTTTTCTTTTAAGCATTATTTCACACTTCAGGTTTTCATTCTTTAAAGCTTCTAATTGACATATCTTCAATCGATCTATCAAATCAGAGACGATCTCCATTCGCATAAATCGTATTTTATCTGAATTTTCTTTACGACTTAATGCATCAGCGACTATATTGGCTTTCCCGGGATGATATCGAATTTCACAATCATAATCTTTGATTAATTCTAGCCACCGTCTTTGTCTCATATTTAAATCTTTCTGAGTAAACACATACTGTAAACTTTTGTGGTCGGTACAAATAATACATTTCGTTCCGTAGAGATAATGTCTCCACAACTTTAATGCAAAAATAACCGCCGCCATTTCGAGATCGTGTGTTGGGTAGTTTCTTTCGTGTGTCTTTAACTGTCTTGAAGCATAAGCTATCACCCGATCTCGTTGCATAAGTACACAACCCAAACCCGAGAATGAAGCATCACAATATACAATAAAGTCTTCTGAACCCTCCGGTAACGCGAGAATTGGAGCTTGACATAATAAATTCTTTAAAGTTTGAAATGCATTTTCTTGTTCGTCACTCCACCGATACGGTACATCTTTACGGGTCAACTTGGTTAACGGGCCCGCAATCTTTGAAAAATCTTTGATAAATCTTCGGTAATAACCCGCCAACCCAAGAAAACTCTTAATTTCGGACGGTGTCTTTGGTGCATTCCAATTCATAACTGCAGTAATTTTGGCCGGATCTACTTTAACCTCGTCAGCACAAATAACATGACCTAAAAACTACACCTCCCGTAACCAAAACTCACACTTTGAAAACTTAGCATAAAGTTGTTCCCGCTTCAAAGTATCTAAAACTTGTCTTAAATTTTCTTCGTGTTCTGATTCGGTTTTCGAGTATATCAATATATCGTCAATAAAAACGATTACAAATTTATCTAGAAATGGTCGACACACTCGATTCATAAGATCCATGAATATTGCCGGGGCATTTGTTAACCCAAACGGCATAACTAAAAACTCATAATGACCGTACCGAGTTCGAAAAGCCGTCTTATGAACATCGTCTTCATGAACACGAACTTGATGATACCCGGATCGTAAATCAATTTTTGAATAACAAGAAGAACCTTGTAACTGATCGAATAAGTCATCGATTCGAGGTAACGGATATTTGTTCTTCACTGTTCGTTTATTCAACTCCCGGTAGTCAATACACATACGGAGAGTACCATCCTTTTTCTTTACAAATAATACCGGAGCTCCCCAAGGTGAGGAACTCGGTCGAATAAAGCCTTTGTCGAGTAACTCTTGAATCTGAGTCATCATTTCACGGATTTCTGAAGGTGCCAACCGATATGGAGCCCTAGCCACGGGACTGGCTCCCGGAACCAAATCAATTTTGAATTCTACCTCCCGAATAGGAGGTAACCCAGGTAAATCATCGGGAAAAACCTCCGGGTATTCCGAAACCACTCGGATATCACAAACCGCCTGTTTCTCTTTTTGGGTATCAATAGCATAAGCTAGAAAAGACTCACACCCTTTAGCCAAGGATTTCCTGGCTTTCATAAATGAAATGATCGGGAAAGAAGAATTAACCCGATCACCACGAGCCACTACATGTGACCCGTCCGATAAAGGAAAAGAAATCAATTTCTTATGACATTTTATACTAGCTCTATTGGTACTTAACCAATCCATACCAAGGACTACATCAAATCCAGATATTGGCATTAACGACAAGGAAGTGATAAATTTAACGCCATTTATATCAATATATGCTCCGGACACAGATGATGTGACCGGAACCACTTTACCATCGGCTACTTCTATCTCTAAAGAGTGAGACACAACAGTAGCAGGTAAACCCAATTTATCATAAAAATTTACAGATATAAAAGAACGGTTAGCTCCAGAATCAAATAATACGCGAGCAGGTATATTATTTATCAAGAACATACCGGTAATAACGTCATCGGTGGTAGTTGCATCTTCCACCGTCATCTGAAATGCCCGTCCTTCAGGTGGAGGGGGATTCTTCCTTTTCTGACCCGCGGATGACATAGACCCACCTACCGACCCTGATACCGACCCCGAACCCGTTCTTCTACCAGATGGACAATCTCCCGCCCTATGACCTTCTTTCTGACAGTTCCAACAAACATTTCTCGGGAGCCTACAATCTTTCGTTTCATGCCCGTGTTGACCGCACCTCAAACACCTCATTGTCTGAATAGTACAAGCCCCATAATGAGAAGACTTGCACTTATTACACCATTGAGACTTCTGACTCGAACCGGTACTAGTTTGGCTTCGAACGTTAGAACTTTGAGAACTTTGTTTCTGATTCCTTTGCCATCTTCTGTTTTGTTGGGAACTGGATTGATCAAATCTAGATCTCTGAGTAGCTACTTTATCCCTGATCATTCTTTCTTTAGCTTTGCTATCGGCTTCAGCTGATTTGGCTATAGTAAACGCCTGAGTTAATGTACTTGCAGTTCTAACCGTTCCCCTATATACCGGTAATTAAGCATCAACAAAATGTTGTACTTTTGCTCGTTCATCAGGTACCCAGTCATTTACAAATCTTAACTTATCATTGAATTGTTTGATTAAATCTTCAACTGACATACGTTCATCCATTTGCAAACTCATAAATTCCTTTCTAATCTTATTCATTTCAAACGTACCGCAGTAATGATCACAAACACTTTGACGAAATTCTCCCCACCCTATCCCGTTTAACGCCTCCGGTGAGTAATGTTTAGTCCAAGTATCCCACCAAACCCTTGCATCTTCCTTCATCATTCTTGAAGCATACTTCACTTTTAAATGATCCTCACAACTACAGGCATCAAGGGCAATTTCCATATCTCTTAACCAATTCAATGTAACTGTCGGGTTTGTACTACCTGGGTATTCAGATGGTTTACAATCAAGGAATTGTTTGTAGGTACATGGTGGTTTTTGAAAAGATTGAAAAGGTTGTTGTAGAGTGCCTTGTGGTGGATAAGGATAATAGTATTGGGGTGGTGGATTTGGTCGATTTTGTAATTCATCAATCGTTCTTTGCATCCCTTCCATACGACTTTCCATTCTTGCAATATATTCTTCTTTATCGGTATTACTATCCCCAGAAATACCCGCATTACTTGTCTCTTTGGTCGGTTGGGTCACTGGAATTTCACCACGGTCAGCCATATCTGTATCATACACAACATCTCACAAACATTTAGTTTTGATTATCCGTTAGTAAATTCTATACTAACCTCTACCAACTAATTCATTTATCAACTAACCCTCACCTAAGAAGGAATGTTTGTTAAAACTCAAGCCAAGATTTAGGAATGTTACACTCATGGTGCAATCATTGCTAAATCTTGCTCTGATACCAAACTGTAACACCCTAAAATTTAAGCCATTTTTTTTTTAAATAAAAAAACAAACGTAACCTAACGGAAGCAATCCCAACTAATACAGTTTATCAAAAGACTTACCAACCATTAATAATTTACAAACCAACATAAACTATTTTAAAAATATCCGGTGTTACTAAATCCAAGGCTTGACCATTTTACCAAAATATCAGAGTAATTGACAAAACTTTCCTTCAAACCCCGACTCTAAGATTCACCCAGTCAAACCTGTAAAGAGTCAACAAGAGAGGGATTAGCATAACGCTAAGTGAATGAAATTATAAACATTAAATTGCACAACCACAACAATTTAAGATAACACCCTCTACAAATGACACCCTTTAATTAGCAAATAACCAGAGGAACGGCGGTTCGGCCCAACTCACAACTGTTGTCGGCCCAACAACAGTTTACCGATAGCCCTAAGCTACTTGGTACAATACCAGTGCTCCTCGACCTACCCGTGCCCAAGGAGTCCTGGTATTGTCTCCGATAGCTAACGATGCTCAGCCACTAACTGCACGGGCTGACCTCTTTCCGTGTATCATGCGCATATTGCAGTTAATTACACATAACATCCTAATTAACTAACACCGAAACAAGAACCGTATCGAAAACAATTATGCAATTTTTAAATCTTGCATATTCTGCACTAACCCAAGTGGAACCTGAAACCATTGCAAGTTATACTATCTAATGGTTATAAATCCACTCACCTTAGCAAAAGCTCCTTGATACTCAGTGGTCTTATGTTACTGAGTTCCTTTACCCTTTCCTGCAACACAAATAAACACCCGAATTAATAACCATTTTGACCCAAAATGTGCAAAACTATATAATACACCATAAGATCATAACAACAAGTACTCAATCCAAAACTTACACTTATATAACCCCCAATTTGACACTTTGACTTACAAAAGTCAAACCCAATTCATTCTTGTAAAATTATACAATTTTACCCAAATGGGTCAAAAAGCTCACTTTAATTAATTAAAATACCCAAACGGGTCAAGTAGGCCCATTTTAATTAAAAGAATACTCAAACGGGTCAAATAAGCCCATTTTATTTAACAAAATGCCCAAACGGGTCAAATAGGCCCACTTTAATTAACAAAATGCCCAAACGGGTCAAATAGGCCCACTTAAATTAACAAATATCCAAACGGGTCAAAATGGCCCACTTTTCCATCTCAATCATTTCCAAGTATTAACTATCATGTCAAACATACAATTTAATCATTTATGGTTAATATGATCATATAACTAAGTCAAATTCTTAGATTTTTGACTAAATCAAAAATCCCACCAAATTTTGCCAAACACTAACCTTATATTGAAATTTCTACAATTTCTTGTTAAAAGTCATATTTCAATCTCAATTTATTAACCAATACCTAACCAAATTAGTTCAAGATAACAATTCATACATAAAATTCAATTCCAAGTAATTATGTTCACTTCATCTTCTTCATAAATCACCTCCAATGGTGATTTATGAACAATACACCAAATTAGGGTTTCTATTAGGAATTAAACATATATATACAACTTCTCTAACACCATAAACCCTAGATAATCAATCAATTATAGTTTTAGATCAAGAATCCTTAAGAACACCAAATCCCTAGTTATGAGTAACTTAAGAATTCAAGAACCCTAGCTACTAATGGTGATTCCTTACCTTATATGATGTCTAAAAACAGATTTAGTGTTGAAGATGATCAAGATTGAAGCTCCAATTTGAAGAAATTATAAAGAAACCTCAAGTAGTGGTTTTGTGTCTGTGTTCGTCGAACGAGAGACAAAAGAACGAGACTGAAATGAGATTGGGACAAAAAAATCAGATTTAGCCCAAGTAATAAAACGTGGTCAGCTTGAGGGAAAAGCTGGAGCTGACCCAAAATATCGGTATAATACTGCAATTTCGATGTTTAATTCGGAACCCTAAACGAACTCTGTTTTTAATTCTAAATATACCGTTGGAACCCTCGTTCAAAAGAGAACCTAGATATATAAAAATTATTCTAATATATATCTATCTCAGTATTTGCTAATTTTTAACCCCGTGGTTAAAAATACAAAAAATTCAAATAATTCTAATAAAATCCTATAAAATAGAAAAATAATAAATAATACTTACAGATATTATTAAAATATCATACCGGGTCTCGGGGTGTTACACATACATCCATATAAATGTTTGTTGTATTACCCTAAATCAGCGAAACTCTCTTAACTTACGTATATATATACCCTACGATATTTGAGGCTTCGATTTGCTGTCATAGAAATGGTTTGAAGATTTACATGTATAATCCAAATTGAATAAAAATACATACATGTATCTCACTTTACTTCAACCATATATGTATTAAAAAATAATGAATAACAACAAAATTATACAAATAACGTTCATGTATCTAAATAACATCTATGTACCAAGTACAATAAAATGTATGTTATTATGGTGTAAACCAGTCTTTGAGTATGATGGTGCTTCAGAAGTTACAAAAAACCATGTTATATCTCATTTTTGTAACTATTAATTCATCATCTACCATCAATTCCTCTTCAATATTACCTGGGAATTATGACAAAAAGTTGAATTCATATAGTTAAAGGAACAAATTAACTTTATAGTCATTACAAAATACATACATGTAACACTTAATACATAATCATCAACACCAATGTTAATGGGGTTCTCTCCCTTGAATTGCTTCCTAAACTCTTCCCTTTAAGATATTATTTTCACCACACAAACGAAATTTGTAGATAAACAAACAAGTTAATCTAAGATGGCATAAAATTGAGAAACAACTTGGTTTAAAATTCAAATTTGAATGACATAAAATTAAGAATCAATTACAACTAAAGCCTCCACTGATTATAATACACCCACTTGCCAACAACGAAACAAAATATAATAATTTCTCCAATCATACAACACAACAGTAGCATCGAGGAGATTGAACATAGCCATAAATCAAGTAGAAACTCAATCTGAAAGAGCTAACCTCATTTATCCTTGTTCTAATAAAAAAAATTATTTGCTCATTAACCAGTTGCTGGAACAAATCCAAACGCCAACATCGCCGGATCAGATCCAAACACCACAACCGCCAGACCAGACCCAAACGCCGCCGGACCAAACCCAAACGCCGCAGCCGCGGGAGCAGATTCAAACACCGCCGTCGGTCTTGCCTGAATCGCGATTTCTAGAAATCTGAGTTGCGGTTATGAAATTGATGAAATAGCAACTACCACGAGTGTAGATGTATTGATTTTGTGTTGAATATGTGAATGTATTTGTTGGTAATTGCAGACGAATTTGAACGTGAATTGGAACTTTTTTAGGGGTTTTTTCTTTTATGAAATGCCAATGTAGAGAGAGAAATGTACAGAGAATGGAATTGCAGAGAAATGGTTGCAGAGAATGGAATTGCAGAGAAAAAAACCGTTGATCTCAAATATGTATGGCTAAGATCATCCCATTTATTCTTAAAATTCGTAATGGCATTTTTGTAAATAACATACACATTTTTGTACTTTTCCTCTAAGGGTACGTTTGGTACAGAGAATGGAATTGCAGAGAAATGGTTGCAGAGAATGGAATTGCAGAGAAAGGGAATTAGTCTGGAGAAAGAGAATTGACTCCTCTGTTTGGTAGCACAGAGATTTCAAAAGAGAATTGCAGCGGAGAATCATTTCTCTTGTGTAACACCCGTATTTTTAAAACATCATTTAAAATATATTTTTCCAATATTTGACATATTGTCCAAAATACAGTTTAACAAAAACTTTAAAACTTTATTAGAGTTCACAAAAATACAGTGTCACCATGTATATCAAAACCATAGGCAAACGAGATCTACCTAAGAGCTCCCGAGCTAAACATCTCTAGGCCACTTCTAGTGCAACCTTCTATCACTTCAAACCTGTACCTGAGTACATAGCCACAAAACAAACGTAGTACGTGAGACAAAATAGTCTCGTGAGATACATGGGTTTTAGACCCAAATAATAATAATCATTTCATAAATATATAAACATATATATATATACTACATCAATACCGTCTAGTCACCCTATTGTGACCCTATCGATTTCTGCTATCCTAGCAATCATATCTAACTATCGGGTTGCCCCCGAACTAGCTAGAAGCACAAACATATCTAGTTATCGGGTTGCCCCCGAACTAACTAGAAGCACATTAACTTATTAACCGGGGATCCCCCGCATTAATAAGCTTCAACCAAATCTAGTATATAAACATATACATACTAGAAACATACCGGGGATCCCCCGAATTTCTCAAGATAACGGCAAGAGGTAATCGCCCAATCTACCGATACCTGCCTTTCTCGCCGGACCTTCCTCCAGTTAGCAAGACTACTACCGTGGATGAGTCGATGGGAATCCACCCAACTGCCCCTCACTCCACACCTCATGACCGGGGATCCCCCGCGTCATCACATCATCTCAATCTTACCATAACTCATCAGTTATTCCAATCAAAGCCTTCGGCTATCACATCAACCATCAAACAAGTTAGTTATCTAATAATAACTATATATGACTAGTTCAACATGGTGTGAACGTACCTGTATGGTCCCATGGACCCGATCATAAGCAACCCACAACTACTTCTACATCTATGAACCCTAGGAGGCCCATACTTGCTTATTTCATAAGATACATTTCTTATTTATTGTTATCATAATACTTTTATCTTTTATTTGACTATAATACATATTTATTACTAGTCATACCATACCCGTTTTCATACATAATTGTTCTTCACTTTTATTAGTATAATTTACTAATAAATATTCATTACTATAAAATCATTGCTACTTACTTTAGTTTGTCATATTTACTATTAAAATCATCAATTATACTAGACATAGTCTAGTATCACGTTATACCTACTTACTCATCTTTTAAGTCACTATCTTTATCAAAACATTTATTAATAAAGACCCATAAAATTATCATATGTGCTTTCAAAAGCTCTTTGTTATGTACCCAGTTTAAAAGTCTCATGTACTCACCTTAGCGATAGCTAAATCCATATCGTGTTCATCAACACGAATCCTTGCTTCCCGCCTTTGGAATATCTCCAACCTTTAGGTTCTTGCAACCTATCAACATAATAATCACATTTCTAGTTATCCTTAATAATTAGATAACTCATAATTTCTATTTTCATCTTTAACCACCAAGTTCATCAAACTTGGTGGAAATCCCAAAATCTTAGTTCCAAGGTTTCACCAACGAAACCCAAACCCAACCACAACCCAAGGTCAACATCATTAGTCTCCAATATTAGTCTCATAACACTAATTAGTCACCAACCCTTTTCCCCAAATTTTGGTAGACATTCAAAACCCTATGTTTAACCAATCTTAAGATTCTTACAAATCTTAACCATACACTTGTTTCCTTTGTTAAAATACCATCTACCAAGTGTATACAACCTTTATTTCACTAGTTAAGAAAACCCCAAGAACTAGGGTTCGAGATCCAAGCTTTTACTTCCATGGATCTAAAGTAATAAACATCAAGAAGTGAAGATTTACCTTAATCTTCGACAATAGAAGCAAAATCAGCTGATTCAGACCCCAAAATCGGCTTCGGATGACCTTTTCCACTCAAAATATGTATAAGAACTTAGAGAGAGAGTTAAGGTTTCAAGTTTGGCACTTAATGGCCAAAAACCTGTATTTAAGGCGTTCCAGACGAAAATCAGCAGTAACTGATCAGCACTAACGGAAATCAGCAGTAACTGATCAGCACAAACTGAAATCAGCAGTAACTGATCAGCACTAACGGAAATCAGCAGTAACTGATCAGCACTAACGGAAATCAGCAGTAACTGATCAACACTAACGGAAATCAGCAGTAACTGATCAGTTTTAACAGAATCAGTACTAACTGAATCGAATTTCTTTTCCTTCTCGTTTACTACCCGTGTTCGACCCGTTTCGTCCATAACTTTCTCATACGATGTCCAAATGACACGAAACCAATTCCTACGTTCTTTAAACGATTTATCATTATTTATCATATTTTTTTCATAATTTATTTAACACAAAAATTCGGGTCGTTACATCTTGTTTGGTATAACAAAAAAAATAGTAGAAAATTGTACAAAGTTTATAATTAGCAAACATATTTTTTTCCCACAACAATCATTATTATAACATACAATATTCATGGATAAATTAATAACGATAGTGCATTAATAAAATCAATAATAACATCAAATAATGTGTAATAGATATATAATTGTTGTTGGACGGAATTGCGAGATTAACCTGTGATGCATCAAATAATATATAATAGAGAGATAGAGAAATAGAGTGCGAGAGACAGATAACGAGATTAACCTGCAAGAAGTGGCGGACGAATTGTTGCTGGACGGAATTGCGGCAGACAATTGACGACGGAATTGCAGTGGACGAAGATTGCAGCTGAGGAAATTGAGGACGAAGGGTTTCTGCGCAAACGTATAAAGAAAAGAAGAGGGCTTTGTGGGCTTTGTGATTCTCCATGTTTTTTTTAAGTCTCGATATATGATTCTCTCATTTTCCGCTTATTTAGTAGGGAATTAAAATTAGGGAAAAGGAAAAGTTTTTTTTTCTCCATCTTCCTTTCTCAATGTAACCAAACAAGAGACTTTACCTTTATTTCTCTTTCTCTCCCTTCAAATCTCTGTACCAAACACACCCTAAAGGTTAAAATACTTAAGGGCTTTTTGGTCTTTAAATTATAAGAATAATCATGTACAACCATCCACACCACGCGCATGAAACTACATATCTCCACTCTCGCCACGTGTCGCCATCTGATTCGCTGGGTCTTTTTATTTTTCCACCCGCTTGGGTTTTTTGGTTGTAACTTTGTTTTTCTTTGATAAAAAAAAATTCTGAAAAAACCAAAGTTCTTAAAATTAAATTATCTACAAAATGAGCATAGTCATGAAAATTTGAAAAAATAAAATTATTTTTTTAATTTTGTTAAATTTGAATCATTTTCCATTTATGGATCATTTTGCTAATTTTGGATCATTTTGCTAATTTTGGATCATTTTGTTACACAATGTGGTAATTTAAAAAAAATGATTTTTTTTTCAAATGTTATGATTCAAAACTTGTAACAATTCAAAACTTGTAATGACCAACATTTAATTGAAAATATAATGATCCAAAAACTATATTATTTAACATGTATGATCAAATATAGTGACTCAGTATTTTTATTAACTCGAATATATTTATGATCTAAAATGACACGACTCAATGATCCAATACATGTTTATATGATTTAAAACTATTTGGATCTATGTTAAATTTTGAATCATTTTATTGATCTTGGATCATTTATTTAATTTTGGATCATTTTATATATTTTGAATCATTGTAAATTTTCAGATCATTTTGTTAATTTTAAATCATTGTTAACTTTTGGATAATTTTGTTAATTTTGGATTATTTTTTAATTTTTGGATCATTTTAGCTCAGTGTCAATTTTTGGATCATTGTGATAAAAAAAATTTCAAAATTTCATTACTATACTCATTTTGTAGAAAATTTAATTTTAAAAATTTTGGCATTTTTAAATTTTTTATTTTACATATAAAAAAAAAGTTATGGGCGAAAAACAAAGTGCGGCGTAAAAAACTCACTTCCGATTATAAGAGGACAAGTGGCAAAAGGAGGAAAGGGGGGTTTCGAAAATAACCTTTATGCCCTTTTTAAGATGAATGGACGAAAATTGTCCTCGCAGTCCTCACCGAATCCGGACCATATATATATATATTTATATATATATATATATATATATATATATATATATATATATATATATATATATATATATAGAAGTGGGATCCTGTGAGGACTCTTTTTTCGGTGAGGACTCGCGAGGACACCTCATAAAAATTTCAAAAAATTCCGAAAAAATTATATATAACCCACCATGATTATTACTACATTTGACAAAAAAAAAATTTCAAAAAAAAATTATGATCCACTTTTTTTAGCGAATCATAACAATGATCCAGATTTTTTTTGTGGATCATTATTATGATCCATATTTTTTTTTTTGGATCATTTTTGGAAATTTTTTTTCTTTTTTGGATCTTATACATAGCGATTTTAATGTTTAAAAAAGGAATTTTTTGAAAAAAGTTTGTTTTGGATCATTTTTAGAGTTTTTTTTGGAGTCCTCACAGTCCTCGCGAGGAAAAGAGTCCTCACCGGATCCGGACCCTATATATATATATATATATATATATATATATATATATATATATATATATATATATATATATATATATATATATATAAGTGGGATCCTGTGAGGACTCCAAAAACGGTGAGAACTCGCGAGGATACCTCAAAAACATTCCAAAATGATTCCGAAAAATATATATAACTCCTCATGATTATTACCACATTTGATAAAAAAAAATTTGAAAAAAAATTTATGATCCACTTTTTTTTGCGGATCATAACAATGATCCATATTTTTTTTGTGGATCATTATTATGATCCATTTTTTTTGGATCATTTTTTTTATTTTTTTGGATCTTATATGCTACGATTTTAATGTTTAAAAAAGGAATTTTTTGAAAAAAGTTTGTTTTGGATCATTTTTAGAGTTTTTTTTGGAGTCCTCGCAGTCCTCACCGGGAAAAGAGTCCTCACCGGATCCGGACCCTATATGTATATATATATATATATATATATATATATATATATATATATATATATATATATATATATATATATATATATATATATATATATAGGGGAGCGTTCATGCGAGAACCATTATTATTGCGAGAACTGCGAGAACCATTCCTAACCACACATTTTAATTAATTAGTTTTTTAATTATAAAGGGCAATGTAGTCATTTTAACATTAAAGAATCTTTTTATTAATATCAAATTTAGTTTGCTTAATTACAGTAATTAAATTATAACTTCATGATATTTTTAATTCTGCAATTCGTATGTTTTTTTTATATCGTGTGTGTTCATTAAATGAATGCAAAAAAAAAAAAAAAAAATATTTTTAACTTTCTTTAATTTGTTGGTGAATAGATTATTAATTGTGGAATTAATTATCAACAAACACATTTACATAATCTTAATTAAACCCATAATCCTAACAAAAATAGACAGACCGCTAATGAACATATTTTACATAATCACTAATGAACAAATTTACATAATCATAATTGATCACCATTGAACATATTTTACATAACCATAATTATACCGAAGCCATAATTAAATACGGTTAAAAAATTTCTTTGCCAGCAACATAATTAAACAAGAACATTATCCATTGATGAACATAATTCCTTTTCCCAAACACAAATAAGCCATTGATTTTCTGTTAAAAATAGATAATCATCCAATAGATTTTGATGGTGACTTGTAAAATGTGTTGAGCAGTAACGTTGCAAGGAGCTTAGAATAATCAATTTAATGTCATCTGCAAAACAAAAAAACAATATAAAATGTTAGCTTGAATATTTGATTCTCAAATATTAAAAGTCCATTGATGAACAAAAAACAGAATTATACTGATGAACATAAATTTATATCAAATCTTGCTATAAAACATAAAATCTATTGATGAACAAATCTTGGAATACCCCACTGATGAACAAATCTTGAAATTTATATCAAATCTTGCTACAAAACATATATTGATGAACATAAATTTCTATACTTACATAAACACTTGCATAAATTTGTCAGAGACATTTTGTCGAACACTTTAAGTGCATCTTGTAAGTTCTTTCCCTCAAGTCCAAAGATCTCAACAAAGCAGGGATAGAGACATAATCGTGGTGGAAGAAAATGGAAGTCCTTGTCAAGCTGCGTTTAAAAGTAAAATAGATAAATATTAGATCTACAAACCTGAAATGGCTGATCAGGCGACGAAGGATCAAGCGGTTGCGGGGCGGGCGGCAGCGGATCAGAAAACCCTAGATATGAATGAACAGTGAATGTGGTGGTGGCGAATGTTAGCGATCGTGGTGGATCTGGTGAGGGCACGTGTTGGTTGTACCGTCGACCACCGTGAATGTGGTGAGGCGGCAGTGGGCAGCCTTGAATTCGCTAGAGCTTCTTCAAATGAGAGAAAAAATAAAACCCACACACAAGCGTGTGTGAGATAAGAATTAAATGGAGAAAAGTAAAATAAACGGCTGAAACATACACAAGTGTGTGTTTAAATTAAATTCCGATTTTCATTCTTTGCCATATTAAATCGAATTTTATGGACCATATATATATAGAAGTGGGATCCTGTGAGGACTCAAAAAACAGTGAGGACTCAAAAAACAGTGAGGACTTGCAAGGACACCTCAAAAACATTCCAAAAAATTCCGAAAAGAATATATATAACTCCCTATGATTATTACTACATTTGACAAAAAAAAAATTTTGAAAAAACAATTATGATCCACACCAGATCATAACAATGATCCATATTTTTTTTGTAGATCATTATTATGATCCATATTATTTTTTGGATCTTATATGCTGCGATTTTAATGTTTAAAAAAGAAAGTTTTTGAAAAAAGATTTTTTTGGATCATTTTTAGAGTTTTTTTGGGACTCCTCGCAGTCCTCACCGGGAAAAAAGTCATCACCGGATCCGGACCCTATATATATATATATATATATATATATATATATATATATATATATATATATATAGTAAAGGATTACATACAGAACTCATATTATATACAGAACCCGTAGAACTCAATCTAGACCCTTGGATTATAGAATCAGTGGCAAAGATTAATTTGCCGTTTTTTTGTAAATATAACTAATTTCATTAGGTAAGTTTTAAATGAAAAGGGTAAAATGGGTATTATACAAGAAAGAAATATAAACCCCTAATAACCCTACAACTCTAGAATTCAACCATCAAATATTCAAAACACGTGCGGCTTGTGGGTATCACCCACTTCGAATCCTCTCTCTCTCCGGTAACCACCGCCGCTGCACTCCCCCACCGTAAAATACCTCTGCCGCCAGCGTCTGCAATCCCTCGCCCCCTTTCTCCGTAAAATACCGCTGCTGCAAACCTGCCAGAATTTGGAAAGTTCTTTGTCGGCTGGGACAAACTAGCCGGAAACTCAAAACCCTATAACCACCGTTTCTATGTCATCGGCAATGATCCATGGGTCCTCGATCATGGAACAGATCTTGCTGATATTTATGCTTTTATGTTAACTAAGTATTTAGTATTTAATATAATGGTTTGTAGGTTCTCGATGCAAACATGAACGATCCATGGGGTCCTCATGGAAGACATCTTGCTGATATTACACATGCTTAAAAAACCTGTGTTATTTACATGAATAAAATAAAAATTATTATTTTTTATGTAAATTATTTTCCTTTTTATCTTCAGCCATAAATACCAAATTATCATCTCAATAGTTTGGAACTATCAATGATTATGGGAAGAATTGGCGCCATGTGTACAAGGTTTGCAATTATAAAATAATGTTCTTTCCAAATTAATTATTTCACACTTGCATAAGATGTTTTTTTGATATGTCACCAGGGTTTGACTGTTCTTGATATATATATTTGATAGCAAACGAATCGGAACGAGTTATTGAAGATATTAGAGAATATGCATACCAAATAACAATATGATCTTTTTGAAAATAAAAATTATTATTTTATGTTTAACATTATTAAAGTTTGAAGATTTGAAGAGGTATTTACTAAAACCTTTTTAATTAGAAATTGTCGAGTTTTCAATATCTTTGTCATCTAGAACCAAAGACTGATAGTCCTCTCCACAGATCTGCTGCTGCACTCTGGAGCATCTAAGAAGGTGAGATAAATTAATTGACATCAAAAGGTTTTAAATTGCAATGAATTCCAGATAATGAATCTTCTAGTATGAGCTGGGATACATTGATGTTTCTTTACACTAATGACGTTATTGCTTACACTAATGACCTTGTTTTACAATTGGTTTGATGTGGCAAATACACTAATGGGGATACTCCTTTACATTAATGAAGTTGTATTAATGTATCAAACATTATATACATAGGTGTTGTTTTGTACATGTGTGTTTTCATTGTTATTGTACATGTATGTAATTCAATATTTTTAGACACATAGGTGTTATTTTGTACATGTATGTTATTTTGTACTCATATGGAGGATCAATACATATATGTTGTATTTTGCACATAGGTGTTATTTTTGTATACATATATGTATTTGTATACATGTATGTATTTGTATTCAATTATTGTCAAATTTATAAATAATTTGGAAGCATTTTTTGTAGCATACATGTATGTATTTTTAATTTTATAAATATTTTTGTTTACGTATATGTATTTGTATTCACGTTTTAAACGTATGAACATTAATGTATTAAATTGGATTATACATACGCATCTTTAAATATAACATATATTTATCACTAAAATTCTGAATTTAATTCTTATATTTGTGAAAATTTACGAAAAAGAAAGCAAAAAATCAAAATGTCATAATAAAAAATAAGAATAAAAAAATAAAAAATCAACTTCCCTTAAATATAGGGGTCATTTAAATTTTCTGGAGTTACTAATCTAAAACAAAAAACTGGAGTTCCGATTATACCCTTCTGAATTATATTAAATTAAAAAGTTTACTTAATTATGATTGGTAGAAAAAAGGTTCTACGAGTTCTGTAAATACTATGGGTTCTTTATGGAATTCGACCCTATATATATATATATATATATATATATATATATATATATATATATATATATATATATATATATATATATATATATATATATATATATATATATGTATATATATATACAAGTTCGTACTAGTAGAAATATGATATCATTCTCTGTCGCCGATTCGTCATCTGCATTGCATAATTTTGAATCTGCATATTTGAGATCTGTTCTTTGTTTTTCGTAAAAAAATATAAAAACCCTAACCTAAGAACTGCGCCTCTTTTCTCTCTTGATCCCACATAGAACCGTAGTCAAAACAATTGAAAAAGTGCTTCTTTTTGTTTGCTGATTGACTACGTAAAGAACACAAATCAAATACCATCTTTGTTTTTTATTTGAATATATACGTGAGATTCAAAAGGTCAGAGGCGCAAGTTAACTGTGGTTGGAATACTTGGTTCAATGATTGTCCGGTTATTTCATTGTTGAAATAGAGAGCGGATATTGTGTTGATTTCATGACCGGTTGTGTTAAAATCCACGATTCTTATAAACACAATCTTACCAGCGATGAACTCTGAAACTCGAATTCTTAAAATCCATGGCGGTGCGAAAAACCTTAATCGCCTTGAATAACTTAATTACTGGTGAGATAACCTTAATGGGTTTGAAGACAATTTTCTTTGTTTTAAATGGTGGGAAGAAAACATGGGAGAGAAGGGAGAATTCTTTAGATAAGGAGAGAGGTTGGAAAGATAATGGAGATACGTATAGGAGAATTAGGATTCGGTTTCGGAGGAATTAAAGATGAGATATTTCAAGATCCGGTTTTTAAGGCATGTTTCCACGTTTTTCATTTTTTATTTAATTGTTTTAATTACTTATTTGCCCTTTATAATTAATTTTTACCAAAATTATAATTCAATTTATTTAGAAATATGTAACATCTAATCATAACCGTCAATCTTAAAAATCAATGGCTTAGATTGGGTTCTTCCGGATCTGTAGCCTTAATTGGTTCTGATTCTAATTCTACACTATAATATATATATATATATATATATATATATATATATATATATATATATATATATATATATATATATATATATATAGTGTAGAAGTAGAATCAAAACCAATTAAGACTACAAAACCAACAGAACTCAATCTAAATCATTGATTTTTAAAATGAAATGATCATGGAAGACACATTAATGTATTTGAATAGGGACCCCCAAATATTGGTTTGCATGGATGTCATTCATGCATGTATACATACATGTATAGATAACACCTATGTATACATACATGAAACCATATACATATATGTATACATGCATGAATGACATCCATGCAAACCAATATTTGGGGGTCCCTCATCAAATACATTAATGTGTCTTCCATGATCATTTCATTTAAAAAATCAATGGTTTAGATTGAGTTCTGCTGGTTCTGTAGCCTTAATTGGTTCTGAAACTATATATATATATATATATATATATATATATATATATATATATATATATATATATATACACACGGTTGGATTATATACATAACCAATTTAAAGTACAAAACTAGCAGAACCATTTAAACTTAATCCTGACCATCCAAATTATAAATCTAAGGTGTTAGTCCCGGACATGTGAATTTCTACACCTATACGCTTTTGATCAGTTTAAATTTTATGGAGACACTCAACACTTTTTAAACGTTTTCTTTATGAATCAATAATGATACAATAAAAATACAATAAAGATGCAAGCAGTTTGCGGAATAACTAAGAACAAATCCTAACTAAACTGCTTGCATGTGATAGACAACAACATATATTATCTAAGACAAGTTTATGATCAATAAATGATCAAGCACAAGACCAGACACTTTTGTTATACAGATTCAATTCTCGAATCAGATAACTAGAGTTACCTGGTAGTTTACACTCTGCTCGGGGGAATAAAGTTCTGGAGTAATTTCAGCAGCGTGTAACCTTGTTGGGTGCACACTGAAATCGATCGTCTAAGTCCTCAATTTATATCATTGGGAAACGTAGAGCCAAAGGAATGATCGATCGATTCCACGTGTGAAAATTTCGTTGGTGCAGAGGATATTTCATGGGACGAGCACGACTAACGGAATTCTGACAGTACTTTATGTCATCTTGTGATAGCTGATATCTTCTAGAAGATTTGCAAAATATTCTCATAATCAGCGACGCACAAACTTGTGCTTTACTTGTGTCTTTCTGTGACGCTGAAACTTTGGGCCTATGTACACTTTTGGCAGCCTTGAGTTTTCGGATACTCATGCTTCTTCAGATGGCCTTCAGCTTTAGCGACCTTCACTAAGAGTTTTGCTTAGAGAAGTATCTGTTCAGTAGTTCAGCGTTTTGTCCAATGCGCTGAACCTGTTACATTATCTGATCTGTTGACCAGTATCTGATTCCGCACGGTGAACTGATCGTTGTTTCAGATAGTGATCAGATAGTGTAACTGGGTAACTGAAATCCGAACTGATCAGATATAGTTACCCACAATTTGAGGAACTGATCCTCAGATTCTCTTCTAACTATTTGCCTTTTTGTCTTCATTAAATCTCTTCAGTGGGGGATGCTTTTCAGCGACCCAACAATCTCCCCCTATTGGATGTAGACAAATAGTTAGGCAACTCCCCCTGAATATGTGAAGATTTTATATTTAACCTTGAGTATTTCTCACAATTCAGAGGATCTTATACATACCTAGAAAACATTACAATATATGGTGATTTTGTAGAATCTGATCATACTACAGTTCATAACCTTGAGTATTTCTCATAGTATGTAGTAAGCAAGTAAACTCAAGCATGTCAAAATCATCATCATTAATTGATGATATTCATCCGTCAGAGATTAGCAAAATAATAACATAAATGTAAATTGTTTTGGGGTGCCTGCACAAAAGTAAATTGTTTTAAGATTACATACCATTGTTTTGAAACATAATCAAAATAAAATTTCTTCAAACACCGGCCTATTTACACCGGTTGCTTCCACCATTCATCAGCCGATCACTCCTTCTTTCCCTTGTGGCATCCCAAGCCCCTCCTCTTGCACTCTTCCTCCATAGCTTCAGCTATCTCCTCCTTGGACATCCCCAAACGTCTTGCAGTTCTCCTGATTTCCTCTTCCTCGGGAGTCATTTGAAACTTTTTCTGAGCTTGTGCAGAGGCCCTGACAAGGGGATCTGCGGAGGGAACTATGGGGATCCTGGTTGTACCCCCGAGATGAGTGATAATGATTTACGGAAATTCCTCGAACCTAATTCCTGACCTCCCAAAACGTTCTGAGGTCATCTGATAGATTTTCCCACCCAGAAAACTTTCTTCGGCTACACGATTCGAACCACTACCAACATTATGAGCTCTGCTATCTCCAGCGATTCTCTTCCCCTTGTTCTAGTTTCTCTGGTCTTCACCTCCCATTTCGACCGGTCTAACGACCCTCTCTTCTGTGCCTTGATGGGACACATATTTCTCCCTCTGAAAATGAGGGGTGGGAGTGACACCTTGAGCATTTTCTCTATTCATCAATGGCTCAACAAGGCTAGAGATGCGAGATAACAAATTATCAATCCTTTCACCAGTGGATCTTTCGAGACGATTGAATTTAGATATCAGATTAGCGTTACTTGACGTGAGATTTTCAATTGCAGAGATAAGATTATCGATTTGCCAGTTTTGTGCGTTCACATTTCTTTCGAGATTTTCCTGATTTTTACCCAGGAAATCTTGAACGCTGTATGACATAGCCTGGTGATTGGATATGTTCCTAATGTTGGTATTGATAACCCCACAAAAAACTTCTAATCAGAGCAATTTGTCTGAATGTTTCGTTGAAGTTTTCCATCAGGCCAGGGAGATCTCTCGCAGCTGGCACACCCTGGTCCATAGGACCCTCTGGTGTGGCAGCTCTCCTGGGAGGTGGAACTTGCTCGGCTGTGGGGGCGGGTTCTTTATCGGAGCTATCAGTCCAGCTGACTGGTAGCGTGTACTGTAACACCTCAATTTATAAAACAAAACATTTGGCCAAAATATGTCATTTAATAAAGAGGAGACCTATCCCAAAATACGGATTTACAAAAACTTTTGGTATGAAATCAGAGTATAAGTTTGGTGTTACAAAATATATCAAAACCAAAGCTAAGTCTAAATCCGTTCTAGTGTTCTTCTACTCTAGGCCCCGCATCTCTATCCATGCGTACCTAATTCTTCGATCCCGAACCTAAGTACATAGGAAAAACAACAAGGAGTACGTGGGACAAAAAGTCTCTTGAGCTACATGGGTTTAGATCCGATGGTATCAAGTATCACATTATGAATATAAACATATTTATATTTCCATCAACATAGTCTAGCCACTCTTTTGTGACTCTATCGATCCCTAGCATGCATATCTTGTACATAAACATATATGTACTAGAAGCACAAACATGTCTAATACATAAACATATATGTATTAGAACCCTAATATACCTAGTACCAAACATATGCGTACTAGAAGCACCCTCATGCTTAGTGTATAAACATATATACACTCGTCTTAGTGACCAGGGATCCCCCGCGAAACCACCATCTATATCTTATCGTAACCTATAGTTATGTCAATCAAAGCCTTCGGCTATCACGTCAATCATCAAACAAGTTAGTTAAATATCGACATTAATATATAACTAACTCAACATATAATAAGTCTAGGTAATAATCAAATAGACTCCACATAAATAAACAAAATATATTTTCATGGCTATGTACTCAGTAAAGTCCACACGTACTCACCTTAGCAAATAATTCTCCAAATGCGTTCTTCAAACACAATACTTCCTTTTCCCCAAGATTGCACACTTTTGAGAATCCACTGAAATCCCTAATATGACAAGCACAACTTGTTCAACAAAAAATACTACTAATAATACACCCTTTTATTATTAGAAACCCTTTGATAACACTTTCCCCTAATTTTGATGATTTCCAAAACCCTAGGTTTAACCAATCTTAAGATTCTTACAAATCTCAAGCATAGACTTGTTTTCTTTGTTAAAATACCATCTACTAAGTGTATACAATCTTTATTTCACCATTAATCACCAACCCAAGAACTAGGGTTTCAAACCCAAGCCTGAAAATCCATAGATCTAAAGCTACAATGATCAAGGAGTGAAGATTTACCTTTAATCTTCAACTAGGAGTGAAAAATCACGAGATTTGACCAAGAAATTTGCTCCAAAGGATGTTTTCCACTCAAAAACGTGTACTCACTTGTAGAGAGAGGGTTTGTGTTGGCATTAAATGAGCCAAAACCCATCTTTATTGTTGTCTGACGAAGTTCGCGCCGTGAACTCGTAGTTCGCGTCGTGAACCGGTCGTGAACTCTGTCGTGAACTCTTAGAATCAGAAACCCAAAGTCCCGGGTCCAAGTTCCCGTTCGTGAACTTTTGTTCACGGCGTGAACTTTCGGGTTGGAAGTTTTTTTTGCCCTTTTCGACACGGTTTCAGACATAACTTTCTCATACGATGTCCAAATGACACGAAACCAATTTCTACGTTCTTTAAATGATTTATCCTTATTTATCATATTTTTATAAAATTTATTTATTCACAAAAATTCGGGTTGTTACATGTACTCCTGTTCAGGTTCAGTACCAACATTTGTTTGAGTGGGGACACTCGTGTGCTCCACCGAATGATTCTTATCAACAGCTTCTTCCTCTACAAAATCATCAATGAGTCTGTTAACATCATCAAGTAAAGCATCTAACATGGACTTATGATGGAATGGAGAATGGTCCACATCAACATTTTCTGTCCTCAGAGGGACTGATGAAGGGGAGGATAAAATTTCCCTTATCTCAATCGGAGTTGGATTGGGCACAACTCTGGGATTGGAGCTTCTGGTTGTATATCGGCGGGATTGGTTTGATGGATTTGAAGGTGGTGGTGGTGGTGGTGAATGATTAGAAGAGGATTGATTGTCATTATCATCAGACTCGACATCATCCTCTTGAGAGGAGGCAGACTGAGAAAATCGAGTAAATGCCAACATGACCAGTGAGATTTGAGCTACCCACCATACTGGCTTTGAGAGAGGAGCCAATATTATCATAGAACTCATGTTCTCCCAGAGAATGAAGAAAGACCATACACAAGAACCTAGGAAATGGAATCAGCTCATCTTTGCTTTCAGCACAGACCTTCTTTACCAATTGATCAAAGATTAGTGAACCGAAATCAATATTAATATCGGAGAACAGGGTCGCTCCCAAGATCATCTGATGACCAGAAACATAATCATATCCTCCAGTCTTACTGGTCAGGCATTGAGATATGGTCATAAAGAATGTTGGCCATAGCGAACCCATTTTTGTTCGTGAAACACCCATGATGTGATCTCCTTGGTATTTGATGTATGGCAGAACAAATCTTTTCGCATCTTCTAAAGATGGCGTTGGTTCATGAACTTGCGGAGCTCTTACATAATCGAGTTTAATAGCTTCCCTGAATGTAGTGAGGTTGAAAGAGACAGTGTGTTTACCTTGTAATATAGTTCTGGTTATAACATCTTCTCCGGATTCTTTGGAAGTGGTGTAGGTATACCAGAACTGGAGCAACATAGGTTTTGACAAGGGGATATCAAAATTTAAACTATCTCTGATTGGGTGTTGATCGAAGAATTTTGACAGCTCCTGAAACTACGGTCTCAAATTTCTAAGACAATAATTTATGAAGCTTCTTGAGTCGTTCTTTGTATAATATATGTTTCGGTATGGATACAAGACATTTGGAGATGGTTGAATCGAGGCAGGAAGGGGAACCTTGAGATAAGTTCTTTTTGATTTCGACATTTTAGGACTGAGAGATTTTGTTAAGGAGGACGAAAGGGTTTTGTATTTTGAGAGGAAAAGAGTTAGTGAAAATTGATGAAATGTTGAAGTATAGAGTAATTTGGAGAAGATCGTGGGAGGCGGTTTTGATCGACGATTAGAATTTGAACCGTTAAAATTGATCGTGTGGTGGAGATGTGAAGTTATTTGTAGGTAGTCTAGGAATGATGAGAGAAGTCAATCTAATGGCAGGGTAGTGTGGCGGGAAATGACATCGTGCAGTCGCATTAAATATCAGCGAGACAGATGTGTCCATTAGCACTTGAGTGTCAGTTTGAAGATAGGTCCAATGAGATTGCTCCACCTAATGATTATCTGATGAAGTCTAGCAGCTGATACTTCATCAGATGGTCATTACCATCAGATAGTCTACTACAAAGTTTGACTATCTGAAATCATTCGAGTATCTGTATCACCGAGCCGTGAAGATGTATCTGAAGTATCTGAAGTTTTTTCTTATATATATAAAATGTCTTATATCTGAATATAATGAGATACGAAGAAATGGCTGATAAACCAGGTAATATGTTTGTATGTCAATAAAGACAGACTCATGCAATCATAAAACAAAAATATTAAGCTGATCATTTAAGAACATAGTCTTGCATGAAAATGAGTACCTGAACATGATGAGAATTAAAATAACTCGTACCTAATATAAAATTAGTCCTCAGACTTGGTAAGAGAAGAAAAGAGACAACTTCATACGAGTAAAAAAAAATAGTTGCAACAGTGGTTGGCAATAGATAGGATCTAATGAGATCACTTTCACTTTGCCTTATTGATGATGTGGCGGAGTCGCAGGGGCTTACAACAGATCATATACCAGATGCCATCATGTTGTCTGCCTGCACCATCCTTCAGCTCATTTTTGGATTTTTGAGTATCCATCGCTGAAGAATGGATACTGGTTGTCATTTAAAGTAGCCAACCTTTTTGAAGCACACCTTTCAGTTTCTGATGACCTTTTTGAAATCGAGGCTATATCTTATTCATAGATGAGATTGTAACAGTCTTTGTTTTTGTGATAACTACATTCCTTTTTACCACTTTTGAGTTTATTGTATTGATCTGAATGGCTTTCATCCATCTCCATCTCTTCAGTTACTTCCAAAATGATGTTATGTCTTACATATTGTTCCATTGATAGATTCTGAATACCTGGATCAGCTTGAGTTTCATCGACCTCCATTTCCCCAACTTCTTGAAAAATAACATTTTTGTTGATATAGTTTTCTATTGAGATATTTTGGGATTGGTTGAGGTCATCCATCTGATCAAAGAATGTCATCAGACAGTCACCAGTGATTGATTCGTCTGATATTTCCTCTGGATGAACCGAGAGATGTTGAAAAGGATAGCTTGCAAAGTCTTTCAAAGTGACTGGTGGAGTGGCACTGTTTTCTAGTTGTTTGAAGAATGTTTGCAGTTGATTGTTAATTTGTGTGAATCCTTCATTCATCTCAACCCTGATTTCGGTTGTGAGTTTTGCAAGATCAACTTTTGTATCAGCTATTGATGATATTAGCACGCTCATGTGAGAAGTGAGGTTTACTAATGTTTTGTCATCAGAACACTCAACTTCAGTGGTTCTTGCTTTTCTATAATGACAACTGGGATTTATATTTCATATGGAGTAGTAGCCTGAGACATATCTTTACCCCGGATCTTTGATTCCTCTGATGAATAATCTCTGGTGATGATCAGATTTCCGCTTGCAGTCTGAAAAACTGCTCTTTCATAGCGAACTTCTTGGGATTTAGACAATCTGGATTTGTGGTTCTTAACATATAATGACACGATGTAGGAGTTCTGGAGATTGGATATTGCTCATACTTCTCAGAAAGGTCTTGAGTGGAATTCTGCTTCCAGGACTTGCTTGTTGGGATCAGATGATTTATTCCATGAGTTGCACGATTTCTGAAGAGTTTCGTTTTTCTGAGCTAATGACAAGTTATCTTCTCTCAGGATATTGTTGAAGCACTAAAGCCTGACTACCTCAAGTTTTGAATTTTCAACTTCTGAGGATTCTTGAGTAAGTTCTTCTAATCTTTCAGTCATCATGGAAAGAGCGGTTTCTAACTGAGCTTTTTTTTCGTTGGTGAGCATCAGATCTTTAACAAGTGATCTGACTAGCGGTGGATAATCTTCTGGAGGAACTTTGTTCGACACTTTTTCATGTTTGGAAGTTCGTCTTCCCGTTCCCTTGAATCATGGGATGTTCGAGTATCAGATTCAAGAGATCCTTTTTCATCCCGACGATATTCAGTGTCTTCAATCCTTGCCATCAGACATATACAAATTTGTTGATCTTCAGAGTTTGGCTCAGATTCTTCTTCTATTTGTGCGAATAGACCTTTTGTGTTGCAAGTAATTACTTCTTCTTCACTTGTCTCTAAGTCACTTAACCAAGCTTCAGCAGTTGCCTTTAATGCTTTTGCATCTTTCTCAGCCTTGGCTAGCTGAGCTTTCATCTCTTGGTATTTCTTCTCAGTATCTTCATATTTCTTTTTATAGTTTGACGAAGAACTTGAGCTTGATTTTTCAGATCCAGAGTTCTCTTTAACTCTACAATCAGCTTTGATGTGACCCGTTCTTCAACACTTAAAACATACCATCTCTCCTCTATCGTTTTGACCTCCTGATCTATTTCGATTTAAGAATCTTTTGTATCTTGTGGCTAGTAGAGCCATACTTTCAGAGAGTTATTTTATATCATCATTGTCATCTCTCCTGGATTGGATTCACGTTCTTGGAAATCACCGTCTTCAGCATCTTAAAATCTTTCATCATCAGCATCGTTTAGATCGACAACGTTTTCCACCTTTGATTTTAATGCTCTGCGAGATGACTTGGAAGAGCTTGCAATGAGGGCAGAGGAGGTAGGAGTTTCATTCAGATCATCATACATCTTGTTTTCATTTTCAAATTTCATTAGTGTACTGTAGAGACTACTGATATTCATATCTCTCATCTGACCAGAGGTTCCTAGCACCATGGACATGACAGCCTAATCTTTTGGAAGAATTTCCAAAAATTTGTACATTAACTCTTCAACATCTTTGTGAATGCCAAACTCCTTTAAACCATTTATGAGGATGGTGAATCTTCTGTAGGACATGTTGAGTGTTTCACCTTTGATGACCTTGAATGTTTCATACTTTCGATTTAACATCGCTTTTCTGCTAGCCTTAACTTCATCGGTTCCTTCATAAGATGTTATCAGAATATCTCAAATCTCTTTCGCAGTTTTACACTCTTTTACAGTGATAAGAATGTGATTTGGGAGGGATGTTTGAAGAAGGAACCGGATTTCAGCATCTAAACCTGCTAGCTTTTTGTCTGCCTCTGACCATTGATCTTTTGGTTTGGGTTCTTCAACATCCAAAAGATCTTCTTCTTCATCTTCGTCTTTATCGTCACCCTCCTTCTTCGTTTTCTTGGAAATGGTTGTACTAGGAATGAACATTTTTGGAATGTATAGACCATTGATAAAAATATTTGGTCCCATGTCATTTTGATGATCGATAAATCCCAGAAAATGGATTTTCCACATACCAAAATCGTCATCAGTGAACACAGGGGCATTTGTCTTCGAACCAAGATTCATTTGAGATAGCTTTTCACCCATTTTTTATCAGTAGTAAGCAAATCAAGAATTATGAATTAATTGTCCTGCTCTGATACCAATTGTTAGTCCCGGGCAGGTGAATTTCCACACCTATACGCTTTCACTGACCAATTTAAATTTTATGGAGACACTCAACACTTTTTACCCTTTTCTTTATTAATCAGTAATGATACAATAAAGATGCAAGTAGTTTACGGAATAGCTAAGAACAAATCCTAACTAAACTGCTTGCATGTGATAGACAACAACAAATATTATCTAAGACAAGTTTATGATCAACAAATGATCAAGCACAAGACCACACACTTTTGTTATACAGATTCAGTTCTCGAATCAGATAACTAGAGTTACCTGGTGGTTTACACTCTGCTCGGGAGAATAAAGTTCTAGAGTAATTTCAGCAGCGTGTAACCTTGTTGGGTGCACACAGAAATCGATCGTCTAAGTCCTCAATTTATATCATTGGGAAACGTAGAGCCAAAGGAATGATCGATCGATTCCACGTGTGAGAATTCCGTTGGTGCAGAGGATATTTCATGGAACGAGCACGACTGACGGAATTCTGACAGTACTTTCTGTCATCTTGTGATCGCTGATATCTTCTAGAAGATTTGCAAGATATTCTCATAATCAGCAATGCACAAACTTATGCTTTACTTGTGTCTTTCTGTGACGCTGAAACTTTGGGCCTATGTACACTTTTGGCAGCCATGAGTTTTCGGATATTCATGCTTCTTCAGATGGCCTTCAGCTTCAGCGACCTTCACTAAGAGTTTTGCTTAGAGAAGTATATGTTCAGTAGTTCAACGTTTTGTCCAATCACCAATACCGGATCTAATATTGATTAATACAATTAAACTATACATAATATCAAAGAGATTAGATGAAGTATTCATACCCTAGAAGCCTTTGATAATGAGGATTCGGTTGGAGATAGTGACAGACGAAACCAAGGATGCCAATGGGGAATCCCTCCAAAGCTAGTCCACACAACAGAATAGCAAGAACACCAAGGAGGATGCTAGTCCAATGATGCAAGCAAAGAAGAGGCAAGAACCCTAGAGAGAATGGGAGGGGGCGCTGAATCTTGGGGAGGAATGATGAGAGTTTGGTTGCCCTAATCTCATTTAATTACTTCCATAATCTAATTAGCCAATGTTATCATCTAGCCCCCTCGACTTTTGTTCTTCTATTTAGCTTACTATTAAGTTTCAATATTAACTATTAATATTAAACTATAATATATACATACTTGTAGCTTATATAAGTATATAATGTAATTACCCTAATTACACTATATATCTTATGGTGTTAAGTGTTTAAGTGTGTGGCCCTTTAGGCTCACAAACAACAAGCCATATAACTATATGTTATACGCATGAAGCATATTCCAACTGCTCCCACTTGCGCACGTGATAACATCAAGTAGTTATACAAGCAAAGGTTAGAGTCTAGCAACCCGCCAATGCCCCTAGAAGTACATGAGGAGTTTCATAAAATATTTGTTCAAAGTTTTTCGAGCAGTTATCCTTTTTTTACTGATACTATGTTGAATTTTAGACAAAGGTTAATGTCAATCTAAAATTTCAACGATTCTGTTTCTCGATCTATGTATTGAAGTAGATTACCAAAACCAATCAAGATTTATCTTGATTACCTTTTGGGTGCGGCCACACATACATCTATTCAAATCATCGAGGGCCCCAGTTGTATCTAATCCACATTTGTGGAGGACCAAATTCTTTATTGACTACACGTGTTTGCTATATGCTTAATGACAAACCCGAAAATGGTTGTTATAGCAACCTTATTCAGGTCAGCGTTTAACCACATCAAAGTTTGGCCCTCTACATACACAAACCAACTTGCATCTCAAGTCAGAGGATAAGTGACAAAGACTTTGTGAGATTCACTTGTGACATAAATCCAGGAAGTGATTTCTCATAGGTTGGGTCAGTCCAATTGTGCATCACAATGAACAACATGTGAGTTTGATTTCATTATCCTTGGTCGTACCAAGATAATGTCATCAGTGCCCTCATATTTGTCTCAATAATATTCCCGTATTATTAATATGACAATGGACAATGTAGAATATAAAACACAGTAAATATTCAAGGATATAAACATACAAATATAGAACACAGTAGATATTCATATAAAAACAATCATATCAAATATATCAATTTATTCCAATAAAAACTGCTCAATGTTCCATTATTCAAATACTATAACAGATTACATGAGACTACTAGCCCGTTGAAGCCCAATGTTCCTAGCATGCTCAATATGTTTGGTACATGACATTGGCATCGTGAAGGGGTCAGCTAAGTTGTCATCTGTATGAACTTTGAGCAAGCATACATCTCCCATTAAGATCGCATCTCTAATGTAGTGAACCTTCCTTCGGTAATGTCTGGCGTGTGACAACCCTCGAAATCACGTATTTGATCTTACACTTATTTCAACCTAAATTCTTAGACAATTTATTTATTATAAATAAAGTACCTATGTCGAGTATAATTCTAGCAAAACCTCTACATTTTATATTATAAGTGCACATCAATAATGATGCAAGTAATCGTTTTTTTTAGTTTGGGAGTTGATGACCAAATACAAAACTTACACCGGAACCAAACATATAAACTTTATGGTTTATGTAATGACAGTCTAGTTCAACCAAAATAACCGGTACAAAAAGTATGGTACAAATCACTCTACACAATTAAATACATGAGTATTCACAACAATTTGTGCAGTACAACATAGGGGTGGCAATTTCTGACCCGACACGAAACCCGACCTGAAATCGACACGAAAATAAACAGGTTTGGGTTGCGGTAAAAAATAATTGGGTCAGTCTCGGGTTGAGTCAGCTGGCCCGTTTATTAAACAGGTTAGGTTCGGGTCAATGATAATTTAAATGGGTCGACCCGTCAACCCGTTTAACTATTAAAATATATTTTAAAATATATATAATTATACTTAATTTATAGTTTACTTGTTAAAACATAATTAATAGTTTGAAAAAAATTAAAAATGTTACTTAGTAATTTGGTGTTTAGTATTTTGTTATGAATTTGTGTAATAATAACAGCATTTTGACCTGTTTGACCCGTTTAACTTGTTTGACCTGATAACTTGTTTAACCCGTTTTATTAAATGGGTTATATGGGTTAGGTTTGGGTTGAAGATAAACAGGTTAGGGTTGAGATATCTGACCCGTTTATATAAACATGTCGGTTTCGGGTTGAACGTTTCTGACTCACCAACCCATCAACCCGAACCCGACCTGAATTGCCACCCTAGTACAACACAAGAATGCCGAAAGTAACTAAATACATATCTGAAGTTGAATTTTTTGTTAGTAAATAACCGTAATAAATAAAATCAAATTAAAACGCGGTTAAAATATTTCACCGTGCTAAAATATCAATACACGTAGATGTCAGTTATCACTTATCCGTTATAATGGCAAATTAAAATTCAAAACAAAATTTATTCTTGTCACTTGTATCATCACACGTTGCCGGAATACCAAACTCCCCACTTTATACGTACACTTCCCTACTACTCTCTCCGTCCCATTTTAAATGTCCAGTATACTATTTTAGTTTGTCCCACAAATAGTGTCATTTCCTAAATATCAACCAATCAAAAAACATTTAAGTGGGAAAGAGAAAATTTGATTGGTGACATTATATAATTAATGCAGTTTTCTTAAACTGTGTGTTTTTTTGTAGTGGACAATTAAAGTGGGACGGAGGGAGTATATTCTAATATTTTTAATCAAACACAACAACTATCAACTCTCATTCTCTCTCTCACGAAGCAGAATACCACCATCACCATCCTTGCCGATCAGAACCTCCGGCCAGTGGAGAAACCTCAGCAAACAAGTCAGAAATGAGCTCCGGCGAATTCACGTTTTTCATTTCCGGTGACAAAAGCTCTCCCGACGATCTCTTGGTGTCAGACTCGCTCTCGGTATCTCTCCCTCTCTTAGACGTACAAACCAGGAGCCACCATCTTCTCTCTGCGTTTTCCGGTGAAATTCAGGATTCCGGCAATCACAAATATCTCCGGCGATCTCTCTTGCTTGATCTCTCTCTCTCTCAATAGGTATAATCTTCTACCTTAGATTTTTTTATACCATGCATGCATACGTTGGTGTATCTATCGTTGGTCGTGCGTGTGCGATGAGTGTGTTTCGATGTATCAGTCACTGCCCACATTTCCGTCACCGGTGATATATCCTCTCGCCGGTGTGTTATCGTTGTAGTCAATCCAGCCGGCAAGTGAGTTAAATAACTTTGTGTGATCCATCTGTTTGAGCACAGAAAAATCGCAAGCCCAACTTTCTAAAACTCATGTCTTTAAACCCAGCATAAAAATGAACCATTTATAAATCTGTTATTGAAGGCCCTAGGCCAGCCCAGCGAGATCCGAAACCCATCAAACCTTTGAACCCACCGGTACTTTAAATTGGTCTAACAGTCTAATTTAACATATGAATATGTAAACGAGATTTATAAATAAAATGGTTTCTTAAATCAGTTAATTAATTAATAACTAGTTATCTGATTCGGTACTTAATTAATCAATTAAATATATATTATGATCTCCTATTGCACTGCAAATGGTTTACCTTCAATTAAAGTGTAACTTATCTTCAAACTTGTTTAAATTAAACAAAACACACTTAAAATATAAGACCAACCACATCGAGTCACCAACGTATCGCCCGAGTCTAGTTTCGTTTGAAGAGAATCATTGTGTGTCATGTGGATTAGGCGTGTAATTTGGACCGTCACTTATTTGTTTATTAATATGGGTTTAGGGCACTACAATTGTTTGGTTGGAAGCCCCAACTTTTATTAATATGGCTTCGCATCAGGTGAGTTTCACGGCACCACTTTTACTGCTTTATAACTATTTTATTTGGGGGAGAAAACATAAAACTACTCAACTATTTTGCAATAAAAAGTCTATGTAGGATCATTGTTGTGTACACGTACCTAACAATGAAGGACAAAGGACCATGCTACGAGTCCACGTTTAACCGTAATCATTAACTATTTGTGTTAGCCAAGGAATATAGAGATAGTACTATCGGGATTGATCCTCCGCTCATAGCTAGTTTGAGCTTTATAAGCTCTTTGATTATATGGTAACTTGTCACACCCCGCCAAAAATGAGTTTTACTTCATTTAAAATGTTTTGCGGAAGAACGAAGGTGTAACGTTCATGACAACATAGCAAAAATTAAGTAAACAAACAACCACGCAATAACGAAAAATAAAGGTTTGTTTCACTTTCCAAAAGTAGAAAGTTTCCAAAAATAGTAAGTTTCCTAAAATAGAAATTGTTTGAAATGAAATGATTGTTCGTAAACTTAATGTTTTAATCATGGCTCATGACAATCCCAATGCTCATATCCTCCAAACTCCACTGCACCCTAATTACCTGGAAAAACATAAATAGTAAAAGGGTCAACAATAATGTTGAGTGAATCCACAGGGTTAAAGTAGAGAGTAAAGTAAAGTGTTTTTGCTACCCAAAATATTTGTTAAGAAAATAGTTTATGACTGAAAATGTATAAGGTTTAACACTCATATAATATGAGTAGTAAGTTTGAAATGTTTAGTGTAGTTGTAGAATATCTACAACTAGTAGTTATGTTTATGAAAAGTGTTGAACAATTTGTTATGTTTGACATCGCATGAACTGTTATCCCCAACAGGTAGCTAGTCTGGTTGAGTTAATATACCAACCCCTAAGTCCACAATCAACACTTCAACTCCAGTATGTTATGTTCTTTTATGGATATACACTCCCGGAGATGTCTTGGATAAAGCAAGTAATGAACAATCGTTTGTTGGGAGGATGAGTGTCAGCCAATAGTACTATCTGCATATCCATGGTCTAGATCCACTAGTTAATGATTGCTGGCAACCTTAGTCCGGTATAATAATTGTTTGTCATGCCAATACGATGATGAAATATATAGATGTTGTTGTATAGTCATAATAAAACAGTAGCAGTTGTGTTTATGTTTTCCACCCCAAAGTTTATAAAACAGTTAAAAAGAGTAAAGGGGTGTGTGGACTCACCTGGCAAAGCTTAGCGACAAATACTTAAGACAGAGGAATCCTTTGGGAGACTCCTAGCTTCCTAAATAATTTAACTACTGATTTGACTAAGCTAACACAGGCGATACTATACACGATATAAGTTAAGCAATATGTATTACATGTTATGTTTTATGTTTCGTGACATCGAATGAACTTAGGTTATTGGACCTTAATAGGTCGAAATGAAATGAAATGAAATGAAATGGACTTCGAAATGAAATGAAATGGGCTTGGGTTAGGCTTATTGGGCCTATTGGGCCTAATGGGCTTAATGGGCTTAATGGGTTGGGCCACTTGGGCCTCTTATTGGGCTTAGGTCCACTTAGGTTGGGCCATAAATTGGGCTTGGCCCAATTGGGTTCGGTTTGGTTGGGTATGGGCCAAAGGTTTTGGGCTTTGGTCCAATGGGCTTGAATACTAATGGGCCGTCTAAGGTTTGGGCCCGATAGACTAAAGTAGATCGATATGGGCCATGTACAGGCCTTGGCCCGATTGGGTATTCGGGTTTGGTCCACGGTTTGGGTCAAGATCCGGCCTTGACCCGGTTTGACCTATTGGTCAACATTGGTCAAAATTGGTCAACAAAAGTCAACTAGGGTTTCTAGATTTCGGTTAGGGTTTAGGGTATGATGCAATTCAGTCAACCAAGGTCAAATATGGTCAAATTTGGTCAACAAAAGTCAACTAGGGTTTCTAGATTTCGGTTAGGGTTTAGGGTATGATGCAATTCAGTCAACCAAGGTCAAATATGGTCAAATTTGGTCAACCTAGGTTCGATTTGAGGGTGATTCGGTTAGGGTTGGCCGGCTAGGCCGAAACCCTAAGGGTTTGAGGTAGATTCGAACTAAATCACATCTAAGGTTCGGGTTTGGTACTAGATTGGTCATAGGTTCGAAACTAGGAACTAGGTCTAGGGTTTAACAAGTCTATGTGTCTAGATCTAATGAATCCGGTCACATCTAATGGAGATCTAGGGTTCGAGTATGGGTTTAGACGAATCAAGCTAACAACACACACATGTATACGGTTTTATGAGCTAACCGAGACCATATGGCCTAGGGCCATGGTCTCGGGTTCGAAACAGCAAACAACCAAGGAAACATCAATAAAGAACAAGGGTTTTGTGTCCATACCTTGGATCGAATGAGCAAGAACACGAACGGAGATGATTGGGGTTGCTTGCGATTGGAACGGACGAAGGGGAGTATTTGGGTTGTGATCTCGGCCGAATGGAAGAACAAAAGGGAAGAAAAGATGGTTAAGGGTTTAATTTATAGTAGGGAGATTAGGGTTTACATGATAGAGTCATACTTGAACTAGGACTTGTTTGAATCATGAAAGATAAGCTTCAAATGTTAGGGATAAGATCAAACAATTAGACTCACACCCCAAGGGGTGTTCGGCCGAGTCAAGTGGTCGAACAAGAGAGGGTAGGCCGGCCACTTGTGTGGTCGGTCATGGTCCGATGTTGGTTTAGACGCTTGTTCAAATCGAGTCACGTTTAAGTTAATATTGTTACGTTTATTGTTTTACCGAGAACGTTATTGTTTTAGAAATGTTTTAGCTCAAAAGTGTCACCATAAGTAAATAAAAATGTTGTGTTGACTAAAATAATCAAACACTAATGTATGGTGTAAAAATATGTATGTTTGTTGTATATAAGGAATGCCAAAAATAGAAATGTCTAAAAGTAGAAACTTTCTAAATAAGGAAAGTTCTAGAAATGAAATGAAGTTACATACCAGAAATATCGAGTTGTCACATAACTTGTTTGCTTAGCTAGCTTGCGAGGGATTATGCATTGCACTTAAACTATTTTTGTACATGATTTGTACTGAACTACTTTGACGATACTTTTATGGATTCACAAAACCTGTGAACTCACCAACCATTGTGTTGACACTTTTTCTATATGTTTTCTCATGTAATGGAAACTATGTCATTTCAAGGTTCTATTTTGTCAAGGATTGTCATGCATTGGTTTTCAAGAATAAGTCTTTATGACACAAGTCTTTCATTTACAAACATTTATTTTGATTTATGTTTAAACACTTTCTTTTTGATTTTGTAACGACATTGGCAATCCATTTTTTTTTTCAATTTATGCGAAGTTTACTATTATTGATGTGTTATGTTGCTAATTAGTCGCACCTCGTTCTTCCGCAAACCAGTTTTGGCGGGGTGTGACATGGCGCCTTTCTGAACACCAGGTTCGTTGGCAATGATGATAGCACCTGTGTTATCACAGTACATTTACATGGGTCTTTCATTACTGGGGAAAACTCCAAGCCGAGAAATAAATTTCCTCATCCAAACAGCTTCCATTGCAGCTTCAGTCGTTGCAATGTATTCGGCTTCGGTAGAAGACATCGCAATAGTGCTCTGCTTTGCACTTTTCCAATCAACAGCGCCTCCGTTCAAAACGAAAACATACCCCGTTTGAGATTTGGAATCATCTCGATCAGTCTCAAAACTAGCGTCAGAATAACAAGTAACGCTTATCTCATTTTGAGTATCACCACCATAAACAAGAAACATATCTTTAGTATTCCTAAGATACTTCAGTATGTTCTTAACAGCAGTCCAGTGGCTCTCACCTGGATTCTGTTGATATCGGCTTGTAATGTTCTGAGAGAACGCACCGTACAACATACATGATAGATCCTACTGCCGAGGCATAGGGAACTTCACGCATACGTTTTACCTCATCAGGTGAGGACGGTCCTTGTGTCTTACTCAAGTGTACATTGTGTTGCATAGGAAGATTTCCACATTTGGAAGCATCCATTCTAAACCGTTTTAGAATTTTATCAATGTACGCACTTTGACTTAATCCAATTAACCGCTTTGATCTATCTCGATAGATCTTTATTCCAAGGATATATGCCGCTTCCCCTAGATCCTTATAGCGAAGCACTTCCCAAGTCAGGATTTTACATCTTGTAGCATTGGAACGTTATTTCCTATGAATTGTATGTCATCGACATATTGGATTAGGAAGAAGACAATGCACCCACTAGCTCTTACATATACACATGGCTCGTCGGGATTCTGAGTAAAACCAAACTTTTTGACTTCCTCGTCGAATCTTTTGTTCCAACTTCTGGATGCTTGCTTTAGTCCAATAATGGACCTTTGAAGCTTACATACTTTCTTGGGATGTTTTGTACTTACAAAACCCTCAGGTTGTACCATATAGACATCTTCATCAAGGTGTCCATTTAAGAAAGCAGTTTTAACATCCATTTGCCAAATCTCATAGTCATAGTACGCTGCTATGGCTATGACAATCCTAATAGCTCTAACGTCGGCAACAGGCGAGAAGGTTTTATCATAGTCAATCCCGTAGGTTTTAGTGTAACCTTTTGCTACCAACCGAGCTTTATAGGTGTGTACATTACCATCCATGTCGGTATTCTTCTTGAAGAGCCACTTGCTACCAACAGTCTTCCATAATTGGTTATCTTTCATGGATTGCATCTCCGCGTTCATAGCTTCAAGCCATTTGTCAGATTCAGAATCTTCTAATGCAGCTCGATACTTAGGGGGTTCATCATGATCCTCTAAACTTAGCTCCTCAGCATCGATTTGGAAACCATATCGTTCAGGTGCATGAGGTGTCCTTGCGGACCTTCGAACGGGGACTACATCATATTGAGGTGCAACATGAACAGATTCATGGTCAGCCTCATTTTGATGTTCGCTAGTGTCTCCAATAGGTTGTGCATCTTCATTTCTTGGAATCTCGTCAAAGTCGATTGTACTCCCACTTGCTTCTTGTAAAATGAGATTGCTCTCAAGAAACTCAGCATAACGAGCAATAATTACTTTTTGCTCAGGTGGGTAGTAGAAATAGTAACCCATCATTTCCTCAGGGTATCCTATAAAGATGCACTTGACAGCTCTGGGTTCAAGTTTGTTTGGTGTGTCTCGTTTCACGAGAGCCTCACAACCCCAGACCTTCAAGTAAGACAAGTTAGGGACTTTCCCATGCCATATCTCATATGGTGTCTTTTCAACCTTCTTGGTGGGAACCATATTCAGTATGCGAGCAACCGATTTGAGTGCATAACCCCAAAAGGATAGAGGCAGAGTGGTAGGACTCATCATCTATCGGAACATGTCAAGCAAGGTGCGATTTCTCCTTTCTGATACGCCATTATGCTGTGGTGTATAAGGAGGAGTGAATTGTGAGACAATCCCACAATTCTTTAGATGGTCTTGAAACTCATGGCTCATGTACTCTCCTCCTCGATCAGAACAGTTTGCCGAGTTGATTTCTACTTCATTTTGGAAAGCTTTGAACGTTTCAAAGGTTTCATGTTTATGTTTAATCAAGTAAACATAACCATAACGAATAAAGTCGTCAGTGAAAGTAATGAAGTAGGTAGCACCTTCCCTTGTCCTAGTTCTAAATGGGCCACATACATCGGTATGTATGGGTCCAAGTAGATCATTGGCCCTTTCGCCTACATGGGAGAAAGGCTTGCGCGCCATTTTGCCAGATATACAAGAAATGCATTTATCAAATGATTCAGAATCATCTGATTTTATAAGTCTATCGTTTTGTAATTTTAAAACGCGTTTCTTGTTAATGTGGCAAAGGCGATAATGCCATAGGTAAGTAGAATCCAAATTCTTCTTGGATTTCTTGTTGCTACATGTATAAATAGAACTACTGTTTGTTACACGATTATGCATATCAATTTCAAAAATACCATCATGAGGAATAGCACTAAAATAAAAAATATTATCCTTCGAAACCGAAATACCATAATCCGTAAAAGTGTGAATAAAACCATTATTCCACAAATATAAAAGCGAAACTATACCCCTAGTAATACTAGGTGGATAGTGACAATTGTCTAGTACAATAATTAAACCACTAGGAATGATTAAATCATATATTCCTATAGCTTCGACCGGTGCACGCATTCCATTGCCCACGTACAAGTCCAAAGCACCATGGTTTAGCCTTCTACTTCCCCTTAGACCCTGCATGGTATTACAAATGTGAGTTCCACAACCAGTGTCATATACCCAAGATTTATTAGGGAAAGCATATAGTTCTATTGTGAAGATACCTGATGTGCCAACCTTGATGGCTTTGTACTTCATCAACTCTGCCAGGTAGGCAGGACAGTTCCTCATTCAGTGGCCTGTTTCACTGTAGTGATGTCAAGAAAGCTCCTTAGCAGGGTGCTCCTTTTTAGTTGGTGGAGGAACCTTTGGCTTGGGTTTGTAAACTTGCTTACCCTTGCCTTGGCCCTTAGCAACTACTTGCGGTTTTGGCTTTTGGATATTACCTTGCCTTATATCAAGGACAACAGGGGCATGAGTTTTCTTGGGTAGCCCAGATTCCGTTTGTTTCAGCATAGCATGTAATTCGGCGAAAGTCTTCCCCATACTATGCATATGATAAGTCATGACAAACTGTGCAAAGTCCTTGTTGAGGGAAGTTAGGATCAAGCTAATCCCAAGGACATGAGGAATGGGGTAACCAAGTTTCTCCATTTGGTCTAAGTAGCTTTTCATCTTCAGAAGATAAGAGCTAACAGACTGACCCTCCTCTTGCTTGCAAGCGTGGAAAGCTTTGACAGTGTCAAAGAGTTCCTGCTTGGCTTGCTTTTGATACGTGGCTTTTAGGTCACGCATTATATCAAATGCAGTGAGGTCCTCGAGATTCTTTTGAATCTCGGAAGTCATGCTCACTAACATGAGAGCAACGACTTCTTGCTGTTCGTTAAACCTTTTTGTATAGGACGCACAAACAGCAGTAGTGGCAGTAGCAGCGGGGGCAGGGGCAGCGCCTCTTCCAAATGGTGGTACTTGTGCTCGGCCCTAGGGACAATCCTTAGGTTACGAGCCCAATCCACAAAGTTCGTTCCATCAAGTTTCTCTTTTTCGAGTTCGGAACGAATGGTGGTGTGAGTTAGGGTTTGATTGTTTGAAGTCATCTACAAAATTACAAAGTTCATTAATTAGTATTTTCAATAATAATTTCTTTTAATAAACTAACTACCTAATTAATTTTAATTAAAAGCTAAGATCCCATTGAGCTTCTATCACCGCATCACTTGATCTGCTAGTGATGATAGATCCAATAGGTAGGTGACGATCAACAATTGCGTTACAAGTGCAACTCCTAGAGTTATGGGACTTCATGGCACCTAGTGAACAAGCATCTAGGGTCAAGTGGCATGTTTGTCGCATCTTCGCCTCGTGTCAAGGTCTCACCGTTAACTCGATTAAGTCATCCAATGTGAAATCATGTCAAAATAGATCTAGGTCTCACGCGTAGAGAATAATGACCTCAGATCTAAATTCAAACCACGCCTCACGTGAATTCAAAAGTAGAAGCTAGTGATTTCAACTAATTGGACGGCGTGACTTAAATTTTAGGTATGAAAGACTTAAATTTTAGGTATGAAAATTTTAAGACGAAAATTTTATTAAGATATGAATGAATCATGTAATTCATTCATACCACTTCATAAGTCGTTTAATAAACGGTAAGAACTTTTAACGATTATTAAGGGTTAAGTTTCAAATCGTATTTAAACTTTGTTTAATCTCAAAACATGTTTAGATTAAAGATTAATCATCAATGATTAACAAGTAATCATAGATGATAAAAGATTTGGATGTTTTAATGTTTGTGTCTAAAAATCGTGTTTTAATTGTTTTATTATTTGTATCTAATAGAAATGATAACAGCCACAAACATAAAGAAAAACATGCAACATATTTTGTGCAAAACCTCGACCGATGATAGCCTAGGTACGGTCACGTGAGTCATCACGACGGACCGAATGGTCAAACTAGGGGACGGGCCAACATGAACCCAAACGGGCCTACATAAACCCAATGGGCTCCCACTTGCTCCAAGACATTCATGGGAAAGTAGGAACCAAATTTGTGAAAAAGTGTAATCTGCTAGAAATTTCCAGCAGACTTGGAGGCCGGAAAAATTTCTTAAGGAGTCTTCGGTGGTCTTTTCCGCCTTCGATAAATTTGTAGGTCTCTGAGTTTGCGGAAAATTTGGTGGTGGTTTCAGGTCCAACGGAATTGCCAATCGCCGGGAATATCAGTTTTCGTACCGCTGCGCAGGAGATGACGAAAATTGTTGTTTTTCTTTATCGTTTCTTCCATCTTGGTCAACAATTTACAATAAAAAAATAAAGAAATACAAGCTATTCTATTACTTTTACATTACAAATTGCCCCAACAAAAATGACACCAAAATAAAAGAAAAATTAAAATAAACAACATAGCCAAAACACGGCTTTTCCATATAAACAACCAAACAAACATTCAACACAATCACAAAGGTCTAGGTTCTCATCGGTTTTGCACAATCAAGCAACAATTGACAAGGCTTTGGCTTGGGATATGGCAAAAATACATGTTTTGCCATATCAAAAATAACGAAATTAAAATGTAAATCCAAGCCAAATAATCAAAAAAATTCAATAACTAAATTAAATTCTTGATGTGTTTTTGTAACAAGGAGAATTTAGGATTCCAAAAAATATATTTATAACCCTTTGTCATCTAAAAATTTTGAAAAAATAAAGAACCCTAGGGTTCAATATTTCCGATCGGAAATTAAAAAGAACAAAAAAAAAAGTCGGTTTTTTTTTTGCAACTTTTTACAAAAACTAGTTAATTATATCATCAATATAATGACTCGTGATACCACTAATGGTGATTTTAGGTTAAAACAAGAACCAAAACGCAGCGGAAAAGTTTAATCATCAATACCGGATCTAATATTGATTAATACAATTAAACTATACATAATATCAAAGAGATTAGATGAAGTATTCATACCCTAGAAGCCTTTGATAAGGAGGATTCAGTTGGAGATGGCGACGGACGAAACCAGGGATGCCAATGGAGAATCCCTCCAAAGCTAGTCCACACAACACAATAGCAAGAACACCAAGGAGGATGCTAGTCCAATGATGCAAGCAAAGAAGAGGCTAGAACCCTAGAGAGGATGGGAGGGGGGCGCCGAATCTTGGGAAGGAAGGATGAGAGTTTGGTTGCCCTAATCTCATTTAATTAATTCCATAATCTAATTAGCCAATGTTCACATCTAGCCCCCTCGACTTTTGTTCTTCTAGCTCACTATTAAGTTTCAATATTGACTATTAATATTAAATTATAATATATACAAGCTTGTAGCTTATACAAGTATATAATGTACTTACCCTAATTACACTATATATCTTATAGCGTTAAGTGTTTAAGTGTGTAACCTTTTAGGCTCACAAACAACTAGCCATATAACTATATGTTATACGCGTGAAGCATATTCCAACACTAGTATCTGATTCCGCACGGGGAACTGGTCGTTGTTTCAGATAATGATCAGATAGTGTAATTGGATAACTGAAATCCGAACTGATCAGATATAGTTACCTACAATCTGAGGAACTGATCCTCAGATTGTCTTCTAACTATTTGCCTTTTTGTCTTCATTAAATCTCTTCAGTGGGGGATGCTTTTCAGCCACCCAACATAAGGTTTAGATGTTTTGTAGTTAGGCGATGGGTTATTTCTGGAAATTAAGGGGGGCACAGGGTATAATTGGTTTATTCATACGATTTTAAAAAGGATATTGAAAATTAAAAAACGTAATAAAGAAAAGGAGCACGATTTCCGGTAACTACCATCATTAGTTGCCTAAATTGAAGGAATTGTGTGCACAGTCAGTCAACCTATGATGATACATCCATGCCTACGAAACACTTAAGGGTCACACCGGTGAGTACATGTAATACGAGCAAGATAAGCAATGATACTACGAAGAGGAAAGATTCATAATAGTCATTATGAATCAGTTAAGTATTAAGTTAAGTTTAACTTATTACTAGATTAGTTTAACTAACTAATTAATACAAGTAGTTGTACATTTACTAGTTGAGTAAATATACAATGTGTTAATTAAAGGTTATCCATGATATGATTTAAAGCAATTAAATCATATAGTAATTGGATAATATTGTTGTATAAATTATATAAAGGTTATTATATAATTAACTATTAGAAGTATAAATACAAGTATATAATTCGTGTATATGGGTACCGAATTATTAATGTGTTAATACTAGACATTTAGTAGTTAAGTGCAACAATAATAAACTAGTTAAACTATAAGGGATGGAAGTGTTAAAAGGAAGTTTAATTAAAGTTCTAATATTAATTAAACTAGAAGGGTTCTAAGCGTAACTTATTTCTATATAAATAAGAGGCTTAGGGTAAACCCTAAAACCCCTTAGACATTCACGAAATCACTCCCTCCCTCTCCTCTCATATTTCGGCCGAACAAGGAACAAGGGAAGAACACAAGTCTTGTGTTCTTCGTGTTCTTCGTTCGTTCTTCGTGTTCTTCGAGTTTCGAAGAACAAGTTTATTGCTTAGATCAACTAGAAGATCGCTTGGTTTGTTCATCATCAGTGGATCTATCTTAAGCAATCAACAAGGTATGTTTTGGGAAAACCCTTTCTTCCCTTCTCCCTCTTGGACGAATTCGACCAAAGAACCCTAGGGTTCTTTGGTTGATGGTCGAACGAACCACACAAGCAATGTGTGTGTTCGAGTTCTTCGTACAAGGTTTCTTTCTTGTTAACCTAATCTAAATCTCCAAGATCCCAATCCTTTAGGGTTTAAGGATTAGGTTTAATCCCAGTTCCGCATTTAGGGATTAAATCAGCTAGTTGGTTTACCCGGTCAAGAACAAGTTCATGTTCTTGGTCAGCAAGGTTCGAACCAAGCATGCTAGGCGGTCGACCCAAGTGGTTGATCGAGTACTATGAAACCCTTCAGTGGTATCAGAGCGATGGTTTAGAGATCTAAACTAGATTAACAAAGTTGTTTGTTTACTTTAATTTACAAGTTTTTTTTTGTTTCAAGCATTCCTCTTTCTTCTTCATTATTTTCGAAAATAGGGAAGAACCCTAAGACCAAGAACATTAAACTAGTCTAAGTTTAATTGGTCAAGAAGGTTTCTAGAAAACCCTAGCAAATTTCGAAAACCATGGAAGAACCCTAGGATCAAGTATATTAAACAAGATATGTTTAATTGATCAAAAGGATTCTTTCCATAATCCCTAGAATTTTCGTGACCAAGGAAAACCCTAGGATCTAGTATATTAAACAAGATATGTTTAATTGATCAAAAGGATTCTTTCCTAAAAGCCTTAGAGATTTCGAAATCTAGAGGATTACTTGGACACCAATTTATTAAACTAGCCTAGTTTAATTGGTGGAAAAGTTTCTTAGTGTTAAGATTTTCGAAAACCCTAAGAACCCTAGAACATTAAACTAGTTTAAGTTTAATAGATTAAAAGAGTTAATTAGGATAATAATCTAAAACCTAGTTAATTAGACAAGTTTATGTCTAATAGGTTTAATTATTATTTTTGATAAGTTTATTAAAGCTAGTTCTTTAAACCTAGTAATATTAGACAAAGTTTATTGTCTATAAGGTTTAAATTAAAAAGTTTAAATAAATCTATTAAAGATATAATCTATCTTAGAATTTAAACAAAGTTTATTGTTTAAAAGGATTGATTAAAATTAATCTTTTAATTAAAATAACGTGTTTGATCAAGAAAGTCAAAACCCTAGTTTTGATTGGTCAAAAACAAGATTAGGGTTCATGTAATTAAATTAGGGTATTGATAAAGAAGGTGTTAATTTTTAAGTTCTAAAATTAACAAGGTGTATTTAATTATGTATAAATATGTATATGTATTTAAATTTTCGTTTTTTTTTTTAAGTAAAATTGAATTTTAAAAGATATAATAAGTTTATACACATTTTAATTAGTTTAAGTTAAAATGTATAAGTATAAATTGGGTGTAATATTCTTATTAGAATGTTACAAGTTTATTGTTATAAATACATATATACGAATTTATATATATATATATATATATATATATATATATATATATATATATATATATATATTAAATACAAGATAAAATGAAACAATTAAAAGGATAATGTTATTTTGATCTTTAAAGAAATAATAGTGTAACTAGTTATTCTATAAGTTATAATATAATTAAAACTAGAATGTACAAAGTTATGATTTAATTATAACTAGTAATTGTACAAGTTAAAATTATATTATTAACTAGAAATATACAAAGTTATATTATTATATATATCAAGGTGTATAAAGTTATAAGTTATTATAACTAGATAATTATACAAGTATGATATAAGTATTTTACAAGTTATGTAATATACTAGTTTAATGATCAAGTATAAATAACAAGAACCTATATTTAACTAGTTCAAGTTAAATATAAGAAAGGTTTAAACAAACTAAAGAATTATTATATATAGTCTTTATATAATAAGTTTAGTAGTTTAACCAAGTATAAACTTGTGATTGTGTTAGCCTAAGTTTCATCATGATTGTTGAAGCTAGTGGGAGCTACACAAGAAAATCACAAAGTTTGTAAGTATGTCGTTATGGCATAAGTTATGGTCGAATCTAATGAGTATAACAAATGTTTAATTTCATTATTAGACATATGAAAAACTAGGTGTGTTAAACTAGGTTTATGTTTCAAGTTTATGAATCATAAAAGTCTTAAAAGTTTAACATAAGTTTTATAAGTTTTTCAAGTAATATAAAACAAGTAAGTTTTATTAGCAATAAGGTTTCTCACAAAACCTAGTAAAACGTTTTGTACACCTCGTTTTAGGTGTACATGTAAGATCGTATAAATTCTTGAAACTATAAGTTTTAAAGAATAGTTCTTAAGTTTTAAAAAGGTGTCTTGTTGGACGTTTCAATCCTTCAATGTCACACATTTTAAACAATGATTAAGATTGGAATAAAAGTTTAAGTTTAGTTTTAAGACTTAAACAAACCCAAGAAAATCTTAGATCGAAGTACTATCCACCTAATGGAACACCTCACTTGTTCAACGATATTCATATTGTAAGGATAAAGAACCTTAGATATGGATTCAAATCATTGCGAGTGTTAGGGTGCGTAAGGTTCTGTGATAATCGGGAGTCCCGGCGCAGAGCATCGCACTGTCTTAGATGGTCTGATCTACTTTGGTGATAATCGGGAGTCCCGGCCCAAAAAGTACTTGAGTAGAATAAACATACTAGACTTTATTACTAACTTAGAAATGTACGATTAGATTGTACAAAGTTGTAATAAGTTATAAGTCTAAAGATTCTACGACCCCTAGGAATCGTGTCAAGTCTTGATACGATCGGTAAGGAAGTTACCTACCAGAAATAGCATGTCTCGTCGGGAAGTGCCCAAACCTTGCGGCGAGAATGTGACATATGGATCCTAGGCCTAAAATATTAATTATGGGTTTATAATATATTTTAGAGAATGTTTATTGATGATTACTAATTAAACTGGGTTTGATTTGTAGATGGCAGCAACAAACACAACAATAACCTACAACAAATTCTCGCGACGTTTCTTTCTAGGAAAGAAAGAAAAGACTGGGTCAAATTTCCTCAATTGGAAGCGTGATTTTAAGATCATGCTCAGACAAGAGAGGGAAAGGATTGACCGAGAGAGAAACGTGTTGAAAACTCCTGCCAAGGATGAGGAAAACGAACCAGGACAAGCATTTTACGCTTGTAAGGCGTTCGCTTCTTGCAAGATGGCTAAAGGAGCATCAGTAGGTGCACACGTCATGAGAATGAAAGTGCACATTGATCACCTTACTAGACTTGGTCACCACGTGCCATTGCAGTTTGCAATTGACATGGTACTCAACTCATTGTCTGCTGACTACAAGTCCTTTGTAGCCAACTACAGCAAACGTAATATGGATCATTCCATTCCCGAGCTACAATCTATGCTCGAGGCTGTTGAGTTGAACGTTGAGACTAATTCTAAAAGGGATCGTATGACTGATGATGGTGAGAGCACAAGGCATGGTGGTAAAGGAAAGGGTAAAACCTATCCTAACCAAGGAGTGCCAAATGGTAAAGGTGTCAAACAAAAGGTCAAGAAGGTTAAGCCTAACACTGCGAGGACCGAGAACCGGTGCTTCAAGTGTGGTGAGGCTGGGCATTGGAAAAGAAATTGTCCAAAGGGAGCAAGTGGTAGTGGAGGAAACGCAAGTTCCTCAGGTAACACAACCACACTTCTTAATCACTTTTAGATACTTGTAAAGTACATTACGAGTAATCTAACTTTTGCAATCGTTTATTGCAGGAGATGGAAAGTGATAGTGATCGGCATGAGATGGTGATGATCCCACGAGCACCAAGTTTTTATGATTCAGTTTTGTTCACAGTGGATTCGTTTTAAACAATTTTATTTTATTGTTTGGATAATGTTTTTATTTTTGTTAAAACAAGTTTCATTTTGGTTTTAATTAAATTATCGAATCCATGGTTGAATTATATTGTGTGCATGTGTGATAATTACACTAGTCAAGGTTTATGACTAGATTGTAAGTCAAGTTTTGATTTACTTATGTTTCATGTTTATGTTTACATATTTGTTTGATTGTTGTATAAATAATGTCTTGATAGCTCAAGGTATTTAAATGCTAGTAATTAGAAAGTTTTTCTAATGAAAGTATTTAAAAGTTTTATGGAAGCATAAGGTTCGAAAGTTATTGAACTTAGTTAAAACATCTTAAGTAATAGTCATTACTTATGATAGAAAGTTTTAAAGTATTAGTGTTAATATAGTATGATTATATTGGATATAATCAAGGTATACTTTAAGAGTATTATTACAAGTCTTTCATACTTGTAGTAAAAGATTTAATGAAGTCATAATTCCCTAAATAGGAATAATTGGATATTTGATTAATCCAAGTAAAATGACTTAGACATTAAATAAACTCTTAAAAGAAACAAACTATATTATTTAAGAATTAAAGGGTATTATTGCAAGTCTTTTATACTTGTAATAAATACGTTACTTAATCAAGTCATAATTCCCTAATAGGAATAATGGATATTAGAAAAATCCAAGTAATGACTTTGGCATTGAATAAAATTCTTAAAAGAATACTAATGTATTTAAGAATTGATAGTATCGTTTCAAGTGTTTCATACTTGTTAGATACAATAATCAATAAAGATCATGATTCCCTTAAAAGGAATGTTGGATATTCGCAAATCCAAAGGATGATCTTAGTTATTGATAGAATTCTTAAAAGATCAAACTACTAGTTTAAGAGATGCTTAAGTTCCATAAAAGTAAGTGGGAGCTAAGGCTAACATAATTCGTTAAAGGTGTTAGTGAATTTGGTAAGTTAGCAAGACATTAACAACAAGATTTTACCATGTCGTTAGCCAAAGAGTTAAGAGAAATAATAAATGATCAATTAGATTATTGCAAACCTAATAGCGTGATCACAAGTCTTGTGATTGATTATTGCATATCTAATAGGTTGTTAGACACTTTAGTGGATAACACAATCATTTAAGGAAATTTCTTTAACTAGTAAAGATATCTACAAATCAAGTAACTAAAAGAGACTTTGGTTACAAGGATGTTTTTATGAATTCAAGAAACTAAGGAGTTAATTTCCAATCCTCCCGTGTTTACCGAATTACATAAAAGGCAAGACTAGAATATGTTCTAAATTGTTGCAAGAACAATATCTAGCAAAGACAAAGGTAATAGTATTCCTAAATACTTGTCTTATGTCTTTAGTTTAATAGAAATGATTGGTTTAGTGATAAAGTTACAATCTAGGTTGTAAGAATCATTAAGTAATCAACACAAACGAAAGGAATAAGTAATGATCCAGTAATAATTCAGTATCTATGTCCAGTGAGGAATAGTACATGAATTAGTATCATTTTTATTCAGACTTTGTATGTTTTACAAGATCCACGAATAAAAGTATATTTATTCAAGAAGACACAAAATCCGTGACTACTCGTCTTGGTGGGAACCTCGATGGGACGTTAACGTCATCGCGGTATTTGGTGGTAGATTCGAAAGTTCTTCGAAGATAGCTACACAAGTTTTGTGTAAACCAAATATCGGTGATATTCTGTTGGAGGCTCAACGAATATTGGATTGACCACCGTGACAATACTTCGTGGTTGAAAAGTTCAAAAGTATTGTTCACTAGGATTGTCCTTAAGCCTGAGGTATTTGGTTTAGGATACGATGACTAATGTGCTTTGGTTCAACTTAGACAATACTGAAATACGTTTGTCATACGAGGCGATACTGGGTACAAAGGAAGTTGTATTTTTAAATCGAAATATACAAGATGGTAATTGCACCTCCTCTTTAGGAGAGATATTTATAGGTCCTTTGACTTGATAAGAAACTGGCAAGTGCACGGCCGTGCCCAAACGAACTGATCTGTTCTTTGTCGTTTATCACAGCAGTTTGAATCAAGAAGTCATAAAATGATTTCGAATACAGGAGTTGATATTTTCTACCATGCTCGTATTCGTTATCACAAATATCGTGCTGCAAGGGATGAGCCTAACATAGTTTGCCCAAGAAGTAGAGACAGAGTGTTCTTTACTAGGAGACGCTATTAAAGAGTTTTTCATAAACCATACCTGGGTTACGTAAGCTGTTTTTATGGGGTTGGTTACCTACATGCCCATCTAGAAGGCCACTGTAGCTCGTATCATTAAGATAAAGGTTACAGACTTGCACAAGAAGGAGTCTGAAGGAATTGTGTGCACAGTCAGTCAACCTATGATGATACATCCATGCCTACGAAACACTTAAGGGTCACACCGGTGAGTACATGTAATACGAGCAAGATAAGCAATGATACTACGAAGAGGAAAGATTCATAATAGTCATTATGAATCAGTTAAGTATTAAGTTAAGTTTAACTTATTACTAGATTAGTTTAACTAACTAATTAATACAAGTAGTTGTACATTTACTAGTTGAGTAAATATACAATGTGTTAATTAAAGGTTATCCATGATATGATTTAAAGCAATTAAATCATATAGTAATTGGATAATATTGTTGTATAAATTATATAAAGGTTATTATATAATTAACTATTAGAAGTATAAATACAAGTATATAATTCGTGTATATGGGTACCGAATTATTAATGTGTTAATACTAGACATTTAGTAGTTAAGTGCAACAATAATAAACTAGTTAAACTATAAGGGATGGAAGTGTTAAAAGGAAGTTTAATTAAAGTTCTAATATTAATTAAACTAGAAGGGTTCTAAGCGTAACTTATTTCTATATAAATAAGAGGCTTAGGGTAAACCCTAAAACCCCTTAGACATTCACGAAATCACTCCCTCCCTCTCCTCTCATATTTCGGCCGAACAAGGAACAAGGGAAGAACACAAGTCTTGTGTTCTTCGTGTTCTTCGTTCGTTCTTCGTGTTCTTCGAGTTTCGAAGAACAAGTTTATTGCTTAGATCAACTAGAAGATCGCTTGGTTTGTTCATCATCAGTGGATCTATCTTAAGCAATCAACAAGGTATGTTTTGGGAAAACCCTTTCTTCCCTTCTCCCTCTTGGACGAATTCGACCAAAGAACCCTAGGGTTCTTTGGTTGATGGTCGAACGAACCACACAAGCAATGTGTGTGTTCGAGTTCTTCGTACAAGGTTTCTTTCTTGTTAACCTAATCTAAATCTCCAAGATCCCAATCCTTTAGGGTTTAAGGATTAGGTTTAATCCCAGTTCCGCATTTAGGGATTAAATCAGCTAGTTGGTTTAACCGGTCAAGAACAAGTTCATGTTCTTGGTCAGCAAGGTTCGAACCAAGCATGCTAGGCGGTCGACCTAAGTGGTTGATCGAGTACTATGAAACCCTTCATAAATATCTTCACCACACGATCTAGAAACATCTAATATCAAATCTAGGATTAAAATAATAGCAATATATAGGGGATTTCTTAATCGTGTTAATAAATCCTCACATTCTCCATTTTTTTTTCAATTGCGACTACTGATAAAACATTAATGTTGTAAAATGAATGTATCAATTTTGCACTAACGACATCAATGTAATAAAGGATAAAACATGTAATATGTAATCGAAATTACAAGTGATTTCTAGTTACATCCGTTTATGTGTTAAACTTCTTTATAGTATACATGAATGTATGTGATGGTGTTATTTCTGATATTGATTTTAGGATACATGAATGTATGTGATGGTGTTTCTAAATAAGCTATTAATGGAATTTTATTAACAGAATTTTATTGTTGCATTATTATTTTCAAATATGGTTATAAACAAGTTGAACAGTTATGTTTTTTTACGATATAAACATTAATGTTTTAATATAAACATGTATGTTTGTTTACCATATAAACACACACGTATCCCATACTAACACTTATGTTATTATTGAATTGATCTCATGTCGATACATAAATACAAAATAACATAAATCTACAAAGTAACACATATGTATCAAAGCCATAACACTTATGTTATCAACACCTTCAATTTCATCTTCATCTTCAACGCCTTCATCTTGATCATCAACACCTTCATCTCCAACGCCTACTTAAGTAATAACCTGTTAATTATTTAAGGAATGATTTAAAACAATTTAATTCCATTTTTAAAAACTAATTTTGGTTTTTCTAAAAAAAATCAAGAAAAAAAACTAATTTTGTTAAAAAGTACCATGATTACTCACCACTTTTGTGTGTTCCGATGTCCCTGGAGAAATATTGGTCAAAGCCCAAGCTGCCTCAAACTAGATCACATACAAAATGTGTTAATCTTTTTATAACATAATCATATTATCAACAGACTAATTACATAGTTAACGGAAATCGTGTCTCACAAGAAACTTAACAAAGTGAGGAACAACGCCAGATTAAATAACTTCTTCAATGGGAGGGCTACGTTTAATTCTAAAGTAGACATCTTAAATTAGACATGAACTACTATTTGTAACAAACATACTCTATAAAATAAACATATGGCATACCTATAAACAACAGTTTACAAAGAGTAGCGGCATGAATCGCCGTCGTAGATCTGGGGCGGAACCCTAATACAGATACACTGTAAATGACTGTTTCAATTGTGGCGAGTACCGTTGTAATCGGAAGAAGATGTTGGTTTCATTGGTGGTACTAGTGGTCCTTGGTTCGTCCGGTTAGGTGGCCGAAATTAGAAGAGAAAAATGTTGGTGAGGTTTTGTTTTTAGGAAAGAGAAATCATGGAGGTAGGTTTTAGAGAGATAATGAAATTAATAATGATAATTGGAGATAATTGGGGAGAGATGGACGGTTCTTTTCGATTATATCAGGGATTTACTTTAATTCTAACAGTTACCTTAACAAGAGTCTGATTTCCGAATAGACATGTATACCCTTCCGCAATATTTAAAAAAACTAAAAGTAAAAAAACAACTTGTTTTTTTGTGATTGGTTTAAAAAAGTTCTTCTGGTTCTGTAGCATTAATTGGCTCTGTAGCATTAATTGGTTCTGAAAATAATTCTTCACTATAAATATATATATATATATATATATATATATATATATATATATATATATATATATATATATATATATATATATATATATATATATATATATATATATATATATATATATATATATACATGGGAAAAGTAAGTGTGTTGCTGTCACATATTTAAACTTAGGTGTGAAACCACCTATAACTACATAATTTAGGTTTAAAAAACTTATAACTCACTACATAAACTCATTAGTATATCAAATCCCGTCTAAAACTCATCAATTATCTTAAATATTAATTATGTTTTTGTTGAATTGGTGTTTCAAGTTTCATATTCTTAAAATTGTGTTTATATTGAATACATGTCATATTCTTGAAATGGTGTTGAGTTGGCGGTTTTATATTATCTAAGTGTTCTAATATTGTGGGAAAGTGACAAGATATTGTAAAAATTACCATTTTGAATATGTTTTTTTACCAAAATTATGTAGTTATAGGTGATTATACACATAATCTTAGGTACCTGACAGCCACGCAGTCACTATCCCATATATATATATATATATATATATATATATCTATATATATATATATATATATATATATATATATATATATATATATATATATATATATATATATATATATATATATATAGGGTCCGGATCCGGTGAGGACTCTTTTCCCGGTGAGGACTGCGAAGACAAATCTCATCCACTCATCTTAAAAAGGGCATAAAGGTCATTTACGAAACCCTCATTTCCTCCTTTTGCCACGTGTCCTCTTATAATTGGAAGTGGGTTTTTCCCCCGCACTTTGTTTTTCGTCCATAACTTTTTTATTTATTTGTAAAATAAAAAATCTAAAAATGCAAAAAATTTTAAAATTAAATTTTCAACAAAATGAGTATAGTCATGAAAATTTGAAAAAAAAATGATCCAAAATTGACAATGGTCCATAAATAACAAAATGATCCAAAAATTAACAATAGTACAAAGTAAACAAAATGACCATGAATTAACAAAATGATCCAAAATTATATATGATATATTATTTGACTAATTATTTATGCAAAATTATGTTTATGCAAGATTAAAAATGATCCAAAAATAACAAAATGATCCAAAATTATGACAAGGATCCAAAATTAACAAAATGATCCAAATTTAACAAAATGATCCAATATTTTATCCCGGTTTTTTTTTTCAAATTTTCATCACTATACTCATTTTGTAGAAAATTTAATTATAAGAACTTTGGCATTTTTAGTTTTTTTTTTTACAAAGAAAAAAAAAAGCTATGGCCGAAATACGAACTTGGGGGTTAAAATAATAACCCACCAAATCAGAAATTGACATGTGGCGAGGAGAGAGAGTATGTGTGCGAAAATAACCATTTTAACCTTACAAACTTTTCTTTTTACCCCCACTATTTTGTTAAACTTAACACAAAACCCCCTAACCTTCTAACATTGTTACTTTTCTTCACATTAGATCTTAGTCATTGATTTTGTTTGATCCAAGGTCCAGATTTGTCCTCGCAGTCCTCACCGGAAAAAAGTGTCCTCACTCGATCCCACTTATATATATATATATATATATATATATATATATATATATATATATATATATATATATATATATAGAAGTGGGATCCTGTGAGGACTCTTTTTTCGGTGAGGACTCGCGAGGACACCTCATAAAAATTTCGAAAAATTCCGAAAAAAATATATATAACCCACCATGATTATTACTACATTTGACAAAAAAAAAATTTCAAAAAAAAAATTATGATCCACTTTTTTTAGCGAATCATAACAATGATCCATATTTTTTTTGTGGATCATTATTATGATCCATATTTTTTTTTTGGATCATTTTTGGAAATTTTTTTTTTTTTTTTGGATCTTATACATAGCGATTTAGATATTTAAAAAAGGAATTTTTTGAAAAAAGTTTGTTTTGGATCATTTTTAGAGTTTTTTTTGGAGTCCTCACAGTCCTCGCGAGGAAAAGAGTCCTCACCGGATCCGGACCCCATATATATATATATATGTATTCTTGGATGAATTTGCATTCCCTTGCTTTTGTAAATGTATCGATAAAGAATACATGAACACGTAGCTCACTAAATTTAGACTTTTAATGACTAATATTCCTCATCAATAAAAGGTACATATGTTTGTTGCAGTGTCATAAATTCACATGACATGGATTTTATGTCTTCCTTCGTGTTCCATCTACACACACAAAATAAGTTGACTTAATATGAAAACTGACGTCGAAAAAAGAAGGTCCCGTTTCTTCATTTATACTAGTGTTTGGTTCGCGGAATGTTTTTTAGTGGAATTGTAATCTGGGATGGAATTGGAATCCGAAGGAATTTAAATTTGAATCTGATTCCTTGCCTTTTGTGTTTGGTTTGTATCAATAGGAATTGAAATTTAAATGTAGTTTTATCACTCCAGAACCACCTAGGGGTGTTGTTCGGTCGAGTTATTTGCGTTTCGGGTCAGTTAGGTCGGGTTTGGTTTTGATGTATTAAAATTATTAAGGGTGAGCTCGATCCAAAAACCGAACCGAAACCTATAGAACCGAAAATGAAAACAATGAATTTTCAAAACTGAGATCGAACCGATAACATGTTATCGGTTTTGGTTCGGTTAAGTTCGGTTTTGGTTCGGGTTTTTTAAGTCAAATGTTCATCCTTTGCCGAAGACCGAACCGAACCGAAATCGAAAGCGATGAATTTTCAAAACTGAAACCAAACCAATAACATGTTATCGGGTTCGGGTTCGGTCAGTTTTCGGTTTGGTTCGGTTTTTTTCGGTCCAAATGCTGACCCCTAAAACTTATACCCGATAACCGAATACATTTCCTGTTTGAGGTCGAACAAATTCGATTTTTATACTCCCGTCAATCAAACCGAATGATATACTATAAATCAAGTAACCCGAACAACACACCTGAAACGCAAATAAGATACCCGATTAACCCGAACTTGAATCGGGTTGATTGAGTTATTCAGGTTCAGTTATAACCCGACTCTATAAACCGGAAATCCAATTAACACCCGATAAGGTGAAGGAGAGGTCTGGTAGTCGGAATAAATCTGAATTCCTTAGGGTGTGGGAAGGAATCTGAATTCCCTCAACTGAAGGAAAGTTTTGGTGTCATAGATTCTAATTCCATCTTGAAAATGATGAACCAAACGCAGGAATCTCTGGAGTTAGATTCCAATTCCCACTAATTCTAGGGGAGTCCAACAAACCAAACGCCCCTAGGTAGTATCTACCTACAATATGACAAAATAAAATACATTTCTAACAAAAGAATTACTTTTGGACGTCATAATGAGATTTCACTGTCACATTAATGATGTATGTTTCACCAACGGGACGTGGATCCAAATATTACCTCTGCTCATAAACTTCCAAAATTATAACTATTAAGAGTTTGTAGAGTACGGGAAAGAAATCAAGTTTGTTCACGGAAATTTGAGATGACTGCAACCTTAGATTCGACCCCAGAAGTCCAGAAAGGCTGGCAAATAAAATTCATAGCACTTAGGCTGGTCAGAGCCCCTGCACCTTGCAACATCTGGTGTGTTCATACGGTGAATATTTCTTCTAAAATTGTGTGTTATGATTATCATCCGATGTTACAACAATTTTGGTGTGATCCCCGTGGCCTATGCCTAGCAGTCTCAAGTGACTTTAATATGACAATCTTACATCGTGAATCCTTCACCAGTTACCAATGCTTCAATGCTTATTGCGTTCATGTTAGATTGCCCCGAGTCTCCGACAACGTCAAACTGATTATATGATATTATAAAGTCATGGTATCAATTTTAGTTATAATTTTGGGACTGTGGATAGATAAGAAAATAAAGACTCTATTAATCAAGGTTCTAAAAAACGCGCCATGGCGGTGCCTTGGCTTTAAGGCGTGAGGCGCGGCTCCGCTGTTACAAAACATGCCATGGCGGCAGTCTAAGGCGTGGCGCAGAAAAAACTCGATAAGGCGGCGTAAGGCGCGCCTTATCGCAGATTTTTTTAAGCGCCTTCTAAAATTTGAATTTTCTTTAAAAAAATTAATTTTTTTTATAGATTTAATATTTTTTTTTGTAAACTTCACATATGAATATCATATAAATCAATATATCTATAATTCTTTTTGAACTTGATATACATATATGTATATAAATGACTTAGAAATTTGCCGTCTTAAATCACATTTTAAAAAACGGCATTGCTCGTCACGGCTCGCCTTGCTCCAGACTTAATGGTGCCGTCACGCCGCTTAGAACCTTCCTATTAATTTAGCATATTTAGTAAAACATAATCAATGCAAAGATTTTAACAACTCACATTTGACTTTACTTTTAAATACGGCGTAGATTTGACAACTCCATACCTTCGTGGCATTTTTTAACTTATTTTATTTTAACGATATAACATGAGAGAGTTTCGACAATATAATCACTCCCTCTGGAAATACACAGAACTAGAAATACATAAAAAATATATAAGAAAATAAAACCCCCTACAACAATAACACGAAATACATGCATTTGAACTCAACAAAAAGCCACCAAATTGAAAACGGTGTCAATGCCACTTGCTACGGGACGAAAAGACCAGCACGCCCCTATCCATCTAAACAAACGTGCAAAGATAAGGGACGGGTACACAAAATACTCCAATGCAAACTATTAACAATCTATTCTTAATCGAAAAAAATAATTGAGCTGCAAACATGTCATTTCTTATTTGAAACATCATTTATATCTAATTTCACTAATAATGTAATGCCTTAAAAATTATGTATCATTATTATATTATTTTTATTATTAAAAATAAAGTTAAGGTCACTTTAATTTAATTATTAGCTGGTTAGGGAATTTTAGACGTTAATTAGTTAATTCGTGTCTCAGGTTTTCAACTCGGTTATGTATCTATGAGGTTGTATTTTAGTTGTGTTCGCTAGTGGGTCGTTGGGGCGGGCTCGGGCGGAGCCAAATCTTGGGGAGGCTGGCCTTGATGAGGGGCTTGAGGGCCTTGGTGATTACTTACATGGTATGTATATATATTAGGCATTGGAAGAAAATAACCATTATTTTTCCCTTAAGGAACTCTAATTGGCCGAACCTTAATCCCCTAGTAGTCGTCAAACGTTTTTCTCCAGCCCCTCTCTTCTTCGTGATCGTTGAGGAAGAAATCGTCGCTTAGTGGTATTGTTGGTTTTATCTAATTGTTGTTCTTCGTTTCTTTTCGTAGTTGGGTATAATCTTCTACCCTTTTTCTTGTATTACTCTTTAATTTTGAATTGAATCCCGAGCTATGCTCGAAGAACCCTTGGAGCCGAAATTCTGGACGTCCCGGTGGCGTTTGGGTGACGGTGTTTGGTTTTGTATCGAAATTGTTATTGTCTTCACAGTGCAGTTTTCTGGCAGAATTATCAGTCGGTTTCGTGTTGTGTTTAGGCATGTTAGAGTCGTATTTTGGGCTCAGTTCTCTTAGAGAGTTTTAGCCCTTCGAGTAATATTTTTGAATTTACCAACCGTTTGTCAATCGGGTCTGCGGTGTGTGAGTTACGGTTGATTTAGTAAACCGTCGCAGTGGCTCGGGTCTGTGCGCTTGTACTGTGTTTTGAACTGAATACGAGACCCTTAGGGTCAGAATAGAGTGAGGGCCCTCTCATAGAGAATTGTCTCCTTTAAGTTAGCTTTCCGAATTGACCGGCCACACGTTGGTGGGATTTCTGATTTGAGAGTTATGATCGTTTCGGTAGAACTTGTAACGACCCGAATTTTATGCTAAATAAATAATGGAAAAATATGATGATTATGGATATATCATTTAAAACATGTAGAAATTGGTTTCGTGTCATTTGGATATCGTTTGATATGGTTAAGGTCGAAACCGGGTCAAGATGGTCAACAAAAGTTGCAGCCAAGCTGCAAGCATAAGTTTGCGACGCGAACTATAGTTCGCGAACGCGAGGATCGGACAAAGATTTTGGGGTTTTCGGTGATCGGAGTTCACGACCAGGTTGGCGACGCGAAGAGTTCACGATCGGGGAAGTTCGCGATGCGAAAACCAGTTCGCGAACGCGAACTGTCCAGACACAGCAATAAAACGGGAAAAAGATAGGATTTGCTCATTTTCACTCCCATTTCATTACAACCGATTTCTAGAGAGAGAAAGGGGCGATTTTGGCGTTCTTGGGCATAAATAATCACCAATCTTGAAGATCTACACTCGTAGTGGAAGATCTAAGGTATTTCTTGTAACCTAACTAGTTTATGAACTTGTTTTGGGGTAAGTTGTGATTATGGAATTGGTATGTGGAAGATCTTGTTAAGGATGTTAATGGATGGTGTAAAACACCCATAGATAGTATGTGGACCATGTGTTCAAGTTGGATTTGAGATTTGTTGGTGAAATCTTGAACTAGGGTTTGGACTTCCACCAAGTTGGATGAACTTGGTGGTTAGGAATGTTATTATGGGTTAATTTATGACTAGATATGGGTGATAACTAGGTTATATGATTATTGTGTTGATAGGTTGCAAAGGCCTATATGTTGGAGTTATTTCAAACGCGGGAAGCAAGGATTCATGCTGATAAACGCAAACTGGAAAGTGTTGCTAAGGTGAGTACATGAGACTTTTAAACTGGGTACATAGCAAAGAGCTTTTAAATTATGTATTATATTTTTTATAGGTATTTATAAGCATTTTGATAAAGATAATGACTGAAAATATAAGAAAGTATGTATAATGTGATACTAGAATATGTCTAGTATGATTGATGATTTTGGAAGTAAATATGATAAACTAGAGTAATTATGGAATCTTTACTGATGAACCATAATAATATAGTTATTGAGAATAAGAATATATATTAAGTCTTATTAATAATTATGTATTAGTAAAGCAATTGAAAATGATTTTATAGTAATGAGTATCTATTGGTAAGATTTACTAATAAAAGTAAAGGACGAATATGTATGAAAGTGAATATGATGTGACTAGTAATAATTATATATTATAGTCAACGAAGAGATAAAAGTATTATGATATCGATAAATAAGAAATGTAGATTATGAGTTAAGTTTGAACGGACCTCCTAGGGTTCATAGATGTAGAAGTAAATGTGGGTTGCTTTGTTTATGATCGGGTCCATGGGACCATACAGGTACGTTCACACTATGTTGAACTAATTATATATAGTTATTATTAGATAACTAACTTGCTTGATGATTGATGTGATAGCCGGAGGCTTTGATTGGAATAACTGATGAGTTATGGTAAGAATGAGATGATTCAGTGACGCGGGGGATCCCCGGTCATGAGGTGTGGAGTGAGGGGCAGTTGGGTGGATTCCCATCGAATCACCCACGGTAGTAGTCTTGGTAACTGGAGCTAGCCCGGCGAGTAAGGTATGTATCAGTAGATTGGGCGATTCCCTCTTTCCGGTATCTTCTTTCTATTTAGTTCGAGGGCAACCCAATAACTAGATACATTTGTGCTTCTAGCTAGTTCGGGGGCAACCCAATAGCTAGATATGTTATCTACTAGTTAGTTCGGGGGCAACCAGATAACTAGATATGTATGTGCTTCTAACTAGTTCGGGGGCAATCCGATAGTTAGATATGATAGGGAAACAAGTTCGATAGGGTAACTATATGGTGACTAGATGGTCTTGACGTGGTGTGTGTGTGTGTGTATATATATATATATATATATATATATATATGTATATATATATTGAAGGAATTGTGTGCACAGTCAGTCAACCTATGATGATGCATCAATGCCTACGAAACACTTAAGGGTCACACCGGTGAGTACATGTAATACGAGCAAGATAAGCAATGATACTGCGAAGAGGAATGATTCATAATAGTCATTATGAATCAGTTAAGTATTAAGTTAAGTTTAACTTATTACTAGATTAGTTTAACTAACTAATTAATACAAGTAGTTGTATATTTACTGGTTGAGTAAATATACAATGTGTTAATTATAAATTATCTATGATATGATTTAAAGCTATTAAATCATATAGTAATTGGATAATATTGTTGTATAAATTATATAAAGGTTATTATATAATTAACTATTAGAAGTATAAATACAAGTATATAATTCGTGTATATGGGTACCGAATTATTAGTGTATTAATACTAGACATTTAGTAGTTAAGTGCAACAATAATAAACTAGTTAAACTATAAGGGATGGAAGTGTTAAAAGGAAGTTTAATTAAAGTTCTAATATTAATTAAACTAGAAGGGTTCTAAGCGTAACTTATTTCTATATAAATAAGAGGCTTAGGGTAAACCCTAAACCCCTTGATAGACATTCACGAAATCACTCCCTCCCACTCCTCTCATATTTCGGCCGAACAAGGAACAAGGGAAGAACACAAGTCTTGTGTTCTTCGTGTTCTTCGTTCGTTCTTCGTGTTCTTCGAGTTTCGAAGAACAAGTTTATTGCTTAGATCAACTAGAAGATCGCTTGGTTTGTTCATCATCAGTGGATCTATCTTAAGCAATCAACAAGGTATGTTTTGGGAAAACCCTTTCTTCCCTTCTCCCTCTTGGACGAATTCGACCAAAGAACCCTAGGGTTCTTTGGTTGATGGTCGAACGAACCACACAAGCAATGTGTGTGTTCGAGTTCTTCGTACAAGGTTTCTTTCTTGTTAACCTAATCTAAATCTCCAAGATCCCAATCCTTTAGGGTTTAAGGATTAGATTTAATCCCAGTTCCGCATTTAGGGATTAAATCAGCTAGTTGGTTTAACCGGTCAAGAACAAGTTCATGTTCTTGGTCAGCAAGGTTCGAACCAAGCATGCTAGGCGGTCGACCCAAGTGGTTGATCAAGTAATATAAAACCCTTCAGTGGTATCAGAGCGATGGTTTAGAGATCTAGACTAGATTAACAAAGTTGTTTGTTTACTTTATTTTACAAGTTTTTTTTTGTTTCAAGCATTCTTCTTTCTTCTTCATTATTTTCGAAAATAGGGAAGAACCCTAAGACCAAGAACATTAAACTAGTCTAAGTTTAATTGGTCAAGAAGGTTTCTAGAAAACCCTAGCAATTTTCAAAAATTGTGAAAGAACCCTAGGATCAAGTATATTAAACAAGATATGTTTAATTGATCAAAAGGATTCTTTCCATAATCCCTTAAGAAATTTCGTGACCAAGGAAAACCCTAGGATCAAGTATATTAAACAAGATATGTTTATTTGATCAAAAGGATTCTTTCCTAAAAGCCTTAAGATTTTCGAAATCTAGGAGGAAACTTGGACACCAAGTATGTTAAACTAGCTGAGTTTTATTGGTGGAAAAGTTTCTTAGTGTTAAGATTTTCGAAAACCCTAAGAACCCTAGAACATTAAACTAGTTTGAGTTTAATAGATTAAAAGAGTTAATTAGGATAATAATCTAAAACCTAGTTAATTAGACAAGTTTGTGTCTAATAGGTTTAATTATTATTTTTGATAAGTTTATTAAAGCTAGTTCTTTAAACCTAGTAATTTAGACAAAGTTTATTGTCTATAAGGTTTAAATTAAAAAGTTTAAATAAATTTATCAAAAGTTATAATCTATCTTAGAATTTAAACAAAGTTTATTGTTTAAAATGATTGATTAAAATTAATCTTTTAATTAAAATAATGTGTTTGATCAAGAAAGTCAAAACCCTAGTTTTGATTGGTCAAAAACAAGATTAGGGTTCATGTAATTAAATTAGGGTATTGATAAAGAAGGTGTTAATTTTTTTTAAGTTCTAAAAATTAACAAGGTGTATTTAATTATGTATAAATATGTATATGTATTTAAGTTTTTCGTTTTTTTTATTTAAGTAAAATTGAATTTTAAAAGGATATAATAAGTTTATACACATTTTAATTAGTTCAAGTTAAAATGTATACGTATAAATTAGGTGTAATATTCTTATTAGAATGTTACAAGTTTATTGTTATAAATACATATATACGAATATATATATATATATATATATATATATATATATATATATATATATATATATATATATATATATATATATATATATTAAATACAAGATAAAATGAAACAATTAAAAGGATAATGTTATTTTGATCTTTAAAGAAATAATAGTGTAACTAGTTATTGTATAAGTTATAATATAATTAAAACTAGAATGTACAAAGTTATGATTTAATTATAACTAGTAATTGTACAAGTTAAAATTATATTATTAACTAGAAATATACAAAGTTATATTATTATGGATATCAAGGTGTATAAAGTTATAAGTTATTATAACTAGATAATTATACAAGTATGATATAAGTATTTTACAAGTTATGTAATATACTAGATTAATGATCAAGTATAAATAACAAGAACCTATATTTAACTAGTTCAAGTTAAATATAAGAAAGGTTTAAACAAACTAAAGAATTATTATATATAGTTTTTATATAATAGGTTTATTAGTTTCACCAAGTATAAACCGGTGATTGTGTTGGCTTAAAGTTTCATCATGGTTGTTGAAGCTAGTGGGAGCTACACAAGAAAATCACAAAGTTTGTAAGTGTGTCGTTATGGCATAAGTTATGGTCGAATCTAATAATTATAAACAAAATGTTTAATTTCATTATTAGACATATGAAAAACTAGGTGTGTTAAACTAGGTTTATGTTTCAAGTTTATGAATCATAAAAGTCTTAAAAGTTTAACATAAGTTTATAAGTTTTTCAAGTAATATAAAACAAGTAAGTTTTATTAGAAATAAGGTTTCTCACAAAACCTAGTAAAACGTTTTGTACACCTCGTTTTAGGTATACATGTAAAATCGTATAAATTCTTGAAACTATAAGTTTTAAAGAATAGTCCTTATGTTTTAAAAAGGGTGTCTTGTTGGACGTTTCAATCCTTCAATGTCACACATTTTAAACAAGGATTAAGATTGGAATAAAGGTTTAAGTTTAGTTTAAGACTTAAACAAACCCAAGAAAATCTTAGATCGAAGTACTATCCACCTAATGGAACACCTCACTTGTTCAACGATATTCATATTGTAAGGATAAAGAACCTTAGATATGGATTCAAATCATTGCGAGTGTTAGGGTGCGTAAGGTTCTGTGATAATCGGGAGTCCCGGCGCAGAGCATCGCACTGTCTTAGATGGTCTGATCTACTTTGGTGATAATCGGGAGTCCCGGCCCAAAAAGTACTTGAGTAGAATAAACATACTAGACTTTATTACTAACTTAGAAATGTACGATTAGATTGTACAAAGTTGTAATAAGTTATAAGTCTAAAGATTCTACGACCCCTAGGAATCGTGTCAAGTCTTGATACGATCGGTAAGGAAGTTACCTACCAGAAATAGCATGTCTCGTCGGGAAGTGCCCAAACCTTGCGGCGAGAATGTGACATATGGATCCTAGGCCTAAAATATTAATTATGGGTTTATAATATATTTTAGAGAATGTTTATTGATGATTACTAATTAAACTGGGTTTGATTTGTAGATGGCAGCAACAAATGTGATTGCGACAACAAGTACCAACAATCTCTCACTTCGCTCAATCCTCGAAAAAGACAAGTTGACTGGGTCAAACTTTCTCAACTGGGAGCGCAATCTTCGTATTGTGCTCAGGCATGAGAGAAAGTGGTATGTCTTGGAGAGAGCAGTACCGAACACCCCTGCTGTTAATGCCAGAGCTGAAACGAGGCAAGCTTATGATAAGCATGTCAGTGATGCACTTGATGTGAGTTGTTTAATGCTAGCCACCATGAGTCCTGAGTTACAAGCGGGACTTATGGATGTGCCTGCGTTTGAAATGATCCAGCAACTTAGGGATTCACTTCAAGAGCAAGCTCGCACCGAGAGGTTTGACATCAATCGAGCCTTCAACTCTTGTAAGATGGTTAAAGGAACGCCGGTGAGTGCCCACGTCATGAAAATGAAGGGACACATGGATCACCTCGCTAGACTTGGTCACCCCATACCGTTGCAAATGGAAACAGATACTATACTCAACTCGTTGTCTGATGACTACAAGTCTTTTGTGGTCAACTACAACATGCATAATATGGAGAAATCCATTGCTGAGCTACATTCCATGCTCAAGACAGCTGAGTTGAGTTTGGGGACCAAATCTAAAGATGTTCTTATGATCAGTAACGGCGGTGGCGGTGGAAAGAAGAGAAAAGGGCATGGTGGTAAAGGAAAGGGTAAAACCTATCCTAACCAAGGAGTGCCAAATGGTAAAGGTGTCAAACAAAAGGTCAAGAAGGTTAAGCCTAACACTGCGAGGACCGAGAACCGGTGCTTCAAGTGTGGTGAGGCTGGGCATTGGAAAAGAAATTGTCCAAAGGGTGCAAGTGGTAGTGGAGGAAACGCAAGTTCCTCAGGTAACACAACCACACTTCTTAATCACTTTTAGATACTTGTAAAGTACATTACGAGTAATCTAACTTTTGCAATCGTTTATTGCAGGAGATGGAAAGTGATGGTAACCGGCATGAGATGGTGATGATCCCACGAGCACCAAGTTTTTTATGATTCAGTTTTGTTTACAGTGGATTCGTTTTAAACAATTTTATTTGATTGTTTGGATAATGTTTTTTTATTTTTGTTAAAACAAGTTTCATTTTGGTTTTAATTAATCTCGAATCCATGGTTGAATCATATTGTGTGCATGTGTGATAATTACACTAGTCAAGGTTTATGACTAGATTGTAAGTCAAGTTTTGATTTACTTATGTTTCATGTTTATGTTTACATAATTGTTTGATTGTTGTATAAATAATGTCTTGATAGCTCAAGGTATTTAAATGCTAGTAATTAGAAAGTTTTTCTAATGAAAGTATTTAAAAGTTTTATGGAAGCATAAGGTTCGAAAGTTATTGAACTTAGTTAAAACATCTTAAGTAATAGTCATTACTTATGATAGAAAGTTTTAAAGTATTAGTGTTAATATAGTATGATTATATTGGATATAATCAAGGTATACTTTAAAGAGTATTATTACAAGTCTTTTATACTTGTAGTAAAGGATTTAATGAAGTCATGATTCCCTAATAGGAATAGTTGGATATTCGCATAATCCAAGTAAAATGACTTAGACATTAAATGACTCTTAAAAGGGACAAAACTATATTAAAGTATTTAAGAATTAAATGGTATTATTGCAAGTCTTTGATACTTGTAATAAATATACTATTTAATCAAGTCATGATTCCATTATAGGAATAATGGATATTTGAGAAATCCAAGAAATGACTTAGGCATTAAATAAGATTCTTAAAAGAATACTAATGTATTTAAGAATTGATAGTATCATTCCAAGTATTTTATACTTGCTATATACAGTAATCAATAAAGATCATGATTCCCTTAAAAAGGAATATTGGATATTCGCAAATCCAAATGATGATCTTAATTATTGATAGAATTCTTAAAAGATTAAACTACAAGTTATTGACTAGGTCAAAGTAGTAGTTTAAGAGATGCTTAAGTTCCATAAAAGTAAGTGGGAGCTAAGGCTAACATAATTCATTAAAGGTGTTAGTGAATTCAGTAAGTTAGCAAGACATTAACAACAAGATTTTACCATGTCGTTAGCCAAATAGTTAAGAGAAATAATAAATGATCGATTAGATTATTGCAAACCTAATAGCGTAATCACAAGTCTTGTGATTAATTGTTGCATATCTAATAGGTTGTTAACACTTCAAGTGGATAACACAATCATTTATGGAAATTTCTTTAACTAGTAAAGAATATCTACAAATCAAGTAACTAAAAGAGACTTTGGTTACAAGGATGTTTTATGAATTCAAGAAACTAAGGAGTTAATTTCCAATCCTCCCGTGTTTACCGAATTACATAAAAGGCTAGACTAGAATATGTTCTAAATTGTTGCAAGAACAATATCTAGCAAAGACAAAAGTAATAGTATTCCTAAATACTTGTCTTATGTCTTTAGTGTAATAGAAATGATTGGTTTAGTGATAAAGTTACAATCTAGGTTGTAAGAATCATTAAGTAATCAACACAAACGAAAGGAATAAGTAATGATCCAGTAATAATTCAGTATCTATGTCCAGTGAGGAATAGTACATGAATTAGTATCATTTTTATTCAGACTTTGTATGTTTTACAAGATCCACGAATAAAAGTATATTTATTCAAGAAGACACAAAATCCGTGACTACTCGTCTTGGTGGGAACCTCTTCTTTGACGTTAACGTCATCGCGGTATTTGGTGGTAGATTCGAAAGTTCCTCGAAGATAGCTACACAAGTTTTGTGTAAACCAAATATCGGTGATATTCTGTTGGAGGCTCAACGAATATTGGATTGACCACCGTGACAATACTTCGTGGTTGAAAAGTTCAAAAGTATTGTTCACTAGGATTGTCCTTAAGCCTGAGGTATTTGGTTTAGGATACAATGACTAATGTGCTTTGGTTCAACTTAGACAATACTGTAATACGTTTGTCATACGAGGCGATACTGGGTACAAAGGAAGTTGTATTTTTAAATCGAAATATACAAGATGGTAATTGCACCTCCTCTTTAGGAGAGATATTTATAGGTCCTTTGACTTGATAAGAAACTGGCAAGTGCACGGTCGTGCCCAAACGAACAAATATCGTGCTGCAAGGGATGAGCCTAACATAGTTTGCCCAAGAAGTAGAGACAGAGTGTTCTTTACTAGGAGACGCTATTAAAGAGTTTTTCATAAACCATACCTGGGTTACGTAAGCTGTTTTTATGGGGTTGGTTACCTACATGCCCATCTAGAAGGCCACTGTAGCTCGTATCATTAAGATAAAGGTTACAGACTTGCACAAGTGGGAGTCTGAAGGAATTGTGTGCACAGTCAGTCAACCTATGATGATACATCCATGCCTACGAAACACTTAAGGGTCACACCGGTGAGTACATGTAATACGAGCAAGATAAGCAATGATACTGCGAAGAGGAATGATTCATAATAGTCATTATGAATCAGTTAAGTATTAAGTTAAGTTTAACTTATTACTAGATTAGTTTAACTAACTAATTAATACAAGTAGTTGTATATTTACTGGTTGAGTAAATATACAATGTGTTAATTATAAATTATCTATGATATGATTTAAAGCTATTAAATCATATAGTAATTGGATAATATTGTTGTATAAATTATATAAAGGTTATTATATAATTAACTATTAGAAGTATAAATACAAGTATATAATTCGTGTATATGGGTACCGAATTATTAGTGTATTAATACTAGACATTTAGTAGTTAAGTGCAACAATAATAAACTAGTTAAACTATAAGGGATGAAAGTGTTAAAAGGAAGTTTAATTAAAGTTCTAATATTAATTAAACTAGAAGGGTTCTAAGCGTAACTTATTTCTATATAAATAAGAGGCTTAGGGTAAACCCTAAACCCCTTGATAGACATTCACGAAATCACTCCCTCCCTCTCCTCTCATATTTCGGCCGAACAAGGAACAAGGGAAGAACACAAGTCTTGTGTTCTTCGTGTTCTTCGTTCGTTCTTCGTGTTCTTCGAGTTTCGAAGAACAAGTTTATTGCTTAGATCAACTAGAAGATCGCTTGGTTTGTTCATCATCAGTGGATCTATCTTAAGCAATCAACAAGGTATGTTTTGGGAAAACCCTTTCTTCCCTTCTCCCTCTTGGACGAATTCGACCAAAGAACCCTTGGGTTCTTTGGTTGATGGTCGAACGAACCACACAAGCAATGTGTGTGTTCGAGTTCTTCGTACAAGGTTTCTTTCTTGTTAACCTAATCTAAATCTCCAAGATCCCAATCCTTTAGGGTTTAAGGATTAGGTTTAATCCCAGTTCCGCATTTAGGGATTAAATCAGCTAGTTGGTTTAACCGGTCAAGAACAAGTTCATGTTCTTGGTCAGCAAGGTTCGAACCAAGCATGCTAGGCGGTCGACCCAAGTGGTTGATCAAGTAATATAAAACCCTTCATATATGAAATGATTGTTATTATTGGGGTATAAAACCCATGTATATCACGAGACTATTTTGTCTTACGTTTTACGTTTGTTTTGTGACTATGTACTCAAGTACAGGTTCGAAGTGATAGAAGGACGAATGACAGGTGGCCTAGAGATGTTTAGCTTGGGAGCTCGTAGATAGGTTCCGTTTGCCTATGGTTTTGATATACTTGGTGACACCGTATTTTTGTGTACTCTGATAACGATTTTAAAGTTTTTGTTAAACTGTATTTTGGACATCATGTCTATAAATTCGGAAAAAATGTATTTTAATGATTTCAAACAATGTTTTAAAATTACGGGTGTTACAGAATTGACGAGTGAACTCAGATTCTGAGTTTTGGTAAGATCGTTTTGTATATTGATACATATTTCGTTAATTTTTTTAAATAGGGTCGTAATTGTACCGGATCAGCGTGTGAATCATGCTTCGATACTTTTCTCATTTTGGTTGTCAAAAGATTATAGGGTTACAATTTTATGTTAACTCACCCCTATTTAGTGAGAATATATTATATTTTAGTGCTTTTTCACAAAATGGTCTATATAGTGTAAATTTGAATGATAATAAGGAAGTATATCATATAATTAAGAAGTCCAAGCATCTCTTGAACCAAACTTACTTATGGGATTGTCGCTTGGGACATTTAAACAACAGTCGCATTAAGGAACTCCAAAGTGAAGGAGTCCTAGAGTCTTCTGAACTTGAATCAATAGACAATTGCGAATCATGTTTGTCTGGAAAAATGATGAAAGAGCTAAAGACTTTTTAGGAATAATACTTACTGATATTTTTGGACATTTCAGTCACGTTGCCAGATGAGGATACCGCTACTTCATTAACTCATAGTGACGAATTCAGTAGGCTATGTCTATTTAATGAGACATGTAACACCTCAATTTTTAAAACAAACATTTGGCCAAAATATATTATTAAATAAAGAGGAGAACTATCCCAAAATACGGATTTACAAAAACTTTTGGTATGAAATCAGAGTATAAGTTTGGTGTTACAAAATATATCAAACCAAAGCTAAGTATAAATCCGTTCTAGTGTTCTTCTACTCTAGGCCCCGCATCTCTATCCATGCGTACCTATACCTTCGATCCCGAACCTGAGTACATAGCAAAAACAACAAGGAGTACGTGAGACAAAAAATCTCGTGAGCTACATGGATTTAGACCCAATGATAATAAAATGCCACGTTACATATAAACAAGGTGTTCAACATCACATACTACTAATAATGTGTCCATTTATCTCTAAATAATACTTACTAACACATTCCCCCAATTTTGATGGTTTACCAAACCCTAGGTTTAACCAACCCTTAAGATTCTTACAAATCTTAATCATACACCTGTTTCCTTTGTTAAAATACCATCTATTAAGTGTATACATCATTTATTCCACCATTAACCATAACCCCAACAAATAGGGTTTCAAACACAAGCTTCAAGATCCATGGATCTTGAGCTACAAAGATCAAAGAGTGAAGATTTACCTTTAATCTTCAACTAGGAGTGAAATCAACCAAAGTTTTGTGAAGGAATCGCCCTCAAACTGTTCTTGAGCTCGAAAATCGCCAAAGGGGGAACTAGGGTTTTGATAATGCAATAAATGAGCAAAATCCCGTATTAAATGCTGTCGGAAGGAGTTCACGCCGCGAACAACGAGTTCGCGCCGCGAACTATGCGTGTCGCGAACACTTCCCGATCGTGAACCAGACGTGAACTTCGATCGTCAAAAACCCCAAAATCTCTGTTTGATGTTCACGATCGTGAACCTGTAGTTCGCGTCGCGAACGGCCCTATGCAGCAGAGTTGCATTTTTCGGTCGACCCGGTTTCGTCCATAACTTTCTCATACGGTGTCCAAATGACACGAAACGAATTTCTACGTTTTTAAACGATTTATCCTTATTTATCATATTTTTATATAATTTATTTATTCACAAAATTTCGGGTCGTTACAAGACATAAGTATGATAGTTTTGAATAATTCAAACAGTTTCAGAATAAAATACAGAACCAACTTGACATGAAGATAAAGCTACTTCGGTCTTATCGAGGTGGTCAATATCAAAGTTAAGAGTTTGACGATCATCTTAAGGATTTGGAATTGTTTCACAACTCGCACCTCCATATACACCTCAGTCGAATGGTGTATCAGAATGGAGGAGTCAAACAATGCTTGATATGGTTTGATCAATGATGAGTCAGGCCAACTTACCATTGTCGAATAGGGGATACATACTCGAAACAACTTCGTTTATGTTGAACCAGGTTCTAGGGAAATCTGTGAAAAAGACACTGTTCAAGTTATGGACGGGGAAAAAGATCAAATTGTCTTTTCCTAAAGTTCGGGGTTGTGAGGCATTCGTGAAGTGAATGTTCTCGTATAAACTCAAACCCAAATCTGATAGATATATCTTTGTGTGTAGGATATGAAATTTCCTAGAGGGTAAGTTTCTAAATGTAGATACTTCCGAGAACGAAGTAGATCTTCAAGAAATTGAAGAAGATACATTTCTGATTATCGTTGCACCTGAACCTCAACAAGTAGATGTTGAGACTTAGACCGAGCTAGGGGTTGAGGAAAATGTGGAAACACATAACCTTCACAGGTTCCGTAGGATTCGTAACGAACATGATAGGTATGTTGGAATTATAGTCGATTTCGGAAGTAGGGGGTTTTCAAGAACCTTGTAACCCCTCAAAATTTTCATTAAAATTTAAAACATTATAATCAAATAATTAAACTATAAAATCTCTTAAATAGGTTCCAATTCAATAGAAACACATTAACATATCGATTAGAACATTTAATGCGGAAAGAGTAACATTTAAATAAAAACCGAGTTTAATTAAATGAAATCCAACATCAAGCACACTCTGGAGTAGACAGCTTGTCACCCGTCTACTTTATCATTTCCCTTGCTAGTAACTGAAACAACGGGAGGGGGGGATTGGGGTCAGCTACAACTGAGTGAATATTAAACAAAATGTTTACAAGTATAAACACACATACATGAGAACACATAAATAACCCCTACTCATACTCTACTCATTTCTCAATTTATTACTCTTTAATTATCTCTTAATTATCAAGCGCGCTGGTGTGACTTGAGCCGAGAGATTAACCTCGTCCCTCCTCAATACAATCACGTCTAACACCCGTCCTCTAGGTGTTGAGTCAGAACACATCCAAGACCCGTCCTCTAGGTGCTGAGTCAGAACTCAGATATATTATTTTATAAAATTATATTAACTCAAAAAATCTAAAACACAGTATCACAGAATGATACTGTACCGAGCTCAGATACTTAGGAATATATATCAGATCATATGTAAATAAATACTCAAAACTCAAACACAAAATCATTAGATCAGTCACACAGCAATCACAACAGTTCAAAAGCATTTAGCACATAAGTCAAGAGCACGACGAGATTATTCACCTTAATACATAAGCTCTAAATAACTCCTCAAACAACCAATCTCACAGTAGCTATCTCCTAGAAGACCTTACGTCACACAATAAAACTAGATTTAAAAGTCTACTCCAAAAACACTAATCGTTCGGTTTTGGCAGCACGCGATAGTTCCACCAAAATTGTCGTATCTCCCAATCCGAATGGTCAAAAATTCCTAAATTTTTACTGTAACTATATAAGACCCATATCTACATTTTACCAGAAGGGACCATAACCCGAGTCTGATAAGAACGGTCCCATAGCCAGTTAATACTGCACCCCTGTACGGTTCTGCTAGTAACTCCCAGACCGTATATCGTTTCACGACCACAACATTTCAACAGAAAGGTAATAATATAAACTACAAAATTCATGAAGACTCGAGATTATCATTTTGACGCGAAATAGGTCAAAAACCACCCCGAACCTTGCTGACAGAATTTGCCCGAAAATTACAAAACTTAAAATCTCGTTTTAATAATTAAGAACCCGATACCAAAATCCCGAGTGTCCCAAATGGACACCCGACAGTGCCGAGTCCCCAATTACTCTAAAGTGCTCAAAATTAACTTTACTCAAAACTTGTTTTAAAGTGGATTGATTTCCCTCTCGGTTAAAATGGATTGATTTCCCGACAGTCCCGAGTCCCCAATTTCACTCTCGGTTTTCCTCTCGGTTAAAAATGTCTAGCTACAAAGATTATCCCTAAATCTTGAGGCTTCCAAACCTGTTACGATCCAGTTAAAACTGATTCGAACTGATTCGAACCGATCAGGCGATATCCAAACCTGTTACGATCCAGTTAAAACTGATTCGGTAAACGGTTTTGGTGTGCATGTGTACTCATATATGCATTGATCTTAATCCAGTATTGTTTTTGGTTCATTCAAACACTCATAATTAAAAAGGTTATTATGTTTTAATAACGTTGATAAATATGTTATTATGTTAACAATATAAGTAGGGGCGGAACTAGAAGTTTTTATCAGCGGTTGCACTCTTGAGGGGATAACAAATAGATTGAGGTCAAGGGGTTGTCCTCTCTTGCCGGTCCTAAGGGCAACAGCCCTAGTGGCGTCCAAGGGGCAGTGCGTCAGAATAAAAACATAAATCTATTAGATAAACATCGTGTTTGGTTATATATAACAAGTCTCCAATAACTAACTTCATAAACCTACAAGGTAACTATTATTTTATAGACCTAAAGCTAAAAAAGTACAAGACATACATGTTGGGTCACATTCTAGAGTATTGTAATAGTCTATGGGTGTAATGTGACAGTTTATTGTAATCAATAGTCTAGGGTACTTTATGTAATTAGACAATACTAGGCCTAGGTATAAATACCTAGTGGTAACCTAGTATTGACTTAAGCTTGCCGACTTATTGAAAAACCGTACTATCTTTGTGTGTGTGAAGCTTCATAGTGTTCTTCCTATTAATCATTGTTATTGCTTAATCTGTTGTTAAATCGTTAGATAAGGATTCACAATTGGTATCAGAACAATCTGAGATTTTCATCAAACTTTAAATTTGCTCAATCTGCTTCTGCATCAACTGATAAGCCATCCATGACACCTTTGGATCCTACAAAGAAATGTTATAACTGTGGTGTTGCTGGTCATTTCTCTCGCGATTGCACAAAACCCAAAGTTCGTGATTCTGAATATTTCAAAAAGAAGATGTTGTTGGCCAAACAAATTGAATCTGGGAAAGTGCTGTTAGCAGAAGATCTTCAGTGGATGGAAGACTCTGATCAAGAAGATGAGGAACATGCTGCCAACTTATGTTTCATGGCAAGAGAAAATGCTGAGCTCCACAAACGTTCCAATGAGGAGACCAACAAAGAAATTGAGGTAACAAGCTCTTCTTTATCTAATTCTGATCATTCCACTGATTCTGATACTTGTCTTGATAAAAATCTGAATTCTGAAATTGATACCTTAAATCAAACAATTTTACTCGAAAAGGATATGAATACAAAACTTTTAGAGCGTGTAAACATTTTAGAAAATCAATGCAAACAAACTGCAAATCTAGGTGAGCAACTTGTTAATCACATTAAACAAAATAAAATTTTTACACTGGAAACTCAGGATTTAAAAAGACAAGCATCAGAAATAAAGGTCCAATATGAATCTGATATTCAACATTTGTCACATACAATTTCCGAGAAAGAAGCTGAAATCACAAATCTAAAAAATGCACTAAATCCTATTTCAAAAGAACGAAATGACAAGTATTACAAACTGTATATTGAAACGTTCCAAGAATGTCAATTCACAAAAAACTGGATGGAACGTAAACAACAAGAATTCGATGATAATGAAACCCAATTTAAATCTTTAAATTCTGAAATCAAAGAATTAAAAGAAAAATTAACCGATCAAACTAATCAATCATTGCAAGATAGAAATAGTCAACAGGTTATCATACATCGTCTCACCCATGACAAAGATCAGTTAGTATCTCACATTAAACATCTTGAAGAGTTAATTGCCAAACGAGGACATACTGATCAAACCATCCATTTGAACAAGCCAAAAGAGTTCAAATACTTCAACTCCAAACAAGGTCTCGGGGCAGACAATCCAGGATATCTGAGCAAGGCGTGCAGGGTTCTTCCGACACTATATGACTCTCGCTACATGCAAAGAGATATCTGGCAAAGCTTCATGCGGGTGACTGATGAAGAAAAAGAAATCGAAGCATTCAACAGGGCGAAGCAGGAAAATACTCAAATCAGTTTCAATTATGCAGAATTAAACAAAACTTATGAATTTAAAAAGGCTAAATTTGAAAATGATGAATATTTTCCTATTATAACTCCAGAAGAATTTGAAATTAAAGGGGATGCTGTCGTTCAAGAAAAAGTAACACGAAAACTTTATATTCCATCGTTAATTCTTGAAAAGAAAATCTGCCAATTAGAAACAGAAATTGATGAAACACAAAAGGCATATGATAAAGAAAAATTAGTTTTAGAAACCAAAATTCATGAATTAGAAGCTAAACTTGTTAAAACCAATTCTTCTTCTATTCAAAATGATTCTCAAAATAATTCTTCTGTTCATACTAAAACTCTTGAAAAGACTTCTACCATTAAAATCCCTGTTATTTTAAAAAGAAGCTCTGACTCAACTGTTTTAAATGTTTCAGATAAAACCTTAAATTCAAAGCTTGAGAAGCCCATGCCAATCGGAGACAGAGGAGCAGCTCAGATAAAGAAGTCTAAGTTGTCCGGCTCTAGTATGCTTAAGTCAAAGGAACTTAAGAAGTCTAGTTCATCGTCCTTTTTAGTTTCTTCTTTTTCTGCTTATAATAAATGTAATAACTCCATGGATTTTATTGCTCCTAAATTGGCTTTTGGTACTGTTTATGATTCTGCAGTTTATCGTCCTGTGAATTATACTGTTAATGGTGATAATTTTGTTGTTAAATATGATAAAACCGGTAAAAAGATTTATTGTGACAAGAAAACAAATAAACAAATTTCCCAGTATGATGAACGATACTTCATTAGGTTAGATGCTCCATGTGGTCCTAGAAACTATGTTTTACATAAGTCTGGTAAAATAATTAAGTCCTGCAAAACTTGTTTCCCATCCTCATGCAAAACATCAGTTTCTCGTTCTTTGCTATATCAACGTCAACATTTGTCTACACCAGCTGTCAAATCGACTCCTGATCGTCCCATCCCACGTCACACAACTCGAGGAACCACCACACCTAAATCATCACAATCAAGTACTTCATCCAATTCTTCAACAACCATATCAAAGATGAATAACACAAAATCCACGTTTATTAATTACCCTTGGATCAAGAATGAACAGTCCCAATGAATTTTACATTCTCCAGAGAAAAAGCTTAAATGGTCTATCAAATCTATCCAAACAAAACTGCCTCCTTGCAGTTCCCCAAAATCTTTAAATTAATCCTTCTGTAAAATCTGCATAAAACATCCTTCACTAATCGTAAAGGACCCATAATTGATTGGGTACCTAAATTGTTTTAATTGTTTTATGTAGAATATATGGTATCTTGATTCTGGATGCTCACGGCATATGACGGGAAACAAGAACCTCTTAACAAATTTCAGAGATAAATATTTGGGTACTGTTCGTTTTGGAAATGATCATTTGGCTGCTATCATGGGAATTGGCGATATCATTCGTGACAAGTTAATCATTCGAAACGTCACTTATGTTGAAGATCTTGCTCACAACTTGTTCAGCATCGGTCAATTTTGTGATAAAGAGTTAGAAGTTAATTTTCGAACAAAGAAGTGTGCTGTTCGTACTTACAATGGAAAAGAACTTCTTACCGGATCACGGGATACAAATCTGTTTACTATCAATCTAAATGACGTGACCCCAATGGAAGAAGTATGCTTACTGTCAACAGCGTCATCAGATGAATCTTGGTTATGGCACCGTCGCCTCTCTCACCTTAACTTCAAAACCATCAACAAATTGGTAAAAGGTGGCCATGTATCTGGTCTCCCAGACGTTAAATTTGCAAAAGATCATCTGTGTTCGTCTTGCGAAATGGGAAAGATGAAGAAAACGTCACACAAATCCAAACCTGTTCCAAGTACATCCAAACCTCTTGAATTGCTTCACATGGATCTATGTGGACCAATGAGTGTTCAATCAATTGCTGGTAAACGGTATGTGTTAGTGATTGTTGATGACTACTCACGGTATACCTGGGTTCACTTCTTACGTACCAAAGATGAAGCTGCAGATACTATTATCGCCTTTATCAAGAAAACTCAGACAAATCTGGAATTAAAAGTCAACACCATTCGTAATAATAATGGAACCGAGTTTAAGAATCGAACCCTAGATTCATTTCTTGAATCTGTAGGTATAACCCATCAATTTTTCGCTGCTAGAACTCCACAACAGAATGGAGTAGTAGAACGAAGAAATCGTACCTTAGTTGAAGCAGCCCGCACAATGCTTTCATATTCGAAATTACCTTTATCTCTGTGGGCTGAAGCCATCAACACGGCATGTTTCACTCAAAATCGTTCTATCATCAACAAAACCTACAACAAAACACCGTATGAATTGATAAATAACCGAATTCCGAATGTTAAATTTTTCCATGTTTTTGGGAGTCGTTGCTTCATCTTGAATGACAAAGACAAATTGAACAAATTTGAAGCTAAAGCGGACGAAGGGGTTTTTGTTGGTTATTCACGAGAATCTGCATCCTTCAGGGTTTACAATCGATCAAATCGGACAATAAGAGAAAGTGTAAATGTGAATTTTGATGGGACATTTCCTCTTGAGTCACTTACTTCAGATATTAAACCTCCTGCACCTCCTTCCGCTCCTTCCACCTCTGAAAATGAGTTTGATGTATTGTTTGAATATTTTTATGATGAATATCATAACATCAGACATACCTTACTTCAGGAGGCTGGCGTTCCATTCCCTGCAGCTGCAGATGTTCAATCAATCAGTGTCCCTGAGACACCCAATCCGAGTTCCCCTGATTCTCCATCTCCAACATCTGCTGCTCCTGAGAACACTGAGTCAGTACCAAATTCAGATTCTACTTCCTCATCAATGGAAACTCAATCACCAACGGATGTCTCTTCATCGCCCACTCCAGTTGTCGGTGCTTCTGATTCACTTGTTGAACTCGCTCAAGTTCCAAAGTTGGTGATCGATTTCTCCAAATTCAATGTTCAACAAGTCGATCCCCCACCTTCTTCATCCAATACCCAAACAACTATAATCCCGCATCCTGCATTTACTGATACCTCCAATATAACACCAGGTCAAATTCCACTTCCTCATACTCTAAAATGGACCAAAGAGCATCCTTTACATCAAGTAATTGGAAATCCTGAATCCTCGGTTCAAACTCGTAGAGCAACTGCTGATGAATGTCAATACTCATCTTTCTTAAGCTCTAATGAACCTAAGAAAGTAAGCGAAGCATTATCAGACCCAGACTGGATTCTTGCAATGCAAGATGAGATCAATCCATTTGAACGATTGAAAGTTTGGCGTCTAGTTCCAAAACCACCTGGAAAGTCCGTTGTTGGTACTAAATGGATCTTTAAGAACAAAAAGGATGAAAATGGGATTGTCATTAGAAATAAAGCACGTCTGGTTGCTAAAGGTATTCTCAACAAGAGGGCATCGATTATGAAGAAACTTTTGCCCCGGTTGCACGGATAGAAGCCATCCGAATATTTCTGGCATATGCAGCACACAAGAATTTTACAAT